>CP092867.1:107340147-107377643 GCA_030710605.1 Cordylochernes scorpioides
ATTCCATCTGGCAGGGGGTGACGTGGATGAAGGCTTTGATGCCTGTGGCTGCGAACTTCTGGAGGATGGACTTGTCGGTCACCCAGGTGTTGGACCCCCCGGGATGGCCTCCGTCTAGCCAGTACATTTCCTGGATGGTGATGGCCGGGGTGTGGCTGGCAGCTAGGGCATACACCATCTGGTTGAGCACCACGCAGCCTTTGCTGAACCCCACTAGGACCAATGGTAGCTCAGCTAAGCCACTCTGGGCATTCCTCAGTAGCAGTTCCAAATGTTGCAGAGCCTCTGGACTTGATGAGTGCTGGGGAGCTCCTGCCAGAGTACTCTCCACAAAGTTGTCGTAGCAGCTCAGTGTGCCCAGATGCATTCTGGCGGGATGCATAGTCACTACGTGACTCTGAGGAAACCGCTTGGCTATGAGGGCAGTGGTGTTCTCCAGGCACCATTGCTTGTGGGCCTGGTTATCTCTGTGGGCGGCCATCTTCTCTTCATAGTCCTGCACATCCCCTCCAAAGAAGACGACAGTACTTTTGACATCTGGGTTCTGACAAGGGAAAAAGAGAATGTCGTTAAACTTCCCCTCCAAGCCTTGGACCAACGGCAGATTCTGTAGAGTCATCTTGGAGCTGGAGGTGTATTTGGTCACAGCCTTAGTTCCCTCAGAAACGGCGTGCTTAGCCAACTCTCCGGGCAGAAGAAGGCGGACAGCAGTCTGGATCTCCCTGCTGGTGATGGTGTGGCACTTGTTGTAGTGGGCCAGGCGACTCGCCAGCAATGCGCTCAAAGATGTCGTTCACGAAGGAGTTCATGATGGACATGGCCTTGCTGGAGATTCCAGTGTCGGGGTGGATCATCACCTTGTAGATGTAGATGGAGAAGCTCTGCTTTCCCTTCTTCCTGCGCTTCTTCTTGTCGGTGGTGCGCACAGCTTTCTGTGCCTTACCAGCCTTCTTGATAGCTTTTCCAGATGCAGCGGGCGGCATGTTGTTCACCTAGTGGTCAGGAAATGCCTTCTTTATTTTTAAGATCAAATATATATCAAACAATCTGAAGGATTTAGCAATGGAATAGATCTTGGGAGTGTTTCTATGACACATGTGCCCTGTATACATACAAACGTATCTGCCTCACACTTATATAAACTATCGAACTCGGTCCCTACACCTTAAGAGATAATCAGATAATTCCTCAGCAAACTCTAATCTACTATCCCTGCTGGATCCCCCCTGCCATTATTGTTCTCTAATTATGTACCGCACATGTGTCCTTTCACATACAAACCTCTTTACCTCATACTTAAATAAACTATCGAACTCGGTCCCTGCACCTAAAATAATAATCAGAGATAACCTCAGCAAACTCTAATCTACTGGATCAGATGAATTAATATTTTTACTCTATGTAGGATGTCTAGGAGCCTGGCAGGGCTGATTTGATCGGACTCGGCCGAGTAATGCCTATAAAATGGCGGAGGCTGATTCGAGCGACCCAATGTTGGAGCTCTGTTACTGGATCATTTCATTGTTGTGTTTATAATTCTGTACCGCACATGTGTCCTGTACACATACAGATTTTACTTCTCTACCTCACACTTAAATCAGCATCGAACTCGGTCCCTGCACCTAGAGCAATAATCAGAGATAACCTCAGCAAACTCCAATCTACGATCCCTGCTGGATCATGCCATGTGTCCTGTGTACACATACAATATTTACTTCTCTACTTCACACTTAAATCACTATCAAACTCGGTCCCTGCACCTAAAGCAATGATCAGAGATTAGCTCAGCAACCTCTAATCTACTATCTCTACTAGATCCTGCCATTTTCTAATTCTGTGCCACACATGTCCTGTACGCATACAAACTCTCTCTATCTTCTCTACACCCCTCTCAAATTTAAATCACCTATATTTCCTTCCTGACTAACACCTTCTACTTGGTGTGGCAGAATCCAAAAGCCCGGCGCTGGATTTTCACAAAATCACCACCTTCACCAAAGGTAATAATCATACACTTCTCTCATTACCTTATCATCATGTAAGCATGCATAGATAGACATTAAGATAGGTGACACGGCAGTTTTCATTTCTCCCAGTGAACATCCATCCATTTGATCGTACCATTAAGTTAGAAGGAAGAGTACTTTCAAATTCAATAACATTTATCAGGCGAAGTTAGAACTCATTCCATGCTGGTTCCAAGAAATATGTTTGATGATATTTTCATTCTATAATGTTATCCAAAACGAATATAATTCTTGTAAGTTTTGTTAAACAAATAACTTATCAAATAGTTATAAGCCGTGTGTAATTATATGTATATAGTATATTTAGTTTAAAATAACTTTGCCGGTCCCAAGCCCGGATGAAAAAGGAGGAGGGGGAGCAGTAACAAGCTCACTAAAAAACCTGGGTTCAGCTGGCCCGGCTGATAGTACCCTGTAAGGGCTCCTAATCCTGGAATACAGGATGAGCAGCGTTTGTACTCCATGTTAGGAGCCGCTGTACATGGCGTCTGTTCCTCATGTCAGAGGCGGCCATTTCTTTTGGAGCTAAGTCGGCCTGCCACTGAGTAGTGCTCCCAGTCTTAATGACAAAGGCAGACGCATTCTACTTCACTCAGTCATTATTGATTGAGTGGAGATAAGAAAGAAGAAGAGTTTAAAATAAGATATCTAGAATGTGAGTTACCAAAAATGGTATTCATTTTATTAATATATAGCACAAAAAAATTAACTTAAAATTCAGTTTTATTCAACAAAACAATGCTTCAACTCTCTGTAATGGGATCTTTGCAACTTATGTCCAAACAACATAGAGTGAGTGGTCTATCTAGGTTTGAAATGGCTGTTTATTTTACATTTTGACTTATTTCTTGGTCGATAGGTGATGATGGTAGTTTAAGCAATTCTAAATAAACTATTTTTCTCTTTAGTTGTTTAAGGATTCTTCCAGAGATTCCATATAGCGTATTGTTATGATGTATTAGAGCGCCATCTGTTATGAAAAATTTGAACTATTTTGACTCGTATGATTATTTTAAAAATAAATTTATTTTCTACTGCCCTTATTACAATGATAAAATAATGGGTGGGCCTGTCTCATCAGTGGTAAACCCTTTCCAGTGGTTTCGCTAGTTTTCTGAGAGGTTTCACCACTGATTAGCCAGGCCCTCCAATTATTTTATCATTGTAGTAAGGGCAGTAGAAAATTTATTCATTTTTTAAAATAATCATACGCATAAAAATACACCTATCCCCGGATTTACACGGTACTTGTTTTACACGTTTTCGCTTTTACACGGTTTTCCAAATAAGTTTTTTGTTTTTATCGCACTATACTAAATGCCACTGTGATTGAACACATGCGCTGTGTACACATCTCACGAGGAATCCCGAGCTTATGTGCTGACTACATATTTTAACCTGTCAATGCATTTATTTTTATTTCTGTGTACACCTATCCCCCGATTTACACGTTTTTCTCAGGAACGTATCTACCGTGTAAATCGGGGATAGGTGTAGTTAAAATTTTTCATAGCTTATCGTAAAATAGAAGTATTGATAGAAATACTGTGCTACTGAGATAATGGTGACATTATGGAGTAAAGAGACAGCCAATCTTGTACTGATACCAAGTGATGATACGGAGTTGACAATACCTAGGTTGTATGACTGAGACCTAACCTTGTTTGTGAAATTAGGTAAAATAGCTATGCTTGCCAGATAGAAATACGATATCACACATCTAAACTGGTATTTATAGTGACGAAATTTAAGCGATTTTCTATTTTATTTAACGATCAAATATGCTGTATAGGATAGGACAGTGAATACACGCTTTTTTATTATTATTATTATTATCCCTAGTACGCGTGGTACAGGCCATGATAATCATGGTGGGTAGAAGTAGGAGACTACTTTTACTGTAAGTGCACTACATGTCTATACATATAGAAAGCAGTTCAACTTTTGCACTTACTGGTTACTTTTTGTTACTTGTACTCACTGGTGGGGATTGGACTTTTGTAAGAATCGGAGGCCATTGGAGCATTTTTTAATTTATAAAAAGTGCCCAATGAGGGATTCGATCCCGGGTGATAGCGGTCGAAAACCAACGGACGAGAACAAAATATTTTTGTCGAAACGTCGAAAAAATAAAAATAAAAATCTACTATCCGAAGTGTATCTTACTTCAAAAACAAAAACTTAAGGAAGTTGTACCTTTTATCATTTATATCGATATTCAGACAATAACTCTGAAAGATATTTGATACACCATGTCCATTATTGAAGACACACGAGATAACCTAGTGTGAACAAAATTGCCTCTGTTTCCTTCAAAAAGACAGACAACCGATGACATCAAAATATGAAAATTCCTTATGTTCGTGAGTGCACACCAACTAATATGCCACCCAATATAATAGTTAAAAACATTTTATTATAAAGATGATGAAATGGATAGAAGTTGGTATATGACTGCACCCCAGTATATTTGTATATCTTTAATATTGTTTAATTTCAATTAATAAAATCTTGTAGAACGACATTTAAAATTATCTCGTATGTATTTCTTTTGAACGAAATATCGAAATTTATTTTAAGGAGAAATAACGATTATTTCTAACTTTAAGGATGAAATATGATAGGATGAATTTTTAAGAGTAATGATAAATCGAAAAATAAAGTGT
Organism: Cordylochernes scorpioides; assembly: GCA_030710605.1. Taxonomy (NCBI): domain Eukaryota; kingdom Metazoa; phylum Arthropoda; class Arachnida; order Pseudoscorpiones; family Chernetidae; genus Cordylochernes; species Cordylochernes scorpioides. The sequence continues at coordinate 107,344,841 of CP092867.1, forward strand.
CCAGGGATAGGAAAATTTCGATTTTTCGTTCAAAAGAAACACACGCAGGATAATTTTCAAATGTCGTTCTACAATCATAAGCCGCATTATATTGTATTATAAATTACTTTATATAATAAAATCTTTGTTAAGCTTAGTTTTAATATGAGAATAGATCCGTTTTCAGCGTCCTTTAAGTCACATGTGGGTCCTCTAATATAAATACAGTTTCAAAGTCATTTTTAATCGTTTTATAATATTTAAGATAAATTCCATCATCACACGATATTTTTTTAGACCCAGAGCAGCAGCTTTACACACCCAAGATAGTGGATATTGCTGCTGCTGTGATGGAGATGCATGGAGACATCTGAGACTCTTCTTTGGACACGACAACAACAACAACAACACGTTTTTTTTAACACACACACATACAAAAACATTGGTTACACACTGGTCTTATATAAGATTTTTCTAGGAGATTATAAGACAGAGAAATTGCGTAAATCACACAAGAGATATATATGGAACAAGAAAAGAAAGAATATCACACGGTATATACTATCGTTCTAGTGTGATACTGATATGCTGGACTGATATTCCTCGACAGATTGTTTTGAGATTCCTCAAATAAATCCTTGGAGAATCTTTATAGAAAATAACCATATTTTATATTTACCATATTTCAGATTCTCTCTCTCTATTATATATCTATTTATTCCTAAATTTATCATCATATAATCTTATTTATTCGTATTTATTCAATTTTGTATTTAATCTTATATAATCTTATATGAACATTGAAATAAATCATTTTCAATCTCAATCTCTCTCTCTCTGTGTTTTCTATTTGATAGCTGTTGTTGGAACATCTTCTCGTTATAAAGCTTGATAGATCGCTTCTCGGCCTTTTGGCTAAGATCAAAGTGTATAAAGTTTGATAGATCTATATGAAATGCTTGACTGTATTGACTCATCTATTGATGAGCTCTACTCTTCCCCGGCAGACACCATCAAAAGTCTCAAGCTTTACAAGCTTGATACCTTAGTGTGATTGAGTGGAGATAAGAAAGAAGAAGAAGAGAAGATATGAAATGCTTCACAAATTGGCACTGAATCCATGTTCTATAGTCTCCATATCGTCTCTACTCCGGTACTGTTCTGTGTTAAACACCCAACAAATCTCTCTCCATGTAATGACACCAATTCTGTGACCTCCCTGTTCTCAAGTTGAGCTGGTGTGTGTCCTGGAGAGGAGTTACAAGATGTGTTGATGCAAGAAACTCGGGAGAGGAGGAAGGCGGAGCGAGAGTACACCTTGATCCGAGGTACGTGTTTCCACACAACTATTATAAGGACAACACACCCACTAAGTTCAGGTTTTAAACGTACAATCTCTAAAAAAAAAAACGACCAAAGATATTCAGGCACCTATACATACATGGTGGGGACAACATTATTAATCATTTTCTCTCGGCCACAAATGGCGAGTTCTCCACTCGGGGGTTTAAGAGGATAATATTGGCACACGGAGAGATAAGAAACAGCTCTATCTGGCCGCTGCGTCAATCAAAATATTGGACGACGTGATTGGCTGGGCTGGTCATTAGTGGGCGTGGCCTTAGAAAGCGATCCCTCTTCTTTATTCTTTCTCCATTTCTCTCCTCTTCTTATATCTCTTTCTTTTCTTCTCCAAGGTGCTATTATTTGGTTTAGTGGCGTTTTCTATCTTTCTCGTTATTGTTTTCAATTGAGTTTTGCTGCCACGTTGATCATGTTTGGGACTGGCTAGCTGTACAGTACATACGTAAGTTCGACATCGCCCTTACAAACTTCCTATGGTGTTACTTGTACTCGCTGTATGTACTTAGGAACTGTGCAAAAACCGTTAAGACAATTTAAGAAACTGTTTCATGGTTGGGTTGTGGTTGCCGGAGACGACCAATGGGAGATAACGACAGATGGAAGATGTAAAATCTTACATAGTACCATATGTAGATATGGGATGGCGGAAGAAAACTTCCCTAGTCCTATGGACAGATGACAAAGATTTGTTAGAAACATCACGGTCGCTGTGTATGTGAACGGGGCAGTGATTTTTCTGTTAACTCTAAACAGTTTCTTGAATCATTCCCAAATATTTTATAAAGTTTTTAAGGTTGTTTACATATACTCATTTTGAATATAAAGCGATCCATAATATACCATGGTATATATATTTAAAAAATAGGGCTTATTTTGTATTTTAATAAGATTTTTTATTAATCCAATATTTCGATGGACCAATCTTCCATCTTTTCAAAAAATTTCGTAAAAGATGGATGATTGGTCCATCGAAATATTGTATTAATAAAAAGTCTTATTAAATTCCAAAATAAGCCCTATTTTTTAAATATACTCATTTATTTTCAAATATTTATTCTAAAGTTGTTATTGTATTTTTTATCATGACCAATTAATCCATAAAGTTTTTAAGAGAGAGTTTACATATATCCATTTATATTATATTTCTGAATATTCACTCTAAAGTTTTATTGTTTGGAAGCTAAACTAATAACGAAAATAATGATAATAACAGTGTGGCAAAAAAATATTTTTCTGTTTGAGAGTGAAAAAAACTTTTTAAACACATTTTTTAGTAAATATCATTATCAATTTCAGCTCCATCTATCTTTAAAAATTATAAATAGGTTTAACGCTAATTTTTAATACATATAATTAATTTTGAAAATAGAGCAATCCATAGACAAATCTTTAATTAAAAATGCATATATTGGATCAAAATATCATTTATTTTACCAATATTTCAGTTGGCTGAACGCCAACCTTTATCAAATTAAAATGTTATAACACCTTGATAAAGGTTGGCGTTCAGCCAACTGAAATATTGGTAAAATAAATGATATTTTGATCCAATATATGCCTTTTTAATTAAATATAATTAATTGTAATTACCAGAAAGGATTATTTATGATTTTGCGGTAAAGCATTCCTCGATGTACTAAATTTTTATATCAGTAAATATCTCTATAATTCTACAGAGGCAAATTTGTTCACACTTGATTATCTCGTGTGTCTTCAACAAAGGTCACTGTGTTTCAAATATCTTTCAAAGTTATTGTCTGAATCCCGATAAACATGTTAAAAGGTACAACTTCTTTATTTTTTTTTTTTTTCATGAGTGAAGTTGCATGGTTTCGTTCCAAATTTAGATCTTTGTTAACTTTTCGTTTGGCGTTTATTCAAAGAGCATTCTTCCTCTGTGATTCTATTCTTGGACAGAGAAGGTGGTAACAAGATCCTTACGTATAGCCCATGCTGATATCCTCAAATCCAAATCAAGGCTAAGATGAGATTTATGAACGGATGCTATTAGAAGGATTCCAAGCCAAAGAATCGATGTCTGTTCATCTACGGCGAGGTTCTGGTTGGTCAGATATCTACGTTTAGTCAACTCTACCTCGATTCTGATATAAAAGTCACGAAAAGTTCAATTATGTAATAGTAACAACAAAACAACCAGTGATATTGAATTGGTTAATTCTCTGCTTGTATATCAATCTCTCCAGAGTTTAAGTTCTGACAGCGGTGTTTTCATGTGCAGATGCACTATTTCGTGAGTTGGACCAAGAACGGAAAGCCCGGGTCGCCATCCAACAAAAGTTAAAAGGTACATCTCACACATATATAGAGTTAGTTGTTGTCGTGTCCAAAGAAGAGTCTTAGATGTATCCATGCATCTCTATCACAGCAGCAGCAATATCCACTATCTTGGGTGTGTAAAGCTGCTGCTCTGGGTCTATGTCAATTTTCTGCAAGACTGCGGCCATTGCTGGGCATGAGCATATGATAGAGTTAGTTACATATAGGGTAATACACAACATGAGATACCAAGAAAACAATGTAAAATAGAATGGTTTTCTAATTTCATGTATAGAAGAATCTTTATACAAATATATCAAAATAATTTTAGCGTTCCATCGCAAATGTTGATATTGATTTACAAAAAGTTATAGATGGGTTGGCCAAATATCAGGGAACAGGCTAAATCAATGTTTAGTTGATTTCTGTTCCACCAGATGGCGCTCTGCCTTCTAAAAAGCACATGTGCTCCTGGTCAGGATATGCCATTATTATTTTTAATAAAATATTCTTAAATGCATTTTTGAGAATGTAAGACTATTTCTACTTAAAGTTGCTTGCTATTTGTTACTTAGAGAAGAGATTATGGTATTTTTGTGAATTATTTAATCCATTATGATGAAAAGAGACTCCCTATTTTATATATTTAAAAGAAGCATGCGTGTTTAAATATATTACAATCTTTTTCATACATCATAAATATGTTTTGCATATATCCTAACTTCAATATAGAGAGCTTACAATTATAAATTTGGAGATTGACATTGCGATTTATAGTATGATTTGAGAAGGAATGTTTAAAAAGGTTTTATAGATTTTAAAGATATCGGTTCTCTCACATCTTGCACACTAAGTAAACCACAACACCAGCTTTGAACAATAGCTAGCCTGAAGACCAAGGTTTGTTCATCATCAGATGACGGTTGTCATTCGGTGTCAAGGTAGAGCTTATATACTCGGCCAGGATCTGCCAACTGTAAAGTGTTAACATTAGCTGTAAAGTGGTAACATCAGTCAAAAATATTGGAAAAGAATTGAAAAATTGCATTCATTCACTATAAATGTATTTCTACCATATAAAACTTAATTCAAACAATGCGTTTTAAAAAGGAAAGTTGCCTTTTAACACAGGAATACAATATTGTGGCGAAGAAATATTTTATTATTTAATTTAATATTATTCAATGAAAATATTCAACAGATTATAAAAATATATATTACTCTGTATTTGTAAAATCATCTTTAAAATATTTCTTTGCTTGCTTGTTCAAGATCCCCTAGCTGTAGATAGTTTGGCTGACTTGTTAATAATTGTCGACTAGTGTCGCGGTGACGTCATCAATAAATACTTTTACATCTTAGGATATTTCAAGGCTTGATTTCTACGCTACAATATGCAAATAGAGGATGTTACATAATCATGGTGCACTAATGAGGTAAATATCCCGAAGCTACTGGATATATCCAGCAGGTAGATGCAACTTGTCCAAGACAGTTGGTTAAATATCAACTCTCCCATCAGAGCTGGCTGGACTTGGAACCAATTATAAGGGAGGTTTTTTTCTAAACAAAACTTTATTTAAAGAGACAAAGGTCGCCTTTCCCGTCAAAATAGACGTCAAAACTAGACGCCATCTATTGACCGTCGCCGCAAACTAGCGGCCTCGGATCGGTGACAAAGCCACAACACCAGCTTTGGCAAACTGAAAAGGTCTAGGTGGACGCTTTTCAGTTTGCCAAAGCTGGTGTTGTGGCTTTGTCACCGATCCGAGGCCGCTAGTTTGCGGCGACGGTCAATAGATGGCGTTTAGTTTTGACGTCTATTTTACGGGAGAGGCGACCTTTGTCTCTTTAGATCAATATCCTCCCGGCAAAAAAAAAAATCCATTTATAAAACTTCATTTATTCATTAAAAATTACATTTAGTTGGTTAATTGGTGGAGGGAGTTCAATAAAATATTGTTCATAACGAAGTAATTATACAAGTATAGTAGTAGTAGTACAAGTATTTATATTTATATGTGTATATACATATTTATATATGCATATATATTTATAATTGTATGTAATTCTGCTGTCCTCAAAGCTTACATCCATAGTTCATCTAAAATACCCATTCCAATAGTCTAGCATCAGTATCACTATAAAAGGAAGATCGAAAAATTCAATATAACAGCGGTATGGTAGATTAATATGGCGAAACCGCTGGAAGGGTTCACTACTGATGAGCCAAACCCTCCCATTATTTTTTTTCCATTGCAGTAAGGGCAGTAGAAATTGTTTATTTTTAAAAAAGAATCATACACGCGTCTATAATAGTTTCGAATTTTGATGACAAGTAATTATATATAGTAAACTTTTCGCCATGTTGGGGATGTTCCTGATATCGGCGGTCTTCGTGGTCCATTGTGTAGTTTCCGGGATTAAAGGTTCGGTTAATTTTGTCGACAGCTTTCAATTGCTCCGTTGGTGATCGGTTTTATTGAATCGCAATCTATATCACGATGGAGGTACTGTGTAAAAAGAACCTCATAGTTTTATATCGAAGAACTGTTATGTAATTAAAGTAAGTAAGAAAATGAACTTCGCCTTTGCCGGTCCCAAGCCCGGATGAAAAAGGAGGAAGGGGAGCAGTAACAAGCTCACTAAAAAAACCTGGGCTCAGCTGGCCTGGCTGATAGTACCCTGTAAGGGCTCCTGATCCAGGGATACAGGATGAGCAGCGTTTGCACTCCATGTTAGGAGCAGCTGCACATGGTCTGTTCCTCATGTCAGAGGCGGCCATTTCTTTTGGAGCTAAGTCGGCCTGCCAACTGAGTAGTGCTCCCAGTCTTAATGACAAAGGCAGACGCATTCTACTTCACCCAGTATGGAGATAAGAAAGAAGAAGAAGAGAAGGTTGAATCCGTAACCAATTTAACTTTACATATTATTTATTATTAATAGCAAATATACAAAACAAATCTTGGTATATATGTATAAATGAAAACAACAAAAACAATAATTGTTATATACATACAAGTTCTTTTTCAAACACGAGCTCATCTATAGCCATTGTTACTCTGTGTAATATTCCAACAAGAACTGGTAGAAAAAAACCTCAAATATTGTGTGTTTTTGTGCGAAGATTCTGTATGATAGCTCTGACTATGTATGTGAATAGTTATTAATAGAGTTTCAAATAAATATGGAATAACACTTATAATTAATGTATTAAATCATACCCGGCTTTCACAGTAAAAATATTATTCGACCAAATTCTGGTTCGTTTCCAAGGTAACTAACGTGGCAACGGCACCCATTTTCCAATGAAGAGCAAAACCGATATCTCCCCGCAGCCTTGCAGAAAATTGACTTAGACCCAGAGCAGCAGCTTTACACACCCAAGATAGTGGATATTGCTGCTGCTGTGATAGAGATGCATGTAGACATCTGAGACTCTTCTTTGGACACGACAACAACAACAACAGTAAAAATATATCCATACCCAAATACCTAAAGAAACTCACTGGCTTGACAGTTGCCGAGATGGTACATGGAGCTCAAGACAGAGATAGCTGGTGTCACATCGTGTTTGGGATGTAATACGTACAATGGGCTACAATGTTCGATAGAGAATAAAATGATTTTACTACCTAAATACCAAGATATTTAATGTGGAAACTGCACCTTCATATCACGCTCACAAGATAGTGGGAGAACTATCAGATGGTCTAATGTGTTTTTTTCTTTAAGTGAGAGTTGGATATTCTTGTATACGTTTTGGTTTTAAAAACTTCAGTTTGAAAAGTAGTTTGTACTTGCATTGTACACATTGCAAGGAAGTTGTACCTTTTAGCATGTATATCAGGATTCAGACAATAACTCTGAAAGATACCCTCATGGATAAAACTTAAGAAAGTTGTACCTTTTAGCATGTATATCAGGATTCAGAAAATAACTCTGAAAGATACACTCATGGATAAAACTTAAGAAAGTTGTACCTTTTAGCATGTATATCGGGATTCAGACAACAACTCTGAAAGATACACTCATGGGGATAAAACTTAAGGAAGTTGTAACTTTTAGCATGTATATCAGGATTTCGGACAACAACTCTGAAAGATACACTCCTGGACAAAACTTAAGGAAGTTGTACCTTTTAGCATGTATATCAGGATTTCGGACAACAACTCTGAAAGATACACTCCTGGACAAAACTTAAGGAAGTTGTACCTTTTAGCATGTATATCAGGATTTCGGACAACAACTCCGAAAGATACACTCATGGACAAAACTTAAGGATGTTGTACCTTTCAGCAGGTATATCAGGATTCAGACAACAACTCTGAAAGATACACTCATGGACAAAACTTAAGTTTTAGCATCAGGATTCAGACAATAACTCTGAAAGATGTTACAGTAACTTTTATTGAAGACAACAGGCGTCATAAATGACTTTCCACTTTCCTTGTCCGTGAGTGTACTTCCATAAATATTACTGCGCGATTTTATATTTTTCTCATTATTGAAAATAGTAAATTAAATCATTTAAATGCAAATGTTTCTTTTATACACAAAATAAATTTCTACTGTCCTTACTGCGATGAAAAAAATATTGGGAGGGCTTGGCTCATCAGTGGTGAACCCTCCCAGCGGTTTCCCCAATTTAATCTACCATACAGCTTCTTAGAGCTCTAATACTGTATTGGACGATTCTGCTTATATATGCTACACTGAAGGGTGGAATCTCAGAAATGGTATTTAAGAAAACTATGAACATAAGCTTTTAAGACAGTAGAATTACATATGAATATATGCATCGAGCAATGCTCTTCCGCATAAAATCGAGACAAGGCCAGTTGGGCATAAATTAATACATATCAAAAATATATAATGAAATTGGTTTCAAATTTAAATATATTTTAGTTTTCTAAGAGAGCTGGGTATTATGATGCATTAGCGCTCCATCTGTTATCAAAATTCGAAACTATTATAGAAGCCTATGATTCCATCACTGATGAGCCAAGCCCTCCCATTAATTTTTCCATTACAGTAAGGACAATAGAAATTGTTTAATTTTAAAAAGAATCATACGCGTCTATAATAGTTTCGAATTTTGAGAGCCGGGTATAATAATCTTTAAAATTGTTACGTAAAATGGCAGGCAAGTTGAGGGCTGCTGTATTCATACAGGTTCTCGGCTTTGTACGATTTGTTGGGATAAAGCTGGAGACATTGTCATTGCCCCAGGTCGACGCAGCAGAACTGCTCAAATATCGGTTGATAACTAAACTGTATACATACACGCGCGCCATCTGTTATCAAAATTCGAAACTATTATAGCCGCGTATGATTCTTTTTAAAAATAAACGATTTCTACTGTCCTTACTGCAATGGAAAAATTAATGGGAGGGCCTGGCTCATCAGGGGTGAATGCTCCCATTAAACTGGCGAAATCGCTGGGAGGGTTCACCACTGATGAGCCAGGCCCTACCATTAATGTTTCCATTGCAGTAAGGGCAGTAGAAATTGTTTATTTTTAAAAAAGAATCAGACGCGTCTATAATAGTTTCGAACTAAAGTGTATACATGCACGCGCGTATCATTTTCCTTGATAGAACAATTTCAAATAAATTCTCTCTTCAAGTGCAATATTTTGTTTTTAACTTGCTTTGTTTTATTATAAAGATAAACTAAGAAATAATTTAAGGCATCCTAGTTAGAAAATATGTGGTGTAGAAATCATTTTTATTCAAACCGTTGGATATTTTGCTTCTATAACTGGCCGCAGAGATATTTAGCAATATAATAAAACTAAGTCTATCTACTGAATTCTGGCGTTGTTGGCCAATGATGGTCTGATGTGCTGCTGGTTGAGATGGGAACGGATTTCTACACCTACATGTGCTCTGTGTGCAGTGTGTACATAGACTTGCGCGAGCTTCTACCAGCCTTTTGTTATCTATTGTTAGAGTGGGGTCAGTTTATTAGGCCACGAATTCATAGGGGATGAGCTGGACAACCTCTATGGTGGTCTTCTTTATCAGTACCATGTGGCCGTCATGGTTTCTTTGCTCCTATTTCATAAAATATTTTCTGTTGATATAACAGGTCAAGATGGTCAATACAAAGGGTTATAGGAAGGGAACTAGATACCTAATTTCCCACAAGTTCAAAAACATGGTATCTATTGTTAGATTGTAGGCGTTTCGTGTGTGATAGATTGGAATACACCTTTCTCGTATTGTCACCTTTCTGGATTGATCCTTCAGGTAGAAGCATCTAGGTCGTGAGGTCTTTATATGTAGTGTAGCTAGGGCAACATCAAATAAGTCAATTGTGTGTAACTTCTACGTTAGCACCATAGCTACCAATATCGGTAATGAAGGCATTGACAGCACTTAGTTCACTTGTTTGGATTGTGGGCTGGAATTTTCTAACATATTCTCTGATGCATGTCCCCGTATATGGCCAACATGATATAGCTTATATTACATATTACGATGCATTAGCGCGCCATCTGTTATGAAATTCCTATTGTAACAAATGGTTCGTTTCTTCCACGAAAGATGGCGCCAGCTTTTGGAGATCAGCGCATCGTGCCGTCACGTGAGAGCTGCATCTATATAAGTTCTTTTTTCGCCTTTCTACATTGGCTAGAAGTCCATCCAATTTGGACAATTAGCCGGAACCCAAGTCAAGTCAAGTTTCTACATTGGCGCTGTACTTGGTGCTTCCTTGGTGCCCTCTCTAACCGTGCTCTCGCCCTCTTCTTCCTCGGGGTGCTCACTCGCCCTGCCTGCGCCTCTCCACCCCTCTCCTTGGCCCTCCCCCGCTGCGGGCGCTTGGCGACACCTAATGATGAGTTCTGCCTTAGAATGCTAAGGCCTTTAGCATGTAGAAGGCGTAACAATTGAATAATATTCGCCTTTCTACAGCCAGCTAGCTGGGATATGTTAACTAGTTAATTTTGTTACATTATTTTTTTGTAATCCAATAAGGAAAGAAATAAAATAGATAAAAATTATTTTACTTTTAGTTTCATGTAAATCTTTTTTAATTAAATTGGATACACTATTCATTTTTCCATTGCAGTAAGGGCAGTAGAAATTGTTTTATTTTTAAAAGAATCATACGCGTCTATAATAGTTTCGAATTTTCATAGAGAGAATTGTAAACATGTGCCCCACTATGGTGTTCTGTGATGTATGATCATGTGCTGACATGTGCAGAAGCCCACGACGCGCTCCACCAAGTCTCCTGCCGCATGCTGGTACTCCGGCCCTGCGCGGAGTGCGGCTTCAAGCCCGATATTTCCGAGTGAACTGCCCCCAGCTCCTCTGTTGTTTGTACAGCTAGTCGTTGTGTCCCTCACTTGTACATAGCCCCAGATATTAGAGAAGAAATAAATTTTACCTAGTGGCATTCTCACTGCTTACTGCACAACACGCTGGAACATGCCTCGAGTTCTCTAAATTTACATTTTGATATTTTTGGATTTCAAAATTTCTCCTTTTGTGGAAGTTTGAACCTTGGAACTGAAGTGACCCAACTTTTCAGAATTATGAGGCTAGGTAGAGGTGGTGGATTACAATATAAAACCAAAAGATAAAACCCTATTTTTCCCGAATTTTTCTTTTTCCAAATATAACTTCCCTTCTTCTTCTTCTTTCTTATCTCCACTCAATCATATTAGGGTGTCAAGCTTATAAAGCTTGAGACTTTTGATGGTGCCTGTCGGGGATGAGTAGAGCACATCAATGGATGAGTCAATACAGTTCATGAATCATGATTGGGTGAAGTAGATGTGAATGTGAAGCCTTGGCTCATCAGTGGTGAACCCTCCCAGCAGATTCTCCAGGTCAATCAACCAACTGCTCTACTATTGTATCGGCTTGTTTTGCTTATATAGCCGTCACTTTGGAAGAATTCAGGGTGTAAAGGTTTTTAATGGAACTATGACCATAAGCTTTGAGGACGATCTGAATTTACATAAATTCTGGCAGCAAGCATTGCTTATCCGCAAACAATTGAAGAATAAGCTATTTAGCGTTAGTACGCCATCTGTATTAAGGAAAAGAAACAACTTAGTGAAATTATTTTCATCTCGGTAAGGAGGGTAGAAGATTATTTTATTTTGAAAATTAAATAATCGTTCTAAATACTTAATTTTCTTATATACACCATTGGATAGTGGGCTACCTAGACCGAAGTCTGTACGCCTGAATTTCTTATATACACCATTGGATAGTGGGCTACCTAGACCGAAGTCTGTACGCCTGGATTTCTTATATACACCATTGGATAGTGGGCTACCTAGACCGAAGTCTGTACGCCTGGATTTCTTATATACACCATTGGATAGTGGGCTACCTAGACCGAAGTCTGAACGCCTGAATTTCTTATATACACCATTGGATAGTGGGCTACCTAGACCGAAGTCTGTACGCCTGAATTTCTTATATACACCATTGGATAGTGGGCTACCTAGACCGAAGTCTGTACGCCTGAATTTCTTATATACACCATTGGATAGTGGGCTACCTAGACCAGTTCTGTACGCCTGAATTTCTTATATACACCATTGGATAGTGGGCTACCTAGACCGAAGTCTGTACGCCTGAATTTCTTATATACACCATTGGATAGTGGGCTACCTAGACCAGTTCTGTACGCCTGAATTTCTTATATACACCATTGGATAGTGGGCTACCTAGACCGAAGTCTGTACGCCTGAATTTCTTATATACACCATTGGATAGTGGGCTACCTAGACCGAAGTCTGTACGCCTGAATTTCTTATATACACCATTGGATAGTGGGCTACCTAGACCGAAGTCTGTACGCCTGAATTTCTTATATACACCATTGGATAGTGGGCTACCTAGACCGAAGTCTGTACGCCTGAATTTCTTATATACACCATTGGATAGTGGGCTACCTAGACCGAAGTCTGTACGCCTGAATTTCTTATATACACCATTGGATAGTGGGCTACCTAGACCGAAGTCTGTACGCCCGAATTTCTTATATACACCATTGGATAGTGGGCTACCTAGACCGAAGTCTGTACGCCTGAATTTCTTATATACACCATTGGATAGTGGGCTACCTAGACCGAAGTCTGTACGCCTGAATTTCTTATATACACCATTGGATAGTGGGCTACCTAGACCGAAGTCTGTACGCCTGAATTTCTTATATACACCATTGGATAGTGGGCTACCTAGACCGAAGTCTGTACGCCTGAATTTCTTATATACACCATTGGATAGTGGGCTACCTAGACCGAAGTCTGTACGCCTGAATTTCTTATATACACCATTGGATAGTGGGCTACCTAGACCGAAGTCTGTACGCCTGAATTTCTTATATACACCATTGGATTGTGGGCTACCTAGACCGAAGTCTGTACGCCTGAATTTCTTATATACACCATTGGATAGTGGGCTACCTAGACCGAAGTCTGTACGCCTGAATTTCTTATATACACCATTGGATAGTGGGCTACCTAGACCGAAGTCTGTACGCCTGAATTTCTTATATACACCATTGGATAGTGGGCTACCTAGACCGAAGTCTGTACGCCTGAATTTCTTATATACACCATTGGATAGTGGGCTACCTAGACCGAAGTCTGTACGCCTGAATTTCTTATATACACCATTGGATAGTGGGCTACCTAGACCGAAGTCTGTACGCCTGAATTTCTTATATACACCATTGGATAGTGGGCTACCTAGACCGAAGTCTGTACGCCTGAATTTCTTATATACACCATTGGATAGTGGGCTACCTAGACCGAAGTCTGTACGCCTGAATTTCTTATATACACCATTGGATAGTGGGCTACCTAGACCGAAGTCTGTACGCCTGAATTTATTATATATAGAGAGATAACCCGATGATACCTTATATAGCTACAATCTATAAAAATAAAGGTATCTAAAAACCTTACGCAATAAGTTTCTTTATTATAAAAACACCTTTATTAAAAAATACATATCCAAACATAAGAACAGTATCAAAAGGAGACATCCCAGAACAATTCTGTCATATTCAAATCAAGATTAAACAGCCATCATTTAGTAAATCTCGCCGTACTTACTCTCAGTTGTAACTTCGCCCGTTGAAGAACGAGAGCTTGCGGTGTTTTTGTAATAAAAAAAAATATATTGCGTGAGGTTTTATATATTGTTATAAAAATATATCGCAATTATTATTAATTCTGAAAAATAAAGGTCACTTCTCTCCCGTCAAAATAAATGTCAAAACTAGACTCCATCTATTGACCGTCGCCGCAAACTAGCGGTCGGTGACAAAGCCACAACACCAGCTTTGGCAAACTGAGAAGCATCCGCCTGGAGACCATGGTTTCGGTCTAATGGCCCTCGTCAGTCTAGTGCGGGTTTTATTCCATGAGATCCACAAGTGAACAAATGTAATCTTCGCAATCTGCCATAGAGGAGTTTGGCTGGCAAAGTGGTTGAGCCAAATCTTTGGCTTTTGCCTAAGCTGGTGTTGTGGCTTTGTTACCGACCTGAGGCTGCTAGTTTGAGGCGAAGTTCAATAGATGGTGTCTGGATTTGACATCTATTATGATGGAAGAGGTAACCTTCATTTTTATAGATCAATATCTTCCCGGCAAAAATTTCATTTATATTTTGGTTATAGATTTGGCCTAGCCACTTTGCCAGCTAAACACTTCTTTCGGCGGAATGTTGTTGTGCGCTGGTATTCTTCGCACGCGCCAAATTCAACACTGATTAATGGGATTATTTTGATGTGACGGTCATTCAGGTGAGTCATCCCACGTTTTTTTAAGCCAAGATTAAGAAAGTGAAGCATCGTTCAATAAAGCGTGTGTAGAACTGAAATCAAAGTTGAATACAGATTATGGGAGCCATCCATGTCTTCAGTTAGATATTGGTTTTAAAAAAGCAGTAAATGGAATAACTTCACATGTGAGCAGGAAGACGTCATTCTCTCTCTCCCAATAAAATCACCCATCACTCCACAGCGGATCACTGGCGGAATGCCGGCACATCGTTGAAGTCTCACCAAGCATCAGGCCGGACGCGCAAGCATCAGTTCGGACGATGCGGCTGATTTGCATCTATTCCATCAGCTGGCACAGCAGATGGGAGCCGATTGGCGTTATCGTGGATTGGCGAACAATTATCTCCGCCAGCAACAATCCAAGAAGTTTTCCATAATGGATCGAGATGCCCTTTCTCACAAAATTTGAATTTATTCAGTGCATATATAAATATTACGAAAAAGGCATCTCCTTATCGTGCAACTGAAAGTTGCTGATGGCTTGCGCCATCTATTGGAATAAATATCAACTAATCTCGTTGATTTTTAATTATTCCAGAATCGAGAGAATAGTGAAAGATCACATTCGTACTATTTTTTCACATATCTTCTATATATATAAAAATCAATGTTTGTATGTCCGGTATACAAATTCGCAGTAGTTCACTAATTCAAACCAAAATTTCCATACATGGTTAAAAAATACGGGGAAGACGATAGGCTATTTTTTAAAATATATAAATCAATTATTAAAACTATATATTCAAATTATTCTACTTAGCTCACGAACAGCGCCCTCTATCAAAGATTAGATTAAATTATGCTGATGCAAACAAATAGATAATGCTAATAACAAACAATTATTTAAAAAAATCTTATCTAAATATATATCACTCGGGTAGATATGCACATGGGTCAATTCCGGGGCGAAGCCCGGGTCAGCCGTCTAGTATAAATATATTTTCTATTTTTCTTACGATCAACATAAACAGGGTCCATTATGAAAGTAATGAGCTTAATGTTATTGTGACGCGACGATAGATGGCAGCACGGTAAAACTGTGGGGAATGTGGTGGAGGGATATGCCCTTTCAATCCATCCGGTATTCAGTTGAGTTCGAGCAGTGTGAGGGGAGATACATGGCTCCGCTTGAAGTGTGTTTTCAACTTTTGTAACATAGCGCGATGGAGCGTTCGCTTGAACAACGATACGCCATAAAGTTTTGCGTGAGGCTTGGAGAAAATGCAACCGAAACATTCCAGATGCTGCAAAAAGCCTTCAAGGACGATTGCATTTCAAGATCACAGTCTGGGAAGTGGCACAAGGCGTTCAAGGAGGGCCGGGAGGAGGCCGCCGACGAACCCCGTTCAGGACGCCCAACAACGGCCAGAACTGATGAGACGTTTTGCGCACCGACCGTCGATTAAGCATCTAGCAAATTGCTGACACATTACACATGTCCACATTTGTGGTACATGGGATAGTGACCGAGGATCTGCAAATGCGTGAGGTCTGTGCGAAGCTTGTGCCGAAAGTGTTGACGCAAGATTAGAAAGAACTTAGAGTTTTGCGCTGTCAAGAATTGTTGGATTTGATTCAAAATGAACCGGACTTTCTGAACTCTGTAGTAACCAGAGACGAATCATGGATGTTTGAATACGACCCAGAGTCGAAAAGGCAGAGCTGTGCATGGCACACAAAATCATCCCAAAGCCCCAAGAAAGCGCGAATGAGCAAGTGGCGCATCAAAACGATTATCATTGTCTTCTTTGACATCCGAGGAATAGTCCATTGTGAGTTTGTACCGCAGGAACAAACTGTAAACTCAGCCTTTTACCTGGAGGTGCTCAGGAGATTGAAACGCCGGATCGCACGCGTGAGGACTAACTTTAAAGACACGGTCAAGCTCCACCATGACAATGCCACCAGCCACACAGCCTTCATCATTACCAACTTCCTGGCCCGTAGCAACACCTCAGTGATCCCTCACCTCCCTTACAGTCCCGACTTAGCTCCATGTGACTTCTTTTTGTTCCGCGACTCAAGAGAGAGATGAAAGGAAAACATTGGGAAACCGTGGAAAACATCCAACACCATGTTACAACGTTCCTGAGAAGCATTCTTGTCGAGGAGTTTCAGGGTGCCTTTCAGGCGTGGCAAACGCGTCTCCGCAAGTGTATTGATGCAGGAAGAATGTATTTTGAAGAATATTGAACATTTGCACAAATTACGATCAATAAATGTATTTTGCCAGTAAATGCTCATTTCTTTCATAATGGACCCTGTATATATGTAATATTGTTGCAATGTGCCGACGTATGGATGAACTGGCAGTGGTGTACGTGAGGCGAGTGTTGAGGTTCTTCCCACACGCGGACAACAAGAAGCAGAGGCAGGGCTAGACGTTAACACCGAGAGTGATCGAGAACAGCCCACGGGACAGAGGTAGAGGCCATGACACAAACTTGGATGCTTATCCCCGAGACATGGAGGGAGAGACTGTGTGAGAGACAGCCTGAAGCGGACTGCCGAGAAACACCCCCTAGAACCATCTGCTGATCCCCTGCCAAAACTTGTCCTGTTTACAGGGGGGGGGGGGGTCTCTATAAGAATGTCCCTCGGGACCCCACATGGGCTGGGCGTTGCCTCTTTCCTCCCCTCTGTCCCTGCCAGCAGCTGACCGACACTCTTTGGATCTTTATTTTGACGTCACCAATTTTAGTTTATATACAAAAAGGGTGTACAGGTTATATTAATAAAGATATGGCATATATACAAAATATGGGGGTGGTAGCAAATAGAAACGGTGTACATTTTAAAAGATGGGTAGGATATTTCAAGGCATCGGCTCCAACCAATTGGGAGATATGTGACATATACTAAAAGTGTCATTATTATACAGTTTAAAAATATACGATATATACACTCATGGAGAAACTTGAGGAAGTTATACCTTCTATCATGTATATAGAGACAATAACTCTGAAAGATATTTGATACACAGTGAACTTTATTGAAGACACGCGAAATAACCAAGTTTGAAAAAATTGTCTCTGTCTAGTTAAAAAATAGACGACCAGCCACATCAAAGATTTCCATTTCTTTATTTTTTGTCTACACACATGAGTGTATATATAATCCTTCCTTATATCTATAAAAATGAAGTCCAAAATCGATGTTTGTTATCGCGTTGCGCAAAATCTACAGAATAAATCATTATGAAATATTGCATGTAGGTAGCTGAAGATTTCGTTTAACATATAGGCCATTCAAAAAACTAAAAAGGTTAATGTGCTTTTTTAATGTAAAACCAAAAGGCGTTAGTTTCAGCCTTTTACCGCTTGGGCGCAGCACTGGTCGCGACGATAAATGAATTTGATTGGTTAATAATTTTACACGTAGTTTGTTTAAACGATGAATGTTAGTTTGTTTACACGAGGAATGTTTTAAAAGGTAAGATTATCCAATCGCCGTGAATCTTTAGGAAGTTATTTACTATACTATTGGGAAGGTTTCTGGTTTGAATTTGATTTGAATAAATATTTGTTGCAATTTTATTTGCAAATTTTCTACTTTATTCGCAAGCAGCGCCTCTCGCGCATCTGGTGAAATTACATTTATAAATTGTAAAAATGCTAAAATGTGTTCAAGGTATAATAAATTTAATTTGGGAATTTAGTAATATAATATTCCAATGACGTTGTAAAAAAGTAGCATTTCAATATTAATATATATTTAAAGAAAATATTGTATCGTTTTTGTGTTAAATGTTAATATGTTGTAATGTGTGTTAAAATATATTTTTACATTGTTAATTTAATTTGTTGTTGTTTTATATTAATAAGATGCAAATTACATTGTTGTTGTTTTTTATCGTTTGTTTATATAAAAAAATACATTGTATGTGATGATAAAACAAAATGAATTTTTAAATTAATATACATAATTCATTGAGAAAAAAAGAAATAATTAATTATAAAATTCACAAACGTGACAATATCTCATTTAAAATTTAATAAATGTTTTCAAAAAAATTATGTGTTTCAAAAGTATATTTGAACGCATATAACAATTATTATATATCTCCGCGTTTTCAAGCATTGTAGATGATGGAGATAAGCAACCCTTATGGTGTATTGGCGGAGGATCACGTCCTACGTGATGTTTCCATCAAGGTACAAGCAGAACACGTTGATTTATCGACGGAAAAAATATCAACGAATATTAGTTTCAATATACAAACAATTAACAAAATGCAAATTCAACTATGTTGAACGGCGACTATGCAAATCAAGACGCGGAAAAAAGCAAAAATTGGGCCGATCGAGTAGAGGCCTCGGAAATGGGGTTTACCCTCGTGGTCAATAAAGAGCCTAAAGGGCTTTAAGAGGAAAGGTGATTTCCAAGAGGAGCTTGTAAAGATTTCAAAGGCTGACACTACCACAGTAAAGCCACCTCAACCACCAAGGAAGGCGACAAGGAACTCTGTGACGCAAATTAAGAACAGTCGACAGCAGCAGGCGCTGAGCAAAGCAAGATCTGCAGCAGCTTCTTTCGATCAATGCTGCTATGTTGAGTACTGCTCGGATTTCGGCCTGTGCAGTATATCCAGGCACTGGAGGAGATGCTGGGGAGGGGCGCCATCTTCCAGCTGATGAAGATGTCCGGCCAGGTTCTGGTTGGGCTGGAGAGCACCGAGAAGGCGGAGCGCCTATCCGAGGAGGGCCTCACCATCAGGAACACCCTCCTCAAAGTGTTCCCCTACAGAAAACGCGCAGATAGCGATTGGGAACCTCCCAATCGCTATAAGGGACGAAGACATCGTCGCGGCGCTGCGGCCCTACTGCAGGGTTGTCTCCCTGACCCATGAGGTAGTGGCGAGTGGTGGCTACACCTGGACCACCGGCAACAGGGAGGCCTTCATCCTTCTAAATGAAGGTTTGAAACTTCACCAGCTCCCTGTAAAGCTGGTTATCGTCTCTAAAGGCGAATCGACGCCAGCCTACATCACCTACGGCGTTAGGTGTAGCAAATGCCACCGTCAAGGACATCGGCGAGCCACCTGCCCCTTGGGAATCAATGGTGGACGTCATCAGGACACCCGGCAGGGCCCGGTGTCGAAGCCTCCCTCCTCCAAGTCCTCTAACAACTCCGCCCCAACAGTTGCGGAATCGTCTGCACCCATCAAGCAGACCTCCTCAACATCCTCCAGCCCTGTTGCGCCTTCGCCCGGGGCGAACATTCCTGTCCATCGCCAGGAGATTACAACTCCTGAACCTCCTGTTCCGGCGCCGAGCACCAGCCAGTTGCTGCCACGACCAGAGCCCTCCCTGGCCATTATTGATACAACAGCGGCTCCCAAGAAAACGACCCATAATAAGACTGTCTCATCCATCCAGTCTTCTACCTCCATGACCCAACCCATGCAGCCTCTTCAGGAATCTCAGGAGATCCTCATAGAGCGCGTGGAGGGAATTTTTGAACAAATGAACGCTGATTCATTCCTATCCATCCTCTATGAGGAGATTTGTGGGTTTGAAGTAGTGCTCGCGGTCATGTATCGTCATGTGAGGGATGTACTCTCCGAGACACTCTCGACAGAAAACAAGATCATTCTGCGAGATTTCCTCAACATGGCAATTGAACATGTTGTGGACAAAGACCCATTTATAACCAAGGGCCGAATTCAGGATGTCTTGTAGCCCTTGATCTAAACCAATGAAGCCTGTATAGGTTTCATTATGTATATTCATCCTTGTTATTATTATTATTTTCTTTAGTTTTCATCTGTCACCATAATATTTTATGAACGATGTAATAAAAGTTAATACAATATATCTCTCTCTTTCTTATGTCCATTTATTCGTTAAATACTTCAACCAAGAATTATTTTAAAGTGATAAATCTATAAGCATAATGAATTCAAATACATTAGTAGAGGTTAGTAGATTAAACTGGCGCAATATCGCTGGGAAGGTTCGTCACTGATGAGCCAGGAGAAAAAAAAAAACTTCCAATAGTTTAATGCAGTAAGGAGACTAGGAAGTGTTTTATTTTTAAAATAGAAATGTGTTTCTTATTATATATATATAATTTTTATATTAAGATATGAAAAAAACAATTCTTGGTTTCTCAAGAAGCCTCTGGGACCAAAAATATTTTTGGTCGCAGTGGTACAGCCTACTCCCTACGCTGACGAGCGCCAGCAGCGCGAAACGCGTTCGTGGATGGCTTTTCTTGATCTATTAGCGAGTTTTCAAAGTGAATAGAACCAATAGACTTAAAATTGAGCAAAAGGAAAGGGATTTCTTCAGGAAGTAGTTAGGTGGTCGAAAATACCGATAACGGAATCGAAACTTTGAAAATTTTTTATAAAATAACTAGCGGACGTTCCCGGCTTCGCCCGAGTAAAGGTTTTTCTAACGAACATTTGTTAAAACAATTCTCTATAAACTTATTAAAAAAAAGATATATTTTGATAATTTGAAACTCGTATATTTGAATCTCTCGATAAAGTGAACATTTTTTCCCGGTCCCTGTGTGCCGTGTCATCCTGAATTTTGTCTTTCCTAATTTTCTACATTACAAAATCAGCGTTTTATCTAGTGAACATATTTTCCCGGTCCCTTGAAAAATACTCGATAAGTTTAATAAAATCATGGTCGTTTATGGAAGATGGACGTAGTTCCCGGAGGTCACCCGCCCCCCGCGCGCCAGGACCTCTTGATCACTCTGATTGGCCGGCGGCCGGACGGGGGGGGGGGGGGGGGGCTCTTGATCCCTCTGATTGGTCGGTGTGAACTTGGACTGTCCAACCAACTGGCCGGCGGCCGGACGGGGCAGGGGGGGGGGAGGGGCAGATCTCCGTTGCAAGATGGCGCTGCTTGCGAGTTAAAGCTACAAATCTGCAAATAACTCTAAGGATATTCAAGATATTCAAGAAATTATTTTTCGTAAACCTTTCCGGGGATACGCCTAATAAGATCCCAAATTTTCACGGCGATTGGATGTATGGTTTTTGAATCCATAGAGGACACACAGACAGACACACACACACACACAGACATTCCATTTTATATATATAGATAAATTGAATTGTTTGATGAACTCTGATTCTTGAAAAAGTCCAACCCAATTGCAAAAATCGACAGGCGTGTGGTGGTGTACTTCAAGATCTAAGGGCCATACCTAAATAAGGGGTTCCCCAGTCAGCACAGTTCCAAGTTGATCGTTCTTCACACTACTTTAGTCGACTTGTCGGTGTAAGGGTGTGATGGGTAGGCATCGTAACAGTCGGCGATCACTTAGATTCCTCTCTCTCTCTCAGTCGTCTGTTGATGGTCATTTTGGATAGTTGTGTGCTGGTCACACTTTGGATGGTAGATAACGACGAATCCGTTTGTGCGGCAGCCGTTTTGACAATCGCTGTCTTCCTGTTTTGTTGTGTCCCTTGGTCGACCGCTAACTTGCATTCTTCCGTCGTTGATCTACCCTTGCCAACATCGTCTAATGGCTGTATCACTTCGACACAGATGTCGCGCGATTAATAGATTTGACCAACCAGCCTCTTTCAATCCAATGGCATGACTCTTTCAAACTCTGACATATGTTCGTAATGAGCAATAATCTTTCGGCGAGGCATCGATACAGTAGAAATAGACTTACTGCAAAAAAAAACTAAACAGAAATTCAGAAAACCAGCTCGTGCCCCGCCGAATATTGAATCTAGAATACTCATGCTGGATGCGCAGTTCAGATGCGCTGGAGCTCTTGCTCTGCATAAATCGGCCACCAATTTCCATCATTTGTATGTTTGGTCGAAACGTCTTTGTAAACAACAACAACAAAAACCTTTATTAAGACACTATTTTCTTACAAGGGGATTCCCCATAACGGTTATATATGTACATGAGTGAGGAGGAAAAGCAATTTAGAGGGGAGGGGGAGCAATCAGCCGTTGTATGTGGAGTTGAGCACTTCTTCTCTCATTTTATCAAACGCCTTGAAATATTCAAAAAATTTATAAACAAATGTTTTATCCAGCAGGAGAGTAGTGAAGATTTTATATACATGTTGTACATTGTAGTGGGTTGGCCCCGAAATTTCGCGAATTTCAAGTCTCTTTTCATGTAGGAATGGGCAATGGAATAGATAGTGGACCAAATTGTCTTGGATGCCAACATTGCAGAAGTAGCAATTTAAAGAGTCGCTGTTCCAAAACCCCGTGATATCCTCGCGGAAAAGTAGCCATAGAATCCTTTGACGGGCTATAAATCGTTTAATTTTCAAAGGGAGGTTTGATAGCAAGTAGTCCTCCGTCGTGAAGGAGATACTTAGAGATTGATAGTGAATAATATGAGTTGAGTTTTGTATCTTAGCTCTGTCAAATTGGAGTAGCTGGTCCACTGTGGTTTGAATAATTCTAGGCATTTCTCCTCGCACAACCATATAATCTTCACAGTTCTTAAGAAAAGAAAAACCCCTAGAGTCAATGATGCTATTCAGGTTATGAATAAAGTTGTTTCCCGCTTTTCCCACAATTGAAACTTTCCAGAGCTGGGACAAGCAAACATAGGGTAATCTTGTCCTGTCCATTTTTAAAATCCGTATCCAGAAATTTATAATCAATTTCGTAATGTTTAACTCGAGGGACATCCTTCCGGTTTCTGTTCGTAAGATGTAGCCCGGAGTAAATTTGGGAAGGTCAAGAAATCGCCGTAGGAAAATATCCTGGATCTGGTTTACAACGCTTATCTGATTCGTCGCCCACAGTGGGGCCGAGTATAACAACGTGGATAAAACTATGGAGTCAAGTAGTTTCATCACTGCTCCGTACGATTTGGTTCTTGACTTAGATAATATTCTCCATACTGCGTTTGTAGCAACCAATGCTTTGCTTTTAAAGTGCTGCGCAACGTAAGCAGTTGGATTCTTGGTAGTTAAGGGGTAGCCAAGGTACTATATTTTGAAGATACTGTCAAGGGTTACGTCTTTGTAAACATATTTTAATATAAATCAGACAACTCTTTCTTGGTGCGTCGCTTTATTTTGTTGTTGTTATAGAGTATAATGATATACACAGTCATGATATTAAAACTCATCTCGAAAGAACGGTGGCAGTTTTCAAATGTTTCGATGAAACAAACTTAAAATTAAATTTAACCAATTTTCGCAACCTAAAAAAATGAAAAAGCTTCAATTATTTTAGGACTTTGTCCTTACTACAGGATATTTATTAATAATTTTAAGATAGCTAATAGCGTATCCTCTAACTAGAAAAGCGTCTAATTTGAATGGAGCAAAAAGAAGCATAAGAAAATTCAATTCAAACTTTGAAGATAGCTTTATTAAATCTATCCTATCCCATTTTGCCCCTCAAGCTCACACCTTTATTCACAAAGATTCCTCAAACGTCGGACTAGTTACCGACAAGTAAAGATAGTTTTGTATATCAGTATAGAACCCAGGGGACGGTTAAAAACAGTATGATACAGACTGCCTTTCAAGAGGACCTTTGCCTGAAACAAAACTTGAAGGTGATCGCGATAAAATGTTCTTTAGACAAATAATGAAAGAAAAGGTCGACTTCATTTACAATGCTAGAAAGTGCTTTAGGTGTAATGATGGCAAACGTTCCATCACCAGAAATCTCAAGGAAGAAGACAGACTTCTTTATAAAAGGATTCCAAACTAAAACCCTTGGCTACTGGGGTAGAAAAAATTACCAAAAAATACCATGACCATATGCTCTGTATCCATTTAGAGGTCACACAAACTACATATCAACTAAAAAATTAGATATTATTGGTCCTCCATATCTCGACTTACGTAAAAACATATAACCTTTGCCAGAGTTGTATATATATATATAAAAGCGCAAACCAACTTCTCTCAGGATTCCTTCAGCCTATATCCATTTGAAAGAGTTAGTATAGATTTCTTGAGTCCTCTTCCTTTTACAAAATCTAAGATAATAACAAGACAAAAATAGATAATTTTCTTGAAGGTGAAATATAGATAGGTGTATCAGAGGTATCTGTGTAATGACGATATTTACGTAAAGGACCTACTAAAAAAATTTCAGAATTGCAGAGAATTAGGCATCCATAACACGAAAAAAAGTGCAAGTCTCTTATAGTGTCCTCTCCTTCCATTTCAGACCATTGTAATAAAGTGAAAACTTTAGCTACATCCCTTTACGAACTCGCGTGTAATTTTTGTATCCTCATAGCTATATACAGAACACAAACGGCATCTGGGGTTCAAAGAAGCACATTAGATATTCTATTGAAAATAGAGTGTTGTGAGTTGACAGAAATTTATTTGAGTAGTTTATTTTAATACATAGAGATTATCTATTGAATAGACAAACAGTAATTAAAGTGTAATAAACATTATGATTTCTAACAAAGAGCATGATGATAAACAGCATATACAAATCTATTCTGTTACAACAGTTCTCCCACGCCTTAATGGGAACTTATAGGATTGTGGGCTGTGACATTTTATATACAACGTAATCACTGAAGTAGGCTGGAGGATTGCGTTGCTGTGAAGTCCTGCGAAGTTGAGGATCCTGTTCTAGGTGGGATGTTCCTAGGACTGTCCAGGAAGGTTCACTCCTGTCTGTTGTAATGTGTATGAGTTGTCTGAACAAACTCGCTACGACTTACAAGCCGAACTGAATGTTTATTCAATCTAGCAATCTTCTTATATACAAGATAGAGATAAAAAGGAAATAATTTACATAAGTTTAAAACAATTGACAAATGGAATAATTTTGCATAGCCAACAATAGGTAACAATTATAACACTTAACAAAGGTTATTTACATATCACAACACTGTCATCGTCACCAATACCTGCCGGTAGATGCTGCGCATTATCCCCATGATCATTTTGTTGAATCCAGATAGACTTGAAGTGTTTTCTTGTTTGTTTTTGGAGTAAATGTAACGGTCTTTTTCGGGCACTCAGTTTTCCTTAACTGGTTGATGTGTCTTTTGAACATATAGCTATCGTCCAAATTCACCTTATAATGTAGCTTTCCCCATTTTTGCGCCATTCCTCCTAGTTTCTACGTCGCTTTATTATTTACATAATATCGTGCTTGTACCCTATCTCTACGCCTGATTGTCTCGATGCAATCTTAAGGTTGGCTTCTTGAATTTAGGAGTCAACATTGAGTAAAATAACATTGAGGTGACGAATCCAAACACATCCCAGTAAGGCATCGTATTCTTCAGGAACAAGGTTTTCTTCATAAAATGTCCTTCCCTGGTATTCCACAAAGGTAAATCCGGCACCGGGTCCACTTCGAATTTTCTTTCTTTACCTTTGATTTTCACATAGACGTAATATTTAAGATATCTTTTGATCCGTCTTTCCAGTTTTGATATATGTGAACAATTTTATTTAATCCATAAGAATGGGTATCTTCAAATGAAATAGTATTTTCTGAGTTTTTCTTGTTGTCTGTTGAGCCTATGAACATCCCATAGCTGGTGATTTCAAAGACAGTCAATATATGGGACAAATTTTCTGAGTCTATGAATTTCGGTGGGAGGTGTCTTTCACACATATAAATTTTCTCGCACAAAATTTCCATCAAAGCGCTTGTAATTTCTTTTGAAATCTCAAGTTCATTTTTCAATGTAATTCCATAGCTTGAACTGTTAATTTTATTTGAAATCTGAACATTTCGAGAGGCTAACTCTTAATATATTATCAAGTAATATTAATGCGATGCATTAGCGCGCCATCTTTTATATGAAATTTAAACTTTTTAAGTGGTGAACGAACACTTTCCCATTATTTTATCAAGGCAGTAAGATCAGTAGAAAATTATTTTATTTACAAAAGAAACATACGCATCAAAAATAGTTTAAACCTCTTAATTGTTAATTTTGAGGCACAATTTTGATTATAGATTATAAATATAAAGTAATTAGAAGCTAATTCATTCAGAACTTCTGTCTGAAGATGGTAATAACGATTTTACCGAAGCGTCACACTATCATTTTATTTGGATTTGGTCTTATTACCTTGTATCTCTTTTTATTAAGTAAAACAATGTTTACTCTTGGTAGTCAGATAGCACTTTGAAAGCGTCAGGTCATTCTATAGATGTCGTGGGAAGAAACTGTATAACTTCTCATCCTTGTCTTTCAATATTCCACGTGATCCCAATTTTCACTTGAACCTGTGCCATTTACCTTGCTCCCTGATAGCCAGAATAAAATGTTTTACTATATAGAAATTGTACTGAAGATCTTTGAGCCCAAATATCAGCATTAGAAGTTACAGTACAAGGTAGAAAGCAGTTAGACCTTTGTGCTCACCCAGAAACCAGAGTCCCGTTGGCTACTTTCACTCACTGTGGTGAAGTTGGGCTCTTCTGTGATAGTCAAGGGTCATCTTATTTTTTAAAGTGATCAATTCGAGATTAGATCTCCGATCCTGGTCGTCAAAGCTAAATATCAACAAAATAATTTATTTGAAAATAATGGTCGCATCTCTTGTCAAAATAGACGTCAAAACTCAGCGCCATCTATTGACCTTCTCAGCAAACTAGCGGCCTCAGGTCGGTGACAAAGCCACAACATCAGCTTTGGAAAACTGAGAAGCGTCCACCTGAAGACCATGGTTTTGGGATAAGGGCCTTTTCAGTCCATGGTGGACTTTATTCCATGAGATTCACAAGGGATCTAATGAAATCTTCATAATCCACCAAAGAGGTGTTTATCTGATAGAGTGCCTAGGACAAATCTATGGTAAAAATAATAGATAGAATTTTTTGCCTGGAGAAATTTGATTTATAAAAAATAATGGTCGCCTCTCCCGTTAAAATAATATTACCGTCTTTAATTTTTGTTCGCTCCTGACGAGGACAAAAGAATTTTGTCGAAACGTCGAGATAATAAAAAAGATTTATTGGCCGAAGTGTCTTTAATTTGAAGAAATATTAGCGTCTATTTTAACGGGAGAGGCGACTTTTATAGATCAATATCCTCTCGGTAACATTTTCATAAAAAAAAATGTTTTATTATAAAAATATATATATAGCGATGTCGTTCTAAGAGTGTTTTTTTTTCCTATGGAACCAGATAACATTGTCCAACCTACCCCAATTAGAATTTGTCGCCCAACATGGGGAATATCCCGACAAAAGAGATCCAATCTAATAGAGAAAGTAACAAGAAGAAATAAATAAAAATCTAATTATTCAACAAAACACACATACCCCCAATATTTCATTATCCAACTTTCAATTTAAACCAAGCTCTAAATTAAGTGCGAGTCTCCATGTAAATTTAAAGAATCAATTAGGTTTCCGTCCTCCATTAAAAAGTGAAGAGAACACAATCGTAGAAGGCATTCAATCACTTTCTCCAAACAGATCAATATTTAATTCCCCGCGACTATTGGCTATTCTAAAGCGGGTCATCAAGTCAATTTATATTGACTCGCGCCAAAGAAGAAGAAGAAATTAGGAATAAAAAGTGTTGACCCTCTGATAGACTCTAATGACTCTGTATAAACAGATGGGTAGCTTTGTGAAAAGCCCAAATTTGATTTCCATTCTATCCAGTGTAATAATTGGCTAGCAGAAGATACTTCTTGTTGTTGTCGGATAAATAGTTGCTTTATTTTGTAAGCTGAGAAATCATTTTGACAAATAGAAATTTCTTGGAATCAGATGAAGAGATTTTTTTTTAATCTATCTAGTCCAAGACATTTCCCTATTCTTTACTACTCATTCAACTCTGTTGACGCCGTTTAATGGAAGAATTTGATAGAAGATTGTTGATTTAATATTCTTTTTGGAATTTCTATATTAGGAAATCAAAGAGAGGGAGACAAAATGCATCCCGTAGAGAATGGTATAGAAGAGATATTAAATAAATTCAATGACGGTGTAAAAACTGAAATAGTTTAGTTTTTATTTTGAAGTTGAATTGATTCGTGGTGAATGCTTTAGAAAAATATTTTATTAAAATTGTAGATGGCATTATGTCGATGTATGGACTGTATTTGTAGATTGTACGGTGGACAGCTTGCCCTTCTTAGTACATCTGGCGAGTAGGTAGGTTTGTTGGGTGAAGAAAACGTCTTTCTATATATATATACCTGTCATCTCCATTAGCCTGGCAAGCAAACCTTCATCCTCACTGCCTAGAAATCTATCTAACAGTGGATCACTTCTTTTTCAGCTGTCCAGGTTTATTGTTGCACAGGATACCAATATTCTTTCTTTCCTGCTGCCCAGGATACAAATAGCCATGTTTCTTGGAGTACAAGACCTCATCAGCCCCGTAGACTCGGCCTGTAACTACCTGGTCAACAATGCAGCTCTCTCCATGATGGAATTAGACTACAGTCATGGAGGATCCCCGGACGGTGAGTTCGATAAACAACGACCCCGTCCGCGAAGACGCAGGCGAGGCCTTATCCACGATGGTCGTTGTGGACACAACGATGGGGCTGTAGCCGTGGTAGAGGTATCCTACGTCGTAGGAGCGCTGTATTCTCCTGCGAAGAGCGGCGATGCCGCGCGTGTTCAGGGTCGCAACTTGGAAGTTCATTGAGGCTGCCGAGCAGAGTTCCTGGAGCGCGAGGGCTTCTTATACAGGGTATTGCTCGTTTCCCCTGTAAGATCCATTAGCTCGATGGCCAGGTTTCCAATGGCATTTCTCTGTTCTGCGCCTGATTGGGCGAGGAACTGGTCCATCTTCCCATTATGCGTAAACGCCTGGAGAATATGTTTTCCTCTCCGGGTCCTGCTTCTGAGCACGATCTATGACTTCTTGAGAAGATTCGTGCACCTTAGGTTCGCCCTGCTTTTCAGATGGGGGAGTAGTTGGGTCGCGACCGCCTCTTCTATTCTTTATGTGTCGCTGGGAGGAGGATCTGAGACGACAGAAGCAGCCGGTGGTGGAGCTGCAAGAGGGGGAGAAGGGGAGTTCAACTTGGATGGTTGCTTACTCAGCAGCCTTCGTGCGCACAAGGGGATTATCCACGGGGAGCAGCAGCTTGTTCTCCTGCAGGCCGGTCCTCCGTGGAGAGTTAGTACGTTTGTGAACTTGCCTATAACACCGGGAGCACTTGATGCCGTATGTCACGTAGACGTTGGCGACAACCTCCTTGGGCTTGACATTCAGCCGGGCAAGGATCTGGAACAGCTTCACTCCATCTCGCAGAGTGATGAAAGCTTCCCATCGTACAACAACCCCGCAGGAGTCGCCCATCTCCATCATCTTCTGGACAATGGAAGTCACCTGTCCTTAGGGCCGAAGTGCAGCGATGAGATCTGCGTCCTCCACGAAAAATACAACGTTGCCTAGTATAATTCCTACGGCCTTTTTTCTCAGGAAGACGGCCCGTAGGGTGGTGTTTTAATGTCAAGGCCCTCCTCTATGAGTTTCTCGGCGAGCTGTACGCTAGAGAGGCCGACCAGAATACGCCCCTCCATTTTCGTCAACTGATAGACGGAGCCCTTGCCCAGTTTCACCTCCAGCACCAGAAAGTACTGGGCCTGATTGAAGTCGGGCTACCTTGCCCGTCGCCGACCTGGCTCTGAAAGCAGCCTGCTTCTGCCGAGTCGGCGTATATTCCTGTACCTTGGACTTTGGCGTGGGGCGTTTGTTGACGGTTGGCTTTGCGGCCGCTGCCAGGACGTAGCCCCTCTTGACTTCAGGCCTGTTGCCTCAGAATCAACTGGCCTCTTTCTCCTGGGCCCCACTTTGGTAAAGCTGTCGTTGTCCTCCTCCATGGGAAGTTGATTATCCCGATCGACGAGATCAGTCCAGCTCGTCGATGTGCCGCCTGTGACAGGCTGTTGGTTGGTCTTTCCCTCCGTTGCCCGATAGATGCTAATGACATCAGCAGGGGTAGATGGCGATTGACTTACAGCCAGAGGAATGTCCTGTTCCCCGGAACCACTCCGGGTGCAGAATTAAGTACGGTTGGATAATGATTTAGTTTCGTTTCTGCTAAGATCTTGCCCAGCAGGCTCGGTGGCCAACAGAAAAAAACATAATGTCCACACCTAGAGAATTGGTAACTTATGATGAAGCAATTTTCCACAATACAATACGTTCTTCATACACACAACCATTCTATCTGATCATCGCATTGAACTATAGAATATCGTATTCAATAGGATTGTAAAAATCTTATTGAATCTTCAATAGAAAATCTTCAATACATATCTGTAAAACCTGAATCTACAAGCGTTTAATAAATCAAGCGAACATTTAAGTTTCTAAGATGTATTCTGAATATGAAGATAGCTCTAATATGATATTTGATGAAATTCTTTTAATAATGACTTCCTTTGATTTCTTTTGTGCAATCATTCGAAATACACTTTAGCAAACAATAGGGTCGACCGTATTGGTGTGAATATCGAAATCTTTTGACTTTTAATTGGATTTTCGAGAAAAATATTCAATGTTCCAACTCAATTTCTAAGATGGAATGGGTGACTCTCTTTTATACATCCTTCTTATATTAGTCAGGTTCACATATGTGTCTATACAACTTGTTTGTTACGATTCGGCCAGGAATTTGAAGGTTGATGTTTTCTGCGAGGTTCAAGGGACTCACAATCTGCCTTATTGTGGTCAACCAGAATTATATTATGATGCATTAGCGCGCCATCTGTTATGAAAATTCGAAACTATTATAGAAGCGTATGATTCTTTTTAAAATAAAACAATTTCTACTGCCCTTACTGCAATGAAAAAATTAATGGGAGGGCCTGGCTCATCAGTGGTGACCTCTCCCAGCGGATTCGCCAGTTTAATCTACCATACCGCTGTTATATTGCATTTTCGATCTTCCTTTTACAGTGATATGATGCTAATTTATTTTAGATGAACTATGGGCATAAGCTTTGAGGACAGCAGAATTACATACAAATATAAATATATAATTATATTTATATTTGTATGTAATTATGCTGTCCTCAAAGCTTATGTCCATAGCTCATATAAAATACCCATTCCAAGAGTCTAGCATTAGTATCACTATAAAAGGAAGATCGAAAAATGCAATATAACAGCGGTATGGTAGATTAAACTGGCGAATCCGCTGGGAGGGTTCACCACTGATGAGCCAGGCCCTCCCATTAATTTTTTCATTGCAGTAAGGGCAGTAGAAATTGTTTTATTTTAAAAAGAATCATACGCGTCTATAATAGTTTCGAATTTTCATAGGAATAATATTCAAGAAAATAAAACATTAAAGAACGAAAGTTTTTTTTTATAGTTAAAACAAACTTTGTTTTTTAACTATAAAAGAAACGTTTGTGATTTAATGTTTTCTTTTCTTGTGTATAGATGGCGCGGTATTGCTCTATGAAGAATAATATTCATTTATTGATAATCAGATCAAATTTTGGTATCGCTATGGTATCTAAGATGGCCTTTGTTGAACATTTCTTTATCTTTCTCTGTGAAGGAAACAAGACCGCATACATTCTTTTGGATAACATTTTGTTCTTTTGACTTGCGACTTCTATGATCCATAAAATGGTGCATCAAACGTCTCCTGTTTATCTGATGCAATTTTTCAATACATTGAAGAAGGAAAGAATGCCTCCCAGCAACTGATCGCGTCCCAGGAATATCTATCGCTGAAGGTTGCCTGAAAGAAATAGACGTTCTATTAAAATCAAGAAATCAACTATTACTACTGGCTGAAGTCTAGCTGCTCGGTGTGGAAAGGAAGTATTTATCCATGCACTCACCAACAGGATGAAGATCTACAAGTTCCTCGCCAAGATGAGGATGATAGGAAACTTGTTCAGCGTCCCGTAGCTTTACAAGTGATTCCTACCGCCGGGACTTATACACTAAATTATTATGCAATTTCTGGTGACATCGAGAATAACGTCACCATATTTCTCTCGGGGATTGAAAGTGGCCAAACGCAATAAGCAAGCAGAATTTAATAAGCTTTAAAAAGTTGTTTTCTCTCAAATGTTTAGCAACAACAATGGAAGTCATTGCCAGGGGAAGAAGAAAAGCGACTTTAACCGCGGCCCACGACATCTCGGTTTCCGTGAAAAGGCTATCAGAAATGCACTGATTATTTTTTTAATCTCAAATGTATAATTGATGTATCGGGCGGGGACTCTGCCGAAATGATTTTTTGATATGTGGTCTAAAGTTTCCTGATATTGAAGCTATGACCAATTATTTGCCTTTTTTCTTGATGTAATTATAAATGCTGCCCCAAAGGATTGTCTTCGTACTGCGAGCAGGCTCCACGCTTCATTCTTGCCTGGTTTCTCGCGCTGCGACGTGAGGAGTGAAATACCTCACCATTTAACACAGCTCAGTTGCTGAATCATAGTCAATAGAAATGCTCATTATTC
>CP092867.1:107384578-107449805 GCA_030710605.1 Cordylochernes scorpioides
GGAGGTCCTGTAAGATTGGCATGTAGGCAGAGATTGCCCAGTTATTCTAGACGAAGTAGTTTCCGTCTATTGAATTTTTTGGTACCAGTTTGATCCCCCATAGCTAGCGGAAGTTTCTTCTAATAAAGGATTCGCCCTGCCATACGTTTTGTTGGAATGAATTCGAGCATAAGACCGATTCGAGAGGCAGAATAAGTAATTATTAGGACCTTCAACGAGTTTAGGACTCGTTCCATATTAGGATAAGATTTTAAAGTATTAGTTAACTATAAGGACCGCGAACGAGACGCCAGAACGAGCCAATGAGTCAAAGTTTTTAGAAGTGTTGTATGGAGGACAGTAGAATTAAAAGCAGTTATACAGGAAGTAGAATCCTGAAGGAATTTGTAAAAGGAACCAAAATTTAAGATTGATAAAATTCAAACTTATAAGATGTAGATTTATAGGATTCAGGTCAATGAATAGAGAGTATATTAGTAGATAAAAGTAATATGAATTTCTTGGAAGGGAGAGGTAGCTGAACTGTACACACCCCAGAGGCAAGGTAAACGGAGCCACAAACAAAATAGTAGAAATTGATTAGTCGCTCTGCCAAAACAGAAAAGAAATTCTCTTCATACGGTTGTCACCCCTAGATTTAAATGGACTGTGTAGTTTAATAGAGGTCTGGGCTATGTTCCATTTGACCAAGATTCTAAATGACGTTCCCATCTGGGTTGAGAGAGTATTGCAATTTGAGGAATCTAACACACAAGAGAGAACCCACCCTCCAGTAGGATCGGGATAGACGAATATTACCCAGTGACCAACTCGTGATTCCAGACTGGATAAGATTGAAACTTAACTGAGATACTAAACCTTGAACCTTCAGCGCACAAATATATATTATGTTTACATTTTCTTTTTCAATATGCTATTATTTTTATATCATATATATTATATTATAGTCATATACTATTCATTTCAACAATTTTATTTTGACATTCATGATATTAATATTTATATTAAATATTTAATTATATATATTTTGTCACCATATATAATCTTGTAGTAGTTTTCTTTTATCATCTATCATGGGATGATTTTTATCATATTTAATCACTATCTGCATGATACGTGTTTTCTTCAATATATATATTATACCCATCATATAACATGGAAGGATTCATTTTTATCATTACATATTTCGTGCCTTATTTAATAATTACTTTCACAATTTGTTTTCTGTAACCTTTTTTTTTTTATTTAGCAAAAGTCATCATGTCATAGGCTAATCATTATGTACCAAGATATTTCTTTCAGCTAACTATAATTA
Organism: Cordylochernes scorpioides; assembly: GCA_030710605.1. Taxonomy (NCBI): domain Eukaryota; kingdom Metazoa; phylum Arthropoda; class Arachnida; order Pseudoscorpiones; family Chernetidae; genus Cordylochernes; species Cordylochernes scorpioides. The sequence continues at coordinate 107,385,894 of CP092867.1, forward strand.
TCCTTTCCTTTGATTGTATATATATATAACTATACCACACGAATGTCTTGATTGGTACGAAAATAAAGATGCTGGCATGTTTTAGGAGTTGGACTAGTCAGTTATTTCTAAACGACTTCTTGGCGCCCAATTTTTTATATATAATATGTAATAGGGAAATGTCCTAACTGTATTGTTAGCAGAAAGAAGGTAGCAATGAATCCAGTACCCCAAGAGGCAAGGATGGGGTTGAGAGGACTTACCACTAGGAAGGCCTACTCCTCAAGACCAAAGAAGAAAGTGGAAGGGTGGTATATATACCCATGAATGGTAAGACAGATGACCTTGCTTACTTCCATACATATGATATGACTGTCCCCAATAACCTATTTTGATAACAGTGTTCTGACAGAATAATAGCACATAAAAAAACCCTTTGCCAGGATGCACAATGCCCACTAATGTTCGGAATAATAAACATCTAGAATAGCATACCATCATTTTGATTAGCCTTATCTTCCCTATAGGTTTCGGTACACCTGACTTCACCTAGTAATGGAAAATGCATTTTGCTAGAAATGGGCCTGCTTTCATAGTAACTGATGAAAGGCAGATGAATAATGAATAGCACAAACGCATTTGTCCATTACTTGGCAGGGGGAGGATTGTTGGGGCACGTTTTTGTAACCATACCCCAACAGAAGGCGTATGTATAATCAAATCAAATGGATACATGGCTTCCCTCCCACATAGACTTACAGACCATTTTTTTGCCCAGAAACTTAGACACTTGGTGACACCAGACTTCCATGCTGAAAGCTGATGCCTGGTAAAGAAGAAGACATCCAGAGACATCCGAGCTGGAAACTGTTGTTTCATATGTACATATATTCCCCTCACCAAAAATTTAGGTAAAGGTGACCAGAAAAAAAAAAAGGAGAAAAATGGAGAAGGAAGATCTCTAAAGACTGAAACTTATAAAATATCCTTCCAGAGAAAGGAAAGCATCACATTACAGTCCAGGTAAAAAGGGCCTGGGTCAATTTTAGCCAAGACGGGGGGGCGATATATATACCATCCCGAGAAAAAGGGAGGGTTGTATTTCAACCCATGTGGAAAGACGGGGGGCTGGAGTCTGAAATCTTACACTACCGCAGGGGTTGTTTTTCTCTTTAGATTTTTTTTGTTTTGGTAATACTATATGTTCTATTTTGAAGGGGAGAGGCCTGGGGCGTCTATGAAATTGATACTGGAGCCGTTGGCCATTTTGATTGGTGTTTCTTTCGGCGAATGAAAATGGAGAATGAGATGATATAAAAGAAGGTTCTTTGCCAAAAGGGAGGATTCGATCGGAGTCGCTCAGTGAAAGGACTGTCTGCAGACAGGAGACCAGACCTTTGCCGGCACTTTCGAGAAAAGGTAAGCCATTTGTCATTATGACTTAGCGCCTTCCCCCCCCTTTTGTGTAGTAGCCAACCTAGATTTCGCATGGGCCCTAAAGGGCTATAAAGTAACTTCAGGTCACCTCTATCAAAATTTTACTATGTAAATAGCATATCTCGTCAGTATAGACATGTTCCCAAATTTTAAGATATTTAAATAAATATCTAGAGAAATTTTCTTGTTTCCTCTGTTACCTATTTCATACATAATTTGCCTTATGGTGTATTCCAACTGTTTAAATGAAATGTTGTATGTTTATTACCTATTTGAAGGGAATGTTACTAATAATCAAGTCTCCCATAAATTACCGGCCACATACATTGCCGCGAGTGTCTGTGTTTCAGTGTTTTATAGATTGCCCAATTTAATAACGATTTCGTGGGTTATCTGATGAAATTGTATAATAGTGTCGCGGCTGTTTCCATCTTTAGACCATTGTTCTGACAAAATTATATGCTCGAACCTTGTTTTAGCTCAACCCTTAATCAATTACAGAGTTTTTTTCCCCCTGTGAATGTGATGATGTAAAGACATATGCCGATAGTGCATCACTGACAGCTGTGCTGCTATTATACAACATTAAGGTCTTCCTGCGGGTTATATACATGGGGTTGTTGGCCTAATTTGCTATATATATATATATACTTAAGTAAGGAAACTTTTAATAAGTCACATCGTGTATCCTCCCTTTTCAACTATCCAAACCGGGAACCCAACAGAGACGCCAACTCAAAGGTGGGAGAAATGTTGGAAAAGAAGACGTCCGAAGCAGCCGGCCGGCGGAAGCGGCTACGGGATGCAGCGGCTAAAATGAGAAAATAATAACAGAAGAACTGTAAACAACTTTCGAACGCTAGAATTTGCCCTGATCTCCGATTCTTTTAGTGTAAATATTTAAATATATAATTAATTAAATAATACTTTACTTATTTTCTTAAATTGTAATAAATATAATTTTCCCTCCTGTTTTCGTCGTATATTTTAAAAGTGTTATAAGCAGCGACACCTAAATTTTGAACCTTCAACCCCGCCGACCAAGAATAGAGGTGAGTGACTACCTCTATAGAATTTAGATCGTCGTCACAACACAGAGTGGCGGTGAAAACGCAATAAGGTGGTTTTTCAAAACAAATTAAAACCTATAAAATAGAGAGAAATGAAAGAAGCTTATAGTGTAGCAAAATATAAATATCGAAATTAATAATATCTGTTTATAAAATAATTAATATTTTGACAAATAGCTTCTTCCATTTGGAAGATGTGACCCATTGCTTGCAATTTTGTTGCTATTTACATGGACCTGACATGCTTCTGTCAAGGAATTCCTTGAAGTGTTGTAAGTTTTCTCCTAGAAGGTTACGACCTTTTTCTTTATAGCATGAAAATAGCGGCTTAGTCATTATATATCTAAAGAGACATCTTTTTGGAATAGAGCATTGGCTTTGACATGGCAGTGAAATACTGGAACCAGTCGCGGAAAAAAACATATTCCACAGCATCCAAGGACTCGAAGTCTGGTCTGCTCGGCAAACTTCAATTTGTTTCTTCCTTAATCTATTCAACATCTCCACCAAGATATAGTGTAGAAAACTAGGAAAGCCAGATCTCAGAATGACGTTTCAATTTATTAATTCTACAAAGACGACAATTTATTTATTCTGTGCGTCGCCTTTTATTTAATGCAAAACAAATTAAAATTTATTATTCATTTTATTTATTCAGATAACCCAGGTTCCTGAAGCGTACAGAAGACGCCAACTACCTGGACTGTCCTAAGTCTTTTTGGTTTTATTCACAATGCCAGTGAAAGTCCAATTCATGAGGTGAAGCCAGGAAGATTTCTTTCTTGGGAGATTTTCTAGGGATGCTGTACTTAGGTTGGTGATCCCTAAGAGGGTGGTCATCAGGAATCTTTCTATTGGAAGATTGAGTAAGAGAAGAGGAGGTGGTCCAAGGTTTGGTCTTCATCTTGGCAATTGGGTGCAAGTTGGGTCTTCTTTCAATACCTTTGCATAATCTTTCTGAATGTAACCATGGGCAGTCAGAATCGTTGAGCTAAATCCATGTATGATGTTTTGAAGCATCGAGAGGAGTAGTTTGGATATAAAGGTCTGTACACATTTAATGGGCTATCGGGTCTTTTTTTAATTTTTTATTAATGAGTGTTAAAAAACTTTCAAATAAATTCCATAGCTGTTCATAATATTAACTAGGCAATCATGTCTTATTTATTAAATTATTCACAATAATGTGAACTAATATTCCAATAAACATGGTAATGAAAAAAATATATTTTTTTGTGAATATTTTACTTTGAAAAAATTCGCTTCTATTTTTATTCTTATTTAATTTCACAAATTTACGAATTATATATCATCATATATTTTATCATCATTTTTATTGAACCTCTTATTTATTTACTTCTTATTTTGATTTACAACTTGAAAGTTTACAAGATTATTTTACTGTATTTTTCAAGACAATATAATGGATTCGACTAATAAAACAAATGGCCATGATGAAAACGAACAGAATATTATTATTAATGATGATTATAAATTTCCAATTGCCCCAGAAGAATTTGAAAGAACTCAAACTGATGATTTGAATCGTTTCCTTTTGTGTTCAGTTTTGCAAAGAATGAAGCAGACACCAAACGATGAAACTTTTGAAGGGTTTAATCATGACTCAGATGAAGGACAGCGCTAAGAAGGAATTTGCAAGTAGTAGTGAACTTTTGTATATTAGTCATGTTCATCCTTTATACAAACCTTTATACAAAATACCTATTTTATAATATTAATATTTTCTTTATATTTTAATATTCAAATTATAATTTGAATGGTTGCCTTTAGATTCTAGCTAGTAGGCACATAATTTGGTTATAATATTAGAAAATATTAAAAGATATTGATAATAAAATTTGTGATCCTTTCAATCAATGGAAACATACTTCACTATGAAGCTATCACTGATATCTCAATAAAGTATGTTATTGGTGGATATTTTTATTTACACTTAAAAATAAATCCAAATTTTGTAAAACTCTTATATATCTAAAAAATTAATGTCAAAACTAGATGTCTTCAATTTCTTCTTGCAAAATTTCCATCTATATTTTGCCCCAGCTACTTTTCCAGCTAAACACCTCTTTGGCAGATTGTGAAGATTCCATTGGATCCCGTGTGGAACACATGGAATAAAGTCCGCCCTAGACTGACGAGGGCCATTAGCCAGAAACCATGGTCTCTAGGTGGACATTTCTCAGTTTACCAAAGCTGGTGTTGTGGCTTTGTCGCCGACCTGAGGCTGCTAGTTTGGCATTGGTCAATAGATGGTGTCAAGTTTTGACATTTTGACAGGACTGATTTGAAAGCTTTTTTTTAGATCAATTTCCTCCCGGAAAAAATTTCCATCTATATATATATATACAGTTAAACCTGTCTATAGTGTCCCCTCTTGAGACTCGCCAAAATAGGGTGCTATAGAGAAGGGGTGCTATAGACAGGTCACTTTTAATATAAATCGCATCGTACTACGTATTTAAAATCGGACGCTATAGAGAGGGAGGCGCTATTTAGAGGGGGCGCTATAGACAGGTTCAATTGTATATGTTGTTGATATTAAATAAAATTTGTAGGAAGATTTTGCCATATGTAAACAGTGTCACTAGGTAATAAGACCAAATCCAAATAAATAAATAGTGTGTGGCGTTTCGGTAACAGCTTTGTTACCATCTTCAGACGAAAGTACTGTGGTAAAATTTCTCATTCAGTACTTAACAACGCTGTTACCGAAACGTCACACACTATTTATTTATTTGGATTAAGTCTTATTACCTTGTGTTTATAATCCAAATTGTGCCTTATCAAAGAGCATCACTATAATTTTTACACTATTCAAAATAACAATAAGAAATTAGATGTAAAATATTTTGAAGAGAGCGAAATTTTTGGCCATATGTAAACAAGGAGTTGTGTGTAAAATTTTAACACCACTTTTAAAAAACTTTTATTTTACGAAATTAAAATATTTTAAAATAATTTTTTTTATTTAAAAATAAATTTTCTTGCTTCTTTTATATTTAGTAACTATTATATATTTTTTATTTCCTCTTATTTAAAACTTAATAAGGTTTATATCACAATATTTGTATGCCATTATTGTACAAATGAAAATACCAAAATGCAAATGTCTCTTTTCACAATGATGAGGCACAATTTGGATTATAGATTATAAACACAAGGTAATAAGACCAAATAAATAAATAGTGTGTGACATTTTGGTAACAGCATTGTTACTATCTTCATCAGTACTTTTTGTCTGAAGAGGGTAACAATGCTGTTACCGAAACGTCACACACTATTTATTTATTTGGATTTGGTTTTATTACCTTGTCTCTTTCACAAATAAATCAAACTTTCTTATTGTTTGCGGAAGAGCATTTCTCGACGCAAATATTTATATGTAATTCTACTGTCCTAAAAGCTTATGTCCATAGTTTGCTCAAATACCATTTCTAAGATTCAACCCTTCTGTGTAGCATATAAAAGCAAAATGATCCAATACAGTATTAGAGCTCTAAAAGAAGCGGTCTGGTGTATTAAATTGGCGAAATCGCTGGGAGGGTTCACCACTGATGAGCCAAGCCCTCCCAATATATTTTTTCATCGCAGTAAGGACAGTAGAAGTTTGTTTTATGTATAAAAGAAACATTCATACCTTTAAATCCTTTCATCTTATATGTATAGATGGCGCGTTATTGCTTTGTTTTAATTTATGCCTAACTGGCCTTGTCTTTATTGTTTGCGGAAGAGCATTGCTCGATGCAAATATTTGAATGCAATTCTACTGTCCTATAAGCTTATGTCCATAGTTTTCTTGAAAACCATTTCTAAGATTCCATCCTTCAGTGCTGCGTATATAATCAGAATCGTCCAATACAGTATTAGAGCTCTGAGAAGCGGTCTGGTGGATTAAATTGGCGAAATCGCTGGGAGGGTTCACCACTGATGATCCAAGCCCTCCCAATATATTTTTTCATCGCAGTATGGGCAGTAGAAAGTTTGATTTATTTGTGAAAAGAAACATCCGCGTTTTGGTGTTTTCATTTGTATTATATAGATGGCGTGTTATTGCTTTGTATTAATGACATTATTATGTAAACAAAATTCAAAACTATTATAGACGCATATGATTCTTTTTAAAAATAAACAATTTTTACTGTCCTTACAGCAATGGAAAAATTAATGGGAGGGCTTGGCTCATCAGTGGTAAACTCTCCCAGCGGTTTTTGCCAGTTTAATTGTTTATTTTTAAAAAGAATCGTACGCGTCTATAATAGTTTAGAATTTTGATAACAGATGGCGCCCTAATTCATCACATTATTATGTATTAGATAATAAAAGGCATATATTGGATTTAAAAATATATTTATTTTGCCAATATTTCGGCTGGCTGAACGCCAACCTTTATCGAGGCATTACATTTTTGTATACACAAACTCAGCGCCGCATAGTGTTATAATATCACAGTTGAAATCAATTAAAATACAGAGTAGGTGGGAGAAATTTGTGAATGTAAAAAATAATTATTATAAAAAATTGCAATCAAAATGTAAAATATATTAAAATATTAACGGAAAAATATGGGTTCTATCTTTATATTTTAAAATGTTTTTAAAAAGTACATAAAAATAATGTAAAAATATATGTATCTATTAAAACATTTTTATGTACTTTTTAAAAACATTTTAAAATATAAAGATAGAACCCATATTTTTCCGTTAATATTTTAATATATTTTACATTTTGATTGCAATTTTTTATAATAATTATTTTTTACATTCACAAATTTCTCCCACCTACTCTGTATTTTAATTGATTTCAACTGTGATATTATAACACTATGCGGCGCTGAGTTTGTGTATACAAAAATGTAATGCCTCGATAAAGGTTGGCGTTCAGCCAGCCGAAATATTGGCAAAATAAATATATTTTTAAATCCAATATATGCCTTTTATTATCTAATGAATTAAGTATGGATTGCTCTATTTTCAAAATTATTATGTATAATATATTGTTGTGTATCAACAAATTTTAGAAAAAATTGGACTATAATTATCCCTAAAAGACAATTTGGCTCTCCAATTAGCACAACTGCTGGGAGGGTTTGCCACTGATGAGCCAGGCCCTCCATTATTTTATGATTGCAGTAAGGGCAGTAGAAAATTTGTTTCATTTTACAAAGAAACATGCAGGTCAAAAATAATTTCAATTTCTATTGCTTATATACCATAAGAAGATATAAAAATGGATACAGTAGAACTACCTCCCTGTAAAGGACAACACCTAATTGCAGAGCCAAATTGTTCATTACAGAGAGGAGTCCTCTTACCCTGAGAGTTGCTAAATAGCTAAAATGGTCATTTTGCAAATGAAAACTGTCCTTTATAGAGAGGTGTCTGCTAGCGGGGGTGTCCACTAAAGGGAGGTTCTACTGTATTTAAAATAAACTTTGTTCTATATACTAAAATAATCAAATCAACATACAAGGTATCAAATTTATAGTCTTCTTCTTCTTTCTTATCTACACTCAATCATATTAGGATATCAAGTTGTGACCCTTAATGGTGTCTGTTTGACAACCATCATGACTGGGTGAAGTAGAATGCGTCTGCCTTTGTCATTAAGACTGGGAGCACTACTCAGTGGCAGGCCGACTTAGCTCCAAAATAAATGGCCGCCTCTGACATGAGAAACAGACGCCATGTGCAGCTGCTCCTAACGTGGAGTACAAACGCTGCTCATCCTGTATCCCTGGATTAGGAGCCCTTACAGGGTACTATCAGCCGGGCCAGCTGAACCCAGGTTTTTAAAAATTTATAGTAATATTCAGCAATTTATCAAAGTGATAAACAAGGTAATAAGACCAAATCCAAATAAATAAATAGTGTGTGACGTTTCGGTAACAGCGTTGTTACCATCTTCAGACAAAAGTACTGAATGAGAAATTATACCACAGCATGTTTTAAATAGCTACTGTTATCAAGTGTGTAAACAAACTGTGTTACACACTTTTTGTTACACAAAACACTTTACGTTACACTTTTGTCTGAAGGTGGTAACAACGATGTTACCGAAACGTCACACACTATTTATTTATTTGGATTTGGTCTTATTACCTTGTTTTATAATCTCTAATCCAAATTGTGCCTTATCATTATCTAAGTGATGAAATAGAAAATTTTAAAAACTATTTAACACAAATATACATAAAAATGAGGCAGCATATCTCCTAGAAACATCTGTACAACTCCGAAAATGATCTTTCTGAGAATTTTCAACTATTTTGATGCATACAATTATTTTTATGATTAAATAATTTTTTACTGACCTTACTGCAATGATAAATTAATGGGAGGGCCTGGCTCATCCGTAGTGAAGCCTCGTACATGTCAGAAATAGTTTAAATGCCTCATAACAGATGACGTTGATAAGGCACAATTTGGATTATAGATTATAAGCACAAGGTAATAAGACCAAATACAAATAAATAAATAGTGTGTGATGTTTCGGTAACAGTGTTGTTACCGAAATGTCACACACTATTTATTTGGATTTGGTCTTATTACCTTGTGTTTAACAGATGACGTTGTTGTTTCCAATGAAGAGCCTCAAATGTCTCCATGCATCTTTATCACAGCAGTTGTAATGTCCTCTATCTTGGGTGTGTAAAGCTGCTGTTCTGGGTCCATGTCAATTTTCTGCAAGGCTGCGGCCATTGCTGGACATGAGAATATGTGAGTAGGTGTTAGTTCTACACCAGGACAGTTGTTGCATGTCCTATAGGTTCTTGTGCCATCTGGATGTATTGTCATTCCTTTATAGTGTTTTGTTCTGACCCATGTTATGGTTTTTGTAATTCTTCTCTCAGAGTTTATTTCACATATTTGACCTTTCCTTGTCTTTTGTTGAATTATCTTTTTTGCCAAAGCATCAGCATCAAATACCAACATTTGTAACAGATGGCGTGCGTATGCTTAACAAGCTTTCTGCTGATCACCAGGCTCTGAAGAATGTGCCAATAAATCCCATTCTTCCAGAAGAACTGATTGGAGTTCAAGGAGGGGCTACCAAACTTCAATGCTCGCCACATATTCTATTGTAAGAAATCATTAAGCAAAAATCAGCTGGCCCGACTGGTAGTACCCTGTAAGGGCTCCTAATCCAGGGATACAGGATGAGCAGTGTTTGTACTCCATGTTAGGAGCGGCTGTACATGGCGTCTGTTCCTCATGTCCGAGGCGGCCATTTCTTTTGGAGCTAAGTCGGCCTGCCACTGAGTAATGCTCCCAGTCTTAATGACAAAGACAGACGCATTCTACTTCGCCCAATCATGATGGTTGTCATCTTTACAAGCTTGATACTGTAATATGATTGAGTGGAGATAAGAAAGAAGAAGATTAAGCCCAAATGTTTCTTTTTTCAAACAATAAACTTCCCACTGTCCTTTCTGCAATGAAAAATTATTGGGAAGGCTTGGTTCATCAGTAGTGAACCTTCCCAGCGGTTTCACCAATTTAATCTACTAGACTGTTTTTATTTTTAGAACTGTATTCAATGCTTATATATGTGACTATAGTATAGTATTAAGAGTTCTAAGAAGCAGTCTGGTGGATTAAATTGGTGAAACTGCTGGATCTGATGAGCCTGGCCCTCACAATACTTTTTCAACACAGTAAGAAGATTAGTGAAAAGTTGGTTTTATATTAAAAATAAACATTCATGCTCAATGATTTCATTTTATATACATAGGATGATGCATTATTGCCTTATAAATTATTTATGTTCTGTTGCATTCAGATCTGGCTGGCCAATCCATCCTTTAAATAGAAATCATTGACTAGCGCTGCTTGCTCTAGGTGGATGTAGAGAGGTGAATGCCAGTTTGATATGCAACTAGCCCAGACCATGAGTTCTTGATCTTAAAACAGTCTGTTATAGTATGAAAGGTCCTAGGTTCTCTCCAAATAGGACCCATTGAGTTCCTAAACTGAATCTTGACTCATCACTGAAAAGAACATGGATATACTCTTTGGGAGAGGCCACTGCTTATCATCAAACAGCTCAAGGAGAATGGACTCATAGAATTTGTGTAATCTTTGCACAAGGGGATAAGAAACAACAACATATGGATATACCAATCCTGGTTCCAGGTGATGTTCTCGGCACCAATCCAAATGACTCTCCTGTCAGAAGAGATAAGAGGGATTGATACCATTTTGGTATCTTACATAAAGACCTCCTCCCTGAAACCTTTGATAAACAGTTTGTTTTATAACTCTTGTTTCAGAGGTAAGTGAAAGCTCATTGGAGATCTGAGCAGCTGTTATCCTACTTGGCTACTGGGCAATCAGAAAGTGGTCTTCTTGGATCATGGTAGATCTTCTTCAGCTCTGCTCTGGTCTTCTGCGGATTGTTTAACTGAATTGTTTCCCAAAGATGGCAGACTGTTAACATGGAGCCATTTGGCAAATTTCATCTGGGATTGGCAAACTTCCATTCTCCCAATAGCTCTCCATCATAAAGTGATCAAAGGTCACAAATTTCTTTCAAAAGGTTCAAGATTTTAAAAGAACAATAATTATGATATGCTAACAGAGCAAGCATTTAAGAATAATTACAAATTTACATATTTACCAGTTTAATACATTATTCTAATAATTGAATTTGTCAGAAAAATTTGCATATGTTATGCATATGATAAGTTTTGGTCTTATTTCAGCTTCAATATATATATATATAGCGTTCTGCTTAAAAAAATGTTTGTTAATTTAGACAACAGAGTACACCAATACCTCGCTTTGCGTCGTTTTGTTTTGCGTTTTTTTCGAAGTTGCGTCGCTGCTTAATTTTTACTGATTTTTCACTGTGCGTCGTTAGATTTTCGAAGTTGCGTTGTTTTGGATTCGAGTCTTTAATTTTTTTTTTGAATTATTTTTTTCCTAAAATAAGGTAAGGCAGCACTTTGTTTTTGATTGCGCCATCCCATAAAAATTTAATTTTCACTTTGTGTCGTGTTTTTTTGGAACGTAACCCCGACGCAAAGCGAGGTATGGGTGTATACTTTAAGAAAAAGGCATCTCCTTATCGTGCAACTGAAATTTACTGATGGCTTGCGCCATCTATTGGAATAAATTTAAAATATTCGTCAATTTTTAATTATTCCAGAATGATTCCTTTCTCTTAATTTATCCACTTTATCCCAGTACAGTTTCACATTTACACTATTTTTACACAGAGTATACTTCTGAACCTATAATTAAAAATAAATAAATAAAAAAGTTCGAGTTAAAAATTATGTTCGAATGTCAAAACTCCCTGCCAAAATGAGATTATGTACAACACTATACTAGAGAAGCACTTTGTTGAAAGTACAAAAGTTTACTACAAGGTAATAACTCCAAATCTAAATAAATTAATAGTGTGTGTAAATTTTGGTAACAGCATTGTTACTGAAACGTCACACACTATTAATTTATTTTGATTTGGTCTTATTACCTTGTGTTTATGTTAAGGAATTGAAGAAGGGGGTCAGTGGAAGGATGGTCTAAACTGTTGGTTTTCGTCTGCTACGACCCGGGATCGAATCCTGCATTTGGCACTTTATTCTGATAAAAAAATGCTCCAATGGCCCCCTATTCTTGCAAAAGTCCAACCCGACCAGAGAGTGCAAGTAACCAAACGGGGCTCTGGCACATTTGTATGTGTAAAAGTCCAACTGCTTTTCACATGTGTAGACATGTGGTGCACTTACAGTAAAAGCAGTCGCCTACTTCTACCCACCATGGTTATCATGGAGTGTACCACGTGTACTTGGGATAAGCAAAAAAAAAAAAAAATGAATTGGAGAGAGTTTATATATAATTGGTTGAAATAGTCCAAACTACTCTCTAGCTAGCCAAATGAAAGCTGGAATTATACAGTATTACTGCAATATCACTGTAGACATGCTGTGTGTATTTTATTCCTTGTCAGTCAACCTATATTAGCTGAGGAATTGGTAGCTTTTGTTTGCCAAGTATATGTTTTTGGGTAGTTTTGAGGACTCTAGCAATGATAAATACAATTAGGATATATTAGCTAGGAAGCATGAGTTAGCCAGATCAATTTAAGTTTTATTGTTTTGAAATATACATTCATGGACAAAACTTAAAGAGGTTGTACCTTTTAGCATGTATATTGGGATTCAGGCAATGACTCTTGAAAGGTATTTGATACACAGTGACCTTTATTGAAGACACATGAGATAGCCAAGTGTAAACAAAAACTGTATTCTTAAAAAAAAAAATAGATGGCCGGTGACTTCAAAGGCTTTCCACTTCCTTAAGTTTTGTCCATGAGTGTAGTTAGCATCATCAGTTCCGAGACAGCGGGTTAGTAAAGGGACATCACCTACCTCCTCTCTAGCCACCCTTTTGTACTTCAATGCCAAATTTTTCCTGTTGTGTTAAAGTCATGTGTAGTTTAACTGATTTCCAAATACAGTAGAACCTCTCTTTAGCAGACACCTCTTCACAAAGGACAGTTTTCATTTGAAAAATTACTATTTTTAAAATTTAGCAACTCTCCGGTAAGAGGACACCTCTCCCTAAAGGACACTTTGGCTCTGCAATTAGGTGTCCTTTACAGGGAGGTTCTACTGTATTATCAAATCACAGCAACATCATTGTTGGACACCACAGCTGAGGTACTGTAAGACTATGCCAGGTATGTGCCATATCTTTATACTAAATATATCCCTGATATTCTCCACAACTTCTGGGGAAAGTATTTAGCCGATGCTTTTAAAGTTCAAGAGAAGATACCTGCAAAAATTAAATGATCCGTCTTTAAAGAGTTTTCTACAAAATATATTAAAAGACTTATACCAGAAGAAAGCCATCTGAGAAAAGGAATGTCTAAAGTTGAAGAAAAAATAACTTTCAAAATGACTATTATCACAGATAGTTATGAAATAACAGATAAAAGGTATGTACTCCCTATTATGGTAATGAAACCACGTGGCCCCCAATGCTGTTAACCTTAATATACAGAGAGTCGATATCAGTAACACAGACATTTAAGCAGAGGTCGAGAGGTTCGGTAACCAGTATCTGTGGGTCAGCGATCCGTCGTTGGACCCATAGGCGGCATGCCTTAAGGCAGGATGGTGTAGTGCATGGAGGGCCAGCCATAGGGCGGTGTCTGAGTCGTGCCTTGAAAAGCAGTTGCGACGGAGGCTGGTCCAGGGGATGGAGCTGGCGCCTTCCAAGGTCGAGGCCTAGCGCGCTACCAGTTGTTCACTGAGCCCTGGAAGACGGTGGTCACCGCCTCGCGCTCCGCCCAGTCGATCAGGACAATTACCAGGAAAGAAAGGCGCTTGAAGGGAAGGTTATGTCAAGGCCCTTGAACTTGGAAGCTCTAGATCTTGCATCGTGATTGGCAGACTGGCCCTTGGCACAGCAGTTTGTGCACTCGGAAGTGCGCTGGTTGCTCAGAGCGGGATGGTCTCTAGCGCTACAGTGGAAGCAGGAAGGCTGAATTGGTGCATTTATCTGCGTTGTAGACAAAGCAACAACATCGGATGCAGAGGGATTATTTAAAGTTGAGGATCATACTATCAAAAATGATCTTGCCGCACGCTCCAAGGGCTGTAATGAGACTTTATCAACCTCCACGAAGGCTGTGCCGGTGTGTTTTTCTTAGGAGGGAAACGATGTGCAATGCGAACAGCTATCGATCCAAGAAGTTGAGTGACGGCTGCAGTGGAAAGGAAGGTAATCTTCAATCGTTTCATTGATAGTCTCCTCCTATATGTTGAATAAGCAGGAACTCCCTCTGCTCGTGAACCTTCATTCTTTTGGCCAGCTGACAGCAGGGATTGCATCAGGTTTTCTGGGATGTAGTATCAGCTTCCCTTTGGTACGCAGGGGTATCTTGAGGCAGGGGCTGCTCAGCTTTGACAACCTTAAGAATCTCGCGAGGGTCAGCATGTGAGCTGTCAGCCTCGACCTCAGTACTAACTGCAGATTTTTAAGCATGCAGAGCTTTATCTTGGCAGCAGGTTTGGGGGGGCGCTAGAAGGAACAAGTCGGGAAGTAATGTTTCGGCTTCTTCACAGTATAGAGCTGTTTTCTCTTGACGGTGATAGAAGTAACACAGCAGAGATAGCTAGCTGTCCCTGTTACTTGCATTACTAAAATAAAATAAAATAGATGTTGTACAATATATTTGTACATTAATACCTTAATTTTAGGATATGAATACATAATTTTGTGTGCGTATGTGTCATAATTAAATTATAGTAGATTTTTAAAACCTAATAAAGTTTTTCTAAAAAAATATAGATCAGCGAAATTTTTCTTAAATTTTACCGATTCGAAGAGGGCCAAAAAAGAAGATTGAGAAAGGCTGACTTGGCAGATTCCAGGAGAGATTTCCTTGATTTGTAGCACGTGGTCAACATCCACGGTGCCATCACGTGGGGTTTACTTTCTTCCATTGGTGTAGCTGTTGGTCCCTTGGACCTTTGCTGAATTGACGACTTCTTCACCATATTTTATCTGATTCACGTCTTTAATTTAAATTTCACTTCTTCTTCTGATGATATCAGATTTAAATTACAAGAGAAGGAATCGCCGGATATCATTTCTAAGAAGGAATGAAAGCTAACGGCGAAGAGATTCTTTATTAAAGATATATAATCTTATAATACAATATGATTCACTGCGGCCCGTGATTGTAAAACGACACTCGAAGTTACACCGCAAGAGTTTCCTTTTAACGAAAAATCAAAACCTATTTCAAGGTGAAATATCGACCATTTCCAACCTTTTGGATGAGGTATGAAAGGGATGGAAATGGTCGATATTTCACCTTGAAATAGGTTTTGATTTTTCGTTGAAAGGAAACTCTTGCGGTGTAACTTCGAGTGTCGTTTTACAGATATAATATTGGCAAACTTTCGGATAATAACGTCCTTCAACTGGCTGTAATACGATTAGGTATTCGTATCATAACCTGTTGTGAAGACGTTATTGTCCGTAAGCTTGCCAATATTATATTTCTTATATAAAGAATCTCGTCGCCGTTATCTTTCATTCCTTTTTAGAAATATCAGATTTAAATTAAATAATTTATCGAAATAAGCTTCAGCTTTAGTCTTGAGCCAATTGGGAATAATGAGCATTTCTAATGACGATTATTCAGCAACTGAGCTGTGTTGATTGATGAGGTGTTTCACTCCTCACGTCGACAACGCGAGAAACCAGACAAGAATGAAGCATGAAGCTTGCTCGCAGTACGAAGACAATCCTTTGGGGCAGCATTTATAATTACATCAAGAAAAAAAAAAGGTAAAAGAAAACCGCTTTCAGTTTTTCCAGTTGCTCATGGCTTCAATATCAGGAAACTTTAGATCACATATCAAATCATCATTTCGGCAGAATCCCGCCCGATACATCAATTATACATTTGAGATTAAAAAATTAATCAATGCATTTCTGATAGCCTTTTCACGGAAACCGAGATGTCGTGGGCCGCTGTTAAAGTCGCTTTTCTTCTTCCCCTGGCAATGACTTCCATTGTTGTTGCTAAACATTTGAGAGAAAACAACTTTTTAAAGCTTATTAAATTCTGCTTGCTTATTGCGTTTGGCCACTTTCCATCCCAGAAAGAAATATGGTGACGTTATTCTCGATGTCAACAGAAATTGCATGATAATTTAGTGTATAAGTCCCGGCGTTAGGAATCACTTGTAAAGCTACGGGACGCTGAACAAGTTTCCTATCATCCTCATCTTGGCGAGGAACTTGTAGATCTTCATCCTGTTGGTGAGTGCATGGATGAATACTTCCTTTCCACACCGAGCAGCTAGACTTCAGCCAGTAGTAATAGATGATTTCTTGATTTTAATAGAACGTTCTTTTTCTTTCAAGCAACCTTCAGCGATAGATATTCCTGGGACGCGATCAGTTGCTGAGAGGCATTCTTTCTCCTTCTTCAGTGTATTGAAAAATTGCATCAGACAAACAGGAGACGTTTGATGCACCATTTTATGGATCATAAAAGTCGCAAGTCAAAAGAACAAAAGGTTGTCCAAAAGAATGTATTCGGTCTTGTTTCCTACAGAGAGAAAGATAAAGAAATGTTCAACAAAGGCCATCTTAGATACCATAGCGATACCAAAATTTGATCTGATTATCAATAAGTGAATATTATTCTTCATACCGCGCCATCTATACACAAGAAAAGAAAACATTAAATCACAAACGTTTCTTTTATAGTTAAAAAACAAAGTTTGTTTTAACTATAAAAAAAAACTTTCGTTCTTTAATGTTTTATTTTCTTGAATATTATTCTTATGAAAATTCGAAACTATTATAGACGCGTATGATTCTTTTTAAAATAAAAAAAAAATTATACTGCCCTTACTGCAATGAAAAAAATAATGGGAGGGCCTGGCTCATCAGTGGTGAACCCTCCCAGCGGATTCGCCAGTTTAATCTACCATACCGCTGTTATATTGCATTTTTCGATCTTCCTTTTATAGTGATACTAATGCTAGACTCTTGGAATGGGTATTTTATATGAGCTATGGACATAAGCTTTGAGGACAGCATAATTACATACAAATATAAATATAATTATATATTTATATTTGTATGTAATTCTGCTGTCCTCAAAGCTTATGCCCATAGTTCATCTAAAATAAATTAGCATCATATCACTATAAAAGGAAGATCGAAAATGCAATATAACAGCGGTATTGTAGATTAAACTGGCGAATCCGCTGGGAGAGGTCACCACTGATGAGCCAGGCCCTCCCATTAATTTTTTCATTTCAGTAAGGGCAGTAGAAATTGTTTTATTTTAAAAAGAATCATACGCTTCTATAATAGTTTCGAATTTTCATAACAGATGGCGCGCTAATGCATCATAATATAATTCTGGTTGACCACAATAAGGCAGATTGTGAGTCCCTTGAACCTCGCAGAAAACATCAACCTTCAAATTCCTGGCCGAATCGTAACAAACAAGTTGTATAGACACATATGTGAACCTGACTAATATAAGAAGGATGTATAAAAGAGAGTCACCCATTCCATCTTAGAAATTGAGTTGGAACATTGAATATTTTTCTCGAAAATCCAATTAAAAGTCAAAAGATTTCGATATTCACACCAATACGGTCGACCCTATTGTTTGCTAAAGTGTATTTCGAATGATTGCACAAAAGAAATCAAAGGAAGTCATTATTAAAAGAATTTCATCAAATATCATATTAGAGCTATCTTCATATTCAGAATACATCTTAGAAACTTAAATGTTCGCTTGATTTATTAAACGCTTGTAGATTCAGGTTTTACAGATATGTATTGAAGATTTTCTATTGAAGATTCAATAAGATTTTTACAATCCTATTGAATACGATATTCTATAGTTCAATGCGATGATCAGATAGAATGGTTGTGTGTATGAAGAACGTATTGTATTGTGGAAAATTGCTTCATCATAAAGTTACCAATTCTCTAGGTGTGGACATTATGTTTTTTCTGTTGGCCACCGAGCCTGCTGGGCAAGATCTTAGCAGAAACGAAACTAAATCATTATCCAACCGTACTTAATTCTGCACCCGGAGTGGTTCCGGGGAACAGGACATTCTTCTGGCTGTAAGTCAATCGCCATCTACCCCTGCTGATGTCATCAGCATCTATCGGGCAACGGAGGGAAAGACCAACCAACAGCCTGTCACAGGCGGCACATCGACGAGCTGGACTGATCTCGTCGATCGGGATAATCAACTTCCCATGGAGGAGGACAACGACAGCTTCACCAAAGTGGGGCCCAGGAGAAAGAGGCCAGTTGATTCTGAGGCAACAGGCCTGAAGTCAAGAGGGGCTACGTCCAGGCAGCGGCCGCAAAGCCAACCGTCAACAAACGCCCCACGCCAAAGTCCAAGGTACAGGAATATACGCCGACTCGGCAGAAGCAGGCTGCTTTCAGAGCCAGGTCGGCGACGGGCAAGGTAGCCCGACTTCAATCAGGCCCAGTACTTTCTGGTGCTGGAGGTGAAACTGGGCAAGGGCTCCGTCTATCAGTTGACGAAAATGGAGGGGCGTATTCTGGTCGGCCTCTCTAGCGTACAGCTCGCCGAGAAACTCATAGAGGAGGGCCTTGACATTGAAAACACCACCCTACGGGCCGTCTTCCTGAGAAAAAAGGCCGTAGGAATTATACTAGGCAACGTTGTATTTTTCGTGGAGGACGCAGATCTCATCGCTGCACTTCGGCCCTAAGGACAGGTGACTTCCATTGTCCAGAAGATGATGGAGATGGGCGACTCCTGCGGGGTTGTTGTCCGATGGGAAGCTTTCATCACTCTGCGAGATGGAGTGAAGCTGTTCCAGATCCTTGCCCGGCTGAATGTCAAGCCCAAGGAGGTTGTCGCCAACGTCTACGTGACATACGGCATCAAGTGCTCCCGGTGTTATAGGCAAGTTCACAAACGTACTAACTCTCCACGGAGGACCGGCCTGCAGGAGAACAAGCTGCTGCTCCCCGTGGATAATCCCCTTGTGCGTATTATTTTCCTATTTAAATAATTTTCTAGAAATTTATATCAAACAAAATATGTCTGCACTTATAAAAGAAAAAAAGTTTATTTCTCTTCCTTAAGAATATTTACATACAAGCCAAGCAAAACTAAAATTAAAATTAAAATTGAAAGAACAAAATTTACATATCTCTTGATAGAATGAATTTACCTTTTCTTGGTCAAAAAACAATAGAAAAATAAATTAATTAAAAAATATTCAATTATTATCTAATATTCAATCACTCATATTTAATTATTTTTTTAAGTTCATCCACATCAACTCCCCCTTTTTTAAGATAGCAATACTCATTAAGGTACATATCTATCCGGTGGTCTCCTCTCTCGTAGTGGATATCTCCGGGAAGGTGTAGTTTCAGTCGGTGGTCCAGGTGTAGATTCTGCTACTATTGTAGCAGGAGTCAGGGGACTTGACGTCTGAGGCCTTGGGTAGCTTATTCCTTCTTCTGATGACGAAACATCCTTTCTCTCCATACTTCTCCTCATATAGTTAGTGTGTACTTTCCTTTCTATTCCATCAGTTTCTATCATACAGCTGTTGCTTCCCACTATTCTCTTTACAATCCCAAACATCCATTTCGGTTTTCCTCTTTCCATCCATCTGTATCTTACTCTATCATTTATTTTGTAGCTATTGTTCTGTTTTTTATTTTTCAATCTCCCCACTCTTACTGATTTCTTGCTCAACATGGAAATCTTCGTTCTAATCTCGCGATTTAAAAATATTCCAGCAGGGGATTTTTCCGTTCTAGTCAAAGGACTCAATCTATATGCATATAAAGCCTTAATCAAAGCAAACTCAAGGGGTAATTCTCTTTCCTCCGAAATAATTCTTTTCATAGCTTTTTTTATCTCTCTTACAGACACTTCAGCTAGTCCGTTGCTCTCCGGATGGTAAGCGGGGCTAAACATCGCATGTATGCCATTTCTTTCGAAAAATGTCTTTATTTCATAACTTCTAAACGGGGGCCCATTATCCATTACCGCCACCTCCGGGATACCATATCTCGCTAGACATTCTCTCAAAAAGTCTATGCAGAATCCCGCCGATGTATTTGGAACCATTTGACATTCTATCCAATTAGAATGCGCATCCACCAATATCAAAAAAGTTTTTCCCGCAAAATAGAAATAGTCAAGATGAATTCTCTTCCAAACTTTGTTTGGTGGAGTCCACTCGGTAAATTCCTGTTTTGGCAGCTTTGATGTGTTTTCCATACAAGTGCTACAGCTTTTAGACAGTTTCTCAATTTGCTCATCCATTCCCGGCCAATAGACAGAACTTCTGGCCAGAGTTTTCATTTTATTTACTCCAATATGATTTTCATGGATGATTTTCAAAACATATTCTCTTAAGGAATCGGGGATGATCATTCTATTTCCGAAAAATAGGCAATTTCTTACTATTGTTATCTCGTTTTTAATTCTATTATAAGGTTTTATATCTACCTCTGAGTCAACATCATATTTATCGTACTTGACTAACTTATATAGTTTTCTAAGAGTCGGATCTTCTTGGGTTTTGTACGATACCAAGACGTAATCTAATATCGAATTTTCTATTAATAATATTTCTCCCATTTCCTCTTCCTTCTCCCCTTTTTCAGGATTTGGAAATCTTGAAAGAAAATCTGCAAGAGGTATTTCAGTTCCCTTAGTATATTTAATTTCAAAATTAAAATTTGATATTGAGAGTGACCATCTATGTAATCTATTTGCCACTAAGGCTGGTAAATTATTTTTATCGCCAAAAATGGCTAGTAATGGTTTGTGATCTGTATTAATAATAAATTTTCTTCCGTAAAGGAATTGTTTTAGCCTGTTTAAGGTAAAGAATATTGATAACCCTTCTTTTTCTATTTGGGAATATTTCTTTTCTGTGTCATTTAGTGTTCTTGAAACAAAAGTAATTGGTTTCTCAATGCCGTTTACAATATGGGAAATATATCCTCCAATACCATAATTTGATGCATCACAAGTAACATAAAGAGGTAAATCTTGCGAATAATGCGTCAAACAAGTTTTTGTACTAATCAAATTTTTACATTTTTCGAAAGCCTGATCATGTTCATTTTTCCAATTCCAATTATAACTTCTTTTCAATAGAGAGAATAAAGGATTTGCATGTATGGATAAATTTCTAACGAATTTACTGTAGAATGACAACATGCCCAAGAAAGATTTCAATTCTGAAATGTTACTCGGTTTAGGACATTTTTTATACTGTCCAATTTATCCTCAAGGGGATAGATTCCATTTTTATTTATTCTATGTCCCAAATAATTGATTTCATCAACAAAAAACAAAGATTTTTCTTTATTAATTGAAAAATTAAAATCCGATAATTTATTCATGACTGTTTCAATATCTGAAATATGCTCATTTACATCAGACGATGCTATAAGAATATCGTCTAAATATATTATTACATTTTTAAGACCGGAAAAAATATTGTCCATAGTTCTTTGGAAAATAGTCGCTCCGGACTTGATACCGAAGGGCAGCCTTTTATATTTAAAAAGGCCTTTATGGGTAGAAATAACTGTTAATTTTTGAGATTCCTCGTCTAGAAGTATCTGATGATATGCGCTTGAAAGATCAATTTTACTAAATATACTTTTACCAAAAAATGAATGTAAAACATTATCGATGTTCGGTATCGGATACTTAACATCCTCGATAAATGGATTTAAGGTTCTTTTAAAGTCCGCACAAATTCTAATTTTGCCGTTTTTCTTAGGGACGCATACTAGCGCTGAAGCTATTGGGCTATCCACTATATTTTCAATAATATCATTATTCAATAAAAATAATAGTTCTTCTTCAATTAAATTTCTAATAGCAAAGGGAGCAGGTCTAAATTTATAAAATTTTGGTGCAAAATTATTTTTTACATTAATGTGTACGGAAATATCTTTTATTGGAAAGACTATATCTTCGAAAAGTTTATAATATTTATTAAAAATAAAATTAGTATCAAAATTATTATTTTGTTGGACATTAATTTGTACCATATCAAAATATACTATCCAGTCTTTTCCTATGAGAAATTTATTATTTTCAATATTTGTTACTATTAAGTTTAAATGGCCTATTTTATTTTTATATCTTACTTTTACTTTACATTCTCCAATAGAGGAAATGCCCTTTTCTTGATAATCGGTTAAATAACATTTAGACGGAAATAATTTAACATGTTCAAAATATTTTAAAAATAGATCTTTTGACATAGTTGTTAAAGCCGCACCAGTGTCAATTTCTGCTAAGAATTTTATGTCGAAGACATACAAAATACTCTCAAATTTATTAGTCAGATATTCTATATTATTGATGGACTCACCATTCTTTCCCGAAAATGATTCTCCGTGGGCAGACGCTTCACTAGACACTCCTCTCTTTCTTGGTTGAAAATATCCATTCTTAGATTTTGAATGACAAACAGTCGATATATGTCCCAATTGTTTACAAGAATAGCAGAAAGAATTTCTAAAAAAACATCTGTCTGAATGATGATTCATCTTTCCACAATGCTTGCATTTAGAATGTAATTTGTTTATTTCTTTAGTTTCAGCATAAGACTTCATTTTCAACACATTACAATCTACCGATTCTATTGTGGTAGCAATATTTACTGCCATATTAAAAGTGAGCTCAGGCTCTTGCAGTAATCTTTTCAAAATAACTTGATTAGAAACTCCTGCAATGAATTTATCCCTTAGGTGTTCTTCAATATTTAAGCCAAAATTACATTTATTAGCTTGTTTTTTTTAATTTAAGGACATATTCTTCTATTTTTTCGCCATGTTCCTGAATCAATTGGCTGAACTCATATCTTTCAAAAATGATATTTAGCTTAGGTGTAAAATGAGTAAGTAGAACACTAACAATTTCTTCGAATTCTAATGCACAAACATCTCTAGGTGAGATCAATTCTTTCAGAATACCATAAGTATTTGATCCAATAGACATAATAAAAAAAGGAACAATCTTCTTACCTTCAATTTCATTCACAAAAATGTACTGTTTGAATCGTTGAATATAATTTTCAAAAGGTTCTTCTTTCATTACATAAGGTTCGAACGAAAGTCTCGTCGCCATTATTATTTTCCTATTTAAATAATTTTCTAGAAATTTATATCAAACAAAATATGTCTGCACTTATAAAAGAAAAAAAAGTTTATTTCTCTTCCTTAAGAATATTTACATGCAAGCCAAGCAAAACTAAAATTAAAATTAAAATTGAACGAACAAAATTTACATATCTCTTGATAGAATGAATTTACCTTTTCTTGGTCAAAAAACAATAGAAAAATAAATTAATTAATATTCAATTATTATCTAATATTCAATCACTCATATTTAATTATTTTTTTAAGTTCATCCACATCAGTGCGCACGAAGGCTGCTGAGTAAGCAACCATCCAAGTTGAACTCCCCTTCTCCCCCTCTTGCAGCTCCACCACCGGCTGCTTCTGTCGTCTCAGATCCTCCTCCCAGCGACACATAAAGAATAGAAGAGGCGGTCGCGACCCAACTACTCCCCCATCCGAAAAGCAGGGCGAACCTAAGGTGCACGAATCTTCTCAAGAAGTCATAGATCGTGCTCAGAAGCAGGACCCGGAGAGGAAAACATATTCTCCAGGCGTTTACGCATAATGGGAAGATGGACCAGTTCCTCGCCCAATCAGGCGCAGAACAGAGAAATGCCATTGGAAACCTGGCCATCGAGCTAATGGATCTTACAGGGGAAACGAGCAATACCCTGTATAAGAAGCTCTCGCGCTCCAGGAACTCTGCTCGGCAGCCTAAATGAACTTCCAAGTTGCGACCCTGAACACGCGCGGCATCGCCGCTCTTCGCAGGAGAATACAGCGCTCCTACGACGTAGGATACCTCTGCCACGGCTACAGCCCCATCGTTGTGTCCACAACGACCATCGTGGATAAGGCCTCGCCTGCGTCTTCGCGGACGGGGTCGTTGTTTATCGAACTCACCGTCCGGGGATCCTCCATGACTGTAGTCTAATTCCATCATGGAGAGAGCTGCATTATTGACCAGGTAGTTACAGGCCGAGTCTACGGGGCTGATGAGGTCTTGTACTCCAAGAAACATGGCTATTTGTATCCTGGGCAGCAGGAAAGAAAGAATATTGGTATCCTGTGCAACAATAAACCTGGACAGCTGAAAAAGAAGTGATCCACTGTTAGATAGATTTCTAGGCAGTGAGGGTGAAGGTTTGCTTGCCAGGCTAATGGAGATGACAGGTATATATATATAGAAAGACGTTTTCTTCACCCAACAAACCTACCTACTCGCCAGATGTACTAAGAAGGGCAAGCTGTCCACCGTACAATCTACAAATACAGTCCTTACATCGACATAATGCCATCTACAATTTTAATAAAATATTTTTATAAAGCATTCACCACGAATCAATTCAACTTCAAAATAAAAACTAAACTATTTCAGTTTTTACACCGTCATTGAATTTATTTAATATCTCTTTTATACCATTCTCTACGGGATGCATTTTGTCTCCCTCTCTTTGATTTCCTAATATAGAAATTCCAAAAAGAATATTAAATCAACAATCTTCTATCAAATTCTTCCATTAAACGGCGTCAACAAAGTTGAATGAGTAGTAAAGAATAGGGAAATGTCTTGGACTAGATAGATTAAAAAAAATCTCTTCATCTGATTCCAAGAAATTTCTATTTGTCAAAATGATTTCTCAGCTTACAAAATAAAGCAACTATTTATCCGACAACAACAAGAAGTATCTTCTGCTAGCCAATTATTACACTGGATAGAATGGAAATCAAATTTGGGCTTTTCACAAAGCTACCCATCTGTTTATACAGAGTCATTAGAGTCTATCAGAGGGTCAACACTTTTTATTCCTAATTTCTTCTTCTTCTTTGGCGCGAGTCAATATAAATTGACTTGATGACCCGCTTTAGAATAGCCAATAGTCGCGGGGAATTAAATATTGATCTGTTTGGAGAAAGTGATTGAATGCCTTCTACGATTGTGTTCTCTTCACTTTTTAATGGAGGACGGAAACCTAATTGATTCTTTAAATTTACATGGAGACTCGCACTTAATTTAGAGCTTGGTTTAAATTGAAAGTTGGATAATGAAATATTGGTATGTGTGTTTTGTTGAATAATTAGATTTTTATTTATTTCTTCTTGTTACTTTATCTATTAGATTGGATCTCTTTTGTCGGGATATTCCCCATGTTGGGCGCCAAATTCTAATTGGGGTAGGTTGGACAATGTTATCTGGTTCAATAGAAACAAAACACTCTTACAACGACATCGCTATATATATTTTGACGTGACAACGTCTTAAATTAGGTTGCGGCTGGGAGTGGGTAACGTTACGATGAGTCACCGAACGAGAGTGCTGCGCGCGCAGCGCTAGAGAATTAGGCGCATTGAATCGGCGCATGCTTGTCTCTGTCTTTGTCTTTCTCGAACGTTCTTGGCGTTGGAAAAACAAGAAAGCGTCATAATACAAGTTCACACGTGTGGTTAAAGTATCGTCAGCTGTGTCTGTAGTGAAAATGTGGAGTGCTTAGATTCGTCATTTAAAACAACTACAACAATAAAGGTAAATAATTGTACACTGATATTTCATTATCGTAAACTATGATTGATTGATTAATTGTTAGATTGACACAAAAGTTGAGAAACTGAGTTTATAGGTTATGTCATACTATTGATAAATGTTGATAGTGTTAAGTAAATTATTAGTTTAAAATTAATTAATTAATTATTATTTTACAAATTTTGAATAGTTTCAAATTTATTTAGCAGAAATTTGAACCTTCGATCTGAATAAATGTTTTGATTTTCGAATTGATTCTTTAAAATTACAAATATTAAGAAAAAGTGGCAGATATAAGAAAACTTTATTTAAACTGTGTTGAGCAAGAATTTTAACATCTAATTTAAGTAAATGTTTTAATTTTCAACTTCATCATTTACAATTACAAATATTATTTAATTTCAAATTTATTTAGCAAAAATTTGAACCTTCGATCTGAATAAGTGTTTTGATTTTCAAATACCAACGCGGCTGGTGGAGTGGCGATCTATCGTAAATTATCATCGACATCTACGGCGGAAGTGTTCCAAGTTGCGATTACAGACGTAACTCGTGTCATTAAAACCAAGGGTGACATGTGCATGACTGAAGTTACTTGCTTCGCCGCTAATACTAGCTTCAAGTTTATACTCGGTGCTGTATATATTCATCCAGGAGCTAGTATGCAGGATATTGGAATGTTACTATGGCAAGGACTCGGTCCGTACATCACAACAGCCAGTACGTGCCACCGTTCGTGCAAGTTGATTCTAGTATACCGATTCTTCTGTGTGGTGATTTTAACAAAAACGTAAAGCCTGACAACTCGTTTCTTAATTTCATGAAAAATACGTATAATCTTGATTGCGTATCAAACGTTTCTAAGTCAACTACGTTAAAAGGAACAACTATCGACTTGACTTTCGCAAGACACATTACAGCAGAAACACTTCCTTTCATTTCATATTTCTCCTATCATCGTCCTATCCTCAACAAAATCACTCAAATAGGAATTAGTTAAGTTTAAGTTTACATGTACAATGTTTTAGTAAACAAAATATATTTCTATAGTTAAAATTTGTGCAATTCTTATTTTCATTCAATTCCTTGTTCCTATTGTGCAATTTAATTATATTCATATCAATAAATATTCTACCGTTGTCACGTAAAATCTTCGCCCGTAAAACCGACTTTACAGGCAACCATTGTTTTTTTTTATAATAAAACTTTTTTTTATGAAAATGTTACCGAGAGGATATTGATCTATAAAATTCGCCTCTCCCGTTAAAATAGACGCTAATATTTCTTCAAATTAAAGACACTTCGGCCAGTAAATCTTTTTTTATTGTCTCGACGTTTCGACAAAAATCTTTTGTCCTCGTCAGGAGCGAACAAAAATTAAAGACGCTAATATTATTTTAACGGGAGAGGCGACCATTATTTTTTTATAAATCAAATTTCTCTCCAGGCAAAAAATTCCATCTATTATTTTTACCATAGATTTGTCCTAGGCACTCTATCAGATAAACACCTCTTTGGTGGATTATGAAGATTTCATTAGATCCCTTGTGAATCTCATGGAATAAAGTCCGCCATGGACTGAAAAGGCCCTTATCCCAAAACCATGGTCTTCAGGTGGACGCTTCTCAGTTTTCCAAAGCTGATGTTGTGGCTTTGTCACCGACCTGAGGCCGCTAGTTTGCTGAGAAGGTCAATAGATGGCGCTGAGTTTTGACGTCTATTTTGACAAGAGATGCGACCATTATTTTCAAATAAATTATTTTGTTAATATTGAGCTTTGACGACCAGGATCGGAGATCTAATCTCGAATTGATCACTTTAAAAAATAATTCGATAACCCGTGACTCTATCACAGAAGAGTCCAACTTCACCACAGTGAGTGAAAGTAGCCAACGGGGCTCTGGTTTCTGGGTGAGCACAAAGGTCTAACTGCTTTCTACCTTGTACTGTAACTTCTAATGCTTATATTTGGGTTCAAATATCTTCAGTAAAACTTCTATATAGTAAAACATTTTATACTGGCTATCAGGGAACAAAGTAAATGGCACAGGTTCAAGTGGCAATTGGGACCACGTGGAATATTGAAAGACAGGGATGAGAAGTTATACAGTTTCTCCCCACGACATCTATAGAATGACCTGACATTTTCCAAGTGCTAGCTGACTACCAAGAGTAAACATTGTTTTACTTAATAAAAAGAGATACAAGGTAATAAGACCAAATCCAAATAAAATGATAGTGTGATGCTTCGGTAAAATCGTTATTACCATCTTCAGACAGAAGTTCTGAATGAATGATGCTTCTTTTTACTTTATATTTATAATCTATAATCAAAATTGTGTCTTAAAATTAATAATAAGATGTTTTAAACTATTTTTTTATGCGTGTTTCTTTTGTAAATAAAATAATTTTCTACTGTTCTTACTGCCATGATAAAATAATGGGAAAGTGTTGGTTCACCACTTAAAAGACATCATAATTAATATTACTTGCTAATATGTAAGACGAAATTTGAAACACTATCCCGCATGTGTTTCTTTTCAACGAAAAATCAAATTTTATTTCAAGGATAAATAACGATTATTTCTAACCTTTTGGATGAGGTATGAAAGGGTGAATTGTGAAGAGCAATGATAAACGGAAAAATAAAGTGTCCAGGGATTTTTCCGTTTATCATTGCTCTTCACAATTCACCCTTTCATACCTCATCCAAAAGGTTAGAAATAATCGTTATTTCTCCTTGAAATAAAATTTCATTTTTCGTTGAAAAGAAACACATGCGGGATAGTATTTCAAATGTCGTTTTACAATCACAAGCCGAATTATATTATATTGTACTTGCTAATATATTTAGAGTTAGCCTCTCAAAATGTTCAGATTTCAAATAAAATTAACAGTTCAAGCTATGGAATTACATTAAAAAATGAACTTGAGATTGCAACTTTAGATTTCAAAAGAAATTACAAGCGCTTTGATGAAAATTTTGTGCGAGAAAATTTATATGTGTGAAAGACATCTCCCACCAAAATATACTCAGAAACTTTGTTCAATATATTGACTGTCTTTGCAATCACCAGCTATGGGATGTTCATAGGCTCAACAGACAACAAGAAAAACTCAGCAAATACTATTTCATTTGAAGATACCCATTCTTATGGATTAAATAAAATTGTTGACATATATCAAAACTGGAAAGACGGATCAAAAGATTTCCCAAATATTACGTCTATGTGAAAATGAAAGGTAAAAAAAAAAAAAGAAAATTCGAAGTGGACCCTGGTGCCGGATTTACCTTTGTGGAATACCAGGGAAGGACATTTTATGAAGAAAACCTTGTTCCTGAGAAGTACGACGCCTTACTGGGATGTGTTTGGATTCGTCACCTCAATGTTATTTTACTCAATGTTGACTCCTAAATTCAAGAATCCAACATCAAGATTGCATCGAGATAATCAGGCGTAGAGATAGGGTACAAGCACGATGTTATGTAAATAACAAAGCGACGTAGAAACTAGGAGGAATGGCGCAAAAATGGGCAAAGCTACATTATAAGGTGAAATTGGAAATCCTCAACCAGTTAAGGAAAACTGAGTGACCGAAAAATACCGTTACATTTACTACAGATACAAACAAGAAAAACACTTCAAGTCTATCTGGATTCAACAAAATGAACATGGAGCTAATACGCAGCATCAACCGGCAGTTACTGGTGACGATGACAGGAGTCAACCTTCCTGGACAGCCCTAGGAGCATTCTACATAGAACTGGAGCTTCAACTTCGCAGGACTTCACAGCAACACAAGCCTCCAACCTACTTCAGTGATTACGTTGTCACTGTTGACACAACCCACCATTCTATAAGTTTATAAAATGAAAGGATTTAAAAGCACGAATGTTTCTTTTATACATAATACAAACTTCTACTGCCCTTACTGCGATGAAAAAATATATTGGGAAGGCTTGGCTGATCAGTGGTAAACCCATGGTGTCCTATAAGCTTATGTCCATAGTTTTCTTGAAAACCATTTCTGAGATTCCATCCTTCAGTGCTGCGTATATAAGCAGAATCGCCCAATACAGTATTAGAGCTCTGAGAAGCGGTCTGGTGGATTAAATTGGCGAAACCGCTGGGAGGATTCACCACTGATGAGCAAAGCCCTCCCAATATATTTTTTCATCGCAGTAAGGGCAGTAGAAGTTTGTATTATGTATAAAAGAAACATTCGTGCTTTTAAATCCTTTCATTTTATAGGTATAGATGGCGCGTTATTGCTTTGTGTTAATTCTATAAGTTTACATTAAGCGTGAGAGAACTGTTGTAACAGAATAGATTTGTATATGCTGTTTATCAACATACTCTTCGTTAGAAATCATAATGTTTATTACACTTTAATTACTGTTTGTATATTCAATAGATAATCTCTATGTATTAAAATAAACTACTCAAATATAAATTTCTGTCAACTCACAACACTCTATTTTCAATAGAATATCTAATGTGTTTCTTTGAACCCCAGATGCCGTTTGTGTTCTGTATATAGCTAAGAGTATACAAAAATTACACGCGAGTAAAGGGATATAGCTAAAGTTTTCACTTTATTACAATGGTCTAAAATGGAAGGAGAGGACACTATAAGAGACTTGCATTTTTTTTCGTGTTATGGATGCCTAATTCTCTGCAATTCTGAAATTTTTTTAGTAGGTCCTTTACGTAAATATCGTCATTACACAGATACCTCTGATACACCTATCTATATTTTATATATAGTAGTCTTTCAAGAAAATTATCTATTTTTGTCTTGTTATTATCTTAGATTTTGTAAAAGGAAGAGGACTCAAGAAATCTATACTAACTCTTTCAAATGGATATAGGCTGAAGGAATCCTGAGAGAAGTTGGTTTGCGCTTTTATATATATATATATACAACTCTGGCAAAGGTTATATGTTTTTACGTAAGTCGAGATATGGAGGACCAATAATATCTAATTTTTTAGTTGATATGTAGTTTGTGTGACCTCTAAATGGATACAGAGCATATGGTCATGGTATTTTTTGGTAATTTTTTCTACCCCAGTAGCCAAGGGTTTTAGTTTGGAATCCTTTTATAAAGAAGTCTGTCTTCTTCCTTGAGATTTCTGGTGATGGAACGTTTGCCATCATTACACCTAAAGCACTTTCTAGCATTGTAAATGAAGTCGACCTTTTCTTTCATTATTTGTCTAAAGAACATTTTATCGCGATCACCTTCAAGTTTTGTTTCAGGCAAAGGTCCTCTTGAAAGGCAGTCTGTATCATACTGTTTTTAACCGTCCCCTGGGTTCTATACTGATATACAAAACTATCTTTACTTGTCGGTAACTAGTCCGACGTTTGAGGAATCTTTGTGAATAAAGGTGTGAGCTTGAGGGGCAAAATGGGATAGGATAGATTTAATAAAGCTATCTTCAAAGTTTGAATTGAATTTTCTTATGCTTCTTTTTGCTCCATTCAAATTAGACGCTTTTCTAGTTAGAGGATACGCTATTAGCTATCTTAAAATTATTAATAAATATCCTGTAGTAAGGACAAAGTCCTAAAATAATTGAAGCTTTTTCATTTTTTTTAGGTTGCGAAAATTGGTTAAATTTAATTTTAAGTTTGTTTCATCGAAACATTTGAAAACTGCCACCGTTCTTTCGAGATGAGTTTTAATATCA
This sequence comes from Cordylochernes scorpioides, assembly GCA_030710605.1. Lineage (NCBI taxonomy): Eukaryota > Metazoa > Arthropoda > Arachnida > Pseudoscorpiones > Chernetidae > Cordylochernes > Cordylochernes scorpioides. The sequence goes on from CP092867.1 coordinate 107,417,284, forward strand.
TGACTGTGTATATCATTATACTCTATAACAACAACAAAATAAAGCGACGCACCAAGAAAGAGTTGTCTGATTTATATTAAAATATGTTTACAAAGACGTAACCCTTGACAGTATCTTCAAAATATAGTACCTTGGCTACCCCTTAACTACCAAGAATCCAACTGCTTACGTTGCGCAGCACTTTAAAAGCAAAGCATTGGTTGCTACAAACGCAGTATGGAGAATATTATCTAAGTCAAGAACCAAATCGTACGGAGCAGTGATGAAACTACTTGACTCCATAGTTTTATCCACGTTGTTATACTCGGCCCCACTGTGGGCGACGAATCAGATAAGCGTTGTAAACCAGATCCAGGATATTTTCCTACGGCGATTTCTTGACCTTCCCAAATTTACTCCGGGCTACATCTTACGAACAGAAACCGGAAGGATGTCCCTCGAGTTAAACATTACGAAATTGATTCTAAATTTCTGGATACGGATTTTAAAAATGGACAGGACAAGATTACCCTATGTTTGCTTGTCCCAGCTCTGGAAAGTTTCAATTGTGGGAAAAGCGGGAAACAACTTTATTCATAACCTGAATAGCATCATTGACTCTAGGGGTTTTTCTTTTCTTAAGAACTGTGAAGATTATATGGTTGTGCGAGGAGAAATGCCTAGAATTATTCAAACCACAGTGGACCAGCTACTCCAATTTGACAGAGCTAAGATACAAAACTCAACTCATATTATTCACTATCAATCTCTAAGTATCTCCTTCACGACGGAGGACTACTTGCTATCAAACCTCCCTTTGATAATTAAACGATTTATAGCCCGTCAAAGGATTCTATGGCTACTTTTCCGCGAGGATATCACGGGGTTTTGGAACAGCGACTCTTTAAATTGCTACTTCTGCAATGTTGGCATCCAAGACAATTTGGTCCACTATCTATTCCATTGCCCATTCCTACATGAAAAGAGACTTGAAATTCGCGAAATTTCGGGGCCAACCCACTACAATGTACAACATGTATATAAAATCTTCACTACTCTCCTGCTGGATAAAACATTTGTTTATAAATTTTTTGAATATTTCAAGGCGTTTGATAAAATGAGAGAAGAAGTGCTCAACTCCACATACAACGGCTGATTGCTCCCCCTCCCCTCTAAATTGCTTTTCCTCCTCACTCATGTACATATATAACCGTTATGGGGAATCCCCTTGTAAGAAAATAGTGTCTTAATAAAGGTTTTTGTTGTTGTTGTTGTTTACAAAGACGTTTCGACCAAACATACAAATGATGGAAATTGGTGGCCGATTTATGCAGAGCAAGAGCTCCAGCGCATCTGAACTGCGCATCCAGCATGAGTATTCTAGATTCAATATTCGGCGGGGCACGAGCTGGTTTTCTGAATTTCTGTTTAGTTTTTTTTTGCAGTAAGTCTATTTCTACTGTATCGATGCCTCGCCGAAAGATTATTGCTCATTACGAACATATGTCAGAGTTTGAAAGAGTCATGCCATTGGATTGAAAGAGGCTGGATGGTCAAATTGGCTAATCACGCGACATCTGGGTCGAAGTGATACAGCCATTAGACGATGTTGGCAAGAGTGGATCAACGACGGAAGAATGCAAGTTAGCGGTCGACCAAGGGACACAACAAAACAGGAAGACAGCGATTGTCAAAACGGCTGCCGCACAAACGGATTCGTCGTTATCTACCATCCAAAGTGTGACCAGCACACAACTATCCAAAATGACCATCAACAGACGACTGAGAGAGCGGAATCTAAGTGATCGCCGACCGTTACGATGCCTACCCATCACACCCTTACACCGACAAGTCCGAATAAAGTAGTGTGGGGAACGATCAACTTGGAACTGTGCTGACAGGGGAACCCTTTATTTAGGTATGGCCCTTATATCTTGAAGTACACCACCACACTCCTGCCGATTTTTGCACTTGGGTTGGACTTTTTTAAGAATCAGAGAGTTCATCGAAACAATTCAATTTATTATTTTAGAAAAATTCTCAAAGTTTCGATTCCGTTATCGGTAGTTTCGATCACCTAACTACTTCCTGAAGAAATCCTTTTGCTCAGTTTTAAGTTTATTGGTTCTATTCACTTTGAAAACTCGCTAATAGATCATAGTGTCATATGTAAAAATACTTTAGAAAATTTTAGATATATCTTAATATTAAAAACAAAGTAGGCATATCCTGACCAAGAGCACATGTGCTTTTCAGAAGGCAGAGCGCCATCTGGTGGAACAGAAATCAACTAAACATTGATTTAGCCTGTTCCCTGATATTTGGCCAACCCAATTTCTTGATAAATCAAGAAAAGCCATCCACGGGTTGGCCAAATATCAGGGAACAGGCTAAATCAATGTTTAGTTGATTTCTGTTTCACCAGATGGCGCTCTGCCTTCTGTAAAGCACATGTGCTCCTGGTCAGGATATGCCATTTTTATTATTGATTTCAACACCTGATCTTTTTATCTTTTATTTTGTTCTTTCGTTTTTTCATATATATATATAATAAGAAACACATTTCTCTTTTAAAAATAAAGAACTTCCAAGTCTCCTTACTGCATTAAAATATTGGAAGTTTTTTTCTCCTGGCTCATCAGTGACGAACCCTCCCAGCAATATTGCGCCAGTTAAATCTACTAAACCGCGTACTCTACTAATGTATTGGAATTCATTCTGCTTATAGATTTATCACTTTAAAATAATTCTTGGTTGAAGTATTTAACGAATAAATGGACATAAGAGAGAGAGAGAGATTGAAACTGATTTATTACAATGTTCATATAAGATTATATAAGGTTAAATACAAAATTGAATAAATACGAATAAATAAGATTATATAATGATAAATATAGGAATAAATATATATAAATGGATAAAAATAATTGATAAATATACATATATATATTATATATACAAGGTTTTCATTGGTGGCGCCCACCGCGGGAAAGACTCCGCCACCGACGGAACAAGGGAGAGTTCTTTCCCACAGAGTGGACAGTTCTAGGTGTTGAGGACAGGAGAACTATATAAAAATAACTGCATCAAGCAATACTCTTCGGCAAATCTATATCTATATATATATATAAAATTGAATGTCTGTCTGTCTATCTGTCTGTCTGTCTGTACTCTATAGATTCAAAAACCATACATCCAATCGCCGTGAAATTTTGGGATATTATTAGGTATATCCCCGGGAAGGTTTTCGAAAAATAATTTCTTGAATATTTTGAATATCCTTAGAGTTATTTGCAGATTTGTAGATTTAACTCGCAAGCAGCGCCCCCTAGCGGGGGATAACAAGTTTTTTTATCTATAAGTTTTATTATCACTAAGTTTATTATCTTAAAGATTATTTATCAAAAGTTAGGTTTTCTACCTATTAATTGCGCACAAGTCAAAGTTAGTTTTATCATTTATCTACAATATATATATTGGGAGGATAGATAAAATGATGATTTTGTAATGTAGAAAATTAGGAAAGACAAAATTCAGGATGACACGGCAATTTATTTGAGACAAGAATAATGATACAATTCCAAGGCAAGATACTATTCCTCTTTAACTTCCAATTACCGAGGGAACCAATTAATATTGATTTTATTCAACTTATCGAGTATTTTTCAAGGGACCGGGAAAAATGTTCACTTTATCGAGAGATTAAAATTTACGAGTTTCAAATTATCAAAGTATATCTTTTTTTATATAAGTTTATAGAGAATTGTTTTAACAAATGTTCGTTAGACAAACCTTTACTCGGGTAAAAACCGGGCGAAGCCGGGTACATCCGCTAGTCTATATATATATAAAACGAGGTTTTACCCGAGTAAAGGTTTGTCTAGCGAACATTTGTTAAAACAATTCTCTATAAACTTATATAAAAAAAGATATACTTTGATAATTTGAAACTCGTAAATTTTAATCTCTCGATAAAGTGAACATTTTTTCCCGGTCCCTGTGTGCCGTGTCATCCTGAATTTTGTCTTTCCTAATTTTCTACATTAGAAAATCATAGTTTTATCTAGTGAACATTTTTTCCCGGTCCCTTGAAAAATACTCGATAAGTTGAATAAAATCAATATTAATTGGTTCCCTCGGTAATTGGAAGTTAAAGGAATAGTATCTTCGCCTTGGAATTGTATCATTATTCTTGTCTCAAATAAATTGCCGTGTCATCCTGAGATAATATTACTTTTGATAAATAATATTTAAGATAACAAACTTAGTGATAAGAAAACTTGTTATCATCGTCACAATGGGGGCGCTGCTTGCGAGTTAAATCTACAAATCTGCAAATAACTTTAAGAATATTCAAGATATTCATGAAATTATTTTTCAAAAACCTTCCTGGTGATATACCTAATAATATCCCAAAATTTCACGGCGATTGGATGTATGGTTTTTGAATCTATAGAGGACAGACAGACAGACATTCAATTTTATATATAGATTGAATGTCTGTCTGTGTGTACTCTATAGATTCAAAAACCATTGGATTGGCGAACAATGATCTCCGCCAGCAACAATCCAAGAAGTTTTCCATAATGGCTCGAGATGACCTTTCTCACAAAATTTGAATTTATTCATTGCATTTATAAATATATTTTCTATTTTTCCTACTTTTAACATATTGCCACGTGGAAAATTAGGGAAGACAAAAACTTCAGGAGGAGACAACAATTTATTCAAGGCAAGCAAAAAACTAAGAATGGTAAACAAAAGATAAGCCACGAGGGAAATTTACAGAGTCGCAAGATATAAACATAAAAAAATGACCACTCTGTTAATAAAAAAAATAATAAAATTAATAAATACTATGTTACAATATGTATACACTCATGGAGAAACTTGAGGAAGTTGTACCTTTTATCATGTATATAGAGACAATAACTCTGAAAGATATTTGATACACAGTGAACTTTATTGAAGACACGCGAAATAACCAAGTGTGAAAAAATTATCTCTGTCTAGTTAAAAAATAGACGACCAGCCACATCAAAGACTTCCATTTCCTTAATTTTTGTCTACAAACATGAGTGTATATATAATTATTATATAAAATTAAGTTTTAATTATGTCTAACTAGTCTTTTATGAATTATACTAGCGGATGTACCCGGCTTCGCCCGGGTTTTACTCGAGTAAAGGTTTGTTTAAAGAACATTTGTTAAAACAATTCTCTATAAACTTATTTAAAAAAAAGATATATTTTGATAATTTGAAACTCGTAAATTTGAATCTCTCGATAAAGTGAACATTTTTTCCCGGTCCCTTGAAAAATACTCGATAAGTTGAATAAAATCAATATTAATTGGTTCCCTCGATAATTGGAAGTTAAAGGAATAGTATCTTCGCCTTGAATTGTATCATTATTCTTGTCTCAAATAAATTGCCGTGTCAACTGAGATAATCTTACTTTTGATAAATAATCTTTAAGATAATAAACTTAGCGATAATAAAACTTATAGATAAAAAAACTTGTTAACATCGTCGCAATGGTGGCGCTGCTTGCGAGTTAAATCTACAAATCTGCAAATAACTCTAAGGATATTCAAGATATTCAAGAAATTATTTTTCAAAAACCTTCCCGGGGATATACCTAATAATATCCCAAATTTAACGCCAATAGGCTCCCATTTTCTGTGCCAGCTGATGGAATAGATGCAAATCAGCCGCATCGTCCGAAAAGCGTCCGGCATCGTCCGAACTGATGCTTGCTGAGACTTCAACGATGTGCCGGCATTCCGCCAGTGATCCGCTGTGGAGTGATGGATGATTTTATTGGTAGAGAGAATGACGTCTTCCTGCTCACATGTGAATCTATTCCAATTATTGCTTTCACATTCCCCCCATGTGTGGCTTGTAAAGAGTTGAACTTTGATGCATTTTCACAAAATGTTGTAAAAAGATCAAGCAGCTCTTTATCATCGAATATTGTTTAAAGTTTTAAAAATGAATTATAAAATCTCTAATAGAGCGATTTTCAACAAAATTTATGAACACACTCAATGATATACACAAGATTCAAAAAATATATACAAGGGCGGAGCTACTCGTGTTCGGAAAGAAAACGAATTTTATTTTCTAAATCGATTTACCTATTTTCCAACACAGTTCCCTTTTAGGAAAATACACTTCTATCAACGTCCCTGCCTTTTTTCAGCTCTTCCAAAAAGGCAATTGTCAAGGTCTACAAAATACATCTTCTTACAAGAGATGATTTCCTCATTGAAGCCAAATTTTTCTCCCGCCAGCCATCTCTTCATGTGTGTGAACAAATAGAAATCACATGGGGCCAGTATAGGCGAGTACAGGGGGTTCGGAACAAATTCATAACGCAATTCCTTCAATTTGGTTGCGACAACTCCGGATGAATGCGCTGGTGCGTTTTCATAGTAAACATTTTTTTCTTTGAGAAAAAAGGCATTTCCTGATCGTGTAACTAAAAGTAGCTGGTGACGCAAGTCATCAGCAACTTTTATTTGCACGATTAGGAAATGCCTTTTTCTCAATTTATTTACCTGATCCAAGTACAAATTCAATTTTGTACTATTTTTTCACATTTTTTTTCTTTCCCAAATTGGGCCATGCCTCCAATATATTGTCGAAGTGTCTTAATAAATTGTCAAATTATATTGACAAACATTTTCAGTTTTTTTTTTCTGATCAGTTTTTAGCGGGCAGAATGTTGTCCTCGTTTGTTAGTGAACCAATCTCTCACGCCTTCTCATTGGACGAATGTGGTCATGTCTGTATATAAGAGGGGACTAAGGGAATGTGAGGGGGCCCAGAGCGTGGAGAATTGGTGTGGAGACACTTAAAGTGTTTTTCTACGTGTTTTTTCCGTGTCTGGCTGTTCTCTTTGCATCCCGGTGTCACCCGAGTCCGATCCCTGCCAACGCTACAATAAAGGTAAGTACTGTTTTATTTTGTTCAAATCATTAAGCTTGAGGGATAAGTCTCTTTCAAATACATTTATTTCAAGCTTTCGGGCACAACCGCCCTTCGACAGGAAAATTATATTAGCTACTAAAGTTTTCCTGTCGAAGGGCGGTTGTGCCCGAAAGCTTGAAATAAATGTATTTGAAAGAGACTTATCCCTCAAGCTTAATGATTTGAACATAATATTATGGGATTGCCTATTAACTGTTTTATTTTATTCAATAAATCGTGAGGTTTTTTTTATCTCCTTTTTGTTGTTAGTGTTGTACTCTTGAGTGTACCTTTTTCTGAGTATTAAGTTACTCTTACTGTAGACCCTAGTTTATTGTTTTTTTGTGTGATAACCCGTAATAGTAACTTTTGTCAAAATCACTGTAATATATTGTTCAGTAAAAGTCTTACCCCTTTTTCTTAGTAGGCGACGAGAATAACAACCTTCGTACTCCCCCCCCCAAAAATCACCGTCATAACTTTTCTGGCAGATGGAACCATCTTGCCCTTCGTTGGAGCAGATTCTCCGGAAAAATCCCATTGGTTTTATTGTTGTTTGGTTTCCAAGGTATAAGAATGAATCCAGATCACATCGATGGTCGCAACTCGAAAAAAAAAAACCTTTGGATCTTACTTGAATTGTTCAAACACATCTGCTTGTTGTTCACCGGGAGCAATAGAGATACCTATCGAGCCGATAGCTTCTTCATATCCAACGTTTCATATATATTTCTAAAATTTTAGATGATAAAGTAATCCTCTAAGGATGAGAATATTTTATTAAACGTTTTTCGAGCTTTCAGGATAAGGCCCTTCTACAGGAAAATTGATACAAAATGAAACTTAACTATGCTATGGCAAGTTATATGTACATTTTATAATGTACATACAGTATAACTTGCCATAGCATGGTTAAGTTTCATTTTGTAACAATTTTCTTGAAGAAGGGTGTTATCCTGAAATCTCGAAAAACGTTTAATAAAAGATACTCATCCTTGGGTCTTTACTTTATTATCTAAAATTTCTAGCAAAGGATTATATTCTAAATATTTATAAAATATCAAATATCGTCCCGTTGACAAACCTATGGCCGCTGTTACTTCACCAACTTTCATTCCTCGATCTGAGAGAATAATGTCGTGGACTTTTTCTAGGATTTCCTCGGTGATCAAATCTGTTGGGTGATCCTCATCAAATACTGATGTTCGACCTCTTTCAAAATCGTTAAACCAATATCTAACTGAAGACATTCTTCACACGTTTCCTCATCCAAAAGCAAAAGGCGATTAACTGAACGTTATTGCGCTTTCTTAATCTTGGCCTAAAAAACGTGGGATGACTCACTTGAATGGCCGTCACATCAAAATAATCCCATTAATCAGTGCTGAATTTGGCGTGTGCGCGTTTAAAGAATGCTAACTACCAAACAAAAACTGGCTCTAGCAACGTCATCTGTCTCTGAAAACAGGCACTCTTATAGTTTCTTTCCGGCACCCTGATAAGATATTGATAAATTAATTCATGAAATCTCGTTTAGATTCAACCGAAAGTTAAATCAAATCAACTTAGAGAGTGAATATTATAATCCTAAAATAGAGAGAGAAAATGAAAGAATCCTGTTTAACAGCTGCGTATTAAGGTTTCTTCCATTCTGAAGTGTTATTCAGATAATCTTATTCTTACCAGTATTCTTACCAGTATAGGTATTCGTACCAGTATTATAGGTTTTGTGGTTTTAAAAATACTTTTTGCGCAGTTAAGATTTGTTCATAATCCACCGCACATAGGCGAAGACTTTAAAGTAAACCAGTACCTCCAGGTTATTTTATTTGGAAAATAAAAAAAAAGAGTTATAAGTAATTTTTCTTACATCCACATGGCGCGTTACAGATGGCGTTTTCTTTCTGAACACGGGTAGCTCAGCCTTCGTATATATATTCTTGAATCGTATGTATTATTGAAAGTGTTCATAAATTTTGTTGAGTATTCATCTCTCTAAAGATTTTTTAACTCATTTTTTAAAACTTTCATCAATATTCAATGATATATGGAGATGCTTGAGATCTTTTACAATACAAATACAATACAATTGTGTTGATATATATATTTTTATCTTTTCATCTAACTTGAATACTAATTCTGTACATATTTAAATATCTTTCTTTTCTTTTCTTTCAAAATTTTTGTTTATGTTTAAAGTGCAAGTGTCCCTAGGGGGACATAGCGCTCTAAGTCGAAATAAAGAAATACAATACAATTCAGTCGCTCAAATTGATAAGTTGGTGTGTCCCAGGGGTGATATCTTGGGTCCTGTATTCTACCACTGGGCCACCGTGTCACCGCTTCTCGATGTAAGTACTCTATAACTAATTTGTTCTAATGTTAAAATAGAGGAAAAAGATCATAGGGTGATAATACCGTATAATGAAAATGTGTATTTATTGATCACGCCACTGAATATTCAGTTATGTTCAGGAAATGTATTTATATTATGTTTTGTTCCGAGTTTTTGTCAGTTTTCAGGATGTTTCTTAGTCAGGTTCAACTTATGTTGGAGCCATTTCTTCATTTGTGTTTCCTCCGAAATATCTTAGTCAATATTTTTGTCAAGAGTATATTGATCTATAAAAATGAAGGTCACCTCTCTCGTCAAAATAAACGTCAAATTTCGACACCATCTATTGAACATCGCCTCAAACTAGCGACCTTGGGTCGGTAACAAAGCTACAACACCAGCTTTGGCAAACTGAGAAGCCATAGATTTGGCTCAACCACTTTGCCAGCCAAACCCCTCTATGGCGGATTGTGAAGATTCCATTTGTTCACTTGTGGATCTCATGGAATAAAACCCGCACTGGACTGAAGAGGGCCATTAGCCTGAAACCATGGTCTCTAGGTGGACACTTCTCAGTTTGCCAAAGCTGGTGTTGTGGCTTTGTCACCGACCGCTAGTTTGCGGCGACGGTCAATAGATGGAGTCTAGTTTTGACATTTATTTTGACGGGAGAGAAGTGACCTTTATTTTTCAGAATTAATAAAATTGCGATATATTTTTATAACAATATATAAAACCTCACGCAATAAATTTATTTATTACAAAAAGACCTCGGGCTCTCGCTCTTCAACGGGCGAAGTTACAACTTAGAGTGAACATGGGGAAGAGATTTACTAAATGATGGCTGTTTAATCTTGATTTGAATATGACAGAATTGCTCTGGGATGTCTCCTGTTGATACTGTTCTTATGTTTGGATATGTATTTTTTAATAAAGGTGTTTTTATAATAAAGAAACTTATTGCGTAAGGTTTTTAGATACCTTTATTTTTATAGATTGTAGCTATATATAAGGTATCATCGGGTTATCTCTGTATGTATAAGAAATTCAGGCGTACAGACTTCGGTCTAGGTAGCCCACTATCCAATGGTGTATATAAGAAATCCAGGCGTACAGACTTCGATCTAGGTAGCCCACTATCCAATGGTGTATATAAGAAATCCAGGCGTACAGACTTCGGTCTAGGTAGCCCACTATCCAATGGTGTATATAAGAAATCCAGGCGTACAGACTTCGGTCTAGGTAGCCCACTATCCAATGGTGTATATAAGAAAATTAAGTATTTAGAACGCTTATTTAATTTTCAAAATAAAAGAATCCTCTACCCTCCTTACCGAGATGAAAATAATTTCACTAAATTGTTTCTTTTCCTTAATACAGATGGCGTACTAACGCTAAATGGCTTATTCTTTAATTGTTTGCGGATAAGCAATGCTTGCTGCCAGAATTATATAAATTTACATCTTCCTCAAAGCTTATGTTCATAGTTACATTTAATACCTTTACACCCTGAATTCTTCCAAAGTGCCGCCTATATAAACAAAACAGGCCGATACAATAGTAGAGCAGTTGGTTGATTGACCTGGAGAATCTGCTGGGAGGGTTTGCCACTGAGCCAAGGCTTCACATTAAGGGCATTGTGGGATGTTGTATTGGAAAAAGAAAATTTTGGCTTTATAGTTTCTTATCCTCTGATTATTTTGCAATTCACCTCCTTACCTATCCTCATAATTGTGAAAAGTTGAGTCTGAAAAAGTTCTGAAAAATTTCGGCTTTATAGTTTCTTATCCTCTGATTATTTTTGTAATTCACCCCCTTACCTATTCTCATAATTCTGAAAAGTTGAGTCACTTCAGTTCCAAGTGTCAAACTTCCACGACAGGAGAAATTTTGAAATCCAAAATATCAAAATGTGAATTTAGAGAACTCGAGGCATGTTCCAGCGTGTTGTGCAGTAAGCAGCGAGAATGCCACTAGGTAAAATTTATTTCTTCTCTAATATCTGGGGCTATGTACAAGTGAGGGACACAACGACTAGCTGTACAAACAACAGAGGAGCTGGGGGCAGTTCACTCGGAAATATCGGGCTTGAAGCCGCACTCCGCGCAGGGTCGGAGTACCAGCATGCGGCAGGAGACTTGGTGGAGCGCGTCGTGGGCTTCTGCACATGTCAGCACATGGTCACACATCACAGAACATCATAGTGGGGCACATGTTTACAATTCTCTCTATGAAAATTCGAAACTATTATAGACGCGTATGAATCTTTTAAGAATAAAACAATTTCTACTGCCCTTACTGCAATGGAAAAATTAATAGTGTATCCAATTTAATTTAAAAGATTTACATGAAACTAAAAGTAAAAGGATTTTTACCTATTTTATTTCTTTTCTTATTGGATTACAAAAACTTAATGTAACAAAATTAACTAATTAACATATCCCAGCTAGCTGGCTGTAGAAAGGCGAATATACTATTATTGTGCCTTCTGCATGCTTCGGACAAGCATTTTAAGGCATGACTCATGTTTGGGAGACACCAAGCGCCCGCCGCAATGGAGGGCCAAGGAGAGGCGCCGGCAGAGCCGTGGGCACCCCGGGGGAGAAGAGGGCGAGTGCGCGCCGTTTATGAGGGAACCAAGGCAGCACAACTAAAGCGCCGCAGGCTTCAAAAATATTTAAGGGATCATTTCAGTGATCAAGATCAAGCGATCAAGATACAGAGATCAAAAGGTCTGGCTTTTATCCTCTGGCTTTTATCCTTTGTAGAAAGGCGAAAAAAGAACTTATATAGGCGCAGCTCTCACGTGACGGCACGATGCGCTGATCTCCAAAAGCTGGCGCCATCTTTCGTGGAAGAAACGAACCATTTGTTACAATAGGAATTTCATAACAGATGGTGAGCTCTAATGCATCGTAATCTAATTCTGTCTATGGAAGCTATATCATGTTGGCCATTCACGGGAACATGAATCAGAGAATGTGCAAGAAAATTCCAGCTCACAATCCAAACAAGTGAACTAAGTTCTGTCAATGCCTTCATTACCGATATTGATAGCTATGGTGCTAACGTAGAAGTTACACACAATTGACTTATTTGATGTTGCCCTAGCTACACTATATACGAAGACTTCACGATCCAGGTGTGAGAAGGATTTTGTTTTCGTTTGTTAGTGAACCAATCTCTCCCGCCTTCTCATTGGACGAATGTGGCCGTGTCTGTATATATAAGGGGGGCTATGGTATTGCGAGAGAGCAGTGTGGAGGATTATCGTGTGGAGACGCTTAAAGTGTTCTCTGCGTGCTTTATTCTTGTCTGGCTATTTCCTCGCATACCTGTGTAACCCCGGTCCGATCCCTATCAACGCAACAATAAAGATAAGTACTGTTTTTTTTCTTTATTTTATTTAACAAATTATGAGTTATTATTTACTTTTTTTGGTGTTATACTCTTGAGTGTACGATTTTTGTGTGTTTAGTTACTATTACTCTAGGCCCTAGTAATTTGCAACTTTGTGTGTTAACCCGTAGTAGTAACATTTGTCAAAACCACCTCGTTGGCAGATCCGGCTTATTTCATAAGCTCGAATTGATCCCGAATGGCAGCCGTCCTGACGATGAACAAACCCTGGTCTACAGGTTGGCTATTGTTCAAAGCTGGTGTTGTGACTTACTGAGTGTGAGAGAACAGATATCTTTAAAATCTATAAAACCTTTTTAAATATTACTTATCAAATCATACTATAAACCGCAATGTCAATCTCCAAATTTATAATTATAAGCTCTCTATTCATATTGAAGTTAGGATATATGAGGGAAAAATATTTATGATATGTGAAAAAGATTGAAATATATTTAAACACGCAGGCTTCTTCAAAATAAAAAATAAAATTGGGAGTATTTCTTTCATATTGGGTAAAATAATTCACAAAAATACCATAATTTCTTTTCTAAGTAACAAATAGCAATCAACTTCAAGTAGAAATAGTCGTACATTCTAAAAATTTCATTTTAGAATATTTTATTAAAAATAAAAAAGGCATATCCTGACCAGGTGCACATGTGCTTTTCAGGAGGCAGAGCGCCATCTGGTGGAACATTGATTTAGCCTGTTCCCTGAATATTTGGCAACCCAATTTCTTGATAAATCAAGAAAAGCCATCCACGAACGCGTTTCGCGCTGTTGGCGCTCGTCAGCGTGGAGTAGGCTGTACCACTGGCGACCAAAAGGATTTTCTTTTGGGTCCCAGTGGCTTCTGAGAAACTAAGAAATGGTATTTAAGGCCAAACTTGCTTAAATAAGCTTAACACATGAAAAAACAATAGAAAACATAATAAAAAGGTCAGGTGTTGATATTAAAAAATAAAAAAGGCATATCCTGACCAGGGAGCACATGTGTTTTTCAGAAGGCAGAGCGCCATCTGGTGGAACAGAAATAATCTAAACATTGATTTAGCCTGTTCCCTGATATTTGGCCTACCCATTTTATCTATAACTTTTGTAAATCAATATTAACATTTGCGATGGAACGCTAAAATTCTTTCGATATATTCGTTTAAAGATTCTTCTATACATGAAATTAGAAAACCATTCTATTTTACATTGTTTTCTTGGTGACTCATGTTGTGGTATTGCCCTATATGTAACTAACTCTATCATATTCTCATGCCCAACAATGGGCCGCAGCCTTGCAGAAAATTGACATAGACCCAGAGCAGCAGCTTTACCACACCCAAGATAGTGGATATTGCTGCTGCTGTGATAGAGATTTATGGAGACATCTGAGACTCTTCTTTGGACACGACAACAACTAACTCTATATATGTGTGAGATGTACCTTTTAACTTTTGTTGGATGGCGACCCGGGCTTTCCGTTCTTGGTCCAACTCACGAAAAGTGCATCTGCACATGAAAACACCGCTGTCAGAACTTAAACTCTGGAGAGATTGCTATACAAGCAGAGAATTAACAATTCAATATCACTGGTTGTTGTTGTTACTATTACTTAATTGAACTTTATGTGACTTTTATATCAGAATCGCTGTAGAGTTGACAAAACGTAGGATATCTGACCAACCAGAACCTCGCTGTAGATGAACAGACATCGAATCATTGGCTGGGAATCCTTCTAACAGCATCCGTTCACAAATCCCATCTTAACCTCGATTTGGATTTGAGGAGACCAGCATGGGCTATACGTAAGGATCTTGTTATCCCCTTCTCTGTCGCCAAAGGATAGAATCACAGAGGAAGAATACTCTTTGAATTAACGCCAAACGAAAAGTTAACGAAGATATAAGTTTGGAACAAAACCATGCAACTTCACTCATGAAAAAAAATTAAAGAAGTTGTACCTTTAGCATATTTATCGGGATTCAGACAATAACTCTGAAAGATATTACAGTGACCTTTGTTGAAGACACACGAGATAATCAAGTGTGAACAAAATTACCTCTGTAGAATTATAGAGATATTTACTGATATAAAAATTTACATCGAGGAATGCTTTTCCGCAAAATCATAAATAATCCTTTCTGGTAATTACAATTAATTATATTTAATTTAAAATGCATATATTGGATCAAAAATATCATTTATTTTACCAATATTTCAGTTGGCTGAACGCCAACCTTTATCAAGGTTATAAATTTTAATTTGATAAAGGTTGGCGTTCAGCCAACTGAAATATTGGTAAAATAAATGATATTTTGATCCAATATATGCATTTTAAATTAAATATAATTAATTGTAATTACCAGAAAGGATTATTTATGATTTTGCGGAAAAGCATTCCTCGATGTACTAAATTTTTATATCAGTAAATATCTCTATAATTCTACAGAGGTAATTTTGTTCACACTTGATTATCTCGTGTGTCTTCAACAAAGGTCACTGTAATATCTTTCAGAGTTATTGTCTGAATCCCGATAAATATGCTAAAAGGTACAACTTCTTTAATTTTTTTCATGAGTGAAGTTGCATGGTTTTGTTCCAAACTTATATCTTCGTTAACTTTTCGTTTGGCGTTAATTCAAAGAGTATTCTTCCTCTGTGATTCTATCCTTTGGCGACAGAGAAGGGGATAACAAGATCCTTACGTATAGCCCATGCAGGTCTCCTCAAATCCAAATCGAGGTTAAGATGGGATTTGTGAACGGATGCTGTTAGAAGGATTCCAAGCCAATGATTCGATGTCTGTTCATCTACAGCGAGGTTCTGGTTGGTCAGATATCCTACGTTTTGTCAACTCTACAGCGATTCTGATATAAAAGTCACATAAAGTTCAATTAAGTAATAGTAACAACAACAACCAGTGATATTGAATTGGTTAATTCTCTGCTTGTATATCAATCTCTCCAGAGTTTAAGTTCTGACAGCGGTGTTTTCATGTGCAGATGCACTATTTCGTGAGTTGGACCAAGAACGGAAAGCCCGGGTCGCCATCCAACAAAAGTTAAAAGGTACATCTCACACATATATAGAGTTAGTTGTTGTCGTGTCCAAAGAAGAGTCTCAGATGTCTCCATAAATCTCTATCACAGCAGCAGCAATATCCTATCTTGGGTGTGTAAAGCTGCTGCTCTGGGTCTATGTCAATTTTCTGCAAGGCTGCGGCCATTTTGGGCATGAGAATATGATAGAGTTAGTTACATATAGGGCAATACACAACATGAGTCACCAAGAAAAACAATGTAAAATAGAATGGTTTTCTAATTTCATGTATAGAAAGAATCTTTAAACGAATATATCGAAAGAATTTTAGCGTTCCATCGCAAATGTTAATATTGATTTACAAAAAGTTATAGATAAAATGGGTAGGCCAAATATCAGGGAACAGGCTAAATCAATGTTTAGATTATTTCTGTTCCACCAGATGGCGCTCTGCCTTCTGAAAAACACATGTGCTCCTGGTCAGGATATGCCTTTTTTATTTTTAATATCAACACCTGACCTTTTTATTATGTTTTCTATTGTTTTTTCATGTGTTAAGCTTATTTAAGCAAGTTTGGCCTTAAATACCATTTCTTAGTTTCTCAAGAAGCCACTGGGACCCAAAAGAAAATCCTTTTGGTCGCAGTGGTACAGCCTACTCCACGCTGACGAGCGCCAACAGCGCGAAACGCGTTCGTGGATGGCTTTTTCTTGATTTATCAAGAAATTGGGTTGCCAAATATCAGGGAACAGGCTAAATCAATGTTCCACCAGATGGCGCTCTGCCTCCTGAAAAGCACATGTGCACCTGGTCAGGATATGCCTTTTTTATTTTTAATAAAATATTCTAAAATGAAATTTTTAGAATGTACGACTATTTCTACTTGAAGTTGATTGCTATTTGTTACTTAGAAAAGAAATTATGGTATTTTTGTGAATTATTTTACCCAATATGAAAGAAAATACTCCCAATTTTATTTTTATTTTGAAGAAGCATGCGTGTTTAAATATTTTCAATCTTTTTCACATATCATAAATATTTTTCCCTCATAATCCTAACTTCAATATGAATAGAGAGCTTATAATTATAAATTTGGAGATTGACATTGCGGTTTATAGTATGATTTGATAAGTAATATTTAAAAAGGTTTTATAGATTTTAAAGATATCTGTTCTCTCACACTCAGTAAGTCACAACACCAGCTTTGAACAATAGCCAACCTGTAGACCAGGGTTTGTTCATCGTCAGGACGGCTGCCATTCGGGATCAATTCGAGCTTATGAAATAAGCCGGATCTGCCAACGAGGTGGTTTTGACAAATGTTACTACTACGGGTTAACACACAAAGTTGCAAATTACTAGGGCCTAGAGTAATAGTAACTAAACACACAAAAATCGTACACTCAAGAGTATAACACCAAAAAAAGTAATAATAACTCATAATTTGTTAAATAAAATAAAGAAAAAAAACAGTACTTATCTTTATTGTTGCGTTGATAGGGATCGGACCGGGGTTACACAGGTATGCGAGGAAATAGCCAGACAAGAATAAAGCACGCAGAGAACACTTTAAGCGTCTCCACACGATAATCCTCCACACTGCTCTCTCGCAATACCATAGCCCCCCTTATATATACAGACACGGCCACATTCGTCCAATGAGAAGGCGGGAGAGATTGGTTCACTAACAAACGAAAACAAAATCCTTCTCACACCTGGATCGTGAAGTCTTCGTATATAGTGTAGCTAGGGCAACATCAAATAAGTCAATTGTGTGTAACTTCTACGTTAGCACCATAGCTATCAATATCGGTAATGAAGGCATTGACAGAACTTAGTTCACTTGTTTGGATTGTGAGCTGGAATTTTCTTGCACATTCTCTGATTCATGTTCCCGTGAATGGCCAACATTATAGCTTCCATAGACAGAATTAGATTACGATGCATTAGAGCTCACCATCTGTTATGAAATTCCTATTGTAACAAATGGTTCGTTTCTTCCACGAAAGATGGCGCCAGCTTTTGGAGATCAGCGCATCGTGCCGTCACGTGAGAGCTGCGCCTATATAAGTTCTTTTTTCGCCTTTCTACAAAGGATAAAAGCCAGAGGATAAAAGCCAGACCTTTTGATCTCTGTATCTTGATCGCTTGATCTTGATCACTGAAATGATCCCTTAAATATATTTTTGAAGCCTGCGGCGCTTTAGTTGTGCTGCCTTGGTTCCCTCATAAACGGCGCGCACTCGCCTCTTCTCCCCCGGGTGTGCCCACGGCTCTGCCGGCGCCTCTCCTTGGCCCTCCATTGCGGCGGGCGCTTGGTGTCTCCCAAACATGAGTCATGCCTTAAAATGCTTGTCCGAAGCATGCAGAAGGCACAATAATAGTATATTCGCCTTTCTACAGCCAGCTAGCTGGGATATGTTAATTAGTTAATTTTGTTACATTAAGTTTTTTAAGTAATCCAATAAGAAAAGAAATAAAATAGGTAAAAATCCTTTTACTTTTAGTTTCATGTAAATCTTTTAAATTAAATTGGATACACTATTAATTTTTCCATTGCAGTAAGGGCAGTAGAAATTGTTTTATTCTTAAAAGATTCATACGCCTATAATAGTTTCGAATTTTCATAGAGAGAATTGTAAACATGTGCCCCACTATGATGTTCTGTGATGTGTGACCATGTGCTGACATGTGCAGAAGCCCACGACGCGCTCCACCAAGTCTCCTGCCGCATGCTGGTACTCCGACCCTGCGCGGAGTGCGGCTTCAAGCCCGATATTTCCGAGTGAACTGCCCCCAGCTCCTCTGTTGTTTGTACAGCTAGTCGTTGTGTCCCTCACTTGTACATAGCCCCAGATATTAGAGAAGAAATAAATTTTACCTAGTGGCATTCTCGCTGCTTACTGCACAACACGCTGGAACATGCCTCGAGTTCTCTAAATTCACATTTTGATATTTTGGATTTCAAAATTTCTCCTGTCGTGGAAGTTTGACACTTGGAACTGAAGTGACTCAACTTTTCAGAATTATGAGAATAGGTAAGGGGGTGAATTACAAAATAATCAGAGGATAAGAAACTATAAAGCCGAAATTTTTCAGAACTTTTTCAGACTCAACTTTTCACAATTATGAGGATAGGTAAGGAGGTGAATTGCAAAATAATCAGAGGATAAGAAACTATAAAGCCAAAAATTTCTTTTTCCAAATACAACATCCCACAATGCCCTTAATGTGAAGCCTTGGCTCAGTGGCAAACCCTCCCAGCAGATTCTCCAGGTCAATCAACCAACTGCTCTACTATTGTATCGGCCTGTTTTGTTTATATAGGCGGCACTTTGGAAGAATTCAGGGTGTAAAGGTATTAAATGTAACTATGAACATAAGCTTTGAGGAAGATGTAAATTTATAAATTCTGGCAGCAAGCATTGCTTATCCGCAAACAATTAAAGAATAAGCCATTTAGCGTTAGTACGCCATCTGTATTAAGGAAAAGAAACAATTTAGTGAAATTATTTTCATCTCGGTAAGGAGGGTAGAGGATTCTTTTATTTTGAAAATTAAATAAGCGTTCTAAATACTTAATTTTCTTATATACACCATTGGATAGTGGGCTACCTAGACCGAAGTCTGTACGCCTGGATTTCTTATATACACCATTGGATAGTGGGCTACCTAGACCGAAGTCTGTACGCCTGGATTTCTTATATACACCATTGGATAGTGGGCTACCTAGATCGAAGTCTGTACGCCTGGATTTCTTATATACACCATTGGATAGTGGGCTACCTAGACCGAAGTCTGTACGCCTGAATTTCTTATACATACAGAGATAACCCGATGATACCTTATATATAGCTACAATCTATAAAAAAAGGTATCTAAAAACCTTACGCAATAAGTTTCTTTATTATAAAACACCTTTATTAAAAAATACATATCCAAACATAAGAACAGTATCAACAGGAGACATCCCAGAGCAATTCTGTCATATTCAAATCAAGATTAAACAGCCATCATTTAGTAAATCTCTTCCCATGTTCACTCTAAGTTGTAACTTCGCCCGTTGAAGAGCGAGAGCCCGAGGTCTTTTGTAATAAATAAATTATTGCGTGAGTTTTATATATTGTTATAAAAATATATCGCAATTTTATTAATTCTGAAAAAAAAAGGTCACTTCTCTCCCGTCAAAATAAATGTCAAAACTAGACTCCATCTATTGACCGTCGCCGCAAACTAGCGGTCGGTGACAAAGCCACAACACCAGCTTTGGCAAACTGAGAAGTGTCCACCTAGAGACCATGGTTTCAGGCTAATGGCCCTCTTCAGTCCAGTGCGGGTTTTATTCCATGAGATCCACAAGTGAACAAATGGAATCTTCACAATCCGCCATAGAGGGGTTTGGCTGGCAAAGTGGTTGAGCCAAATCTATGGCTTCTCAGTTTGCCAAAGCTGGTGTTGTAGCTTTGTTACCGACCAAGGTCGCTAGTTTGAGGCGATGTTCAATAGATGGTGTCGAAATTTGACGTTTATTTTGACGAAGAGGTGACCTTCATTTTTATAGATCAATATACTCTTGACAAAAATATTGACTAAGATATTTCGGAGGAAACACAAATGAAGAAATGGCTCCAACATAAGTTGAACCTGACTAAGAAACATCCTGA
This sequence comes from Cordylochernes scorpioides, assembly GCA_030710605.1. Taxonomy (NCBI): domain Eukaryota; kingdom Metazoa; phylum Arthropoda; class Arachnida; order Pseudoscorpiones; family Chernetidae; genus Cordylochernes; species Cordylochernes scorpioides. The sequence continues at coordinate 107,437,669 of CP092867.1, forward strand.
AAACTGACAAAAAACTCGGAACAAAACATAATATAAATACATTTCCTGAACATAACTGAATATTCAGTGGCGTGATCAATAAATACACATTTTCATTATACGGTATTATCACCCTATGATCTTTTTCCTCTATTTTAACATTAGAACAAATTAGTTATAGAGTACTTACATCGAGAAGCGGTGACACGGTGGCCCAGTGGTAGAATACAGGACCCAAGATATCACCCCTGGGACACACCAACTTATCAATTTGAGCGACTGAATTGTATTGTATTTCTTTATTTCGACTTAGAGCGCTATGTCCCCCTAGGGACACTTGCACTTTAAAACATAAACAAAAATTTTGAAAGAAAAGAAAAGAAAGATATTTAAATATGTACAGAATTAGTATTCAAGTTAGATGAAAAGATAAAAATATATATATCAACACAATTGTATTGTATTTGTATTGTAAAAGATCTCAAGCATCTCCATATATCATTGAATATTGATGAAAGTTTTAAAAAATGAGTTAAAAAATCTTTAGAGAGATGAATACTCAACAAATTTATGAACACTTTCAATAATACATACGATTCAAGAATATATATACGAAGGCTGAGCTACCCGTGTTCAGAAAGAAAACGCCATCTGTAACGCGCCATGTGGATGTAAGAAAAATTACTTATAACTCTTTTTTTTATTTTCCAAATAAAATAACCTGGAGGTACTGGTTTACTTTAAAGTCTTCGCCTATGTGCGGTGGATTATGAACAAATCTTAACTGCGCAAAAAGTATTTTTAAAACCACAAAACCTATAATACTGGTACGAATACCTATACTGGTAAGAATACTGGTAAGAATAAGATTATCTGAATAACACTTCAGAATGGAAAAACCTTAATACGCAGCTGTTAAACAGGATTCTTTCATTTTCTCTCTCTATTTTAGGATTATAATATTCACTCTCTAAGTTGATTTGATTTACTTTCGGTTGAATCTAAACGAGATTTCATGAATTAATTTATCAATATCTTATCAGGGTGCCGGAAAGAAACTATAAGAGTGCCTGTTTCAGAGACAGATGACGTTGCTAGAGCCAGTTTTTGTTTGGTAGTTAGCATTCTTTAAACGCGCACACGCCAAATTCAGCACTGATTAATGGGATTATTTTTGATGTGACGGCCATTCAGTGAGTCATCCCACGTTTTTTAGGCCAAGATTAAGAAGCGCAATAACGTTCAGTTAATCGCCTTTTGCTTTTGGATGAGGAAACGTGTGAAGAATGTCTTCAGTTAGATATTGGTTTTAACGATTTTGAAAGAGGTCGAACATCAGTATTTGATGAGGATCACCCAACAGATTTGATCACCGAGGAAATCCTAGAAAAAGTCCACGACATTATTCTCTCAGATCGAGGAATGAAAGTTGGTGAAGTAACAGCGGCCATAGGTTTGTCAACGGGACGATATTTGATATTTTATAAATATTTAGAATATAATCCTTTGCTAGAAATTTTAGATAATAAAGTAAGACCCAAGGATGAGTATCTTTTATTAAACGTTTTTCGAGATTTCAGGATAACACCTCTTCAAGAAAATTGTTACAAATGAAACTTAACCATGCTATGGCAAGTTATACTGTATGTACATTATAAAATGTACATATAACTTGCCATAGCATAGTTAAGTTTCATTTTGTATCAATTTTCCTGTAGAAGGGCCTTATCCTGAAAGCTCGAAAAAGTTTAATAAAATACTCATCCTTAGAGGATTACTTTATCATCTAAAATTTTAGAAATATATATGAAACGTTGGATATGAAGAAGCTATCGGCTCGATAGGTATCTCTATTGCTCCCGGTGAACAACAAGCAGATGTGTTTGAACAATTCAAGTAAGATCCAAAGGTTTTTTTTTTTCGAGTTGCGACCATCGATGTGATCTGGATTCATTCTTATACCTTGGAAACCAAACAACAATAAAACCAATGGGATTTTTCCGGAAATCTGCTCCAACGAAGGGCAAGATGGTTCCATCTGCCAGAAAAGTTATGACGGTGATTTTTGGGGGGGGGAGTACGAAGGTTGTTATTCTCGTCGCCTACTAAGAAAAAGGGGTAAGACTTTTACTGAACAATATATTACAGTGATTTTGACAAAAGTTACTATTACGGGTTATCACACAAAAAAACAATAAACTAGGGTCTACAGTAAGAGTAACTTAATACTCAGAAAAAGGTACACTCAAGAGTACAACACTAACAACAAAAAGGAGATAAAAAAACCTCACGATTTATTGAATAAAATAAAACAGTTAATAGGCAATCCCATAATATTATGTTCAAATCATTAAGCTTGAGGGATAAGTCTCTTTCAAATACATTTATTTCAAGCTTCGGGCACAACCGCCCTTCGACAGGAAAACTTTAGTAGCTAATATAATTTTCCTGTCGAAGGGCGGTTGTGCCCGAAAGCTTGAAATAAATGTATTTGAAAGAGACTTATCCCTCAAGCTTAATGATTTGAACAAAATAAAACAGTACTTACCTTTATTGTAGCGTTGGCAGGGATCGGACTCGGGTGACACCGGGATGCAAAGAGAACAGCCAGACACGGAAAAAACACGTAGAAAAACACTTTAAGTGTCTCCACACCAATTCTCCACGCTCTGGGCCCTCACATTCCCTTAGTCCCCTCTTATATACAGACATGACCACATTCGTCCAATGAGAAGGCGTGAGAGATTGGTTCACTAACAAACGAGGACAACATTCTGCCCGCTAAAAACTGATCAGAAAAAAAAACTGAAAATGTTTGTCAATATAATTTGACAATTTATTAAGACACTTCGACAATATATTGGAGGCATGGCCCAATTTGGGAAAGAAAAAAAATGTGAAAAATAGTACAAAATTGAATTTGTACTTGGATCAGGTAAATAAATTGAGAAAAAGGCATTTCTAATCGTGCAAATAAAAGTTGCTGATGACTTGCGTCACCAGCTACTTTTAGTTACACGATCAGGAAATGCCTTTTTTCTCAAAGAAAAAATGTTTACTATGAAAACGCACCAGCGCATTCATCCGGAGTTGTCGCAACCAAATTGAAGGAATTGCGTTATGAATTTGTTCCGAACCCCCTGTACTCGCCTATACTGGCCCCATGTGATTTCTATTTGTTCACACACAGAAGAGATGGCTGGCGGGAGAAAAATTTGGCTTCAATGAGGAAATCATCTCTTGTAAGAAGATGTATTTTGTTAGACCTTGACAATTGCCTTTTTGGAAGAGCTGAAAAAAGGCAGGGACGTTGATAGAAGTGTATTTTCCTAAAAGGGAACTGTGTTGGAAAATAGGTAAATCGATTTAGAAAATAAAATTCGTTTCTTTCCGAACACGTTAGCTCCGCCCTTGTATATATTTTTTGAATCTTGTGTATATCATTGAGTGTGTTCATAAATTTTGTTGAAAATCGCTCTATTAGAGATTTTATAATTCATTTTTAAAACTTTAAACAATATTCGATGATAAAGAGCTGCTTGATCTTTTTACAACATTTTGTGAAAATGCATCAAGTTCAACTCTTTACAAGCCACACATGGGGGGAATGTGAAAGCATAATTGGAATAGATTCACATGTGAGCAGGAAGACGTCATTCTCTCTACCAATAAATCATCCATCACTCCACAGCGGATCACTGGCGGAATGCCGGCACATCGTTGAAGTCTCAGCAAGCATCAGTTCGGACGATGCCGGACGCTTTTCGGACGATGCGGCTGATTTGCATCTATTCCATCAGCTGGCACAGAAAATGGGAGCCATTGGCGTTAAATTTGGGATATTATTAGGTATATCCCGGGAAGGTTTTTGAAAAATAATTTCTTGAATATCTTGAATATCCTTAGAGTTATTTGCAGATTTGTAGATTTAACTCGCAAGCAGCGCCACCATTGCGACGATGTTAACAAGTTTTTTTATCTATAAGTTTTATTATCGCTAAGTTTATTATCTTAAAGATTATTTATCAAAAGTAAGATTATCTCAGTTGACACGGCAATTTATTTGAGACAAGAATAATGAACAATTCAAGGCGAAGATACTATTCCTTTAACTTCCAATTATCGAGGGAACCAATTAATATTGATTTTATTCAACTTATCGAGTATTTTTCAAGGGACCGGGGAAAAAATGTTCACTTTATCGAGAGATTCAAATTTACGAGTTTCAAATTATCAAAATATATCTTTTTTTAAGTTATTTATAGAATTGTTTTAACAAATGTTCTTTAAACAAACCTTTACTCGAGTAAAACCCGGGCGAAGCCGGGTACATCCGCTAGTATAATTCATAAAAGACTAGTTAGACATAATTAAAACTAATTTTATATAATAATTATATATACACTCATGTTTGTAGACAAAAATTAAGGAAATGGAAGTCTTTGATGTGGCTGGTCGTCTATTTTTTAACTAGACAGAGATAATTTTTTCACACTTGGTTATTTCGCGTGTCTTCAATAAAGTTCACTGTGTATCAAATATCTTTCAGAGTTATTGTCTCTATATACATGATAAAAGGTACAACTTCCTCAAGTTTCTCATGAGTGTATACATATTGTAACATAGTATTTATTATTTTTATTATTTTTTTTATTAACAGAGTGGTCATTTTTTTATGTTTATATCTTGCGACTCTGTAAATTTCCCTCGTGCTTATCTTTTGTTTACCATTCTTAGTTTTTTGCTTGCCTTGAATAAATTGTTGTCTCCTCCTGAAGTTTTGTCTTCCCTAATTTTCCACGTGGCAATATGTTAAAAGTAGGAAAATAGAAAATATATTTATAAATGCAATGAATAAATTCAAATTTTGTGAGAAAGGTCATCTCGAGCCATTATGGAAAACTTCTTGGATTGTTGCTGCGGAGATCATTGTTCGCCAATCCAATGGTTTTTGATCTATAGAGTACACACAGACAGACATTCAATCTATATATAAAATTGAATGTCTGTCTGTCTGTCCTCTATAGATTCAAAAACCACATCCAATCGCCGTGAAATTTTGGGATATTATTAGGTATATTCACAGGAAGGTTTTTGAAAAAAATTTCATGAATATCTTGAATATTCTTAAAGTTATTTGCAGATTTGTAGATTTAACTCGCAAGCAGCGCCCCCATTGTGACGATGATAACAAGTTTTCTTATCACTAAGTTTGTTATCTTAAATATTATTTATCAAAAGTAATATTATCTCAGGATGACACGGCAATTTATTTGAGACAAGAATAATGATACAATTCCAAGGCGAAGATATTCCTTTAACTTCCAATTACCGAGGGAAACCAATTAATATTGATTTTATTCAACTTATCGAGTATTTTTCAAGGGACCGGGAAAAAATGTTCACTAGATAAACTATGATTTTCTAATGTAGAAAATTAGGAAAGACAAAATTCAGGATGACACGGCACACAGGGACCGGGAAAAAATGTTCACTTTATCGAGAGATTAAATTTACGAGTTTCAAATTATCAAAGTATATCTTTTTTTTTTAGTCTTTTTTTATATAAGTTTATAGAGAATTGTTTTTAACAAATGTTCGCTAGACAAACCTTTACTCGGGTTAAAACCTCGTTTTATATATATATAGACTAGCGGATGTACCGGCTTCGCCCGGTTTTTTACCCGAGTAAAGGTTTGTCTAACGAACATTTGTTAAAACAATTCTCTATAAACTTATATAAAAAAAGAAATACTTTGATAATTTGAAATCGTAATTTTAATCTCTCGATAAAGTGAACATTTTTCCCGGTCCCTTGAAAAATACTCGATAAGTTGAATAAAATCAATATTAATTGGTTCCCTCGGTATTGGAAGTTAAAGAGGAATAGTATCTTGCCTTGGAATTGTTCATTATTCTTGTCTCAATAAATTGCCGTGTCATCCTGAATTTTGTCTTTCCTAATTTTCTACATTACAAAATCATCATTTTATCTATCCTCCAATATATATATTGTAGATAAATGATAAAACTAACTTTGACTTGTGCGCAATTAATAGGTAGAAAACCTAACTTTTGATAAATAATCTTTAAGATAATAAACTTAGTGATAATAAAATCTTATAGATAAAAAACTTTTATCCCCCGTAGGGGGCGCTGCTTGCGAGTTAAATTCTACAAATCTGCAAATAACTCTAAGGATATTCAAAATATTCAAGAAATTTTTTTCGAAAACCTTCCGGGGATATACCTAATAATATCCCAAAATTTCACGGCGATTGGATGTATGGTTTTTGAATCTATATAAGTACAGACAGACAGACAGATAGACGGGACAGACATTCAATTTTATTATATATATAGATATAGATTTGCCGAAGAGTATTGCTTGATGCAGTTATTTTTATATAGTTCTCCTGTCCTCAACACCTAGAACTGTCCACTCTGTGGGAAAGAACTCTCCCTTGTTCCGTCGGTGGCGGAGTCTTTCCGCGGTGGGCGCCACCAATGAAAACCTTATATATAATATATATATGTATATTTATCAATTATTTTTATCCATTTATATATATTTATTCCTATATTTATCATTATATAATCTTATTTATTCGTATTTATTCAATTTTGTATTTAACCTTATATAATCTTATATGAACATTGTAATAAATCAGTTTCAATCTCTCTCTCCTATTTCCATTTATTCGTTAAATACTTCAACCAAGAATTATTTTAAAGTGATAAATCTATAAGCAGAATGAATTCCAATACATTAGTAGAGTACGCGGTTTAGTAGATTTAACTGGCGCAATATTGCTGGGAGGGTTCGTCACTGATGAGCAGGAGAAAAAAACTTCCAATATTTTAATGCAGTAAGGAGACTTGGAAGTTCTTTATTTTTAAAAGAGAAATGTGTTTCTTATTATATATATATATGAAAAAACGAAAGAACAAAATAAAAGATAAAAAGATTCAGGTGTTGAAATCAATAATAAAAAATGGCATATCCTGACCAGGAGCACATGTGCTTTACATGAAGGCAGAGCGCCATCTGGTGAAACAGAAATCAACTAAACATTGATTTAGCCTGTTCCCTGATATTTGGCCAACCCGTGGATGGCTTTTTTGATTTATCAAGAAATTGGGTTGGCCAAATATCAGGGAACAGGCTAAATCAATGTTTAGTTGATTTCTGTTCCACCAGATGGCGCTCTGCCTTCTGAAAAGCACATGTGCTCTTGGTCAGGATATGCCTACTTTGTTTTTAATATTAAGATAATCTAAAATTTCTAAAGTATTTTACATATGACCTATGATCTATTAGCGAGTTTTCAAAGTGATAGAACCAATAAACTTAAAACGAGCAAAAGGATTTCTTCAGGAAGTAGTTAGGTGATCGAAACTACCGATACGGAATCGAAACTTGAGAATTTTTCTAAAATAATAAATTGAATTGTTTCGATGAACTCTCTGATTCTTAAAAAAGTCCAACCCAAGTGCAAAAATCGGCAGGAGTGTGGTGGTTGTACTTCAAGATATAAGGGCCATACCTAAATAAAGGGTTCCCCTGTCAGCACAGTTCCAAGTTGATCGTTCCCCACACTACTTTATTCGGACTTGTCGGTGTAAGGGTGTGATGGGTAGGCATCGTAACGGTCGGCGATCACTTAGATTCCGCTCTCTCAGTCGTCTGTTGATGGTCATTTTGGATAGTTGTGTGCTGGTCACACTTTGGATGGTAGAAACGACGAATCCGTTTGTGCGGCAGCCGTTTTGACAATCGCTGTCTTCCTGTTTTGTGTGTCCCTTGGTCGACCGCTAACTTGCATTCTTCCGTCGTTGATCCACTCTTGCCAACATCGTCTAATGGCTGTATCACTTCGACCCAGATGTCGCGTATTAGCCAATTTGACCATCCAGCCTCTTTCAATCCAATGGCATGACTCTTTCAAACTCTGACATATGTTCGTAATGAGCAATAATCTTTCGGCGAGGCATCGATACAGTTAGAAATAGACTTACTGCAAAAAAAAACTAAACAGAAATTCAGAAAACCAGCTCGTGCCCCGCCGAATATTGAATCTAGAATACTCATGCTGGATGCGCAGTTCAATGCGCTGGAGCTCTTGCTCTGCATAAATCGGCCACCAATTTCCATCATTTGTATGTTTGGTCGAAACGTCTTTGTAAACAACAACAACAAACAACAAAAACCTTTATTAAGACACTATTTTCTTACAAGGGGATTCCCCATAACGGTTATATATGTACATGAGTGAGGAGGAAAAGCAATTTAGAGGGGAGGGGAGCAATCAGCCGTTGTATGTGGAGTTGAGCCTTCTTCTCTCATTTTATCAAACGCCTTGAAATATTCAAAAAATTTATAACAAATGTTTTATCCAGCAGGAGAGTAGTGAAGATTTTATATACATGTTGTAACATTGTAGTGGGTTGGCCCCGAAATTTCGCGAATTTCAAGTCTCTTTTCATGTAGGAATGGGCAATGGAATAGATAGTGGACCAAATTGTCTTGGATGCCAACATTGCAGAAGTAGCAATTTAAAGAGTCGCTGTTCCAAAACCCCGTGATATCCTCGCGGAAAAGTAGCCATAGAATCCTTTGACGGGCTATAAATCGTTTAATTTCAAAGGAGGTTTGATAGCAAGTAGTCCTCCGTCGTGAAGGAGATACTAGAGATTGATAGTGAATAATATGAGTTAGTTTTGTATCTTAGCTCTGTCAAATTGGAGTAGCTGGTCCACTGTGGTTTGAATAATTCTAGGCATTTCTCCTCGCACAACCATATAATCTTCACAGTTCTTAAGAAAAGAAAAACCCCTAGAGTCAATGATGCTATTCAGGTTTATGAATAAAGTTGTTTCCCGCTTTTCCCACAATTGAAACTTTCCAGAGCTGGGACAAGCAAACATAGGGTAATCTTGTCCTGTCCATTTTTAAAATCCGTATCCAGAAATTTATAAATCAATTTCGTAATGTTTAACTCGAGGACATCCTTCCGGTTTCTGTTCGTAAGATGTAGCCCGGAGTAAATTTGGAAGGTCAAGAAATCGCCGTAGAAAATATCCTGGATCTGGTTTACAACGCTTATCTGATTCGTCGCCCACAGTGGGGCCGAGTATAACAACGTGGATAAAACTATGGAGTCAAGTAGTTTCATCACTGCTCCGTACGATTTGGTTCTTGACTTAGATAATATTCTCCATACTGCGTTTGTAGCAACCAATGCTTTGCTTTTAAAGTGCTGCGCAACGTAAGCAGTTGGATTCTTGGTAGTTAAGGGGTAGCCAAGGTACTATATTTTGAAGATACTGTCAAGGGTTACGTCTTTGTAAACATATTTTAATATAAATCAGACAACTCTTTCTTGGTGCGTCGCTTTATTTTGTTGTTGTTATAGAGTATAATGATATACACAGTCATGATATTAAAACTCATCTCGAAAGAACGGTGGCAGTTTTCAAATGTTTCGATGAAACAAACTTAAAATTAAATTTAACCAATTTTCGCAACCTAAAAAATGAAAAAGCTTCAATTATTTTAGGACTTTGTCCTTACTACAGGATATTTATTAATAATTTTAAGATAGCTAATAGCGTATCCTCTAACTAGAAAAGCGTCTAATTTGAATGGAGCAAAAAGAAGCATAAGAAAATTCAATTCAAACTTTGAAGATAGCTTTATTAAATCTATCCTATCCACCCATTTTGCCCCTCAAGCTCACACCTTTATTCACAAAGATTCCTCAAACGTCGGACTAGTTACCGACAAGTAAAGATAGTTTTGTATATCAGTATAGAACCCAGGGGACGGTTAAAACAGTATGATACAGACTGCCTTTCAAGAGACCTTTGCCTGAAACAAAACTTGAAGGTGATCGCGATAAAATGTTCTTTAGACAAATAATGAAGAAAAGGTCGACTTCATTTACAATGCTAGAAAGTGCTTTAGGTGTAATGATGGCAAACGTTCCATCACCAGAAATCTCAAGGAAGAAGACAGACTTCTTTATAAAAGGATTCCAAACTAAAACCCTTGGCTACTGGGGTAGAAAAAATTACCAAAAAATACCATGACCATATGCTCTGTATCCATTTAGAGGTCACACAAACTACATATCAACTAAAAATTAGATATTATTGGTCCTCCATATCTCGACTTACGTAAAAACATATAACCTTTGCCAGAGTTGTATATATATATATATAAAAGCGCAAACCAACTCTCTCAGGATTCCTTCAGCCTATATCCATTTGAAAGAGTTAGTATAGATTTCTTGAGTCCTCTCCTTTTACAAAATCTAAGATAATAACAAGACAAAATAGATAATTTTCTTGAAGTGAATATATAAGATAGGTGTATCAGAGGTATCTGTGTAATGACGATATTTACGTAAAGGACCTACTAAAAAAATTTCAGAATTGCAGAGAATTAGGCATCCATAACACGAAAAAAAGTGCAAGTCTCTTATAGTGTCCTCTCCTTCCATTTCAGACCATTGTAAAAAGTGAAAACTTTAGCTATCCCTTTACTCGCGTGTAATTTTTGTATCCATAGCTATATACAGAACACAAACGGCATCTGGGGTTCAAAGAAGCACATTAGATATTCTATTGAAAATAGAGTGTTGTGAGTTGACAGAAATTTATTTGAGTAGTTTATTTAAACATAGAGATTATCTATTGAATACAAACAGTAATTAAAGTGTAATAAACATTATGATTTCTAACGAAGAGTATGTTGATAAACAGCATATACAAATCTATTCTGTTACACAGTTCTCTCACGCTTAATGTAAACTTATAGAATTAACCAAAGCAAAACGCGCCATCTATACCTATAAAATGAAAGGATTTAAAAGCACGAATGTTTCTTTTATACATAATACAAACTTCTACTGCCCTTACTGCGATGAAAAAATATATTGGGAGGGCTTTGCTCATCAGTGGTGAAACCTCCCAGCGGTTTACTCCAATTTAATCCACCAGACCGCTTCTCAGAGCTCTAATACTGTATTGGGCGATTCTCTTATATACGCATCACTGAGGATGGAACTCAGAAATGGTTTTCAAGAAAACTATGGACATAAGCTTTTAGGACACCATGGGTTTACCATGATCAGCCAAGCTTCCCAATAATTTTTTCATCGCAGTAAGGGCAGTAGAAGTTTGTATTATGTATTAAAAAGAAACATTCGTGCTTTTAAATCCTTTCATTTTATAACTTATAGAATGGTGGGTTGTGTCAACAGTGACAACGTAATCACTGAAGTAGGTTGGAGGTTGTGTTGCTGTGAAGTCCTGCGAAGTTGAAGCTCCATTTCTATGTAGAATGCTCCTAGGGCTGTCAGGAAGGTTGACTCCTGTCATCGTCACCAGTAACTGCCGGTTGATGCTGCGTATTAGCTCCATGTTCATTTTGTTGAATCCAGATAGACTTGAAGTGTTTTTCTTGTTTTTGTATCTGTAGTAAATGTAACGGTATTTTTCGGTCACTCAGTTTTCCTTAACTGGTTGAGGATTTCCATTTCACCTTATATGTAGCTTTGCCATTTTTGCGCCATTCCTCCTAGTTTTACGTCGCTTTGTTATATTACATACCATCGTGCTTGTAACCTATCTCTACGCCTGATTATCTCGATGCAATCTTGATGTTGGATTCTTGAATTTAGGAGTCAAACATTGAGTAAAATAACATTGAGGTGACGATCCAACACATCCATAAGGCTCGTACTTCTCAGGAACAGGTTTTCTTCATAAAATGTCCTTCCCTGGTATTCCCAAAGGTAAATCCGGCACCAGGTCCACTTCGAATTTTCTTTTTTTTTTTTTACCTTTCATTTTCACAATACGTAATATTTGGGAAATTTTTGATCCGTCTTTCCATTTTGATATATGTCAACAATTTTATTTAATCCATAAGAATGGGTATATTCAAATGAAATAGATTTGCTGAGTTTTTCTTGTGCTGTTGAGCCTATGAACATCCCATAGCTGGTGATTGCAAAGACTCAAATATTGAACAAAGTTTCTGAGTATAATTTTGGTGGGTAGATGTCTTTCACACATATAAATTTTCTCGCACAAAATTTTCATCAAAGCGCTTGTAATTTTCTTTTGAAATCTAAAGTTGCAATCTCAAG
>CP092867.1:107449905-107502688 GCA_030710605.1 Cordylochernes scorpioides
CGTTTCTAATTGGCTGATGGAAACATTTGTCTTCTTCTCCTTCTTTCTTTTCTCCACTCAATCATATTAGGGTATCAAGTTGTGACCCTTGATGGTGTCAACAACCATCATGACTGGGTGAAGTAGAATGCATCTGCCTTTGTCATTAAGACTGGGAGCACTACTCAGTGGCAGGCTGACTTAGCTCCAAAAGAAATGGCCGCCTCTGACATGAGGAACAGACGCCATGTGCAGTCACTCCTAACATGGAGTACAAACACTGCTCATCCTGTATCCCTGGATTAGGAGTCCTTACAGGGTACTATCAGCTGGGTCAGCTGAGCCCAGGTTTTTTAGTGAGCTTGTTACTGCTCCCCCTCCTCCTTTTTCATCCGGACTTGGGACCGGCAAGGGCGAAGTTGGAAACATTTGTTGATTTGAATAATGTCGCAGAGCAATACTTTTTCTGACCCCAAGTGTACATCTGTGGTCATTGCTGTAAACATGGAGTCTTCACACCACCCAATTTTTTTTTTGTTTGTTTGGTTTAATCAATTTTTTTTAATTCAAGGTTTTCCCAAAAGTTCGTAAACACTTACAAAAAATTGAAATACCAATATTATTTGCCGTAATATTATTCGCTGTTATGTATAAGTCTTTGTATTATGTATAAAGTAATTGTATTATGTATTGTTATGTATTCACCGTAATACACTGGTGTCCAAAAGTAAGAAACTTTTGTTTTTTAATGATATGTTTTAAAATATACAACGCTAAAAGCTAAAAAGTAATTTAATTAGGTATTTTAAGTCGTAGAATTTATTTATCGCAACCATTCGATTCGGTAAAATTGAAAATATGCAAATTTTTGCTTGTCTTTATAAGTGTGCTATTTGGCGTGTCGTTTACCCCATCTAAGAATTGTCCAATTATAATTTTATTTAATCCTTAGTTAATTATGAGTTTACGAATAATTTTAGCAGATGATTTAAAATGGAGAGCTGTTGGAAGAATGGAGGCAGGGCAATCACAAGTTGAAGTATCAAAATGGCTAAATGTGAATAAATCTGTGGTCAGCAAAATATGGAAACAGTTCATTGAGACAGGAACCATCAAAAGAAAAGAAGGTTCTGGTAGAAAAAGAAAAACAGCTACCTCTGAAGACCGTTATCTGGTCGTAACTGCCAAGCGCCATAGGGAGATGACAGCTATTCAACTCTCTAATGAACTCTCAAGTGCTACTGGAACGAGAATTTCAAGACAAACTGTTTACCGGAGGCTTCACGAAGGTGCTCTTTATGCAAGACGACCAATGGTCTGTATCCCTTTAACCTCTGCTCACAGGAGAGCCCGCTTGAATTGGTGCTTGGAACATCACGCCTGGACTCATGATCAGTGGGCCAATGTTCTCTTCAGTGACGAGTCAAGATTTAGTTTAAACCCAGATTCTCGACGAGTTTTCATCTGGAGGGAGCCTGGAACCCGCTATCATCCCAGTAACATCAGGGAAATAGACAGTTTTAGAGGGGGCAGTCTCTTAGTCTGGGCTGGCATCAGTTCTAGCAGACGCACACCCCTCCACATTTTTTTCTGGGGGCACTTTAACTGCCCAAAGGTACAGGGTTGAGATCCTTGAGCCCTATCTAAGACCTTATAGAGATCAAATTGGTCACAATTTAATTTTAATGGACGATAATGCTCGTCCACATAGGGCTAGGCTAGTCAATGAATATCTCCAAATAGAGAATATTCGAAGGATGGATTGGCCAGCCAGATCTCCGGACCTGAATCCAATAGAGCATGTGTGGGATGCTCTAGGGAGGCGTATTGGAGCTTGTCACCCCTCTCCCAGAACCCTCGTTGAGCTAAGAAACTGCTCTATTGGAGGAGTGGGGTTTACTACCCCTGGACCTCCTCCAAAGCCTGGTAAACAGTATGAGGGCTCGCTGTGAGACCTTGATAGCTGTTAGAGGTGATCATACTCCCGATTGATATCTTATTTCTTTAAGATCTGGAACCTTAGCTTTGGTTATGTTGGTAATAATTTGCATATTTCATAATTTCAAATATTTTTTTTATTTGCATATAGCTAGTCAAATTCTCCATAGTTTAAACTATTTGTATACTAAATTTTATATTTGTTAATAAATTAGCTTTTGAGAAATTTCAATATTGGTTAAGTTTCTTATTTTTTGGACACCAGTGTAATATTATACACAGGGAGGGAAATTTGTCAGCAATAGTACACAAAATTGAAAATGTTTTTAAAAGCACTGAAAATTATCAGCTTTTTATATTAAAAGCCTTGAGCCTTTTTCTTGAACAAGCAGTATAATGGAGTTTTGCATCAAATTTCAAATTAAAAATTATTTTTTGATATAATAGGCACCAAAGTTTACCTTAGGTTACACTTTAACATAATGATTTGGGTAAAAACAAAAAATGCATGTTTATATCAACTAACTAAAATATATATTTGCATGCAAAAAAATATGTATGCAGTATTTATAAATTGGAAAATTAATAAATGTTCTTTATATTTAATTTGCAAAAGATACTATTAGCAGTGAAATTAGAATAATCTCTCTCAGTGAGTATATTATTATTTTCTTTAAAACTTGGTAAAATTTATATTCATTTTTTAAGGGTGCCTAAATGGGAATAAAATATACAGAAATTAGCAATTAATGTATAAATCCTTATGTTTAATGCATAAAATAATTTAGTTTATTTAATGAAACTATAAAATCATATTTGGGATGCAAAAAGAGGAATAATTTAATAAATGAGCGAAAAGAGTGTAGGTTTTATTTTAGCCTTACCTCGAGTCCTCAAGCAGGCGAGAAAAAAAACCCGCAAATTTGAGAGCCCTGCGCTAGAAGCTAGTATCGGCCGAGTGGTCAGCGGTGCAATCAGTTGTCATGGCAACGGTGCCGAAGCTACGATCAATTTTTACGTTTCGCAACCAAACTAATTTTGCTGTAAACATCTACATATTTCGTGTGTTGTAGTGTAAAAAAAAAAAAAACTCGCCGATCCCTATTTATTATGTGTTTTTATTTGATTAAAATATGTCTCAAAAATAAGTTTGAATTTTTTAAAGCAATTACAGATTAACACATCGAAATGATAAATTAATTTTGACTCAAGATTTATCATCTCTACAGATGGAGTTCGTAAGGTGGCTAACATATTTAAAACAAAAATTGTGTGTAAAAAGTTTCAAAATTAGAATAAGTCATTATAAAAATTGTAAAATTAAAAAATTTCACAGAACAAATCTTTTCAAGCCAAAATAAAGGGCAGAAATAAAGTTAAATATCAGTTGTTACTCCTAGCGCCATCTATGAACCGAAGATACGATTAATTATAATAAGACTTATAAATACCCAGTTTTAAAAGCCATACAGTAAGCTTTAAAGTAGTTTTAGAACCTGTGCTGTTCAGGTATATTGATTTAAAACTTCGCAAACAAGAATCTTGTTTGAAAGGATTAAAATGATTGCAGCTACAGTCTAACCCTGTCATAAATTGATAACATATATATATGATTTACCAATACCCATTTACCAATTCTCTCAATAAGCAGTACAGTAGAACCTCCCTGTAAAGGTCACCTAATTGCAGAGCCAAAGTTTTCTTTAGGGAGAGGTGTCCTGTTACTGAAAAGTTGCTAAATTTTAAAATGGTAATTTTGCAAATGAAAACTGTCCTTTGTAGAGAGGTGTCCGCTAAAGGAAGGTTATACTGTACTACCAATTTTTACAGCAGTCCCAATTATTAGTATTCCCAATTAGCAATAGTACCAATTTTCAGAAATCCCAATTACCAGTACTCTCAATTAGCAATACTGCCAATTTCAAGCAGTCCCAATTACCAGTACTCTCAATTAGCAATATTACCAATTTTCAGCAGTCCCAATTAAAAGTAATCTCAATTAACAATATTATCAATTTCCAGTGGTCCCAATTATCATCAATCCTTGTTATCAGCAGTCCTAATTATCAGTGATCCCAAGTATCCATAGTTCCTATTATCAGCAATTAGTATTAATAGCCATAATTAAGTCCCAATTATCATTACTCCTAATTATAAATAGCCCCAAATATCTCTAGAGTATGCCAATTAATGTATATACAATCTCCCAAATTCTCCCCTTCTAAAAGCTTGTGTTCTACCAGGGGGAAGGAAGTTTAAAAGTCCCAGCTAGGTGTTGATCAGTTCTAAACTTGGCCTCCTTCAATCAATACAATCAATATCCATTGGTGATCTTTGTTGAGATTGAGATGGGACCAACCTGGATCTCAACCAGTAGAAATATTTTGTGGTTCCAAAATCATTTTATTAGGTGCCGCTCAAAAAGAGCAACCTAGATCATCATATTTACTGTGGGGGATGTACAGGGGTTCATTTACAATTATAATTTATATTGATGTCGTTGGGTCCGGATTCTCAGGTCCTTCGGGATATTGTTCTTGAGAAGGTTTTTTCTAGCTTGTTTGATATTCAAGGTGGGTTTATTTTTCCTTTTTTTTTTCCACTTTTCGTCATTCTGGCTTAATTGATTGAGAATTTGTCTAGGTTTTAAATTTCCTATTTTCCGCATTTGTAGTTTGTGGCTTCCTTGAAGGTGGTGTTTTCTAATTTTTCGGATTTTTCGTAGAATTTAAATGATTGTCTAATAATGTAGTCATTGATGTTTTCGATATTTAGATCATTTCTAGGATTGTGTTCTGAACGAACCAGGGTGGATTTTATGGCTTTGACAACCTTGTTAGATGTGTTTTTTTTTTTTATATAAAAGAGATGGGAGGAGTTTTATTATTTTTGTTATAGTAGAACCTTCATGAGAGGACACTCCCGCTAGAGGACACTTCTCTATAAAGCATTACGTCCCTGCCCTTGTCGCATCAAAATTCTGTATTGCAGTAGAACCTTCATGAGAGGACACTCCCGCTAGAAGACACCTCTCTATAAAGGAGAGTTTTCATTTGTAAAATTATCATTTTTACAATTTAGCAACTCTCCAGTAAAAGGATATCTCTCCCTAAAGGACACTTTGGCTCTGCAATTAGGTGTCCTTTACAAGGAGGTTCTACTGTAACTTTATAGGAATGATAAAATAAATTTTATAATGTTCTTTAACTACGCCTTTGCCGGTCCCAAGCCCGGATGAAAAAGGAGGAGGGGGAGCAGTAACAAGCTCACTAAAAAACCTGGGTTCAGCTGGCCCGGCTGATAGTACCCTGTAAGGGCTCCTAATCCAGGGATACAGGATGAGCAGCGTTTGTACTCCATGTTAGGAGCGGCTTCACATGGCGTCTGTTCCTCATGTCAGAGGCGGCCATTTCTTTTGGAGCTAAGTCGGCCTGCCACTGAGTAGTGCTCCCAGTCTTAATGACAAAGGCAGACACATTCTACTTCACCCAGTCATGGTGGTTGTCAAACAGGCACCATCAAGGGTCACTACTTGATACCCTAATATGATTGAGTGGAGATAAGAAAGAAGAGAATTTGGTTGATTTAACATGATAAAATAATAAAAAAAGAAAAATAAGACCTAATCCAAATATTTTATTAGTGTGTGACATTTGGCAACAAGATTGTCACCATCATCAGACAAAAGAATAAATGAGAAAAACAGCAAGTTCTTAAATAGTACTGTTATCAATTTTTTCTCATTTATTCTTTTGTCTGATGATGGTGACAATGTTGTTGCCGAAACGTCACACACTAATAAATTATTTGGATTAGGTCTTATTTTCCTTTTTTATTATAATCTATAATCCAAATTGTGCTTTATCATGATAAAAGAATGTATGTTCAGGATTTTAATTTTTGTCATTTAGATTTGTGATTAGCCAATGTTTATTAATAACAGAAGTGATGAGCAGATAATCTAATAACCATTTGAATTTAGTGTTTGGAGGACTTTCCTATCTTTACAAGACACTAAATAAAGGTTGGTGAGTTGAGGATGTCTTGGTTTCTGAAGAGCATTCATAGAGGATCAGGTATAGGACCTGCAACTAGAACGAATGACTATAATAAATTCTAGCTACCAACTTGAAAGAATATTCCTTCCTAAGCCAAACTGCTGTGTGCTACAGTGAATGTTGTTCCAACACAGGTGCAGCACTCAAGAGATACAAAGAACGGCCTTCATAGCAATCAATAGCAAGACCATCTGGAAACACAAGTTGGTCTTACAGCAGAAACTTACATACATAGAAATGAATGTGTATTATTGTAACAAAATTGTATGTTATATCTGCTTTTCACATATGTAGATATGTGGTACTTACAGTAAAAGCAGTTGCCTACTTCTACCCACCATGATTATCATGGCCTGTACCACATGTACTAGGGATAAGCAAAAAAAAAAGTATGTTATATCAAAGTTAGAGGAAGGAAATACCTCCACAGAGGATTCTTACCCAACTAGAGACAACTTCTAGGAACAACCAAAAATGACATGTGTGTGATCCAACTAGAGACAACCTCCAAGAAAGACCTAACATTTTAGATGGTCTCTTATAAGGGGTCCTAACAGATGTTTCCACCGTAGGTAGTGGTACCTTCTTTAACTATTCCAACATTAAGTTGGCACAAGTTTAACATTTTAAGTTATGCAAATCACCACTAAGGGGGGGGGGAGAGCCATTTAAGTTGTGACTGATACAAAAATCAATATTGTGGTAATTTACTTTCTGAGCCCAGTGACGTATCCCCAACATTGTGGATACAATAATGGGTACCCTACTCTCTCTCTGGGGAAGCAAAATCTGTTCCTAGTTATCAGTTGTCCCAAATATAACTAGATTGCTTTTTTTCTGCTTATCCCTAGTACACATGGTACTGGCCATGATAATCATGATGGGTAGAAGTAGGCGACTGCTTCTACTCTAAGTGCACCACATGTGAAAAGTAGTTCGAATTTGCACTTACAAATGTGCCAGAGCCATGTTTGGTTACTTGCACTCGCTGGTGGGGTTGGATTTTTGCAAAAATCAGGGGCCATTGGAGCATTTTTTTAAATCAGAAAAAAGTGCCCAATGTGGGAATCGAACCCGGTCGTAGCAGTTGAAACCAATGGTTTAGGCCATCCTTCCACCGACCCACTGAGGTTTGAAATCTACAAATAGTATTTTATATTGAAATGATAATTGAAAATAAGGAGTAATTTTGATATCTACCAAAGATTTTCACCAAATGAGAGTTAATAATAATGTAGAAGGAAAATCTTCTTTCTTATCTCCACTCAATCACACTAAGGTATCAAGCTTATAAAGCTTGAGACTTTTGATGGTGTCTGCCGGGGAAGAGTAGAGCTCATCAATGGATGAGTCAATACAGTCAATAATGTGTTTTGGGGGTACAGGTTGAGAATTGCACTTAGTACATAGTGGGAAAAACCTTGCCATTAGAAGGAAAATGGGGGTCGGTGGAAGGCTGGTTAAACCGTTTGGTTTTCGACCACTACGACCCGGGTTCAATTCCCGCATTGGACACTTTTTTCTGTTTAAAAAAAAAATGCTCCAATGGCCCCCGATTCTTGCAAAAATCCAACCCCACCAGCGAGTACAAGTAACCAAACGGGGCTCTGGCACATTTGTAAGTGCAAAGTCGAACTGCTTTTCACATGTGTAGACATGTGGTGCGCTTACAGTAAAAGCAGTCGCTAACTACCCACCATGATTATCATGGCTTTGAGATAAAAAAGAAGAAGAAGGAAAATGAAAACTAAAAACCAAGATACAAAAGTTTATCTTCTTATTGGGGGACCTAGGCCCTACACAGGATTCACCCAGGTGCATAATTGCTTAGAAAAGATTAGTTAGTTATTTACAGGTGATCGTTCATTCACATATCTATTTACATACGGCTCTCTCTTCTCTATGTTTCTTCTCTTGCGCAGCCCTCTAAAACTTCTACAGAGCCAATGCATTTGATTTATTCTTTGTAGTCCTAGACAACAGAGCTTCCAGAACAAGATGATTTGATCCAATATTATTTAAAAGAAGTTCCTTTTACTTATTAACTTTAAACAGAAAAACATGTGATGCTCCAGTTCCAAATAGATTTTTTTATTACATAATGGGCATATTCAGTCAGTTGAGCTTAATATTTTACCATGGTTTTCTTTATACAGTTAAACCTGTCTATAGCGCCCGCTCTAAATAGCGCCTTCCTCTCTACCAGGTCTATTAGTATGAAACGCGAAAATTTTCAGTGAATTCAAAAGTTCACCAATTCCATACAACAAAAGATTTTTTATTCAAAGTAACTGCCCTGATTAACTATACACTAGGACCACTTTTCAGGCAATTTTCGAATTCCTTGTCTGAAAATTTCTATTCCTTTTGAGTCGAACCAATCAACAAGTCATTTTCAGAGTATGTCTGAGTTCGAAAATTCCTGTTTTTTTAGGGCGTGTCCTAAAGATGTGAAAAGGTGGTAGTCCGACGGCGCTAAGTCTGGTGAGTACGGCGGGTGGGGTTAGAGTTCCCAGCCCAAGTCTTTTATGGTGTTTTTGACCACCGTAGCGTTGTGGGCTGGAGCGTTGTCATGCTGCAGTATCAGCTTGTTGTGCTTTTCACGCCATTCCGGTCTTTTTTCATTTAACGCCTCTCTCAAACTGTGAATTTGTTGTTCGTAGTGACTAGTATTGACCGTTTCGCCAGGTTTCAGGAGCTCGAAATATACTACGCCGGTCTGGTCCCACCATACGCAAAGCATTGCCTTTTTTCCGAAGCGATTGGGCCTAGGCGTCTGTTTTGGAAATTGGCTGGGCAGGCCCCACGACTTTTGGCACGTAGGATTGCTAAAGTGGATCCATTTCTCATCAGAAGTTACGATTCGATGCAAAAATGACTTATTTTCATGCCTGGCGAGCAGCCCTTCGCAGGTTACCAGACGCCGTTATTGCTGCCTTTCGCTCAACTCGTGGGGGACCCATCTGGAAAGCTTTTGGGTCATTCCGAGGCTATTTAAACGTAAAGAAACAGCACCTTGAGACACCTGGAGCTGTTTTGCGAGTTTCTCCTGCATTTGGGTACTGTCCTCATCCAACAAAGCTTAGAGTTCAGCGTCCTCAAACTTTTGGGGCGGTTTTCCATTAGGTTCATTATCAAGTTCAAAATCGCCACTTTGGAGTTTTTTTAAACCACCTGTAACACTGCGATTTGCTCAGAGCGTGGTCGCTGTAAACTTCCTCGAGCATTCGGTGGGCTTCAGTGGCACTTTTATTCCAGTTGAAGGCGAACAACAAAACTTCCCGCAAATTGGAACTTTTTGGCTCGGAAATCGCCATTTTCCACGGGCTCCAGAAATTTTTCACGATTTGAATTTTTCTAAAACTGCACGCATGCTGATGCCACTTGAGTCAAAGAACAAAACGCCTACAACAGCGCCATCGTTGGCTCAAATAAAGTTGCACAGCGGCCTCTGGCGCCCATTTTCGCGTTTCATACTAATAGACCTGGTATAGCGCCCGATTTTAAATACATAGTACAATGCGATATTTACATTAAAAGTGACCTATCTATAGCGCCCCCTCTAAATAGTGCCTTCCTCTCTATAGCGCCCGATTTTAAATACGTAGTACAATGCAATATTTACATTAAAAGTGACCTGTCTATAGCGCCCTCTCTAAATAGCGCCTTCCTCTCTATAGCGCCCCCGATTTTAAATACGTAGTACAATGCGATATTTACATTAAAAGTGACCTGTCTATAGCGCCCCCTCTAAATAGTACCTTCCTCTCTATAGCGCCCGATTTTAAATATGTAGTACAATGCGATTTACATTAAAAGTGACCTGTCTATAGCGCCCCCTCTAAATAGTGCCTTCCTCTCTATAGCGCCCGATTTTAAATACATATAACAATGCGATTTACATTAAAAGTGACCTGTCTATAGTACCCTATTTTAGTGAGTCCCAAGAGAGGACGCTATAGACAGGTTTAACTGTATAATGAAAAGAGTATTCTCACTTGTTCGATACATCTTTTGACTGGTAATGGGAGATCTCTGATCAAATATTGTTCTGCTGTTATAGAAGGGAGTAGAATTTTATAGTGCGAATAAAATTTTGAATTCATTATTCTTAGTAGTTCCTCTTGGCGAGCCTGGTCGGTAACAGTCCTGATAATTTGAGGAATTGTTCTTTGGAGGATATAATGGTCAGAAAAAGACCAAATCATTGGACCTTTGGAAGAGGTCGCTGCTTATCATCAAACAGCTCGAGAAACATGAACTCACGGAATTAGTGTAATCTTTGTACAAAGGTATAAACACAACAAAGACCAAATCATTAAATTGTTCATGACATTTCAGTAACAGTGTTGATAAGGCACAATTTGGATTATAGATTATAAACACAAGGTAATAAGAGCAAATACAAATAAATAAATAGTGTGTGACATTTTGGTAAAGAAGATTGTAACAACGCTGTTACTTATAAGTCACACACTATTTATTTATTTGGATTTGATCTTATTTCCATGTGTTTAGTAACAGTGTTGTTACCATCATCAGACAAAAGTACTGAATTATTATCTTGTATTTCTAATATATAATCCAAATTGTATCTTATCACCAAATCAATAAATTGTTTTGGACATCACAGTAACAGGATTGTTACCATCTTCAGACCAAAGTACTGAATTATTATCCTGTATTTCCAATATATAACTCAAATTGTACCTTATCACCAAATCAATAAATATTATATAAAGTGGGAATTTATAATACATCCCTGGACACTTTTATTTTTCCGTTTATCATTACTCTTCACAATTCATCCTTTCATACCTCATCTCTAAGGTTAGAAATAATCGTTATTTCTCCTTAAAAATAAATTTCGATTTTTCTTTTAAAAGAAACACATGTGGGATCATTTTCAAATGTCGTTTTAAAAATCAATAAATTGTTCATGACATCACAGTAACAGGATTGTTACCATTTTCAGACCAAAGTATTGAAATGAGAAAAAAAAAAACTCTCTTAATATAACCCAGATTCTTGGCCCACATATCATATCAAGTTTTTTATTTAAATAGCTGATATGGTTATCAGGTTTGTAAACAAATGTAGAAAATAGAGTACTGATAAGAAGAAAAATAAATATTTTTTTTTTTAGAATCCTAAAATATTATTGGTAAAAGTAGATTGAAATAAAAAATACAGTTAAACCTGTCTATAGCGCCCCCTCTAAATAGCGCCTACCTCTCTATAGCGCCCAATTTTAAACATTAAAATGTGAACATTTTATATTAAAAGTGACCTGTCTATAGCACCCTATTTTGGTGAGTCCCAAGAGGGGGTGCTATAGACAGGTTAAACTGTATATAAAATTATAATTCAGAAATCATCTCTGTAAAAATGACATTAATATTTCCTCTTTCTTCCATTCTTCCAAATTGTGCCTGATCTTCTTCCATTCTGTTAATTGTACCACATTTCTTTTGAATGAATAAAAGGCTTCTTTAAATTATATCTCTTGAAATATATTTTAAAGTACTGTTTAACCTCTTTAATTCAACACCCCAAGGGATCTGAACTTTCGGTTGAATTAAAGGAAGTGTTGAATCAAAGTATGTTGGACCTATAAGTGAGGGATAAAATTACAATATTACATTTGTAATGTAATGTAACTGTATCCACAGTTTAGACTGTCCATGAAGCTCTATTGCAGTTGTCCACAGTTTAGACTGTCTATGAAGCCCTATTGATGCAGTTGTCCACAGTTTAGACTGTCTATGAAGCCCTATTGATGCAGTTGTCCACAGTTTAGACTGTCGATGAAGCTCTATTGCAGTTGTCCACAGTTTAGACTGTCTACAAAGCCCTATTGATGCAGTTGTCCACAGTTTAGACTGTCGATGAAGCTCTATTGCAGTTGTCCACAGTTTAAGCTGTCTACGAAGCCCTATTGATGCAGTTGTCCACAGTTTAGACTGTCGATGAAGCTCTATTGCAGTTGTCCACAGTTTAGACTGTCTATGAAGCCCTATTGATGCAGTTGTCCACAGTTTAGACTGTCAATGAAGCTCTATTGATGCAGTTGTCCACAGTTTAGGCCGTCTACGAAGCCCTATTGATGCAGTTGTCCACAGTTTAGACTGTCGATGAAGCTCTATTGCAGTTGTCCACAGTTTAGACTGTCTATGTAGCCCTATTGATGCAGTTGTCCACAGATTAGACTGTCCATGAAGCCCTCTATTGATGCAGTTGTCCACAGATTAGACTGTCTATGAAGCCCTCTATTGATGCACCACAGTTTAGACTGTCCATGAAGCCCTCTATTGATGCAGTTGTCCACAGATTAGACTGTCCATGAAGCCCTCTATTGATGCAGTTGTCCACAGATTAGACTGTCCATGAAGCCCTCTATTGATGCACCACAGTTTAGACTGTCCATGAAGCCCTCTATTGATGCAGTTGTCCACAGATTAGACTGTCTATGAAGCTCTATTGATGCAGTTGTCCACAGATTAGACTGTCCATGAAGCCCTCTATTGATGCACCACAGTTTAGACTGTCCATGAAGCCCTCTATTGATGCAGTTGTCCACAGATTAGACTGTCTATGAAGCTCTATTGATGCAGTTGTCCACAGATTAGACTGTCCATGAAGCCCTCTATTGATGCACCACAGTTTAGACTGTCCATGAAGCCCTCTATTGATGCACCACAGTTTAGACTGTCCATGAAGCCCTCTATTGATGCAGTTGTCCACAGATTAGACTGTCTATGAAGCTCTATTGATGCAGTTGTCCACAGATTAGACTGTCCATGAAGCCCTCTATTGATGCACCACAGTTTAGACTGTCCATGAAGCCCTATTGATGCATTGTCCACAGTTTTGAATGTCTATGAAGCCCTATTGATGCAGTTGTCCACAGTTTAGACTGTCGATGAAGCTCTATTGCAGTTGTCCACAGTTTAGACTGTCGATGAAGCTCTATTGCAGTTGTCCACAGTTTTAGACTGTCTATGTAGCCCTATTGATGCAGTTGTCCACAGATTAGACTGTCTATGAAGCCCTCTATTGATGCAGTTGTCCACAGATAAGACTGTCCATGAAGCCCTATTGATGCAGTTGTCCACAGTTTAGAATGTCTATGAAGCCCTATTGATGCAGTTGTCCACAGTTTAGACTGTCGGGTGAAGCTCTATTGCAGTTGTCCACAGTTTAGACTGTCCATGAAGCCCTCTATTGATGCAGTTGTCCACAGATTAGACTGTCCATGAAGCCCTCTATTGATGCAGTTGTCCACAGATTAGACTGTCCATGAAGCCCTCTATGATGCAGTCGTCCACAGTTTAGACTGTCTATGAAGCCCTATTGATGCAGTTGTCCACAGTTTAGACTGTCTATGAAGCCCTATTGATGCAGTTGTCCACAGATTAGACTGTCCATGAAGCCCTCTATTGATGCAGTTGTCCACAGATTAGACTGTCCATGAAGCCCTCTATTGATGCAGTTGTCCACAGATAAGACTGTCCATGAAGCCCTATTGATGCAGTTGTCCACAGTTTAGAATGTCTATGAAGCCCTATTGATGCAGTTGTCCACAGTTTAGACTGTCGGTGAAGCTCTATTGCAGTTGTCCACAGTTTAGACTGTCCATGAAGCCCTCTATTGATGCAGTTGTCCACAGATTAGACTGTCCATGAAGCCCTCTATTGATGCAGTTGTCCACAGATTAGACTGTCCATGAAGCCCTCTATTGATGCACCACAGTTTAGACTGCCTATGAAGCTCTATTGATGCAGTTGTCCACAGTTTTAAACTGTCTATGAAGCTCTATTGATGCAGTTGTCCACAGTTTAGACTGTCTATGAAGCCCTATTGATGCAGTTGTCCACAGATTAGACTGTCCATGAAGCCTCTATTGATGCAGTTGTCCACAGATTAGACTGTCCATGAAGCCCTCTATTGATGCAGTTGTCCACAGATTAGACTGTCCATGAAGCCCTCTATGATGCAGTTGTCCACAGTTTAGACTGTCTATGAAGCCCTATTGATGCAGTTGTCCACAGTTTAGACTGTCTATGAAGCCCTATTGATGCAGTTGTCCACAGATTAGACTGTCCATGAAGCCCTCTATTGATGCAGTTGTCCACAGATTAGACTGTCCATGAAGCCCTCTATTGATGCAGTTGTCCACAGTTTAGACTGTCTATGAAGCCCTATTGATGCAGTTGTCCACAGTTTAGACTGTCTATGAAGCCCTATTGATGCAGTTGTCCACAGATTAGACTGTCCATGAAGCCCTCTATTGATGCAGTTGTCCACAGTTTAGACTGTCTATGAAGCCCTATTGATGCAGTTGTCCACAGTTTAGACTGTCTATGAAGCTCTATTGATGCAGTTGTCCACAGATTAGACTGTCCATGAAGCCCTCTATTGATGCACCACAGTTTAGACTGTCTATGAAGCCCTATTGATGCAGTTGTCCACAGTTTAGACTGTCTATGAAGCTCTATTGATGCAGTTGTCCACAGTTTAGACTGTCTATGAAGCCCTATTGATGCAGTTGTCCACAGATTAGACTGTCTATGAAGCCCTCTATTGATGCAGTTGTCTACAGATAAGACTGTCCATGAAGCCCTCTATGATGCAGTTGTCCACAGATTAGACTGTCCATGAAGCCCTCTATTGATGCACCACAGTTTAGACTGCTATGAAGCTCTATTGATGCAGTTGTCCACAGTTTAAACTGTCTATGAAGCTCTATTGATGCAGTTGTCCACAGTTTAGACTGTCTATGAAGCCCTATTGATGCAGTTGTCCACAGATTAGACTGTCTATGAAGCCCTCTATTGATGCAGTTGTCTACAGATAAGACTGTCCATGAAGCCCTCTATGATGCAGTTGTCCACAGTTTAGACTGTCTATGAAGCCCTATTGATGCAGTTGTCCACAGTTTAGACTGTCTATGAAGCTCTATTGATGCAGTTGTCCACAGATTAGACTGTCCATGAAGCCCTCTATTGATGCAGTTGTCCACAGATTAGACTGTCCATGAAGCCCTCTATGATGCAGTTGTCCACAGTTTAGACTGTCTATGAAGCCCTATTGATGCAGTATGTCCACAGTTTAGACTGTCTATGAAGCCCTATTGATGCAGTTGTCCACAGATTAGACTGTCCATGAAGCCCTCTA
Source organism: Cordylochernes scorpioides (assembly GCA_030710605.1). Classification (NCBI taxonomy): domain Eukaryota; kingdom Metazoa; phylum Arthropoda; class Arachnida; order Pseudoscorpiones; family Chernetidae; genus Cordylochernes; species Cordylochernes scorpioides. The sequence goes on from CP092867.1 coordinate 107,465,058, forward strand.
TTGATGCAGTTGTCTACAGTTTAGACTGTCCATGAAGCCCTCTATTGATGCAGTTGTCCACAGATTAGACTGTCCATGAAGCCCTCTATGATGCAGTTGTCCACAGTTTAGACTGTCTATGAAGCCCTATTGATGCAGTTGTCCACAGTTTAGACTGTCTATGAAGCCCTATTGATGCAGTTGTCCACAGATTAGACTGTCCATGAAGCCCTCTATTGATGCAGTTGTCCACAGATTAGACTGTCCATGAAGCCCTCTATTGATGCAGTTGTCTACAGATTAGACTGTCCATGAAGCCCTCTATGATGCAGTTGTCCACAGTTTAGACTGTCCATGAAGCCCTATCGATGCAGTTGTCCACAGATTAGACTGTCCATGAAGCCTTATTGATGCAGTTGTCCACAGATTAGACTGTCCATGAAGCCCTCTATTTATGCAGTTGTCCACAGATTAGACTGTCCCATGAGGCTCTATTGATACACCACAGTTTAGACTGTCTATGAAGCCCTATTGATGCAGTTGTCCACAGATTAGACTGTCTATGAAGCCCTATCGATGGACCACAGTTTAGACTGTCTATGAAGCTCTATTGATACACCACAGTTTAGACTGTCTATGAAGCCCTATTGATGCAGTTGTCCACAGATTAGACTGTCCATGAAGCCTCTATTTATGCAGTTGTCCACAGATTAGACTGTCCATGAGGCTCTATTGATACACCACAGTTTAGACTGTCTATTGAAGCCCTCTATTGATGCACCACAGTTTAGACTGTCTATGAAACCCTCTATTGATGCAGTTGTCCACAGATTAGACTGTCCATGAAGCCCTCTATTTATGTAGTTGTCCACAGATTAGATTGTCCATGAGGCTCTATTGATACACCACAGTTTTAGACTGTCTATGAAGCCCTATTGATGCAGTTGTCCACAGATTAGACTGTCCATGAAGCCCTATTGATGCAGTTGTCCACAGATTAGACTGTCCATGAAGCCCTATTGATGCAGTTGTCCACAGATTAGACTGTCCATGAAGCCCTATTGATGCAGTTGTCCACAGATTAGACTGTCTATGAAGCCCTATCGATGGACCACAGTTTAGACTGTCTATGAAGCCCTATCGATGGACCACAGTTTAGACTGTCTATGAAGCCCTAGGTAGTTTTAGATGTTTGGGAACAACTTCTCTAGCTGCCTTTTCTAAAACTAGCTTAATCCACTCACTTAGCAGCAGCAAGAATCCTGGTACCTTCTTCCTTAGATCAAATCTTTATTTGAAACATCCAAGCCACTACTCCAGTTATGCAGTGAAGTTGTTGAGTTTGAAGAGATCAACAAGCTGCCCAAGATAGCCTTAATTCTCAACGTTGAATAAACACATGATTGAAGTATTAGACTTGGATTTGGTCTTATTACCTTGTGTTTATAATCTACAATCCAAATTGTGCCTCATCTATTAGATTTATTGTAAAGAGAATGAAAGACCAAAAACTTTTAACAAAACCTTCTTATTTTTTTCTTTACCTTATTTGTTTAGGCTGAACATGGGCGATGATGAGAAGTGTTTGAGAGTAGGATTAGAAATCAATTAGAGTTTTAGGTATTTAGGTTTGAAACTTGGCTATGAGCCTACTTTTAGTTGAGAGGAGGCCATTTTCATTTCAACCCTGTTCTTTAGTTTCTAATTTTAACAACTGATAAGGCACAATTTGGATTATATATTATAAACACAAGGTAATAAGACCAAATCCAAATAAATAAATAGTGTGTGATGTTTCAGTAACAGCATTGTTACCATCTGTTATCATTTTGTCTGAAGATGGTAACAATGCTGTTACTGAAACGTCACATACTATTTATTTATTTGGATTTGGTCTTATTACCTTGTGTTTATAATTTTAACAACAAATGAGATTAGATTTAGTAAATTACAATGGATATTCATAGTATTCCTTTAATTCCCCAGCTCTGTCTCGCCACAGTTATCAAAGGTTTTACGGAATTGGTATATTTTAGGTAGAATAACACTTGGTGCAGAGAGGCTCCCAAAATGCCAGGAATATTTGTTCTTGTTTGTTGGGAAGTTGCCAAACCTTTTAGCCCTTTTCCAATTAACGGTCGAGTCCTAGGTACTGGTGACCTGACCCAACTTTACTTAACCATGTTACATTATTTTAATGGCCAATGGGAGGAAGGGGGATGAGCAATTTTGCAACCTCCCAAAAATATTGATTATAAACTGTTGTGTTAGTGTTTTGTATGCGATCACTGCCTCACTTACAAAGCTTGGAAAGCTTGCCGCATCCTGGATGTCTGGCCTTATCTAAATAGTTGTGGTAGAGCTTCTGTATCTTCTTGCCAGACTTCTTTTTGTCTCCAACCGAATTGAAGCCTATATGCTTCCTCAAAAGTGCCCACAAAACCAAAAAGGCTACCCCGATGACACTAATGATTCACCAACACCCGATTGTTACTGACACACTTTTATTAAACTTACACATCCTTATACAGTGTACTCCGCTTATAACGAAGTCGCATTATCCATGACAATCACTTTGTTATATCCGAAGTTTGTTATATCCACAGTTGGAAAAAAAAAATGTTTTGTACCAATAATTTTATTTACTATTCAACTCAAAAGAGCAACACAAAGATCAATAACAACCTCATCAGGTGTTTTTGGAGAAGTAGTTTGTGATTTTCTTTTGACATTTAGAAGTCAGTAACAAGTGCTGAACACTCTTTTCGATGTTGTCCAAGTCTGACAGATGCCTATGAAGAGACTTGGACTCATCCTGACATTGAAGAAACAATCGCAGAGTTTGAATGCTCTCCAAGACCTCTTTTGGATGCGGAATGTGGACAATTGGGTCTACTTCTTCATCAACTTGGTCCGTTTCTTCTTCTTCTTTTGCTTGAAGAATGCTCTCGACAATTTCTACATCAGATAACATGGCATTTGTTTATTAAACAATTTAATTTTGTTTAAATAATGTAAAAAAAATACTTATAATATGTTTGCATATTTTAAAATTGTATATTATTAACTTATTTGTTGTGTATCATTAAATTTGTGTCATTCACACGTTGTAATTTGATATATATTATGCATAATATATTAGTCAATTATAATGGTAAATGAGAAAACTTCGTTATAAACGGATAAAATAAAAATTTATACATGCAAATCACTTCGTTATAAGCGAAAATTCTTTATATCCGACTTCGCAATATCCAGAGTTCTTTTAATGGTTTAAGCCCTTCTTTTCTTTCGTGCAGACAATTTCATTCGCTATATGCGGAATTTCGCTATAACCGACTTTGTTATAAGCGGAGTACACTGTATACAGAAGTATATTCACAAGTATGTAAATCTGGCTGAATAAGCAAAAAAGAGAAATTTACATAACCGGCGTCTCCAGTTAGTGTGAAACAAAGAAATTACCTCAAGGTAATAAGACCAAATCCAAATAGTGTTGACATTTCGGTAACACCATTGTTACCATCTTCAGACAATAGTACTGATCAGTACTTCATACATTCAGCACTTTTGTCTAATGATGGTAGCAATGCTGTTAACAAAACATCACACACTATTTATTTATTTGGATTTGATAAAGCACAATTTGGATTAAAGATTATAATAAAAGAAAATAAGACCTAATCCAAATAATTTATTAGTGTGTGACGTTTCGGCAACAGCATTGGCACCATATCATCAGACAAAAGAATAAATGATAAAAAATACTTGCTGTGATATTTTTCCTCATTTATTCTTTTGTCTGTTGATGGTGACAATTCTGTTGCTGAATCGTCACACACTAATAAATTATTTGGATTAGGTCTTACTTTCTTGTATTATTTGGATTTGGCCTTATTACCTTGTGTTTGCGCCTAGTTATGTAAATAACTTGCTAGGCTGCATTGATTTATAATCATGTAGATTTTTCTTTCTTTCTTTTAATTATGTAAATATATATGTATATAATATCAGTGAGGCTGTGTGGTGATTCTCTTGTTGCTACATAGTAATTAGATAAGGATAATCTCTCAGTAGTCAACTCGCAGGTCGAGGTGAAAACATACAGTCCGAATTAAGCTCTGCCAAAAGATCGTCAACATCTAAAACAAAAGATTAGAGAGCTACAAGGAATTCCAAGCTAATACTGTGAGGATCCAAGCTCCAACATATGGTCCTTATCGAGCCGGATTTCAAGAGAAAGAGCGTGATTCTACTGAGAAAGAACCTTCAAAACTGAAAATATGTCTAAGGCAATCAAAGGCCTAAAGGTCAAGATCCGTTTCCAGATAAGACGAATGGATAGATACCTGGCATCCATAGATGAAGAAATAGCGGGAGGAGATCTCCATAAATTAAAGCTGATATATGAAGGTGTATCAGAAATAAAAACGGAAACAAAGATCTTATTTGACGAGTTATTTGAACAGGAGGAAGTAGATGAAGAGAAGGAATTCGAAGGTTATGAAACAATTCAAGATAAAATGGAGAAACTGGAAATAAAGCTTAGGCGTGCATTAGAAGGAATGCAAAGTACAGCTGAGGCCAAACAAGCAAAACCTCGAAACAGTGATATTGCCCAAGTTCGAGTTGCCTCACTTCTATGGAGATGCGAACTCTTGGTTCAATTTCAAGGAGGTATTTGGAATGGCCATAGATCAAAATCCAGGGTTAAATGATCTACAAAAGCTGCAATATTTAGGCTCCGCAGTGAAGGGAGAAGCAGCCAGACTGATATGTGGGTTCCCAGTGTCATCAGAGAGCTACAAGCAGGCATGGGATACTCTAGTATCCAGATATGACAACCAAAGAGAGTTGGCTTATGCGCAACTGAATAAAATCTTCAAGATCAAGCGAATGAAGAATCCATCAGCAAAGGCCCTAAGGGAACTCCTGGATACATGTAACGAGTCTGTACGCAATCTAGGATCCCTCGGATTGCAAAGAAATGAGTTGGTGGACATAATATTGGTGCAGTTCTTGAGGAACAGAATCGATGAGGATATGAAACGACAGTAGGAGTTAACCCAGGATGAAAGATCATTTCCTTCCTATGAAAACTTCATTCTGTTTCTTGAAAGACAAGCTAGAAGTCTGCCACAGGGATCAAGGGAATATCAAAGAAAGGAAAATGAAATTCAAAAGGACTATGCAAATGTACACATTGCGATTAATGCCAATGCTCAAATATGTATAGCATGCAAAGCAGGTCATAGAATCTACAACTGTACTACATTTAGTACAATGCCTATCGAACAAAAATGGGAATTTGTCAAGCAAAACAAAATGTGCTACAATTGTCTAAAAAAAGGTCATGCAAGAAAAAATTGCTACCAAGGACCTTGCAAGAAGTGCGACAAAAGGCACCATACATTACTCCATAATCTTGACACAGAGGTAACCAAAACCCAGAAGGATGCGAAGCCCCAGATTTTTACACCTGTAAGTGAAATCAACAACACGAGTATTGAACAAGGAAGTGAGACCATTAATCAAGTACTCCTTGCGACTGCTCAAATAATTGTGGAAGGTGAAAACGGTACACAGCAGATCTGCCGAGCACTTTTGGATAGTGGATCACAAGTTAGTTTGATCACAAAAGAAATTTGTGAGAAACTTGGGCTCAAAGGAGAAACATCACGACGTTCACTTAGGGGTATTGGAAATAATCCAGTCCAGGGGTCATCTACATCTGTTAACTTGACATTCAAATCAATTTATAGATCCGAAAAGTACCAAACAAATGCTCTAGTAATGGAAGTCTTAACAACTGAAATTCCAAACTTCAAATTGGCAGAACCGACCTGGATTATGCAGAGAGGGCTTGAGTTGGCAGACCCTCTGTTTCATATTTCGGCACCTATCGACATTATTCTAGGTGTAGATATGTATGCATATTTGATGCATGGAGAGAAAAAAATGCTGGGAAAGAACCGGCCTATAGCAATGAAATCAAAGCTCGGTTGGATTCTGATGGGCAAAGTGGACGGCTCTCTCTCGTCGAACTATAAAGGTGGACCTTGTAGCCTTGCGGTTCAAACTACATCAGAATTAGATGGTCTGGTGGGAAATTTCAGGGAATCGGAGTCAGTGCCGTCATTACAAGACCGGAAAACAAGGGAAGAAGATTATGAGACTTATTACCAGAAAACCTATTCCAGAGGCTGCCAAGGAAGATACAGTGTGAAACTGCTATTCAGGAAAGCTCATCAAAACAGCTCCATTCCTACCTCTAAATCTCCAATAATTCCACTGGGAGGAAGGTCTGGTGAAAATATCTTGCACAAAACTAACCTGGACAGCCGGAGGAGTTTTCAGGAGACCAATCACCAAGCTGGCCCCTCTTCCCTTTGCGCCTCGAGATCTGAACTGAAGTTCAGCGGTGGGGGGGGAGTATGTTTGCGCCTAGTTATGTAAATAACTTGCTAGGCTGCATTGATTTATAATCATGTAGATTTTTCTTTCTTTCTTTTAATTATGTAAATATATATGTATATAAAATGAGTGAAAGATGCAATAAAGTCAGTGTGTAAGCTAATATCAGTGAGGCTGTGTGGTGATTCTCTTGTTGCTACATAGTAATTAGATAAGGATAATCTCTCAGTAGTCAACCTGCAGGTCGAGGTGAAAACATACAGTCCGAATTAAGCTCTGCCAAAAGATCGTCAACATCTAAAACAAAAGGTTAGAGAGCTACAAGGAATTCCAAGCTAATACTGTGAGGATCCAAGCTCCAACACCTTGTGTTTATAATCCAAATTGTGCCTTATCCACTACATAAATATAACCAGTTAAAGATAGCTTAACTTTGGTAGAAGTACTCATGGTGTAATGTATTTCAACAAACAAAAACATTTTGGAAAATTAAAAATTATTTATTAAGAGTAACAAACAAGTGTTAACATAGATGTAACCTTTATGGCACAACACTCTTTGAAATTAAAATAACATTTAAAAAATTGTATGGCACTTGAAACAAAAAAAAACAATAAGCCCAACATAACCTCGATATAGTATTTGAAATAAAGACAATATATACCCAATATAACCTTAAAGTCACTTGAAACAAAGAACATATATACCCAACTTTAATGGTATTTGAAACAAAAACAATAGGCCCAACAGAACCTTAAAGTCGCTTGAAGCGAAGAACACATAATAAACTTAACTTCAATGGTATTTGAAACAAAGACAATATATACCCAACATAACCTTAAAGTCACTTGAAACAAAGAACATATACCCAACTTTAATGGTATTTGAAACAAAAACAATAAGCCCAATATAACCTTAAAGTCACTTGAAACAAAAACAATAGGCCCAACATAACCTAAAAGTCACTTGAAACAAAAAATATACCTAACATAACCTTGATAGAATTTGAACAAAAAAATATATACCCAAGAAAAACCCAACTATGACAAAGAATATGAATCTATCTACCATTAAAAAAATATTTAATAAAATTACCTGGGATCATTAGAGTTACGAAGAAGATTGTTTATATACAAATTTGATCATTTTATTACATCTGATATCCAAGGTTATCATCACTTGGATATCAAAAAATGAGAGACATTTTCATAAACTGCGAGTGTTATGGCTGTGGCAGGTACCACTCGAATCAAGCTTGGAATAAGGCCCTTGTAGAAACCTGTGAGGGATTCATTCTTGAAAGTCTTCTTGACAATGTCTATAAAACCTTTGTGATGTCCGTGTTGATCTTGAAGCCTTGTTCTTACTACTTGATAAGGATAGGTTAATGTAGCTGCAACTAATTTGGAAGATGCTGCAAAAGCTATGTATTCCATGGTACCTAGCTTGTCACTTAACTTCATCCCATGGTATCTTGTATAACGCTTCTTTAAATCCTCATATACCATGAATTGAATAGCTCCATGGGAAACTCCCAATAAACCTGGTAAAAATCCTTTGTAGAGACCTCTGATGCCTTCACATTTGTAAGTCTTGACAAATGCATCAATCATCCCATTGTAGACCTGTGATGTTGAAGATAGAGGTTGGGAGTATTGAAGACATAGTCTTGTTTTCACTACCCACAGTGGATTAGTCATACAAAGAGTCAATGCTCCAGCTTCTGATGCTGCAATAAGATGTTGTGATGATGGAAGTGGGGGTATTTGGGTCTCCATTATGCATTGATGCTTTAATGGCACCGTAAAATAAAAAGTAAAGTCCCCATGATGCTCCAGAACCCCAACAATTCGGTGTAACACCTTTAAATAAACCTCTACATCCTTCTTCTTTAAAAATAATCTTAATTGCATTATTAAGTCCAGAATACTTGGGATGTAATTGGTCTTTGACGCCTTCGTGAACTGCAAAGCGTATTTTTAATAAGTCCAATGGGTGAAGAACAAATGCTGAAATCACTCCACCGGAAACTCCAGCTACCAAATTTTCATACTTAATATGTTGATAGGCATTCCAATGTTTTTTAGTTGATCCACTATCCAGAGTTCGGCTAATCGACATATTAAAAGTGGTTATCAGTACCCGGAGGCAATTCACAGACGGCGTGAAATTGTTTATTTTTTTTTTCTTTAAATACAAAAGAGTCAAATTATTGTTTATATTAATCATAGAAATTAACTCTGTGACTCCTTGAAACTTTTTATATATATTTACAAAAAATAATAACGCGAGTATTTTGATCTTATTATTTTAAAAATTCAAATATTTTTAAAATTAGGTTATCACATTTTTTTTTCAAAGAATCAAAACTTTTTAGCCATATTTTTTTAAATTATTCTTTTTTTTTTTTTTTTTTACAGAAAAAGGTAATGATAGTTTTGGGGTGAGTTGGCATCACTGGAGAAAGTAAGGGAATTCTTTTAGATTAGGAAGGAGAATAAAGTAACACGCAGGAGTTGCTAAGCAGCGGAGATCGCGTCTTTGTCCAGCTGCCGGCCACTGGCCGCGCTGAACTCTCTTCTAAATCCTAGACCTGGTAATACGAGTAGGTTAGGTATTCCCATCCCCATTCCCATTCCCATGGGAATACACATAACAACATAGGTTGTTAAAAGAAGGTACATGGGTGAGGATGGATGTTTTTTTTTTTTTTTCGTGGACATAGACAATTTTAATTTTAAAAAAGCACAGTCATTTTTGCTTATTTTTTGTGTACAAAATTTTTAATCCTCCTTAAATCCTTATATATTTAAATTTGAATAATTTTTGTGCTTGATAGCTCCTTAATTTCTTGAGGACTGTATTTTGTTCCTTAATAAGGCTCCACTCTGCTGCTACCTACCTCGTGTATTCCCATCAATCCAACACACCAACACTATGAGACATACACGCGCTTTATTTCTAGTGTAGTTGAGAATCCAGGCTAATTGGCCTACAAATAAGGTCTTCTAGCCCTACTATGGCTGCAGAACGAGAGCTGGTGGCAAGGGATCCTAGGATCTGGCAGCGGAGGTGTCATCGCAGGGGGGGGGGGGAGAAAGCTGGAGAGGTCAGGGAACAGCGCCTTGATGGGTGAGAAGCCAGGATGGAGGCCAGTTGAGGAGGCAGGAGGTCCTGGAAGCCTAGAACTTGAGGGCTCTAAGCTTCAAGGTGGGGCAGCTTGAGGCTCTCGCCTCGTGTTTGTCTGGGAGGCCCTTGGCACAGCAGTTGGTGCACTTGGAAGTGTGCCGGTCAGCAACAGAGGGGCAGAAACGGCCTTCATGGCCGCCTTCACCGCAGTGGAAGCACTTGGAATCTCTGGTACATTGGGCAGAGTTGTGGCCGAAGCCACAACAGCGGAAGCAGATTCGTGCGCGGATGGACTCCTCGAAGTTGAGGATCACTCCATCCACCACGATCCTTCCGCGATTGCCCAGAGCTCTGAAGGTGTTGAGGTCCACCTCGATGAAGGCGGTGCAGGTCCCGTTTCTGGGTGCAGAACGGTGCGCCACACGCACCACCTTGTCCCCAGGGAGTTGGCTGACAGCAGGAGTTTCCAGCAGCGTCTCTTCAATGGTGGACTTGGATGTCTCCTCATCCACTTTGAAGAGGCAGATGCGAGGCAGGATCACCTTCTGTTGGCGGACCTTCATGCCATCCAGCTTGTTGGCCAGGGAGGTGGTAACAGCTGGGATGGTATCGGGGTTGCTGGAGTGAAGGACAAGCTTCCCTTTGGTTCGCAGGGAGGCCCAAACGCCTTGGGGTAGAGTGTGGGCAGCGCGGACAGCTTTGAGCATTGCTCTTGGATCGGCCTGTGGGTCATCAGAGATGACCACTGTGTGGGCCGCCGATTTTTCCCCATGGAGGACCACTTGGGCGGCCGCAGGCTTGGGGACGCGGGAGGGCGCAGGTTTTGCGGGACCTTTCAAGTTGGTCCTCTTTGCGGGCGGGGTAGGGAGCCTCAGGGTGCTTCCTCTTGGTTGGAGCAGGAGTGGCGGGCTTGGTGGGGTCAGTCTGAGAGCTGGTTTCCTTTAAGGAAGGAGCAGGGCTGGTTTGGGTGCTGTGGCAGGCAGTCTGGGGCTTGTTGGCATCTTCGTTCAGCTCCTTAAAGGACGCGAGGATGCCAGAGAGGCTCTCCACCTCAGCAAGGAGGGCATTGATCTGCCCGGACCGCAACTTGATGAATCTGTCCATTTGGGCGTACAGGTTCCACGCGGTAGCAGGATCAGAGGACGTTGAGGGATTTTTGAAGGGTAGCAACGCCTCCTCGTTCTCCATCTCCATTTGGGCGAGGGTTACGAGGGGCTTCTCGGCATTCTCGGCATTCTTCTTCTTCTTCCTAGAGGGAGCCATGGCAGGAGCAAGAGTAAGAGAGCAAAGATGTGCACAGGTAGAGAGCTAGCTGAACTAACCAACCGACGCGCTTTATTTGAACAACAAAAACTATTTATACACCTTGGCCCATGGTTAAAAGAATTAAAACAGAATAAATTATTTTACAAACAAAATTATGCAAAATAGGCAATATTAACAATTGATCTAGCCACAGAATAAAAATATTAATAACAAATAAATATTCACAGATATATACATTTAATTCTCAACAGTGCTTATATAGATTCTGATTTATGTATAATCTAATTAATTAGTCTGTTGAAGATTCATTGAACGATATTTAGCCACACTAAATAAAGAATAAATGAATGATCAAATAAAATAAATGATCATAAGGATTATGTGACTGCGTCTGTCTTTCTAGACCCATTCAATCGGGAATTCATGTAGCTTATTGCTCTAATTTTTGGTGTACATTGAAGTTTTCTTTTTAATCGCTTAATAAAATCTGCATCTAAAAGGAGTTGTTAATCCCTCCCTATACACCCTTTTTTGTTGTTGTTGTTGTTGTTAGCTGGTAAAGTTTTATATCTCTACACATGGTCCATAAATAAATAAATTTGTGGTTCGCGCTTCAGTAACCACTGGCACCCACCTTTTTTGGAAATATAGATATGAAGAAAATATGAAGACATAGAGATGGCTCTTTTAAGGAATGAGCAATCTGTGATCCTAAAAAAAGAAGCATAACTTTTCTGATTTGAAATGAATCTTTCAAAAGATGAGCGATCTGCTCAAAACTGATTCATAGAGCCATCTCGTCCAATCAGTAAAAATTCTATAAAATATTAAATGGTTCGAGCTAGAAAAAAAGGATGGCGTTTAGTTTTTAACTCTAAACCTAAGGAATGATGAAATATCAAAAATTCTGTACCCTTGCTAATGCACCACAATTACTTAGAAATAGATATATTTTTCTGTAATTGTAGAGTATGTAGGCAATGAGGGAGACACAATTTAGCTTGGCTGGTGGCCTAAATAAATTCGAAAGGAAAAAGAAGGGACACTTACTGAAATTGGAAATTTTAGCAAAAAGAGCTCACCTGTATGCGAGTGCTGTGGCAGGAGAACCTACAACACTATCCCCAAGTTATCCAAGACCCATCCTGGGAGTCAGTTAGCCCCTGGCTACAATAATATGCGATCCAAGGTCGCAAAAAAAAAAGGGCAACTCCACACCATCCAGTGGCCCAGAACTCCTGTAAAGAGATGAAATGCCGCAGGGTCTCACCAATGGACTATGAAGTGTGTGAAGGAGTACACCAAGCCTGGTGTGAGGACAATTGACATGTGTGAAGAGCTGGAGAGTGGCCAGAGAGCTGATCAGTGAGACAGGACTGTAGCCTGACCTGGCCTTCCAACTGACCACCACCACATGGTCCGCTACACCCAGATGCCAAGGGTCTCACAGTGATGAAGGCATATTTATGTGAAGTGACTTTAGAACCTGCCAGACTGGACAATCCTGGACTGCAAGTCCAACCAAGAGAAGCAGACCATGGAGCAGAAGAACCATCCAAGACATCTATGGTCCATGGTCTTTTGCACTTTCACCTTTGATAATGATTTTTAATGATATAATATGAAGTTTTATAGGAAGATATTGTGGCAAAGAAATAATTTATTATTTAATTTAATTCAAACTATTCAATGAAAATATTAGAAAATTTTTTATATTTTATATTTGAAAATCATCATTTAGTTGCCTAGCTTGCTTGCTCGATATTCTCTAGCTGTAAATAGTTTTGTTAATAATTGTTGACTAGTCGCAGTGACGTCATCAATAAATACTTTCACACCTTCAGATATACAAAGACTTGATTTCTACGCTACAACTGGTGGAGAAGCTGGACCGATATCCCATAAGAAAAAAAAAGAAAAATTGAATCTCTTCAGCAAGAATAAACAAACATGAACATCAAGAAAGAAGCAACAATTCAGGTAGGTTCATTTTTTGTACAACATCTACCTAGAAACCCCACGATGTTCTCTGGTGAGGGTGTTGAAGATCCCCGCAACTGGTTGAAAGAGTACTGTGTGGCAAAACACAACCAATGGCATTAAACCCTTTGTCTCACCAACATTTACTTCTATCTGACTGGCACTGCTCTCAAATGGTTTGAGAACAATGAGGAGAGCATCTTGACCTGGACGGAGTTCATGTCCCAGTTAGAATCAGTTTTCGGAAAAACGAAAACTTGAGGCTATGAGCTGAGAAAACCCTAAAAATTCGCGCACAATTTAAAGGTGAAAGCACCGAATTTTACATTCAAGACGTCCTGCGCCTCTGCAAAGAGGTAGATCCTCAAATGAATGAGGAAGATAAATTATCCCATCTGATGAAAGGGATAGCCTAGGAGCTCTACCAGGCACTTCTCCCAAGGGATGTGCATAACACTGAGCAATTCGTCACCAGTGTCGCCGCATTGAAGCCCTACATTGTAAGGTAGTGACCCCAACCAGGTACGAGCGACTACCAAATGTGGCGTCTCTCAGTGATCATGATGACAGGGAAGATCTGTCATCTATGATTAGGCAAATAGTTTGTGAGGAGGTACAGCGGGCATTAGGCTCTACTCGAGAGGAACCAAAAATTGCTACCATCGAAGATATTTACCATATCTTTGATGGTAGCAATTTTTGGTTCCTCTCGTGGAGGAGATTGGAAGAACCTTGGCGCCAATCTCAAAGTCTAGAAGAAGTCCCCCACAGAAGGAAGGACCCCAACAGTTTTTTTTATACTAGATATGAGGCCCAAACGATAAGACCGCAACCTGAACCAAGGTACCCAAAACAAGGAGGAAGACGCGACACAAACGAATGGCAAACCACTGAAGGAAAGCCGATCTGTTTCCACTGTGGACGCCCTGGTCACGTCGCCCGATACTGCCGTGATAGACAAAGACAAAACGAGGAAAGGCGTAACGAATACTACCAAAATCGACAAGAACCAAGGACGTTCTTTAACTCTCGATCCGATTTCCATGAGCAAAATGATGATGTGCAAAATACTGCAAGCCGCTATCGAAGCCCTTCCCGAACCCTGGTCGTAAAGGACAATTTTAGTCGTCTGCTAGGAGATCCAGCCAGTCGCCTTGCCGTTCCCGTCAGGAAAACTTGAAGATGCGTCCTATTTTGAAGGTAAAGCCACAAAATTTAGAAATCCTCCCTTGTCGACTACAATAGAATTAAAAGAAATTTACATAGACATTAAAATAGAAGGAAAAATAACGCGTGCCCTTGTCGACTCAGGAGCCTCATATTCTGTGATATCTGAGAGGTTCAGACTGAAACTAAGAAAAATAATGTTTGCCGAAACTGACGTAACATTATGAGTAGCCAACGGTAAAATTGTAAGACCAAAAGGACGATGTGTACATTGAAACTGGACCTAAATGGACTACAGGAAAAGTTCGATTTTGTTGTTATGGAATACTGTAGTCACGATGTTATTCTTGGTTGGGTTACAGAATCGAGCCCGCCTCTATTCAGCTAATAGAAGTAGAAAGTCGTGACATTCCTAATGACGCAATTGTGGTGGCAGAATGTCGAAAAGAGCTATTGTTGGAAAGAGAACTAACGGCTCCCTCCTCTGTCATTTCACTTACCAGTAACCGAGGTAAACTTTGGGTGGTGAATTGGAGTCCATATCCAAAACTAATCCCACAGGGGATGCACGTAGCCGATAGTGTTGTCATCGAAGATAGTAAACTATGTACTCTAACTGATTGTAACCAAGTTGAAACAGAGGCGAAACATTCTGAAGACCCAAAAATCTCAGATTTTTTAATAGATGATTCACTTGATGAATCTCAAAAAAAAAAAATAAATAAGAAATTTGTTGAATAATTATACAGATATTTTCGAATTTGGTAAAAGAAACAATTCGAGGACGTCAATGTTAAACACCGTATTAACACTGGAGACCACCTACCGACCAAACAAAGACCTTACCGAGTTGCACCAAGAGAACGCCAAATTATTCAGGATGAGGTAAACAAGATGGAAAAACTTGACATCATTCAGCCCTCTGAAAGTCAGTGGGCCTCACCTGTGGTATTGATAAGAAAAAAGGATGGAATCTGGAGATTCTGTGTCAATTACCGACGCCTGAACAAAATAACAAAAAATATATATATGTCTACCCTCTCCCAAGGATCGACGACACTTTAGAATGCTTCCGGGCTATATTTTATTCTTCCATGGACCTCCAATCAGGGTACTGGCAAATCGACGTAGAAGAATCGGACCTCGAAAAGACAGCATTTATAACTCCAGATGGACTGTATGAGTTCAAAGTAATGCCATTCGGGTTATGCAATTCTCCGGCTATGTTCGAGAGGATGATGGACAACCTGCTGAAAGGTCTTAAGTGGAAGACCTGCCTAGGTTATTTAGATGACATAATAGTTTTTCAGATAATTTTGAAGAACATCTACGAAGCCTTAAAATTGTATTAAATTGTCTGAAGCAAGCTAGTCTGTGCCTTAAGGCAAAAAAAAAATGTAAATTTGGGGCAAAAACTATCACTGTTTTTGGACATGAAGTAAGTGGAGATGGAATACGACCTGACCCTGAAAAGATCCGAGCAGTCCGTGACTTCCCTGCACCCAAGTCATTAAAATTAGTAATAAGTTTCTTAGGACTCTCTTCCTACTACCGCCGCTTCATACCTAATTATGCACATTTAGCCCAACCTTTGAATGAACTTTTGAAAAAAAAAACTCCAAATTTTGTTGGAACCTAGAAGAACAAAGTGCATTTGATGCTCTGAAGTCAGCACTAATTTCCAAACCTGCCTTGGGACATTTTGATTAATTATCCCCAACAGAGATACACACGGACGCAAGCAGCTATGGAATAGGAGCAGTTTTGGTACAAATTCAGAATGGAAAGGAAAGAGCTATTGCCTATGCATCGAGAACGCTCAATAAAGCAGAAAAAATTATTCAACTACTGAAAGAGAATGCCTTGCCATAATTTGGGCTATAAACAAATTCCGTCCTTATGTGTTTCGGATGCCAATTTGTGTTGGTTGACCAACCTCAAGGACCCGTGTGGAAGAATAGCAAGATGGGTCCTTCGTTTGCAAGAATTTGAGGTTATAGTTATGTACAAGAGTGGAAGAAAACACCAGGACGCTGGCTGTTTATCGAGAAGTCCTTTAAGCTGTAGTGAGGACATTGAGGAAGATATTCCTAGTTTAATGCCCTTACAGAATTTTGGACAGGAACAAATGAAAGACCCGGATCTCATGAAGATCGCTGACAAGATACAACAAGAGACCTCTAATAAGTCCTTTTTGAAAATTGATAATACTCTACAAAAAGAATTATGATCCTATGGGAAGAATATGGCTTCTGGTGGTCCCTCGCCATATCAGGCCTGAAATACTGAGAAATTTCCATGATTCGTCCACTACTGGACATCTTGGGTTCATCAAAACCTATGATTGAATTAGAAAAAAATTCTATTGTCCTGGAATGTATAGGAATGTTAGAAGGCATGTGGCTCACTGCCAAGAATGTCAGCGACGCAAACGACAGCCACAGCTCCCTACAGGACACTTACAGCCAATACCGGTGCCCAGAGCTGCCTTTGAAAAGATTGGAATGGACCTCTTAGGCAGATTCCCAACATCGACATGTGGAAACCGCTGGATTATTGTCTGCACAGACTATCTGACAAAGTATGCAATCACTAAAGCGCTACCAACTAGTGAATCAATGGAAGTTGCCAAATTCTTAGTCAGGATGTAATTCTGAAACACGGTGCTCCGAGGGAACTAATCACCGACAGAGGAAGGGATTTCACATCATCATTGATTCGTGATCTGAACAATCACTGCAGAATAATTCACAGGACGACGACCGCCTATTACCCTCAGATGAATGGACTCACAGAAAGGCTGAACAAGACCATGGCAGACATGCTGTCTATGTATGTTGACGTCAATCAGAAAGACTGGGATATGATCTTTCCATTTGTGACATTCGCATACAACACAGCAAGGCAAGAGTCCACCCGATTCACTCCATTCTTCCTTGCGCATGGGCGTGAAGCAGAAACGCCATTGGACCTGTTATTTCCCAAGTTAGTCCCATAAGATGACGACTTCATCCAAACACTAGGGTCGAGAGCGGAGGAAGCACGACAACTGGCACGCCTCCACTCTATGAGGTCTCAGGAAAGTAATAAATTCTGTTATGACGCTCACCACAGAAACATAACTTACCAGTCTGGATATCTCGTATGGATCTTTATCCCTGTGCGTAAAGTGGGATATTCGAAAAAACTAATGAGACGTTACTTCGGTCCATATAAAGTAACCCGAAAAATATCCTATGAAGTTGAGACATTCGGAAACCAGCAAGGTCATCGTAAATCAAAATACTTAGTTCACGTTTGTAGGATGAAGCCTTATTTATACCCAGAGGACCAAGAGTAGCACCTAGAAGAGGCCCCAGAAGATGACTCACCAAGCGTCCAGGAAGAAGAAACCCCCACTGAACGAACACAACAACCACAGACCCGCGAAGAGATCTCAGGCCCTATCACCCGTTCTCGAGCCTTGAGACTGAGGATGTAAGTGTTCTTCTGAGCATCGGGTCGATGCTCTTTATAGAAGGAAGCTATGTGACGAATAAATAATTTATTATTTAATATTATTCAATTAAAATATTTGAAACATATTCATTATTTTATATTTGAAAATTATCATTTAGTTACCTAGCTTGCTTGCTCGATATTCTCTAGCTGTAGATAGTTTTGTTAATAATTTTCGACTAGTCGTGGTGAAGTCATCAATAAATACTTTCACACCTTCAGATATACAAGGACTTGATTTCTACGCTACAATATTCATGTACCACATGTTACCACAGAGGTAACACTTTAATTATCCATCAGAACAATACACTTGTCCATCACCCTAGTAATGATAAAGAAGCGATGTGATGATAAATAATAAGCCACTAATGAGGCCATAAAAGCCCGAAACCATGGTATACAAGTTGGCTTTTTGTTTAAATTTGCCAAAACTGTCATTGTGGCTTATTCTTTATCATCACTAGTAACGTACTCGTATTTGTTGGTTGACGTTAATCAGCAAGAAGTACTTGGAAGTTTAAAAAGAAAAGTCTTTATTTCTTTTAGGCTAACATCGGATATAATATATTAATTATCAGACATAAGTTATTTGTGGTATATATTACAATCAGTCAAAAGGCAACTGCACCAGTACCATCAGTGATAATAATGTGCTCACTGATAATTTACTATATAGGCATGCCAGCTGCCGTTACAATCACTAGTAAAGCTTTTACTGGGGTGAACAATCGTCTTGATGCATAATTAAAGGGAGATGTACCTATTTTGGTATATGAATATTATCATTCCTAAATCTATGTTGTGTATTCTTTCCTGAAAATCGGCCCTTGCCACTTCACCAGTTTAAACACCTGTTTGGTAAATTTGACCAATTTCATAACTTCCCTCGTAGTATGTTATGAAATTGAAGCCGCCCCTTTATTGAGGAGGGTCAAAGCCCAAAACCATTGTATACAGGTTGTCTTTGTGTCTGGATTTGCCGAAACTGATTTTGTGGCTTTTTCTCTATCATCAATAGTAAAGTTCTACTATGGCGATTTGCTACCTGGGTTGTGGTAAGGATGCACACAAGATACAGGAGCAAGAACTCGTAAGAAGTAGGTTTGGAAGAGGACCACCCGGGAAACTGATATGTCTCCATTATAGGTTGAAGATTAATAGTGAAAGTTATTTTATAAGAAATTGCACTTTATATATTTAGATATCTTCAAAGATAAATAAAAGATACGTCATTTTTATGCTACTATAATTATTTTATTATTTCACAATTCTTGCACTCATATACATTATAAACAAAGCCTTTTTATGAAAATGATAAAAACGTTCATTTCGTTCAAAACAGAGTAAAGTAATAATATATCACTGATATATATTATCTTTAAACAAAACAGATCATATCAGAAACAATTAGCCTGCCTCGAAGTAAACAGCCCCCTGATCATCAAATCCAAGGAGTTTTACAATATTCTGAGTAGGAGGATCAAAACAGTGACCACTGAGGAGGGACGTGACCCTTGGTTCCCCAAAACATTCATTTATAGAAGGTAGGAACATGTCTTCTTCTTATTATTTCTTATCTCCACTCAATCATATTAGGGTATCAAGTTGTGACCCTTGATGGTGTCTGTTTGACAACCATCATGACTGGGTGTAGTAGAATGCGTCTGCCTTTGTCATTAAGACTGGGAGCACTACTCAGTGGCAGGCCAACTTAGCTCCAAAAGAAATGGCCGCCTCTAACATGAGGAACAGACGCCATGTGCAGCTGCTCCTAACATGGAGTACAAACGCTGCTCATCCTGTATCCCTGGATTAGGAACCCTTACAGGGTACTGTTGTGTTGTGCCCGTTGTTTTGTCAATAATCCACTCTGAGTCGTCGGAGCTCCCTTGGTACCGGTTTTATTTATAACCAGTGCCGGAACATAAGGAGAATACCACACACAGCTAGACGCGGAGTTAGTCCTCCGCACGCAGCCGACACCCAAAACAAACTGCCGGGATCCAGTTTCGGCCGGTTCCCGCCGCCACACCGGCGCCGCTAGGCGCGTGAGGATTCTTGCCTGAACCCTCAACATCTCCCCCAAAAAGTTTAGAGGAGGTTAGCGCTGGACACGCTTGTATCTTCTCCCAAACCGCGACACTTTCCCAGGTGAGGAAGACAGCTGCTTTATCTCTGGAGCGATTGCTGGCAGCTGTTGTAGCTCCTCTGCAGGCAGTTCATTTCCCGGAGTTTCCTCCGTTTCAGCGGGGAGTTCACTGTCAGGAGATGTCTCACTGGGGTCGACCTGTTGTTGGGAAGAAGCCAGAAGAAGAGAGTTCCGCCTGTAGGTCCCTACAGGAGTTTCCACGATGTATGAGCGGGGCGCTGAAGCCTTCTCGAGGACACTTCCCCACGCTCGAAGATCCTTCACCCAAACTTTCTCTCCTGCAATTAGTTCCGCCTTTTTCGTGGCCGCATGGCGTCTGTCAAAAGCCGTTTTCTGCGCCATCTTCCGCTGCTCCTCTTCCCCCCTGAGTTTGGATTGATCCACTGTTTTAGGGGTTAGTGATGATGAAGTGCAGGGAACCATAGTGCGAAATTTCCGTCCAAATAGAAGTTCCGCAGGGGAGAGTCCGTTTGCCAGGGGTGTTGCCCGATACTCCATGAGTGCTAGGACCGGATCTTTATTCTTTTTCATCAGGTTTTTCACAATTTTGACAGCAGCCTCTGCTTGACCATTTGATTGTGGATGCTTTGGGCTAGAAGTGATGTGTCTAAACCCAACTTCAGAGGCAAACTTCGTAAAAGCTGAAGTTGTTGATGGGCGAAATTGTGGTCCGTTATCACTGATTACAATGTCAGGGATGCCATGACGAGCAAAGATGGCTTTGCAGTGATCTACCACAGCTTCCGAGGAAAGTTTAGTAAGTCGTACGACCTCGATAAATCGAGAAAAGTAGTCTACGACGACTAAATACTCACTTCCTTCGTAATGGAAGAGATCCATCCCGACCTTTTGCCACGGTCTTTCCGGAAAGTCGTTGGGGATGAGTGGTTCTTGCTTTAGAGGTTGATTCTCTATGCATTTCTCACAGGTTTTTACCATATCCTGGATTTCTTGACCCATTCCTGGCCACCAAACATGATCCTTTGCTCTTGCTCGACATTTTGTTATTCCTTGATGACCTGCGTGGATGCGGTTCAAAACATCTTTTCGCATGTTAGAGGGGATGATCACTCGCAGTCCTCTCATTAGTAAGCCGTTCTCTTCCCCTATCTCGTCGCGAACATCGTAGAATGAGCGTTCTAAGGGAGAGAGCTGACATTTGGCGGGCCAACCGTTTTTGGAATAAAATGCCACATTTTGAAGGGTAGGCTCCAGCTTCTGGTTGAGGGCTATTTTGGCAAGTCGGTCGTCTGTCGTGGATTGATGCAGGACGATGCTACGCACAAAATGTTCAACTTCTTCTTGGAGCTCTTCATCTTCGGGAAGATGACCTGGAAGTTGTTGTCTTGAAAGGGCATCAGCGGTGATTAGGTCCTTCCCCGGTGTATGAAAGATATGAAACGAGAACTGAAGCATCCTCATACGGTACCGTTGAAGCCTTGGCGTTAGATCATTCAGATCTTTAGTGGTGAAGATGGGGACTAAAGGTTTGTGATCTGTTTCGATGAGGAAGGTTTTTCCAACCACAAAGTCCTTGAAGCGCTCACACGCCCATGTGATTGCAAGGGCTTCCTTCTCTTTTTGAGCGTATCCCTGTTCCGTCTTCGTCAGCGTCCGTGATGCAAAGGCCACTGGGCGCCACTCGTTGGCTTCATGCTCTTGCTTGAGGACAGCTCCCAGGCCATACGATGATGCATCAGCTGAGAACATGGTCTTCTTAGAGATGTCAAAGCTTGCCAGAACTCGGTCACTGGCCAGAACGTCTTTGACTTTCTCGAACGCTTTTTTCTGTGGTGAGCCCCAGATGAAACTAACATCTTTCTTTCTTAGGTCGTTTAGTGGCTTTGTGATTTCCGCTAAGTTTGGAACAAAGCGGCCTAAGAAATTGATCATGCCCATAAAACGTTGCACCCCGTGCACGTCAGTTGGCGGTTTCATCTCGGCGATGGCTTTGACTTTCTTTTCGTCCGCCTTGATACCGTATTCTTCGATGTAATGTCCCAGGAATGTGACGTTGCTTACACCGAACTGGCACTTTTCTTTGTTGAGCATAATTCCTGAGTTCTTTAGGCGTCTCAAAACTTCGCGTAGTTTCTCGTCCGCCATCAGTTGACCGTCGGTAGGCGTCAGTTGGACGTTGCTGAAATACCGCTTGTACAGAGAAAATGGTATCAGTGTCACATCCGAGCCCGGATCCAACTTGAAGTGGATTGCAGTGCCGTTGACTCTTACTGTTGACTTCCACCTGCTCTTTCTGCTTCCCAGCGTAGGCTCGCGGACAGCATATACATATGAGACCTTCTCCCGCGCTGGGGTTTCCTCCGAGGATATGGCGTTCACCTCATTGTTTTTTCTTCGACAGAGATTAGTGTAATGGCCCTTTTTCCAGCACTTTCCACAGACTTTGTCCTTAGCGGGGCACTTATCTCTGTAACGATAATGATGTTTGGTAGTCCCACAGTTAAAGCAAGTTGGAATTTTTTTTCCTTCGTCTGTTTCCTTGGCACTGTCTGTTTTTCTAGACGTTGATCTGCCATTGTCCTTGCCATGACCGGATGCTTTAGGCTTCTGCTTGGCCACTTTCTGCGTTGTGTCGACCTGCGATGTAGAAGGGTTAAGATCCTGTTGTTCACGCTTCACAGCTTCCCACTGACGGGCGATCTCGACTGCTTTGGCCAAGGTCAGGTTTTCGTTTAGCATCAGTTTCTCCGACAACTTCCTATCTTTTACTCCAAGCACTAAACGATCACGAATAAGCTCCTCGCGCAGATTAGCGTATTCGCAGTGCTCAGATATTCTGTGCAAAACTGTTACGAATTCCTCGATGGTTTCTTCCGGCCGTTGACTCCTTAATCCGAACAAAGCCCGTTCATACACCACGTTGCGTTTGCCAATAAAGTGGTTGTCGAACGTTTCAATGACTTTTTCGAAGTTCTTTGCGTCATCTTCTGAGAGATTGAACGCAGAGTGGATTTCCTCAGCCCTCTCCCCCATAAGATATATCAATGCTGTGATCTGATATTCTTGTTCCTTGGCGTTCAAGTTGGAGAGAAGTCTGTATCGAGAAAATCGCTGTTTCCAGCTTGGCCAATCCTTGGCGTCGAAACTGAAGTTAGGAGGCGGAAGAAAGGAATTTGATTCCATGTCAGATTTGATTGCACAGGAGTGGAATTAATTAAAAAGGCACTTACTTGGGCTCTTTACGATCCCACCGCTGCCACCATGTTGTGTTGTGCCCGTTGTTTTGTCAATAATCCACTCTGAGTCGTCGGAGCTCCCTTGGTACCGGTTTTATTTATAACCAGTGCCGGAACATAAGGAGAATACCACACACAGCTAGACGCGGAGTTAGTCCTCCGCACGCAGCCGACACCCAAAACAAACTGCCGGGATCCAGTTTCGGCCGGTTCCCGCCGCCACACCGGCGCCGCTAGGCGCGTGAGGATTCTTGCCTGAACCCTCAACAGGTACTATCAGCCGGGCCAGCTGAGCCCAGGTTTTTTAGCGAGCTTGTTACTGCTCCCCCTCCTCCTTTTTCATACGGGCTTGGGACCGGCAATGGCGGAGTTCCCGGAGGAACATGTGGTAGACTAGGGCTGTAATCTGACTAGCCAACTTTCCTCTCCTTTTACTTCCACACAGATTATCTTTTTTCGAATATTTCTATAAGATACCTTTTCTACACAAGGTATTAGGATATACTGTGTGTATATAATAATTTTCAATATTTAATTTTAAATATACTGACCTTTTTCACTAGGTAATAAGACCAAAACCAAATAGTGTGTTACGTTTTGGGTAACAGCGGTTTTGTTTTACCATCTTCAAACAAGAGTAATTAGTACAAGGCTGTTTCTGTAACAGCAATGTCACACACTATTTATTTGGTCTTATTACCTTGTGTTTATAATCTATAATCCAAATTGTGTGTCTTATCATGCTAGTCTTTCATTTAGCATTTTTAGAAAATATTTTCATAGCAGTTTAAAATCCATAGAATGATGTGGGATTCAAGGATAGAAGCTATTTAGTTAGGGAAGAAGAAAGATGCAAGAGAACATGGCAACCATTCATGGTCACAGCTTTACCCCCCCACAATAAGTCTTTTGTTCCTTTATTTGTATTTAACTCTTGCCCCACTTTCTATCCATAGGACAATGGTGTAGGGGAAAAGACAAAAATTGACAGTTTCATATACATATACCTTTCAATGAAAATTATATTTCAAGTGCTATTTAAAAAAAAATATATATATATAGAAGCAATGGGCGCCTCTCCCGTCAAAATAAACGTCAAAATCTGACGCCATCTATTGACCGTCGCCGCAACTAGCGGCCTCGGGTCGGTGACAAAGCCACAACACCAGCTTTGGCAAACTGAGAAGCGTCCACCTAGAGACCATGGTTTCGGGCTAATGGCCCTCGTCAGTCTAGGGCGGACTTTATTCCATGAGATCCACACGGGATCTAATGGAATCTTCACAATCTACCAAAGAGGTGTTTTGCTGGCAATGTGGCTGGGCCAAATCTATGGCTAGAATATAGATGGAAAATTTGCCGGGAGGAAATTAATCCATAGAAGCAATGGGCGCCTCTCCCGTCAAAATAAACGTCAAAATCTGACGCCATCTATTGACCGTCGCCGCAACTAGCGGCCTCGGGTCGGTGACAAAGCCACAACACCAGCTTTGGCAAACTGAGAAGCGTCCACCTAGAGACCATGGTTTCGGGCTAATGGCCCTCGTCAGTCTAGGGCGGACTTTATTCCATGAGATCCACACGGGATCAAATAGTTGCGGCGACGGTCAATAGATGGCGTCAGATTTTGACGTTTATTTTGACGGGAGAGGCGCCCATTGCTTCTATGGATTAATTTCCTCCCGGCAAATTTTCCATCTATATATATATATATCAAAAGAGACAAAGGTCGCCTCTCCCGTCAAAACCTGACGCCATCTATTGACCGTCGCCGCAAACTAGCAGCCTCGGGTCGGTGACAAAGCCACAACACCAGCTTTGGCAAACTAAAAAGCGTCCACCTAGAGACCATGGTTTCGGGCTAAAGGCCTTCATCAGCCTAGGGCGGACTTTATTCCATGAGATCCACACGGGATCTAATGGAATCTTGACAATCTGCCAAAGAGGTGTTTAGCTGGCAAAGTGGCTGGGCCAAATCTATGGCTGAAATATAGATGGAAATTTTGCCGGGAGGATATTGATCAAAAGAGACAAAGGTCGCCTCTCCCGTCAAAATAGACGTCAAAACCTGACGCCATCTGACACCGACCCGAGGCCGCTAGTTTGCCGCGACGGTCAATAGATGGCGTCAGGTTTTGACGTCTATTTTGACGGGAGAGGCGACCTTTGTCTCTTTTGATCAATATCCTCCTGGCAAAAGCTATTTCCCTTATAATGCAATGTTCAAAAAGTTAAAAAGGGAAGGCATGGCTCATCAGTGGTGAACCCTGCCAACAGTTTCACCATTTTAATCTTCAGACTACTTCAATATTGTTATATACCCTGTGCATTTGTTATGTACCTTTCAATGTAAGAAATCATACAAGTTTTTCTCTGATTCACTGGCAGATGATAGCTACTTCTACTGTAGAGCCTCTCTGTAAAGAACATCTAGTTGCAGAGACTGAGTGTTCTTTATGTTAGAGAGGTGTCCTCTTACTGGAGAGAGTTGCTAATTAATAAAAATTATAATTTTGTATGCACGCGCGCACGATATGAAAACTGTCCATTGTAGAAAGACATCCTCTATCAAGTATGTCCTCTCATGGAAGTTCTACTGTTGTTATAAAAGAAAATAAGGCCTTATCCAAATAATTTATTAGTGTGTGACGTTTTGGCAACAACATTGTCACCATCATCAGACAATTTGGATTAGGCCTTATTTTCTTTTATTATAATCTATAATCCAAATTGTGCTTTATCATTCTACTGTTGTTGTTTCTTATCCCCTTGTGCAAAGATTACACAAAGTTCTACTGTAGTGATAGTTTTAGAGTTTGGCAAAAAAACTGAAAATATTGATAAAAAAGAAAATGATTTGAAGACATTCAGTTGATGTTGTTGTCTTGTAACCAAGACTGTATATTAGTAAATTAAATTAAATTGCCATCTATCGTTAAAGTTTTACACATATAAATTTACTAGCAATGCGCTTCTTTTAAATATCATCAAATATATCCAAACCAATCCAATAGTAGAGCGGTCTAGAGATTAATTTGGCGAAACCGCTGAGAGGGTTCACTACTGATGAGTCAAGCCCTCTCATTCAATAACTCATATCATTGCAGTAAGGTCTGTAGAGTTAATATTTGATGATATTTAAAAGAAGCGCATTGCCAGTAAATTTATTTGTGTAAAACTTCAAGACAGTATATAGCTGCTTACTA
The DNA here is from genome assembly GCA_030710605.1 of Cordylochernes scorpioides. Classification (NCBI taxonomy): domain Eukaryota; kingdom Metazoa; phylum Arthropoda; class Arachnida; order Pseudoscorpiones; family Chernetidae; genus Cordylochernes; species Cordylochernes scorpioides. The sequence goes on from CP092867.1 coordinate 107,491,046, forward strand.
TTTATTTATTGATATTCTTCCCAATATTTTTATTCTTGATTGAGTTACACAAGAAGAAATGTCAGGGGGAGGTCGATGGAAGGATGATCTAAACTGTTGGTTTTCGATCGCTATGAACCAGGTTCGATTCCCACATTGGGCACTTTTTTCTGATTTAAAAAAAAAATGCTCCAATGGCCTCCGATTCTTACAAAAGTCCAACTCCACCAGCGAGTGCAAGTAACCAAACGGGGCTTTGGCACATTTGTATGTACAAAGTCAAACTGCTTTTCATGTGTGTAGACATGTGGTGCACTTACAGTAAAAGCAGTCGCTTTCTTCTACCCACCATGATTATAATGGCCTATACCATGTGTACTAGGGATAAGCAAAAAGAAATGTCATTATAAAAGGCTCCTGGTATGTACACCTCTAGTAAATGTTTAAAGAACCTTGAGTGTAACCCCCTCTACAATAGGATTACAAACTTCCTGAAAGAACATTCTTTATTAAGAGCAAAGGTCATTTGAGATTTTCATCTAAAAAGCCGGGCTCAGCTGGCCCGGCTGATAGTACCCTGTAAGGGATCCTAATCCAGGGATACAGGGTGAGCAGTGTTTGTACTCCTTGTTAGGAGTGGCTGCACATGGCGTCTGTTCCTCATGTCAGAGGTGGCAATTTATTTTGGAGCTAAGTCGGCCTGCCACTGAATAGTGTTCCCAGTCTTAATGACAAAGGCAAACACATTCTACTTCACCCAATTATGATGGTTGTCAACAGACATCATCAAAAGTCTCAAGCTTTACAAGCTTGACACCCTAATATGATTAGTGGAGATAAGAAAGAAGATCTAAAAAGAAGAGAAAAGTCACTTGTCCTGTCAAAACAAACAATAAAACTATAAACACCATCTATTGACCAGCTCAAACTAGCATACTCAGATCATTGATAAAAGCCAAAACACCATCTTTGAAAAATTCATGGCTCCCACCTGGAGACTGGTTTCAAGCTAATGGCCCTTGTCAGTCCAGGGCAGGCTTTGATTTCATGAATCCAGTGCGAATGCTGAGGCAATAAGTATGTTAAAGGAAGAGCGGTCTTAAATGAGGCAATAAATATGTTGAAGGAAGAGCGGTCTTAAATGAGGCAATAAATATGTTGAAGGAAGAGTGGTCTTAAATGAGGCAATAAGTATGTTGAAGGAAGAGCTATCTTAAATGGGGCAATAAATATTCTGAAGGAAGAGAGGTCTTTAATGAGGCAATAAATATGTGGATAAAAGAGTGACTAGTCACGGAGATGATTTTTATTTTTAAAAATATTTATTTTTAATTGTGTGAAAAGGTGATATTCTATACAGGTAATATATGTACATACAAGAATTACATTTTGGGAAGAATCTGGGAAAACCTCACAACAATGGTATCTTGGACATTTTTCTTATTCATATTAACTTAAAAATTGTAATCTATTTCATGTGATAATTTTTATAGAAAAAGGTACATACATAGGCTGTTGCTATTTAACCTATTGGCATAATCTGTGAGTACTTCAGAACATATCTTTGGGACAGAGTTATTCTTCTTGAAGACTATGTATCTTCTGGTTGGACTGCTGGGACTTGGCTAGGAGCCACCTGCGGATGCTAGCTGTCCATCAACTTGATGTGGCAGGGTGGAGAGGTCCTTGAGCAGAGATTGGGACTCTGTTCCCACAGCCAAACCTGGTGATGGCGGGGGAGATTCAGTTTCCAGTCTTAGGTTCCACTCTGGTTCATCAGAAGGCTCAATACCTTGAGTTGGCTCTGTGGTGGAAGGCTTGGTACAAGGCTCATCTTCCAGTCTTAAGTTCCACTCTGGTTCCGCAGAAGGCTCATCTTCCAGTCTTAAGTTCCACTCTGGTTCCGCAGAAGGCTCATCTTCCAGTCTTAAGTTCCACTCTGGTTCCGCAGAAGGCTCATCTTCCAGTCTTAAGTTCCACTCTGGTTCCGCAGAAGGCTCAATACCTTGAGTTGGCTCTGTGGTGGAAGGCTTGGTACAAGACTCATCTTCCATTCTTAAGTTCCACTCAGGTTCATCAGAAGGCTCAACACCCTGAGTTGGCTCTGTGGTGGAAGGCTTGGTATAAGGCTCATTCTCCAGTCTTAAGTTCCATTCTGGTTCATCAGAAGGCTCAATACCCTGAGTTGGCTCTGTGGTGGAAGGCTTGGTACAAGGCTCATCTTCCATTCTTAAGTTCCACTCAGGTTCATCAGAAGGCTCAACACCCTGAGTTGGCTCTGTGGTGGAAGGCTTGGTATAAGGCTCATTCTCCAGTCTTAAGTTCCATTCTGGTTCATCAGAAGGCTCAATACCCTGAGTTGGCTCTGTGGTGGAAGGCTTGGTACAAGGCTCATCTTCCAGTCTTAGGTTCCACTCTGGTTCAGCAGAAGGCTCATCTTCCAGTCTTAGGTTCCATTCTGGTTCAGTAGAAGGCTCAATACCTTGAGTTGGCTCTGTGGTGGAAGGCTTGGTACAAGGCTCATCTTCCATTCTTAGGTTCCACTCTGGTTCAAGACAATCATCCTCAGTTTGCTCCAAGAGTCCATTGGGCTGGTCTGAAGGAGTAGCTGTCTGAGGAAGTAGAGATTGTGATTCCAGCTCTGTGACTTCTTGTGGACCACCATTTGGAGACAGTTGGCTTTCCTGGCCACCGGGATCCCCATTGGCCAGAATGGCTTCACTCTCTGCCTCAGTCTCTCTATCCTTCACTGGCTCATCCTCTTCATCATCATCATCAATGATCATCATAGTTTTCTTTTTCTTCTTTTTGGCCATTTCTTGGTTCCTCCTCATTCTTTCCCTTTGTTCTTCAGTGAGATCCTGGGGCAATCACAACATGGTAACATTGCTGCTTGGAATATAAAAAGTAACCAAACTTACATCATCTTCTGAATGAGATTGTTCGGCTGCTTCTCTTCTTCTCTTCTCAGCATTCTCCTCCTCCAGCTCCCGCTGGGTCCTGTTCACAGCTGTTATATAGATCCAGGGGACACATACAATCATTATCCCAGGCACACAGGGCCGATATGTTTGTTCTCCTTATACTGGAAGTGCACCATAAGCAGTTTCACTTTACACTAACAAAGAAAGTATCAGAGCTCTGTTTGGCCACCCTCACTGGGGGGAAGGGTAGGTGCTAAAGAAGCTATTTCACTTTAACGTGGGCTTCACACCAACACAATTATGGTATTCAAGTTAGGTTTTCTGAGGGTTCTCAAATGATCACATCCCACCATTGGGATTCACAGGTTAGTGAAATTCCGCCTTTGCCGGTCTCAAGCCCGGATTAAAAAGGAGGAGGGGGAGCAGTAACAAGCTCAATAAAAAACCTGGGCTCAGCTGGCCCGGCTGATAGTACCCTGTAAGGGTTCCTGATCCAGGGATACAGGATGAGCAGCGTTTGTACTCCATGTTAGGAGCGGCTGCACATGGCGTCTGTTCCTCATGTCAAAGGCGGCCATTTCATATTGGAGCTAAGTCGGCCAACCACTGAGTAGTGCTCCCAGTCTTAATGACTAAGGCAGACACATTCTACTTCACAGTCATGATGGTTGTCAAGTCTCAAGCTCTACAAGCTTAATACCCTAATATGATTGAGTGGAGATAAGAAAGAAGAAGAAGGAAGACAGGTTAGTGACAATGCTGCAGCTCTATATACATTTTTTAAAGATTATTATCCCTAGTACACGTGGTACAGGCCATGATAATCATGGTAGAAGTAGTAAGTGACTGCTTTTACTGTAAGTGCACCACATGTCTACACAGGTGAAAAGCAGTTCGACTTTTTCACTTACAAGTGTGGCAGAGTCCCATTTAGTTACTTGCACTCACTGGTGGGGTTGGACTTTAGCAAGAATCAAGGAACCATTAAAGCATTTTATTTTTTTAAATTAGATTTTTTTCTAATTTTTACCCAATGCGGGATTCAATCCCGGGTTGTAATGGTCAAAAACCAACAGTTTAAACCACCCTTCCACTACCTCTATATACATTGAAACACTAAAATTATTGTTGTTGTTGTTTCTTATCCCCTTGTGTAAAGATTACACGAATTCCATGAGTTCATGCTCCTCAAATTATTATTGTAGTTATGTAGTTATCCTCAAAAATTATTGTAGTAGTAGTAACTACAATATATTTACATTTTATGGAAGGCCAGCCACTCATTACGCCACAAACAGTTGCGCCTATTTTCTCCCTTTGATATATACAGAAATTCTATTCTATAGTCTATTCCAGACCATCTGGAAGTGGTTTCTATGATGTGAAACCAAACTATCTTTTATATACAGAAACTGGTTAATTAATTTCTTCTCCAAACTTTTATAATGTTCTTTAACTACGCCTTTGCCGGTCCCAAGCCCGGATGAAAAAGGAGGAGGGGGAGCAGTAACAAGCTCACTAAAAAACCTGGGTTCAGCTGGCCCGGCTGATAGTACCCTGTAAGGGCTCCTAATCCAGGAATACAGGATGAGCAGCGTTTGTACTCCATGTTAGGAGCAGCTGCACATGGCGTCTGTTCCTCATGTCAGAGGCGGCCATTTCTTTTGGAGCTAAGTCGGCCTACCACTGAGTAGTGCTCCCAGTCTTAATGACAAAGGCAGACGCATTCTACTTCACCCAGTCATGATGGTTGTCAAACAGACACCATCAAGGGTCACAACTTGATATCCTAATATGATTGAGTGGAGATAAGAAAGAAGAAGATAATGTTCTTTGTGTGCTAGGTCAGTCCTACAATGTTGTTGCTGCTAGTGTTTAGATCCCCATTGAACCATGAAGTTGTGTTACCTGAGGAGCTCCTCAAAGATGTCCTCCTGATTGGACTGGGGCGGACTCTGTTCAACTTCCATTGGAACATCCTCCTGGACTATTTCCTCTGAGATGAAGTCTTCATTGTTCACAGGCATCCCCATCCGGATCTTGGTAACATGGACCTGCACAGTTCACTCTGGGGTCAGGGAGATGGCTCCACCATACAACTTGTAGTACAGCCCACCAACCTGGTAGGATAACACAGGGGAGTCTAAAGTTGGCTGCAATACTTTTCTCTCAGTAGAGATAATTTTCACAAGTGACAAAAGGTAGTAGTTGTTAACACAAGGTAATAAGACCAAATACAAATAAATAAATAGTGTGCGACGTTTCGGTAACAGCGTTGTTACCATCTTCAGACAAAAGTACTGAATGAGAAATTTTATCACAGCATGTTTTTAAATAGTTACTGGCTATTTTGAGTAGCTATTTAAAACATGCTGTGGTAAAATTTCTCATTCAGTACTTTTGTCTGAAGATGGTAACAACGCTGTTACCGAAACGTCACACACTATTTATTTATTTGTATTTAGTCTTATTACCTTGTGTTTATAATCCAAATTATGCCTTATCAGGTAGTAGTTGTTGTTGTTTCTTATTCCCTTGTGTAAAGACTACACAAATTCCACGAGTTCATTCTCCTCAAGCTGTTTAATGATAAGCAGTAGCCTCTCCCAAAGGTTGTGTTTAGTGCATCTATTGCAAGCCAAAATGTGTTCTGGTGCTGCAGGTGCCAAGTTACACTTTGGGCAAGTAGGGTATAATATAATAATAATTCCAATAGGTTCCTTATAGAGTATCAACCACATATCCTGTACTGTGTCTTCTTTTGTTATTGTTTTTTCTATTCCCTTGTGCAAAGATTACAAATTCCATGAGTTCATGCTTCTTGAGCTGTTTGATAATAAGCAGCAGCCAAAGGTTGTGTTTAGTGCATCTATTGCAAGCCAAAATGTGTTCTGGAGCTGCAGATACCACTCCTGAAGGTATAGTGTCTTCTTCAAGTCAGAGCCGACCTCAGTGTTGGCACATGATGATGGAAGGAATTCACTTATAGGAAATGTATTTGCAGTACATGGATGGAAATAAGCCAATCTGGCACTTCCAAGATGTTGAGGCCAAGTTTGGTTACGTACAATTTCAGCAGGGGAATTGTGAAAGAAGCAGCCATGGAGACAAGGTTGTTCCCAGGTGGGTTCCAACCTTTTTTTTACTTATCCCTAGTACACGTGGTACAGGCCATGATAATCATGGTGGGTAGAAGTAGGCGACTGCTTTTACTGTAAGTGCACCATATGTCTACACATGTGAAAAGCAGTTTGACTTTGCACTTACAAATATGCCAGGGCCCCATTTGGTTACTTGCTGGGGTTGGACTTTTGCAAGAATCGGGGTCATTAGGGCTTTTTTTTTTTTTTTAAATCAGAAAAAGTGCCCAATGCTGGAATTGAACCCGGGTCGTAGCGGTCGAAAACCAATGGTCTAGACCACCGAACCCCGGGTTCCAACCTGGTTGTAGGAAGTGACTACTTGAACCCCAACTTAAAAAACAGATATATATATATATTGTCACAATGAAAAGTAATTAAATAAGCTCCTGAATGACTTTAAAAATGTATTTGGTTATTGGAAATAGATTTTAAATATAAAATAAGAGTTATACTATACATGCACCAAATTGACTCAGGAGTTAAAGCGTGAGGCGAAAACAGAGTTTCTTCCCCTTCCGCGTGGCACCTTCTTTTTACTTGACTGGTCCGACCAGTGTAAGATAAGAGGAAGTACCAGGAAACATGGTTCTTCTGACAATATTGAGCCTTTCGAAGTGTCAGCAAACTTGGATGATGTTACCTATATGGGTGGGAAATATTCCCTGAATGAGAACAATTTTAGGTCAACAACCTATAGGTTTTAGACAAAAGGGAAAGCTGCTCTAGGAATGGTCAACAATTGAAGCTGAGCTAGAATCTGGTATAGACACAATGCTGCCCCACAATCAACATTAGGTCCAGTGCTCTTCCATTGGCATCACACACATGTCGATTTTAATAATATTGAAAATGAATTCAACACATGCTTTTGACAACACAAATATATAAAAATGAAAGGATTTAAAAGCATGAATGTTTCTTTTATACATAATACAAACTTCTACTGTCCTTACTGCGATGAAAAAATATATTGGGAGGGCTTGGCTCATCAGTGGTGAACCCTCCCAGCGGTTTCGCCAATTTAATCCACCAGACCGCTTCTAAGAGCTCCAATACTGTATTGGGCGATTCTGCTTATATACGCAGCACTGAAGGATGGAATCTCAGAAATGGTTTTCAAGAAAACTATGGACATAAGCTTATAATATATATGGCATAAACATTTGTACATATCTACTCCTCTATGCTTAGTTAATATTCCATGTAATTGGTTTTACAATGTGTGACGTCTGAATAAAGATTTTATTCTTCAAGACAGAGTACAGATAGCCTTGAGTGAACCAATCATCTACCTGCTTTGATGACATTCCTTCCATTCCGATATTGTATGGGGGGGGGGGGGGGGGTAACTTCATTAATTTATAAACCAGAATTTTTGCACTATACAGGATCTTTGGGAGATGCTGCTGCTTATCATAAAACAGCTTGAGGAGCATGAACTCATGGAATTTGTGTAATTATCTTTACACAACGGAATAAGAAACAACAAAAAAAAATTCTCCAATGGCCCCCGATTCTTGCAAAAGTCCAACCCCACCAGCGAGTGCAAGTAACCAAACGGGGCTCTGGCACATTTGTAAGTGCAAAGTCGAACTGCTTTTCACTTGTGTAGACATGTGGTGCGCTTACAGTAAAAGCTGTCGCTAACTACCCACCATGGGCCTGTACCACGTGTACTAGGGGCTAATTTAAAAAAAAAAGAAACAACAACATAAACGAGAAGGTGTAAATACAGACCTGAGTTTGTTTCTTCTTCCCCAGGTTCTCAATTTGCTCCAGGTTGGCGTCAAAAGGCATCTTGGGGAACAGCCGGTGAGTCCAGTGTTGGAGGACTGCCACAACCTCGTCCAGGTCCTCTTTCTGCACTTCCACAGTCCGGAACACAGTCCGTATAGTCTGCGGGATCTCTCACCTCATAGCCCTTCCCACGGAGTTTGAGCTTACTGTGGTAGGTGAGCAGGTCTGTGATCCCTCGGGGCCCACACAACCTGGCATCATCCGGTGTCAGCAGAGGGAAACTGACTTCTTAACCAATGAGAGACCAGGTGGGCTGACTCGAGCAAGAATAGCCTAATCTAGAATATATAAATGATCACTTCAGCAACAGTTTGTTGTTGTTTCTTATCCCCTTGTGCAGAGATTACACAAAATTCCATGAGCCTTAGCAACAGGTTATAATAAGAACCATTCAACAAAAAGGTTGTCAGAACTGAATATTTAAAAAATGCAAACACTGGATTCTAAAAACAACCAAAACATAAATGTAAGTACAGTAGAACCTCCATGAGAGGACACTCATGCTAGAGGACACCTCTCTACAAAGGACCAGTTTTCATTTGCAAAATTACCATTTTTAATATTTAACAACTCTCCGGTAAGAGGACACTTCTCCCTAAAGGACACTTTGGATCTGCAATTAGATGTTGTCCTTTACAGGGAGTTTCTACTGTATGACATTTAATGTTGTCAGCTTATATAGAATGGGACACCAGCTTAAAAGTAGGCTTCAAAAAAATGCCTCAGATCAAATTTTCATTATCTGTCAATGATTTTTTAGTCATCTTCATATCTACTGTAACCTTCATATCAATGTAAATATACCCCTAATGTGACTTTCACATTAATGTAAAATATACCATATTGTAATCTTCACATTAATGCAAATATACCCCTATTGTAATCTTCACATTAATGTAAAATATACCCCTATTGTAATCTTCACATTAATGTAAAATATACCCCTATTGTAATCTTCACATTAATGTAAAATATACCCCTATTGTAATCTTCACATTAATGTAAAATATACCCCTATTGTAATCTTCACATTAATGTAAAATATACCCCTATTGTAATCTTCACATTAATGTAAAATATACCCCTATTGTAATCTTCACATTAATGTAAAATATACCCCTATTGTAATCTTCACATTAATGTAAAATATACCCCTATTGTAATCTTCACATTAATGTAAAATATACCCCTATTGTAATCTTCACATTAATGTAAAATATACCCCTATTGTAATCTTCACATTAATGTAAAATATACCCCTATTGTAATCTTCACATTAATGTAAAATATACCCCTATTGTAATCTTCACATTAATGTAAAATATACCCCTATTGTAATCTTCACATTAATGTAAAATATACCCATACTGTAAAATATACCCGTATTGTAATCTTTTTAGTGAAAAAAAAAGTTCCAATCAATATCAACACATTATAATATTGCCACCTAACCTTTTTCTATATTTTTTCCTATTTTTTCACACATATACAGTAGAACCTCCCTTTAGCGGACACCTCTCCACAAAGGACAGTTTTTATTTGTAAAATTACCATTTTTACAATTTAGCAACTCTCCGGTAAGAGGAAACCTCTCCCTAAAGGACACTTTGGCTCTGTAATTAGGTGTTGTCCTTTACAGGGAGGTTCTACTGTATATGTTATAAAAATTTCTGATTTTAAAATATTATTGAGATAAAGAATTATTACTTGCTGTGATGCTGAAATATTTTGAGTATACATGAGTATTTTATGATGTTTATGAAGTCATGAACAAAATAATAAAAACAGTTTTAATCATAACTTACTCGTTTATTTTTATTGTGATCTGATGAACATAATTAAGGATTGATAAAGCACAATTTGGATTATAGATTATAAAACAAGATAATAAGACCAAATCCAAATATATTATAAATTTATTTGGATTTGGTCTTATTACCTTGTTTTATAATTAAGGATGAAATCCCTGATTTTAAGCGAGTAGAATAAAGAAAATAAAAGATTACACATTTACATATCTACAGAAAGAGCCGGCCAACAGGAAACAACAACAATAGGTTTATATAGTCTAAAGCTGCGACATCTGGCGGTCAACTTTACAGAGTAGTTTGTTCTTGAACAATATAAATTTTATATAACATACATATAATATATATGTGTAATATGTGATCCAAAGTTATTACACTGCAATATTTGATGTATTACACTGTTGTAGAATCCTGTCGACTTAACCGTTCTGTGACAATATCGTTGCGGAATTTCTTGTGGTTCGATTTGAATGGTGAGGATTGGTTGAAACGCAGTCGTTTGAGTGGAAGTTTAAGCATACAGTTAGGAATAATCAGGACACATGATGAGGTTTGGAAATAAAAGGCAACTGGGTTGGAGGAAAGAAGGCTTGAGAAGAGCGGAGCGATTTTGATTGTTAATTATCTGATCACATGGCGGTGATTGTACTTAGCTACGGGATGAGCAGAGGGGGAGAGGTCCAGAGCCGATGTCACCTCCTTGGGAGCCAAAGCGTAACTGACAATTCTTGTCTTTCGATTTAACACCAAGACTCAGTTTCTTTCTGATTGGTCGAGAGATGATCACATGATCTTTTCCTATTGGTCGACCTATTTAGATGCTGTTTTCTGATTGGACCGCGGTTCTCTTTGGTGAAAGATATGGCCTGCCTGATAGGAAGTGTCGGTTGCTATTTCGACTTTATTTACTTCCGCGTTGTCAAAATACGTCCGGTTCTGTCCGGAAATGTTGGGCGTCTCTATACTAATATAACTTCTGTGGATACCAGATACGTCCTGCTTTGTCAGGAAGTATTGAGTGCTTCGCGACTAATATAACTTCTGCGGTCACTAGAGACGTCCGGTTTCTGCCAGGAAGTGTTGGTTTAAACTTAGCTCGCAGGGACCCGGGGTCAGAAGGTTAACTGCGACGTTATTAATAAATATGTTCTCCTCTAGATCTACTTCCTATGTCTTTTGTTACTTTCTTTCCTCCAGTTACCTTATTCTTTTATAAATCTTTGAAAATCATACATGGTACATACATAGTGGGTCGGGGTTGCATTTAATTATATACAAATTATGACAGATGCGCCCCCTACATGTGAAGAATTCAAGAAGGGGTTAGCCTGAGAGAATTCTGTAAAGTGAAAAATAATTTTGTGGGAAAATTAGTTGTGGGTATTGAGTCTATATACAAGCATTGGTGGCGATATAATAAGTAAAATAGAATGGTGTTGATGATATAGGTTGAGTATAATTAATAGAAATCAAAAAATTTTTTAATTGTAAGAAATCAATGAATGCTATGGTACATAGTGGGCCTAAAACGAAAGGAAAATGCGCCTAAACGATTTCTACTCGAAATTAGAAATAAAACGAGGGAGTTCTATTAGGGCTTTTGAGAAATCAAAATAAAAATAAAAATGGTTGACTGAAATCAAAATTGAATGTGTTTGGTTGAAAAAGAAAAATATTTTGTTGCATGGTGACAAAGGACAAATGCTTTAGTTACTTTTTTGCTCGAATTTTGGAAAAGAATTCGAGGAAATTTCATAAGGCGCTTTGAAATCAAGACAAAATAAAATAAGAATAGTTGAATGAAATCAAAATTGAATGTGTTTGGTTGAAAAAGAAAAATTGTTTTGTTGCATGGTGATAAGGAAAATGCCTAGTTACTTTTTTGCTCGAATTTTGGAAAAGACTTCGAGGAAATTTCATAAGGTCTTTGAGAAATCAAAGTAAAATAAAAAGTTGAAAGAAATCAAAGTGAATGCTTGATGCATGGTGAAA
>CP092867.1:107502788-107571172 GCA_030710605.1 Cordylochernes scorpioides
TCTCGATATTCCTCTACGCCCTGTAATTCCTTCTCTAAATCGTCAGTTTCAAGAAGCGTTTCTATTTCGTGATCCACTACTTTAAGTTCGTTAAATGATTCATTCAATTGTTCTAATAATTCTTCAAGTTCAATTCTCATTAGCTTGTCAAGTCCACTTTCAATCTTATTGCATGTTTTCGTTAAATATGATCTGTTAACAGCACGCTTCTTTTTTAAACGTAGAATTAATTCTTCCGCCATCTTGTAAACAAAGCGGCAAGTAGGGTTAGCTAGCGAGTTCCAAAATGGTCAGCTCAAAATGCTTCTTTTTTTTCTTCTAGAATTTACCTTCAACAGTCCCGGCTGGGATGCCAAAAATATTGCGATTTCACCGCCACTCTGTGTTGTGACGACGATCTAAATTCTATAGAGGTAGTCACTCACCTCTATTCTTGGTCGGCGGGGTTGAAGGTTCAAAGTTAAGGCGTCGTTGTTTATAACACTTTTAAAATATACGACGAAAACAGAGGGAAAATTATATTTATTACAATTTAAGAAAATAAGTAAAGTATTATTTAAACATTTACACTAAAAGAATTGGAGATCAGGGCAAATTCTAGCGTTCGAAAAAAAGTTGTTTACAAGTTCTTCCTCTATTGTTTCCTCATTTTTGCCGCTGCATCCCCGTAGCTGCCTCCGCCGGCCTCCCATTGGCTGCTTCGGACGTCTTCTTTTCCAACATAGGGTTAGCTAGCGAGTTCCAAAATGGTCAGCTTAAAATGATTTTTTTTCTAGAATTTACCTTCAACAGTCCCGGCTGGGATGCCAAAAATATTGCGTTTTCACCGCCACTCTGTGTTGTGACGACGATCTAAATTCTATAGAGGTAGTCACTCACCTCTATTCTTGGTCGGCGGGGTTGAAGGTTCAAAATTTAGGTGTCGCTGCTTATAACACTTTTAAAATATACAACGAAAACAGGAGGGAAAATTATATTTATTACAATTTAAGAAAATAAGTAAAGTAATATTTAATTAATTATATATTTAAATATTTACATTATATATTTAAATATTTACACTAAAAGAATCGGAGATCAGGGCAAATTCTAGTGTTCGAAAATTGTTTACAAGTTCTTCTGTTATTGTTTTCTCATTTTAGCCGCTGCATCCCCATAGCCGCTTCCGCCGGCCTCCCATTGGCTGCTTCAGACGTCTTCTTTTCCAACACACCTTATTATATAACTCTTTTCAATTTTTTGGAATGAAGCAAGAATATTCTATAATATGGTTTTATTTGCGAAGAAAACGATTTTTAAAACATATATTATCTGAAAAAATAGTACAAAAGTGAAATTCTACTAGGATTAAGTGGGTAATTTTAGAAAAAGGCATCTTCTGAGCGTGTAACTGAGCTTCTGACAGCGTGCGCCCTCTGTCAGAGTATATATCAACTTTGTTGATTTTTAATTATTCTACAAAGAGCCAAATACCCATTCCTGATTAATCAAGAAAAACTTTCCATGTACGCGTTTCGGGCTGTTGGCCCTCATCAGCCTGGTACAAGCTGTACCTCAACGACCAAAACACTCTTGCACTTCTGGCCTTAAATGCCGTTTCATAATTTTTGAGGATGCCTGAATGACCAGATTTTTGGTCATTGAGGTACAGCTTGCATCACGCTCATGTGGGTCAACAGCCCGAAAAGTTGACGTGGTTAGTTTTTCTTGATTAATTAAGAATGTATATTTGGCCAATTCTGTAAAAATTAAAAATCAACAAAGGGTTGATATTTATTTCGACAGATGGCGCAAGCCATCAGCAACTTTTAGGTGCACGATCAAGAGATGCCTTTTTCTTTAAATTATTAAGTTTTTGAAACTAAGTTCACTAAATAGAGTAGCATTTTTCTTCAAAATTATAGATAATTCAACAAGAGAAAATATATAAACCATAATGCATATATTTTTTACAAACTTCGAAAAATAATTTTATAATATATAAATATTTACAAAATAGTTATTTATGTGTCAAAACATTTTTAAAAAATTCACATTATTTCAGAATGTTTTCATTTTTGCCACAAATACTCTTATATATATAATACAATTCATTTTAATCCACAATTAACGCTATTTTAATTTTCTTTTATCATCATTTACTCGCGCCAAATATTGTAAATGTAAATATTAATGTTGTCCTCGTTTTAGTGTTTTTGAAACTTTTGTTTTGTAATCGTAGCTATTCGATTAAAACCTTCTTTTAAATAACGTCAATTTTCGAAAAGGAATTTGTAAGTTGAGATATGTGTTGCTGGTCAATTAATCTATTGTATAGTTATAGTATAATGTATTGTTTTTTTTTATTCACATATTTGCTAAATCCAGTTTTTTTATTCTTCTAGAGCGTACCACCATCGCTAACTATAAAGCAACTTTATTTTAGCAGCAATTTTAAAGATTCGAGAAGTATGTAAAATTTGAAAATAGGCAGTTGTGATTGAGAGATAAATAATATATGTAAATAGAAAGCAGAGCTGCCAGGTTCAGCACCATCCATCCCTTCGTTGATGTAGACAAACATTCCCTCCTGATGAGTTAGAATGACTTATTGACTGTGTTTCTTACCTCTCAAACTGGTAGGTAATAGTAAAAACTAATACATAATGGGGGAAAAAAAGTGCTTTACAACAACCTCAATCCACTTGATAAATTCCACTATCAGAAATTTACATTTGTGTAGATAGTAATAGATCCAATTATTCATGTTTGAAGGACTGTTGGTTTCTACCTTTTTGGATTTGTTTGTTTATCATTCTTTTCAAAATCCACAACATAGTGGACACCTCTCTTTAAAGGACAGTTTTCATTTGAAAAATTACAATTTAGCAACTCTCCGGTAAGAGGACACCTCTCCCTAAAGGACACTTTGGCTCTGCAATTAGGTGTCCTTTACAGGGAGGTTTTGCTCTGTATTCAAATTTATTCTCACCAAAAAAATTAATAATATTCAACAAATTTGTAAAATACTTCCACTTATGTAAATTATTCAATATATATACAGTAGAACCATTCTTTAGTGGAGTCCACGCTAGCAGACACCTATAAATGACAGTTCTCATTTGCAAAATTTTTACAATTTAGCAACTCTCTGGTAAGAGGACACCTCTCCCTAAAGGACACTTTGGCTCTGCAATTAGGTGTTCTTTAAAGAGAGGTTCTACTGTATATTATTTCTCCTTTAGTTTCTTGTAATCTTATTACAGCCTTAAGATAGATTGTGAAATAATTACAAAGGATTTAAATGATATACATCAATCGAAATAATTGCAAAAAGTTTCTTTATTCAATAAAAATGGCAAGTTTTCAAGCGTTAGCTCATCATCAGGCCAATTGTTATGCAAATTCCTACAATTTATATAGAGGTGTGGGAGATATATTTACATATTTAAACTTGGAAAATTGTAGGAATTTGAGAAACAACTGGCCTGATGATGAGCTAACACTTGAAAGCTTGCCATTTTTATTGAATAAAGAAATTTTTGCAATTATTTTGATTGATTTATCGTTTATTACAGTCTGTTGAAGGACGTTATTGTCTGAAAGCTTGCCAAGATTATATCTCTTTAATAAAGAGTCTCGTCACAGTTATCTTTTATTCCTTCTTAGATATGACATTTGGTGATTCTTTCTCTTGTAATTTAGATCCAATTGTATCTGGAGATCCCCCCAGAGAAATATGGTCAAATCTAAGATCAAACCTAACATGAATATTTGAATCAATCTTAAACACAAGGTAATATGACCAAATCCAAATAAATAAATAGTGTGTTACATTTTGGTAACAGCATTGTTATCTGAAGATGGTAACAACGCTGTTACCAAAATGCCACACACTATTTATTTATTTGGATTTGGTCTTATTACCTTGTGTTTATAATCTATAATCCAAATTGTGCCTTATCATTGAATCAATCTTGTTTGTTTACATCACAAACTTTGGTCAATCAGAAGCAGTGTTTCGGATTTGGCCAAATATTTCCAGATCTCCCCTTATATCAGTAGCCCCACATTTATGGCATGTAGTTTTCTAAGCATTTTAACTTGGGAGAATTTTTGTTCTCTGCTAGTCCCAAATAATGAGCATAATTGATCTATACTGATTATATTCTTTGTAGATCGTGAAATGCGTGGTGTCACTGGAGACCCGCTGGCAATTCTCCACCAAACTCTGCAGCCATGGCAGAGGCGCCATATTCATTGTACATCAAGCATGTCAAACTCAAATCCTAACACGGGCCAAATAAAAAAGTAATAAGATTATGTGGGCCGCAAAAAAAGAAAACAAGTAATTAAATTTTTATAGTAACATTTATGTAGGTTTATTTTAAAAAATACTAATAAGAAAAAAGAAAGTAAAGTTAATATTTTCTCCCTGATATTTGGCATCTCTTTTCTGCTACCATCTTTCCTACTTCGGGGGAAATCTTGTTCGCAGTGATTAATTTTAAAACTGACCCAAGGTGAACGTCAGTAATTCTCGATCTGAT
Organism: Cordylochernes scorpioides; assembly: GCA_030710605.1. NCBI lineage: Eukaryota > Metazoa > Arthropoda > Arachnida > Pseudoscorpiones > Chernetidae > Cordylochernes > Cordylochernes scorpioides. The sequence continues at coordinate 107,507,318 of CP092867.1, forward strand.
TGGAGACTTATTTTCTTTCATAAGTGAAAATAACAGCTCGCACCGATAAGTACTTCCAAACATGGACATAATTTCATATGCTAATTTTCGAGTGTTTTCAAATCTGGCTGGCAAATATTTGTAAAATTCAGAAACGCCAACTTCAATGAATTTTGCCTTTAAATCTGAATCGCACTGGATATCTATTACCTCCATTTGCATATGATTAGGTACTGATTCTTTATTTATCGAGAAAATCGAAGAAAACAAAGTAAACTTGTCTTCCAAAGATTTTAAATCAGAAAACCTTGTTTCAAATTAATTTCTAAGACTTAAAATTTTTTCTGCATATTTTTGATACGATGCAGTTTCACCTAAACTTGATTTGTACATGTTGCATGTCGGAAAGTGCATTAAATCTTCGTTTTTCAATACATGTTGGTAATGATCTGATCCTTTCCTTGCAGTTTCAAATTTAAATCCGACAAGTGTTTTGTTATGTCAACCATGATGGAAAAATCTTGCAACCATACTTGATCAGAAAACAAAGTGATGTCTTGATTCTTGGTTATTAAAAACTGACATATTTCTTCTTTCAAGTCCCAAAATTGTTTGAGAACCTTGGAGCATGATAGCCAACGTACCTCGGTATAGTATGATAAACCTGAATATTCACTTTCTAATTCAGTTAAGAACAGAGAGAACTGTCGCTGATTTAAACCTCAAGATCTTATGAAATGAGGGGGAGGGATATAGATTATATATTCGAAACTATTATAGACGCGTATGATTCTTTTAAAAATTAAATAATATCCACTTCCATTACCGCAAATAAGGGCAGTAGAAATTTTTTAATTTTTAAAAGAATCATACGCGTCTATAATAGTTTCGAATTTTCATAACAGATGGCGCGTTAAAGCTTCATAAATATGTTAAAATTAGCGATTAAATATACAGTAGAACCTCCCTTTAGTTTTTTTCGCAGTAATGCTACGAAACCGTTGGTTTTTCCAGTCATTGAAGGAGCTCCATCTGTTGCTACAGAAGTCAATTTTGATTGAGGTAAATTGTATTTTTGCAGAAGATCATAAACGCAATTAAATATATCTTCTCCTGTAGTAGTGCCATGCATCGGTACTAGTTCCAATAATTCCTCAAAAATGTTGAAATCCGTGTTGCAAGCTCGAAAAAAAACAGCTAACTGAGCTACGCCCCCAATGTCCGTACTCTCATCACAGGCAATGGAAAATGCTTCGAAAAAAGATGATTTTTCTTTTATCTGATCATTTAAATTTCTGGCCATATCAGTAACTCTTTCCACAACGGTATTTCGAGACAAAGATATTGCTTGAAACGTCCTCACACTTCTAGGACAAACAATTTCTGCAGCTTTAATTAAACATTCCTTGATGAAATCACCATCAGTAAAAGGTTTTGAGTGTTTAGCTATCATCTCCGATAAAACGTAGCTTGCATGCACCGCCGCTTCACTCTCTTGTGATACTTTAGTAAACATAAACTGTTGTTTTTTCATTCCCAACTTGAACTCTTTTAACTTTTCTTGTCTCATTAAACCTTCGTAGGTATCATATTTTGATTTATGTTGTTCATAATGACGTTTAATGTTATATAATTTTGGCACACTAATAGCATTATTACATATCAAGCAGATGATTTTATCTTTTACTTCAGAGCAAAAATACTCTAATTCCCACTTTTCTTGAAAATTCCTATGTTCGTCAGCAATTTTTCGTTTAGTTTTACTGCCACTTGGTTTTGATGAAGACATATTAAATACAAAGGTCTGAAAAAAAATTAGTAATCGCTAACACAAAATAATAAAACGTTTTAATTAATATTTAAAATTTTTTTTTTAAATTTATATTTTTTAACTTACCAGACTACTACACAGAATAACTGCACAAATTATTGAACGTAACTTAAAAAAAAAATTTTTTCTAGTACTCCGAAAGAATATTTTCTTTAAACTTTAAGGCACACAATACTTATGGCGATGTACATACGTTATGTATGTAGGTATAATATTATCAAAACTTACGACTTATGTATGGCGACCAGTGGTTCGTTATTAATAAATAAATTATGTATAATTACAATTTTTAAAAATTAGGTTACAAATTTTTATTAATTTTTTTTTTAATTTATAAAAAAAATTTTATTAAAATATATTGTCTGGTGGGCCGCAAATTTATTCGTTGTGGGCTGCATGAGGCCCGCGGGCCACGAGTTTGACATGCCTGTTGTACATAGTTGTAGTGCATATATATAATTGTCTTTTTTTTTTTTTTAAATAGTGCAGACTGCACTTTTGCATGTACAGTAGAACCTCCATAAGAGGACACTTGCGCTAGAGGACGCCTCTCTACAAAGGACAGTTTTCATTTGCAAAATTACCATTTTTACTAGTTAGTAACTCTCCAGTAAGAGGATACCCCTCCCTAATAGACACTTGGGCTCTGAAACTAGGTGTCCTTTACAGAGAGGTTCTACTGTATTGACAAGATGTCAATAAAATTATTTAAATTGTCAATACTGATTATATTTACCAAGAAGCTGTCTGTAAATTGATCCGTACTGGGTGTGTGTAGGAAGCATGGAGGAGGATGAAGTGAGCATTCACTCCGAGGCGGAGGAGGAGCCGATGGAGGAGAACCACGCAGAGGGGAATGATGAGGACAAGGAGGAAGAAGAGAATCTGGAGTCCACCCAGAATGTTGCTATTGCTGTCAAGAAGAGAATTGTGAAGAACCCTCGTCCCAAGTTCAATGCTGAAAGGTGAACATCTATTTTGTATATATATTTCTAAAAAAGCACAATCTTCTCGCCTCAAATTAAACTTCAAAACTAGACCCCATCTATTTGAAGTTAGAGGAGCCCAGTGCTTTTTTAGATCAATTTCCTCCTGGAAAAATTTCCATCTATATTTTAGCCATAGATTTGGCCCACATACTTTGCCAGCAAAACACCTCTTTGGCAGATTGTGAAGATTCCATTGGATCCCATGTGGATCTCTTGGAATAAAGTCCACCCTAGGCTGACGAGGGACATTAGCCTGAAACCATGGTCTCTAGGTGGACGCTTCTCAGTTTGCTAAAGCTGGTGCTGTGGCTTTGTCATCGACCTGACGTTGGTAGTTTGCAACGACGGTCAATAGCTTGCGTCTAGTTTTGATGGGAGAGGAATCCTGTGCTTTTTTGATCAATTTCTTCCCGGCAAATTTTCCATCTATATATATATTAGATAGTAAAAAGGCATATATTGGATTGAATAAAATATTTATATATGCCTTTTTACTATCGAATGATTTAAGTATGGATTGCTCTATTTTCAAAATATATATACATTACTATATATAGTCACGACCGTCTTTCCTCATCGGCCTCTGTCACGGATGCGCGCGCACAGGGAGGTCACGTGCTCGCCGGCAGCCAATAAAAATAAAATAAAAAAACTCCCTCGAGCCAGATTTGAACCAGCGACCTAAAGATCACCGTTGTAACATCTACAGTCCTCCGCTCTGCCAACTGAGCTATCGAGGGATACAAACTGTATGAATAAGTTTACCTTATAAAGTCAACTAATCCTATTTCTACACAAAATGTACTCATACATATATTATATATAGTCACGAGAGTCTTTCCTGATCATTCAGTCATTGGCCGGCCGCCTCAGTCACGGATGCGCGCGCACAGGGAGGTCACGTGCTCGCCGGCAGCCAACGGGCGGGCGCCGCCGGCAGGGGGGGGGGGGTGGGGCATTACGTCACTCAAGGTCACCTACGCGCCAACGATGACACGTGATCGTAGCCGTCCAATAGGAGGGCGCCGGCCATCCGTGACAGAGGCGGCCTATGACTGATTGATTAGGATTAGGATATGCATTTATTTAAGGCGCCAATTTATAATTGTAACAAATAGTATTTGAATAAAAACATTCAATCGGGTAAAACACGGGCGTTGCCCGGGTCATTCGGCTAGTATATATTTAAAAATAAAAAAGACATATCCTGACCATTCACATGAGCATATTAGATATCAGAGCGCCATCTAGTGGAGCAAAAATCAAATAAACGTTGATTGAACTTGTTCCATGATATTTGGCCTACCCATTTTCTTGATAAATCAAGAAATGTCAACCACATACTCATTTTTGGGCAGTTGTCCCTTGTCAGCATAATGCAGACTGTACCTCTACAACCCCAATTTGGTCCCAGAGGGTTCCTGAGAAATCAAGAAATGGGTATTTAAGGCCAAATATGCATATATATGTTATATAAAATTTATATTTTAATTTAAAATTATATTGTTCTAGACAGTGCTGTAGTCGTAAAATTAGCATAGGGTATACGCTTGAGAATATAAATTTTTGGTAAAAATAAACAAGGTTATTTTTAATTATATTTTTATTTGAAAAAAAGACGTAAAATATTACATACAACTTTTACATAAAAATGTCCCATAATGACTGCCGAGATGCATCTGTATTTTTTCTGGCACAAACTCTTGATCTAGTGTCAGTAGATGATCTATGATGTAAAAGCCATGATTGAACGTATTTTTTTGGCTGAAACATTTCGATTGGTGGTCCATTTGAATTTATGAACATTAAGTTCGAAACATTTGATATTAGCAAAGAAGTCCGCAAGTTTGTTATTATATCATTCATCAGGCTGAAACCTCGCTCACATTCAGCTGTTGAACAGGGCAATGTTGAAATTGCCCTGAAAAATGGTTGAAGTGTTTCGGGAACATTGTTTTTTATCATCAACAAAATCTCTCAAGCCGTTAATGCATTTCATTTCATCTAAGTTAAACCTTCGACAAATACGTCTCACTTCGACCTCTCCATATCGAACATTTTCTGCGTCAAAATTGTTTGGTTCTAGAGCTGAAATATCCTTAATTAATTGCTCATTATCTTCATTTGATTCTGTACACAACCTTAATTTTAACTTTTCTATTATACTTAGAAGACATTTTTTTCTATCAATCGGAATAATTTTGGCATTGGGAACTAATGTTACGCTCCTAAAAACTAAGTTTTCTGCCGCTTCAAGAGCTAGCAAGCTTTTTTCTCCTGGTGATGTTTTGAAGCTTTCTATGACTCTAATTGTTCTCTTTATTATATGTTCCGCCTTTTGTAAAGTAGTTGTTCTAGACTGCAGCTCTAAAGACAACATTGACATTTCCTGAAGCGTGTCGTACATTAAACCTAAATCTAATATAAATTCTGGACTCTCCAATCTTAATAACCCTTGATATGTGGAATCGAGATATGTTGATGATTTGAAATGATGGTGCAATGACTCGTATGACTCGCAGACGGTTTTTATTCTTCTAAAACTACTTGAAATCCATCGTACTCCTAAAATTCGACCCACTTTAGCAAATCTTGTTCCTAATTCATGGCAAGCTTCCTCCAGAGCACGACAATTTTTGGGAGATTGGCTATATAATGAATACAGTTTGTCCATAAAAGCTTTAAAATGGTTGATTCCGCGGACTTCTTTGATAGTATCGCCAACAGAAAGCTCTAATCTATGGTTGTGGCAGTGCCATGCAAAAAGTTTTGGAAACTTTTGCATAAGTCGAGTTACGACTCCCGAATGTCTTCCTACCATGACACTTGCCCCATCAGTCGCAATTGCTATCCAATTTTCTTTTAAATATTCTTCGTTCAACCCATGTTTATACAAAGTATTCAAAAGCTCTTTTTCAATATTTTCTGAGTCTTGGCATTGTAATTCACACAAATCAAAGAAAATATAATCAATACTTTCTCCTCCTAAATATGCTTTCAAGAAAATGACCAAAGTTGATTTATTACTTAAGGTTGTTGATTCATCAATTAGTATAGTAATTTTTGAATTTGTTGACAAAATCTTCGCAACAAGCATTTTCCGCATTTCGCAGGCTATATGGTTTATTATTTGTGTAGCAGAATATCTGGAGTGAAGAGTCGATCCTAATTTAATGCCATTTAATGTTTGTAACGTGATATGATTTTCATAATCAGAATATGGTCTATTTGTTTTAGCGATATTATAAGCAGTTCTAAAAAGCTTAATATTTTCATTTTCTACTTCAATGTTCATATTGTTTGCATATTCTTCTAATTTATTTTTTTTTTCTGTCTTTCTTAATATTCTCAGCTATTTTATGAGCTTCAGACTCACAATGCTTTTTAATTTTCATTCGAATGTTTGATAATTTGCTTGCCCGATCTTTTCCTGCTGCTTCTATTAGGTAGTTACTCCATTCTGGTGAAATATGAATTCTTTCACTTTTTGCAGCCCCTAAAGTTTTAACACTTGCGCAAATGTTACATCCGAGTCTACCTTTGGAAATTGAAAGCCATGGATACTTTTCCTTAAATTGAATATATTGGGAATCATTCCAAACTTCAAATTTGAAATCCTGGTCATTCATTTTCTCTGGTGAACTATTGATCAATATATCAGCTCTTTTTGAGATAGTACTTGCATTTGATGTACCAACAGTGTTTTTATTTCTTTTAACAGCTTCTTCTAGTTCATTCTTTTCTGCATCTTCTTCTACCTCCAAACTTCTTTTAGTACATAAATTTCCTGTCTTCAACCAGCGGTCCATAATTAAACAGAAGAGTTATTTTCGAAAGCTAGTATAAGTACAGAAAATTTAAATTTCACTTATTTTAACATTAACAAAATTTTGATACTTACTTAATCGATTTGTTTTGAATAAAATCTTTATTTTATTTATTTTTTTAAAAAACAAACACCAACTTTTCATCAACAATTAAAAACAATTTAAATAAGCTTTTAAGCCAGTATCAATAAACTTACTTAAAGAAGTTTTCAAAATTATATTTTTTTGAAAATCAATGTTATTTTGTCAACAGCTTTTGCTAACTTCAAATAAACTAAAGAATATGCAAAATTAACGTCCACAATAACGTAGTTTAGTATGGTTACCATAGCAACTTTAGTTAAAGAAGAGTATTTGATAAAATTCAAATATATTTTCAATTGTATAGAATTAGAAGAAAATCGTTTTAAATCGAAAACCAAATTGTTTATGTATTAGTTTACATCACTGCTGGATAAATACAGCATTGGTAATAAGAGAACATCTATCTTGAAGAAGTCGTTTTTACTTTTTTTTGTAAATGATTTTAACATCAGAAAATATAACTTTATTTTTATTTAAACTTTAATTTTTTAACATATTTTCTATTAAGCAAACATAATAACTTTTAAATATTAGGAAAGTTTTTAAAGTTTTCATTTCATTGTGGTTTTAAACAAAATTACCATTTTCAAAAATTACAGGTTCGGTTATATTCGTTTTCCGTTTTTCGTTAAAGGAGGCTTGTTTGATTATTAATTTGAATATAGTTGATATATTTTTCCCAAGAAATTTTTACTAAATGAATGAAATATTTTGTGTGAATTGTTAATTTGAAAATTTTTTGCAATTTTTCAGTACAATAGTTATCATCATTTTTTTTTTTTACTATTACAAAGAAAGAAAATAATAAATTTTTAATAAAAATTTGAACAAAATCATAGGGTATACGCTATTTTTAAGTAAAACCACTAGGTATACGCTATCTAAATTTTAAAAGCATAGGGTATACGGCTTATACCCCCGTATACCCTCCACTACAGCACTGGTTCTAGAACAAACTACTCTGTAAAGTTGACCGCCAGATGTCGCAGCTTTAGACTATATAAACCCATTGTTGTTGTTTCCTGTTGGCCGGCTCTTTCTATAGATATGTAAATATGTAATCTTTTATTTTCTTTATTCTACTCGCTTAAAATCAGGTATTTCATCCTTAATTATAAAACAAGATAATAAGACCAAATCCAAATAAATTTATATTATTTGGATTTGGTCTTATTACCTTGTTTTATAATCTACTAGACGAATGACCCGGGCAACGCCCGGGTTTTACCCGATTAAATGTTTTTATTCAAATACTATTCGTTACAATTATAAATTGGCACCGTGGACGTCACTTTTGTGAAACGTCCCGCTCCAAACTTTACAGTTAGATTAGTTACGATATACACATGTGTAAATCTTCAAATCGAGCGAGCGTCTATAAATATCTCGATTTAGATCAAGTATTCTAATTATTAAGCGAACTATTATTAATAAAATTTTGAGAAGATATAGATTTTAAACGTATTTATAACCTTGATAGAGGGCGCTGTTCGTGAGCTAAGTAGAATAATTTGAATATAGTTTTAATATTTAATTTATATATAATTTAAAATAGCCTATCGTTTTCCTCGTATTTGTTTACCTATATATGGAAATTTTGGTACTGTAAAAAAAAAACTTTGCTTCAATAATATTTAAAAAAAAAGCACCCAGGCTAAGTTTGGAACCAAGGTTGTGGAAATACGAAGCCATACACCTAACCATTAAGCCACGCTTGGCATCATAAATATTCGCATGTAAAGCTATTTCAGGCCTTACATATTTCTAACGACCTTTTTGAAATAGGTTTTTGAAACATGGAAATTATAATACCTCAAATAAATAGAAATATAGTGAACACAAATAAAACATACCAAATATTTCGAATTAGAGCAGTTATTTTAAACGGCGAATTAGATCAGTTATATCTAAAAATGAAAATATATAAATAAATAAAACATACCAAATATTTCAAGAGCAGTTATTTTAAACGTCGAATTAGATCAGTTATATCTAAAAATGAAAATATATAAATGAATAAAACCTACCAAATATTTCAAATTAGAGCAGTTATTATATAAATATTTATATTATATGTGTTATTAAGCGAACTATTTTAAACGGCGAATTAGATCAGTTAGTTATTAAGCGAACTATTATTAGATATTTTAAACGGCGAATTAGATCAGTTATATCTAAAAATGAAAATATATAAATAAATAAAACCTACAAAATATTTCAAATTAGAGCAGTTATTATATAAATATTTATATTATATGTGTTATAAAGCGAACTATTATTAATAGAATATTGAGAAGATTTAGATTTTAAACGTATTTATAACCTTTTAGTATTGATAGAGGGCGCTGCTCGTGAGCTAAGTTAAATAATTTGAATATATAGTTTTAATAATTGATTTATATATTTTTTAAAATAGCCTATCGTCACCCCCGTTATTTTTTTACCTATGTATGGAAATTTTGGTTTGAATTAGTGAACTACTGCGAATTTGTATACCGGACATACCAACAGACCAACAAACAAACATACAAACATTCATTTTTATATATTTTTTTTATATATATTTTTTATATATATTTTTATATATATAAAACTTACATTTTAAATAAAATAATATTTTTAATAATTTGCTACAATAATATAAAAGAAATGAAAAAAAAAAAAAACACCCACGCTGAGCCTCAAACCTAGGTTGCGGGGGTACGAAGCTGTGTACCTAACCTATAGGCTAAGCTTGACGTTACAAATAAGCTCATGCGAGGCTATTTAAGGCCATACGTCTGCCGCGAGGGGGCGCTGATTGCGAGTGAATTTACGTTTTATTGTAAATAAAAATGCAACGAAAGGTTATTTCTAAAGAGTAATTAGCCAGAAACCATCCCGGTAGTATACTAAACATCTTCCCAAAGTTTCATCACGATTGGTTTAAACGTATTTAAACCTTTTAGTATTGATAGAGGGCGCTGCTCGTGAGCTAAGTTGAATAATTTGAATATATAGTTTTAATAATTGATTTATATATTTTTTAAAATAGCCTATCGTCACCCCCGTTATTTTTTACCTATGTATGGAAATTTTGGTTTGAATTAGTGAACTACTGCGAATTTGTATACCGGACATACCAACAGACCAACAAACATACAAACATTCATTTTTATATATATAGATAATCCAAATTGTGCTTTATCAATCCTTAATTATGTTCATCAGATCACAATAAAAATAAACGAGTAAGTTATGATTAAAACTGTTTTTATTATTTTGTTCATGACTTCATAAACATCATAAAATACTCATGTATACTCAAAATATTTCATCATCACAGCAAGTAATAATTCTTTATCTCAATAATATTTTAAAATCAGAATTTTTTTATAACATATACAGTAGAACTACCTCTCTGTAAAGGACACCTAATTTCAGAGCCAAAGTGTCCTTTAGGGAGAGGTTTCCTCTTACCGGAGAGTTGCTAAATTGTAAAAATGGTAATTTTGCAAATGAAAACTTGTCCTTTGTGGAGAGGTGTCCGCTAAAGGGAGGTTCTACTGTATATGTGTGAAAAAATAGGAAAAAATATAGAAAAAGGTTAGGTGGGGATATTGTGTTGATATTGATTGGAACTTTTTTTTTTCACTAAAAAGATTACAATATGGGTATATTTTACATTAATGTGAAGATTACAGTAGGGTTTATTTTTACATTAATGTGAAAGTCACATTAAGGGTATATTTACATTGATATGAAGGTTACAGTAGATATGAAGACGACTAAAAAATCATTGACAGATAATGAAAATTTGATCTGAGGCATTTTTTTGAAGCCTACTTTTAAGCTGGTGTCCCATTCTATATAAGCTGACAACATTAAATGTCATACAGTAAAACCTCCCTGTAAAGAACACCTAATTGCAGATCCAAAGTGTTCTTTAGAGAGAGGTGTCCTCTTATCAGAGAGTTGCTAAATTGTAAAAACTATAATTTTGCAAATTAAAACTGTCCTTTATAGAGAGTTGTCCTCTAGCATGAGTGTCCTCTCATGGAGGTTCTACTGTACTTACATTTATGTTTTGGTTGTTTTTTTTTTAATCCAGGGGTTGCATTTTTTAAATATTCAGTTCTGACAACCTTTTTGTTGAATGGTTCTTATTATAACCTGTTGCTGAGGCTCATGGAATTTTGTGTAATCTCTGCTCAAGGGGATAAGAAACAACAACAAACTGTTGCTGAAGTGATCATTTATATATTCTAGATTAGGGATATTCTTCCTCGAGTCAGCCCACCTGGTCTCTCATTGGTTAAGAAGTCAATTTCCCCGCTGCTGACACCGGATGATGCCAGGTTGTGTGGGCCCCGAGGGATCACAGACCTGCTCACCTACCACAGCAAGCTCAAGCTCCGTGGGAAGGGCTATGAGGTGAGATCTCCCGCGGACTAAACAGACTGTGTTCTGGACTGTGGAAGTGCAGAAAGAGGACCTGGATGAGGTTGTGGCAGTCCTCCAGCACTGGACCCACCGGCTCTTCCCCAAGATGCCTTTTGACGCCAACCTGGAGCAAATTGAAAATCTGGGGAAGAAGAAACAAACTCAGGTCTGTATTTACATCTTCTTGTTTATGTTGTTGTTTCTTATTCCGTTGTGTAAAGATTACACAAATTCCATGAGTTCATGCTCCTCAAGCTGTTTTATGATAAGCAGCAGCCTTCCCAAAGGTTCTGTTTAGTGCAAAAATTCTCGTTTATAAATTAATGAAGTTACCCCCCTACAATATCGGAATGGAAGGAATGTCATCAAAGCAGGTAGATGATTGGTTCACTCAAGGCTATCTGTACTCTGTCTTGAAGAATAAAATCTTTATTCAGATGTCACACATTGTAAAACCAATTACATGGAATATTAACTGAGCATAGAGGAGTAGATATGTACAAATGTTTATGCCATATATATTATAAGCTTATGTCCATAGTTTTCTTGAAAACCATTTCTGAGATTCCATCCTTCAGTGCTGCGTATATAAGCAGAATCGTCCAATACAGTATTGGAGCTCTGAGAAGCGGTCTGGTGGATTAAATTGGCGTAACCGCTGCGAGGGTTCACCACTGATGAGCCAAGCCCTCCCAATATATTTTTTCATCGCAGTAAGGACAGTAGAAGTTTGTATTATGTATAAAAGAAACATTCGTGCTTTTAAATCCTTTCATTTTATATATATTTGTGTTGTCAAAAGCATGTTGAATTCATTTTCAATATTATACTCATTAAAATCGACATGTGTGTGATGCCAATGGAAGAGCACTGGACCTAATGTTGATTGTGGGGTAGAATGTTGGGAGCTCTAAGCAATTATGTCTATATCGGATTCTAGCTCAGCTTCAATTGTTGACCATTTCCTAGAGCATCTTTCCCTTTTGTCTAAAACCTATAGGTTGTTGATTCTGACCTAAAATTGTTCTCATTCAGGGAATATTTCCCACCCATATAGGTAACATCATCCAAGTTTGCTGACACTTCGAAAGGCTCAATATTGTCGGAAGAACCATGTTTCCTGGTACTTCCTCTTATCTTACACTGGTCGGACCAGTCAAGTAAAAAGAAGGTGCCACGCGGAAGGGGAAGAAACTCTGTTTTCGCCTCGCGCTTTAACTCCTGAGTCAATTTGGTGCATGTATAGTATAACTCTTATTTTATATTTAAATCTCTTTACAATAACTAAATACATTTTTAAAGTCATTCAGGAGCTTATTTAATTACTTTTCATTGTGACAATATATATATCTGTTTTTTTTAAGTTGGGGTTCAAGTAGTCACTTCCTACAACCAGGTTGGAACCCGGGGTTCGTGGAAGGATGGTCTAGACCATTGGTTTTCGACCGCTACGACCCGGGTTCAATTCCCGCATTGGGCACTTTTTTTCTGATTAAAAAAAAATGCTCTAATGATCCCGATTCTTGCAAAAGTCCAACCCCAGCAAGTAACCAAATGGGGCCCTGGCATATTTGTAAGTGCAAAGTCAAACTGCTTTTCACATGTGTAGACATATGGTGCACTTACAGTAAAAGCAGTCGCCTATTTCTACCCACCATGATTATCATGGCCTGTACCACGTGTACTAGGGATAAGCAAAAAAAAAAAAAGGTTGGAACCCACTTGGGAACAACCTTGTCTCCATGGCTGCTTCTTTCACAATTCCCCTGCTGAAATTGTATGTAACCAAACTTTGCCTCAACATCTTGGAAGTTCCAGATTGGATTATTTCCATCCATGTACTGCAAATACATTTCCTATAAGTGAATTCCTTCCATCATCATGTGCCAACACTGAGGTCAGCTCTGACTTGAAGAAGACACTGTATACCTTTAGGGGTAGTATCTGCAGCTCCAGAACACATTTTGGCTTGCAATAGATGCACCAAACACAACCTTTGGCTGCTGCTTATTATCAAACAGCTCAAGAAGCATGAACTCATGGTTTTGTAATCTTTGCACAAGGGAATAGAAAAAAACAATAACAAAAGAAGACACAGTACAGGATATGTGGTTGATACTCTATAAGGAACCTATTGGTATTATTATTATCTTTTACCCTACTTGCCCAAAGTGTAACTTGGCACCTGCAGCACCAGAACACATTTTGGCTTGCAATAGATGCACTAAACACAACCTTTGGAAGAGGCTACTACTTATCATTAAACAGCTTGAGGAGAATGAACTCGTGGAATTTGTGTAATCTTTGCACAAGGGGATAAGAGACAACAACTACTACTACCTGATAAGGCACAATTTGGATTATAAACACAAGGTAATAAGACTAAATACAAATAAATAGTGTGTTACGTTTCGGTAACAGCGTTGTTACCATCTTCAGACAAAAGTACTGAATGAGAAATTTTACCACAGCATGTTTTAAATAGCTACTCTAAATAGCCAGTAACTATTTAAAAACATGCTGTGGTAAATTTCTCATTCAGTACTTTTGTCTGAAGATGGTAACAACGCTGTTACCGAAACGTCACACACTATTTATTTATTTGTATTTGGTCTTATTACCTTGTGATAACAACTACTACCTTTTTTCACTTGTTGAAATTATCTCTACTGAGAGAAAAGTATTGCAGCCAACTTTAGTCTCCCCTGTGCTATCCTACCAAATTGGTGGGCTGTACTACAAGTTGTATGGTGGAGCCATCTCCCTGACCCCAGAGTGAACTGTGCAGGTCCATGTTACCAAGATCCGGATGGGGATGCCTGTGAACAATGAAGACTTCATCTCAGAGGAAATAGTCCAGGAGGATGTTCCAATGGAAGTTGAACAGAGTCCGCCCCAGTCCAATCAGGAGGACATCTTTGAGGAGCTCCTCAGGTAACACAACTTCATGGTTCAATGGGGATCTAAACACTGGCAGCAACAACATTGTAGGAATGACCTAGCACACAAAGAACATTATCTTCTTCTTTCTTATCTCCACTCAATCATATTAGGATATCAAGTTGTGACCCTTGATGGTGTCTGTTTGACAACCATCATGACTGGGTGAAGTAGAATGCATCTGCCTTTGTCATTAAGACTGGGAGCACTACTCAGTGGTAGGCCGACTTAGCTACAAAAGAAATGGCCGCCTCTGACATGAGGAACAGACGCCATGTGCAGCTGCTCCTAACATGGAGTACAAACGCTGCTCATCCTGTATCCCTGGATTAGGAGCCCTTACAGGGTACTATCAGCCGGGCCAGCTGAACCCAGGTTTTTTAGTGAGCTTGTTACTGCTCCCCCTCCTCCTTTTTCATCCGGGCTTCGGACCGGCAAAGGCGTAGTTAAAGAACATTATAAAAGTTTGGAGAAGAAATTAATTAACCAGTTTTTGTATATAAAAGATAGTTTGGTTTCACATCATAGAAACCACTTCCAGATGGTCTGGAATAGACTATAGAATAGAATTTCTGTATATATCAAAGGGAGAAAATAGGTGCAACTGTTTGTGGCGTAATGAGTGACTGGCCTTCCATAAAATATAAATATATTGTAGTTACTACTACTACAATAATTTTTGAGGATAACTACATAACTACAATAATAATTTGAGGAGCATGAACTCATGGAATTCGTGTAATCTTTACACAAGGGGATAAAAAACAACAACAACAATAATTTTAGTGTTTCAATGTATATTGAGGTGGTGGAAGGGTGGTTTAAACTGTTGGTTTTTGACCGCTACAACCTGGGATTGAATCCCGCATTGGGTAAAAATTAGAAAAAAATCTAATTTAAAAAAGAAAATGCTCCAATGGTTCCTTGATTCTTGATAAAGTCCAACCCCACCAGTGAGTGCAAGTAACTAAATGGGACTCTGCCACACTTGTAAGTGAAAAAGTCGAACTGCTTTTCACCTGTGTAGACATGTGGTGCACTTACAGTAAAAGCAGTCACTTACTACTTCTACCATGATTATCATGGCCTGTACCACGGGTACTAGGGATAATAATCTTTAAAAAATGTATATAGAGCTGCAGCATTGTCACTAACCTGTGAATCCCAATGGGGGGATGTGATCATTTGAGAACCCTCAGAAAACCTAACTTGAATACCATAATTGTGTTGGTGTGAAGCCCACGTTAAAGTGAAATAGTTTTTTTAGCACTTACCCTCCCCTCAGTGAGGGTGGCCAAACAGGGCTCTGATACCTTCTTTTTCAGTGTAAAGTGAAACTGCTTGTGGTGCACTTCCAGTATAAGGAGAACAAACCTATCGGCCTTGTGTGCCTGGGATAATGATTGTATGTGTCCCCCTGTATCTATATAACAGCTGTGAACAGGACCCAGCGGGAGCTGGAGGAGGAGAATGCTGAGAAGAGAAGAAGAGAAGCAGCCGAACAATCTCATTCAGAAGATGATGTAAGTTTGGTTACTTTTTATATTCCAAGCAGAAATGTTGCTATGTTGTGATTGCCCCAGGATCTCACTGAAGAACAAAGGGAAAGAATGAGGAGGAACCAAGAAATGGCCAAAAAGAAGAAAAAGAAAACTATGATGATCATTGATGATGTTGATGAAGAGGATGAGCCAGTGAAGGATAGAGAGACTGAGGCAGAGAGTGAAGCCATTCTGGCCAATGGGGATCCCGGTGGCCAGGAAAGCCAACTGTCTCCAAATGGTGGTCCACAAGAAGTCACAGAGCTGGAGTCACAATCCCTACTTCCTCAGACAGCTACTCCTTCAGACCAGCCCAATGGACTCTTGGAGCAAACTGAGGATGATTGTCTTGAACCAGAGTGGAACATAAGACTGGAGGATGAGTCTTGTACCAAGCCTTCCATCACAGAGCCAACTCAAGGTGTTGAGCCTTCTGCTGAGCCAGAATGGAACCTAAGACTGGAAGATGAGCCTTCTGCGGAACCAGAGTGGAACCTAAGACTGGAAGATGAGCCTTGTACCAAGCCTTCCACCACAGAGCCAACTCAGGATATTGAGCCTTCTGATGAACCAGAATGGAACTTAAGACTGGAGAATGAATCTCCCCCGCCATCACCAGGTTTGGCTGTGGGAACAGAGTCAGAGTCCCAATCTCTGCTCAAGGACCTCTCCACCCTGCCACATCAAGTTGACGGACAGCTAGCATCTGCAGGTAGCTCCTAGCCAAGTCCCAGCAGTCTAACCAGAAGGTACATACATCAAGTCTTCAAGAAGAATAACTCTGTCCCAAAGATATGTTCTCTGAAATATTCACAGATTATACCAATAGGTTTAAATTTTAAATAGCAACAGCCTATCTATGTATGAGCCTTTTTCTATAAAAATTATCACATGAAATAGATTACAATTCTTAAATTAATATGAATAAGAAAAATGTCCAAGATACCATTGTTTTAGGGTTTTCCCAGATTCTTCCCAAAATTTAATTCTTCTATGTACATATTACCTGTATAGAATATCACCTTTTCACACAATTAAAAATAAATATTTTTAAAAATAAAAATCATCCGTGACTAGTCACTCTTTTATCCACATATTTATTGCCTCATTAAAAACTGCTCTTCCTTCAACATACTTATTGCCTCATTTAAGACCGCTCTTCCTTCAATATACTTATTGCCTCATTTAAGACCGCCTTTCCTTCATCATATTTATTGCCTCATTTAAGACCGCTCTTCCTTCAACATATTTATTGCCTCATTCAAGACCGCTCTTCCTTCAATATACTTATTGCCTCATTTAAGACCGCTCTTCCTTCAGCATACTTATTGCCTCATTTAAGACCGCTCTTCCTTTAACATACTTATTGCCTCAGCATTCGCACTGGATTCATGAAATCAAAGCCTGCCCTAGACTGACGAGGGCCATTAGCTTGAAACCAGTCTCCAGGTGGGTGCCATGAATTTTCCAAAGATGGTGTTTTGGCTTTTATCATCAATCTTAGTCTGCTAGTTTGAGTCGGTCAATAGATGATGGTGTTTATAGTTTTATTGTTTGTTTTGACAGGACAAGTGACCTGTTCTTTCAGGAAGTTTGTAATCCTATTGTAGAGTGTTACACTGAAGGTTTTTAAACATTTACTAGAGGTGTACATACCAGGAGCCTTTTATAATGACATTTCTTCTTTTTTGTGCTTATCCCTTATACACATGGTATAAAAAAATGCTCCAATGGCCCCCGATTCTTGCAAAAGTCCAACCCCACCAGCAAGTGCAAGTAACCAAAACTGGGGTCTGGTACATTTGTAAGTGCAAAGTCGAACTGCTTTTCACATGTGTAGACATGTGGTGCGCTTACAGTAAAAGCAATCGCCTTCCTCTACCCACCATGGTCTGTACCACATGTATAGGCCATGATAATCATGGTGAGTAGAGGAAGGCGACTGCTTTTACTGGAAGTGCACCACATGTCTACACATGTGAAAAGCAGTTCGACTTTGTACTTACAAATGTGCCAGAGCCCCGTTTGGTTACTTGCACTTGCTGGCGAGGTTGTACTTTTGCAAGAATCGGGAGCCATTGGAGCATTTTTTTTAAATCAGAAAAAAGTGCCCATTGCGGGAATTGAACCCGGGTCGTAGCGATCGAAAACCAACGGTTTAGACCATCCTTCCACCGACCTCCCCCTGACATTTCTTCTTTTGTAACTCAATCAAGAATAAAAATAATGGGAAGAATATTAATAAATAAATAATAAGCAGCTATATATTGTCTTGGTTACAGGACAACAACATCAACTGAATGTCTTCAAATCATCTTCTTTTTTATCAATATTTTCAGCTTTTTTTGCCAAACTCTAAAACTATCAATACAGTAGAACTTTGTGTAATCTTTTCACAAGGGGATAAGGAACAACAACAGTAGAATGATAAAGCACAATTTTGATTATAGATTATAATAAAAGAAAATAAGGCCTAATCCAAATTGGCTGATGATGGTGACAATGTTGTTGCCAAAAGGCCACACACTAATAAATTATTTGGATAAGGCCTGATTTTCTTTTATAACAACAGTAGAACTTCCATGAGAGGACACACTTGCTAGAGGATGTCTTTCTACAAAGGACAGTTTTCATATCGTGCGCGCGTGCATCCAAAATGATAATTTTTATTAATTAGCAACTCTTTCTAGTAAGAGGACACCTCTCTAACCTCAGTCAGATACTCAGTCTCTGCAACTAGATGTATTTTACAGAGAGGCTCTACAGTAGAAGTAGACAAAGCTATCATCTGCCGATGAATCAGAGAAAAACTTGTTTGATTTTCTTACATTGAAAGGTACATAACAAATGCACAGGGTATATAACAATATTGAAGTAGTCTGAAGATTAAAATGGTGAAACTTTTGGCAGGGTTCACCACTGATGAGCCATGCCTTCCCTTTTTAACTTTTTGAACATTGCATTATAAGGAAAATAGAATTTAATATATATATATATCGTATCTGTCGTGGTCGAATGGAAGGGCACAGTCGTTGTGCATGTATGCTTCGAAAAAGAATTTGTTCCACGCTTGTGAGCGCGTGCATGCGTGGCGTACCGTAGCATTCGCTCGCGCCCGCTGGCTCCCATGTTTATTTTGTACAGATTTATAGATGGATTAATTTGTATTTACATTTTAACATACTTATTATGGTGAAAATAAATTATATCTCTTGGGCATTATACAAATTATGACATATATATATTTTTTTAAATAGCACTTGTAATATAATTTTCATTGACAGGTATGTATATGAAACTGCAAATTTTTGTCTTTCCCTCCACGCCATTGTCCTATGGATAGAACTGTGGGGCATGAGTTGAAATAAAAAATTATTTAAAAAATAAATTATAAAAATCTTAAAAGAACTGTGTTGGTGGGCCTAAATAAATTCAAATAAAGGAACAAAAGACTTATTGTGGAGGGTAAAGCTGTGATCATGAATGGTTGCCATGTTCTCTTGCATCTTTCTTCTTCCCTAACTAAATAGCTTCTACTCCACATCATTCTATGTATTTTAAACTGCTATGAAAATATTTTCTAAAAATGCTAAAATGAAAGACTAGTATGATAAGACATACAATTTGGATTATAGATTATAAACACAAGGTAATAAGACCAAATCCAAATAAATAGTGTGTGACATTGCTGTTACAGAAACAGCCTTGTATTAATTACTCTTGTCTGAAGATGGTTAAAAAAAAACGCTGTTACCAAAAACGTCACACGCTATTTGGTTTTGGTCTTATTACCTTGGGAAAAAGGTCAGTATATTTTAAATTAAATATTGAAAATTATTATATACACACAGTATATCCTAATACCTCGTGTATAAAAGGTATCTTATAGAAATATTCGAAAAAAGATAATCTGTGTGGAAGTAAAAGGAGAGGAAAGTTGGCTAGTAAGATCACTGAAGAAATGTCGGGTAGTCGTTTCACAAAACACTGAAGCGAGTTCGGTAGAAGAATTCGCTGTTGATTCTTTTTGTGGGCTGTTGCAAGGATTTAAATAAGATCACTAAATAGCAGAAAGGAGAGGGTAAAAGTCTCCTTCTAACTAAATTTATTTAATACGACTTAAGAGGACAGAGGAAAACACCCAACTGGTCGGTAGCAGACCAAGCCGTGTTCTAGTCCTTTCTTGGCGGCTGGCCGGAAGCTCTCCTCCCTCTTTATTTGCCGGCGGACGCAGCAGGGGCCTTTTTGTTTACCGTCACCCGAGCCATCCGGAATAATGGATCTCCATTATTCCACAATCACAGTCCTAGTCTACCACATGTTCCTACCTTCTATAAATGGATGTTTTGGGGAACTGAGGGTCACGTCCCTCCTCAGTAGTCACTGTTTTGATCCTCCTACTCAGAATAATGTAAAACTCCTTGGATTTGTTAATCAGGGGCTGTTTTCTCTGAGGCACGCTAATTGTTTCTGATCTGTTTTGTTTAAAGATAATATATCAGTGATAATTATTACTTTACTCTGTTTTGATTCAAATTGAACGTTTTTATCATCATTTTCATAAAAAGGCTTTGTGTATAATGTGTATGTGTGCAAGAATTGTAAAAGAATAAAATAATTATAGTAGCATACAAATGGTGTATCTTTGATTCATCTTTAAGGATATCTAAATACTTGTATATAAAATACAATTCCTTATAAAATAACTTTCACTATTAATCTTCAACCTATAATAGAAACATATCAATTTCCAGGGTGGTCTTCTTCCAAACCTACTTCTTACGAGTTCTTGCTCCTGTATCTTGTGTGCATCCTTACCACAACCCACAACTACCTAGCAAATCACCATAGTAAAACTTTACTATTGATTATAGAGAAAAAGCCACAAAATCAGTTTCGGCAAATCCAGACACAAAGACAACCTGTATACCATGGTTTTGGGCTTTGACCCTCCTCAATAAAGGGGCGGCTTCAATTTCATAACATACTACGAGAGAAGTTATGAAATTGGTCAAATTTACCAAACAGGTGTTTAAACTGGTGAAGTGGCAAGGGCCGATTTTCAGGAAAGAATACACAACATAGATTTAGGAAGGATAATATTCATATACCAAAAGAGGTACATCTCCCTTTAATTATGCATCAAGACGATTGTTCACCCCAGTAAAAGCTTTACTAGTGATTGTAACGGCAGCTGGCATGCCTATATAGTAAATTATCAGTGAGCACATTATTATCACTGATGGTACTGGTGCAGTTGCCTTTTGACTGATTGTAATATATACCACAAATAACTTATGTCTGATAATTAATATATTATATCCGATGTTAGCCTAAAAGAAATAAAGACTTTTCTTTTTAAACTTCCAAGTACTTCTTGCTGATTAACGTCAACCAACAAATACGAGTACGTTACTAGTGATGATAAAGAATAAGCCACAATGCCAGTTTTGGCAAATTTAAACAAAAAGCCAACTTGTATACCATGGTTTCGGGCTTTTATGGCCTCATTAGTGGCTTATTATTTATCATCACATCGCTTCTTTATCATTACTAGGGTGATGAACAAGTGTATTGTTCTAATGCATAATTAAAGTGGTACCTCTGTGGTACATGAATATTGTAGCGTAGAAATCAAGTCCTTGTATATCTGAAGGTGTGAAAGTATTTATTGACGACGTCACCACGACTAGTCGAAAATTATTAACAAAACTATCTACAGCTAGAGAATATCGAGCAAGCAAGCTAGGTAACTAAATGATAATTTTCAAATATAAAATAATGAATATGTTTCAAATATTTTAATTGAATAATATTAAATAATAAATTATTTATTCGTCACATAGCTTCCTTCTATAAAGAGCATCGACCCGATGCTCAGAAGAAGACTTACATCCTCAGTCTCAAGGCTCGAGAACGGGTGATAGGGCCTGAGATCTCTTCGCGGGTCTGTGGTTGTTGTGTTCGTTCAGTGGGGGTATCTTCTTCCTGGACGCTTGGTGAGTCATCTTCTGGGTCCTCTTCTAGGTGCTACTCTTGGTCCTCTGGGTATAAATAAGGCTTCATCCTACAAACGTGAACTAAGTATTTTGATTTACGATGACCTTGCTGGTTTCCGAATGTCTCAACTTCATAGGATATTTTTCGGGTTACTTTATATGGACCGAAGTAACGTCTCATTAGTTTTTTCGAATATCCCACTTTACGCACAGGGATAAAGATCCATACGAGATATCCAGACTGGTAAGTTATGTTTCTGTGGTGAGCGTCATAACGGAATTTATTACTTTCCTGAGACCTCATAGAGTGGAGGCGTGCCAGTTGTCGTGCTTCCTCCGCTCTCGACCCTAGTGTTTGGATGAAGTCGTCATCTTCTGGGACTAACTTGGGAAATAACAGGTCCAATGGCGTTTCTGCTTCACGCCCATGCGCAAGGAAGAATGGAGTGAATCGGGTGGACTCTTGCCTTGCTGTGTTGTATGCGAATGTCACAAATGGAAAGATCATATCCCAGTCTTTCTGATTGACGTCAACATACATAGACAACATGTCTGCCATGGTCTTGTTCAGCCTTTCTGTGAGTCCATTCATCTGAGGGTAATAGGCGGTCGTCGTCCTGTGAATTATTCTGCAGTGATTGTTCAGATCACGAATCAATGATGATGTGAAATCCCTTCCTCTGTCGGTGATTAGTTCCCTCGGAGCACCGTGTTTCAGAATTACATCCTGACTAAGAATTTGGCAACTTCCATTGATTCACTAGTTGGTAGCGCTTTAGTGATTGCATACTTTGTCAGATAGTCTGTGCAGACAATAATCCAGCGGTTTCCACATGTCGATGTTGGGAATCTGCCTAAGAGGTCCATTCCAATCTTTTCAAAGGCAGCTCTGGGCACCGGTATTGGCTGTAAGTGTCCTGTAGGGAGCTGTGGCTGTCGTTTGCGTCGCTGACATTCTTGGCAGTGAGCCACATGCCTTCTAACATTCCTATACATTCCAGGACAATAGAATTTTTTTCTAATTCAATCATAGGTTTTGATGAACCCAAGATGTCCAGTAGTGGACGAATCATGGAAATTTCTCAGTATTTCAGGCCTGATATGGCGAGGGACCACCAGAAGCCATATTCTTCCCATAGGATCATAATTCTTTTTGTAGAGTATTATCAATTTTCAAAAAGGACTTATTAGAGGTCTCTTGTTGTATCTTGTCAGCGATCTTCATGAGATCCGGGTCTTTCATTTGTTCCTGTCCAAAATTCTGTAAGGGCATTAAACTAGGAATATCTTCCTCAATGTCCTCACTACAGCTTAAAGGACTTCTCGATAAACAGCCAGCGTCCTGGTGTTTTCTTCCACTCTTGTACATAACTATAACCTCAAATTCTTGCAAACGAAGGACCCATCTTGCTATTCTTCCACACGGGTCCTTGAGGTTGGTCAACCAACACAAATTGGCATCCGAAACACATAAGGACGGAATTTGTTTATAGCCCAAATTATGGCAAGGCATTCTCTTTCAGTAGTTGAATAATTTTTTCTGCTTTATTGAGCGTTCTCGATGCATAGGCAATAGCTCTTTCCTTTCCATTCTGAATTTGTACCAAAACTGCTCCTATTCCATAGCTGCTTGCGTCCGTGTGTATCTCTGTTGGGGATAATTAATCAAAATGTCCCAAGGCAGGTTTGGAAATTAGTGCTGACTTCAGAGCATCAAATGCACTTTGTTCTTCTAGGTTCCAACAAAATTTGGAGTTTTTTTTTCAAAAGTTCATTCAAAGGTTGGGCTAAATGTGCATAATTAGGTATGAAGCGGCGGTAGTAGGAAGAGAGTCCTAAGAAACTTATTACTAATTTTAATGACTTGGGTGCAGGGAAGTCACGGACTGCTCGGATCTTTTCAGAGTCAGGTCGTATTCCATCTCCACTTACTTCATGTCCAAAAACAGTGATAGTTTTTGCCCCAAATTTACATTTTTTTTTGCCTTAAGGCACAGACTAGCTTGCTTCAGACAATTTAATACAATTTTAAGGCTTCGTAGATGTTCTTCAAAATTATCTGAAAAACTATTATGTCATCTAAATAACCTAGGCAGGTCTTCCACTTAAGACCTTTCAGCAGGTTGTCCATCATCCTCTCGAACATAGCCGGAGAATTGCATAACCCGAATGGCATTACTTTGAACTCATACAGTCCATCTGGAGTTATAAATGCTGTCTTTTCGAGGTCCGATTCTTCTACGTCGATTTGCCAGTACCCTGATTGGAGGTCCATGGAAGAATAAAATATAGCCCGGAAGCATTCTAAAGTGTCGTCGATCCTTGGGAGAGGGTAGACATATATATATTTTTTGTTATTTTGTTCAGGCGTCGGTAATTGACACAGAATCTCCAGATTCCATCCTTTTTTCTTATCAATACCACAGGTGAGGCCCACTGACTTTCAGAGGGCTGAATGATGTCAAGTTTTTCCATCTTGTTTACCTCATCCTGAATAATTTGGCGTTCTCTTGGTGCAACTCGGTAAGGTCTTTGTTTGGTCGGTAGGTGGTCTCCAGTGTTAATACGGTGTTTAACATTGACGTCCTCGAATTGTTTCTTTTACCAAATTCGAAAATATCTGTATAATTATTCAACAAATTTCTTAATTTTTTTTTTTTTGAGATTCATCAAGTGAATCATCTATTAAAAAATCTGAGATTTTTGGGTCTTCAGAATGTTTCGCCTCTGTTTCAACTTGGTTACAATCAGTTAGAGTACATAGTTTACTATCTTCGATGACAACACTATCGGCTACGTGCATCCCCTGTGGGATTAGTTTTGGATATGGACTCCAATTCACCACCCAAAGTTTACCTCGGTTACTGGTAAGTGAAATGACAGAGGAGGGAGCCGTTAGTTCTCTTTCCAACAATAGCTCTTTTCGACATTCTGCCACCACAATTGCGTCATTAGGAATGTCACGACTTTCTACTTCTATTAGCTGAATAGAGGCGGGCTCGATTCTGTAACCCAACCAAGAATAACATCGTGACTACAGTATTCCATAACGACAAAATCGAACTTTTCCTGTAGTCCATTTAGGTCCAGTTTCAATGTACACATCGTCCTTTTGGTCTTACAATTTTACCGTTGGCTACTCATAATGTTACGTCAGTTTCGGCAAACATTATTTTTCTTAGTTTCAGTCTGAACCTCTCAGATATCACAGAATATGAGGCTCCTGAGTCGACAAGGGCACGCGTTATTTTTCCTTCTATTTTAATGTCTATGTAAATTTCTTTTAATTCTATTGTAGTCGACAAGGGAGGATTTCTAAATTTTGTGGCTTTACCTTCAAAATAGGACGCATCTTCTAGTTTTCCCGACGGGAACGGCAAGGCGACTGGCTGGATCTCCTAGCAGACGACTAAAATTGTCCTTTACGACCAGGGTTCGGGAAGGGCTTCGATAGCGGCTTGCAGTATTTTGCACATCATCATTTTGCTCATGGAAATCGGATCGAGAGTTAAAGAACGTCCTTGGTTCTTGTCGATTTTGGTAGTATTCGTTACGCCTTTCCTCGTTTTGTCTTTGTCTATCACGGCAGTATCGGGCGACGTGACCAGGGCGTCCACAGTGGAAACAGATCGGCTTTCCTTCAGTGGTTTGCCATTCGTTTGTGTCGCGTCTTCCTCCTTGTTTTGGGTACCTTGGTTCAGGTTTCGGTCTTATCGTTTGGGCCTCATATCTAGTATCAAAAAACTGTTGGGGTCCTTCCTTCTGTGGGGGACTTCTTCTAGACTTTGAGATTGGCGCCAAGGTTCTTCCAATCTCCTCCACGAGAGGAACCAAAAATTGCTACCATCAAAGATATGGTAAATATCTTCGATGGTAGCAATTTTTGGTTCCTCTCGAGTAGAGCCTAATGCCCGCTGTACCTCCTCACAAACTATTTGCCTAATCATAGATGACAGATCTTCCCTGTCATCATGATCACTGAGAGACGCCACATTTGGTAGTCGCTCGTACCTGGTTGGGGTCACTACCTTACAATGTAGGGCTTCAATGCGGCGACACTGGTGACGAATTGCTCAGTGTTATGCACATCCCTTGGGAGAAGTGCCTGGTAGAGCTCCTAGGCTATCCCTTTCATCAGATGGGATAATTTATCTTCCTCATTCATTTGAGGATCTACCTCTTTGCAGAGGCGCAGGACGTCTTGAATGTAAAATTCGGTGCTTTCACCTTTAAATTGTGCGCGAATTTTTAGGGTTTTCTCAGCTCATAGCCTCAAGTTTTCGTTTTTCCGAAAACTGATTCTAACTGGGACATGAACTCCGTCCAGGTCAAGATGCTCTCCTCATTGTTCTCAAACCATTTGAGAGCAGTGCCAGTCAGATAGAAGTAAATGTTGGTGAGACAAAGGGTTTAATGCCATTGGTTGTGTTTTGCCACACAGTACTCTTTCAACCAGTTGCGGGGATCTTCAACACCCTCACCAGAGAACATCGTGGGGTTTCTAGGTAGATGTTGTACAAAAAATGAACCTACCTGAATTGTTGCTTCTTTCTTGATGTTCATGTTTGTTTATTCTTGCTGAAGAGATTCAATTTTTCTTTTTTTTTCTTATGGGATATCGGTCCAGCTTCTCCACCAGTTGTAGCGTAGAAATCAAGTCTTTGTATATCTGAAGGTGTGAAAGTATTTATTGATGACGTCACTGCGACTAGTCAACAATTATTAACAAAACTATTTACAGCTAGAGAATATCGAGCAAGCAAGCTAGGCAACTAAATGATGATTTTCAAATATAAAATATAAAAAATTTTCTAATATTTTCATTGAATAGTTTGAATTAAATTAAATAATAAATTATTTCTTTGCCACAATATCTTCCTATAAAACTTCATATTATATCATTAAAAATCATTATCAAAGGTGAAAGTGCAAAAGACCATGGACCATAGATGTCTTGGATGGTTCTTCTGCTCCATGGTCTGCTTCTCTTGGTTGGACTTGCAGTCCAGGATTGTCCAGTCTGGCAGGTTCTAAAGTCACTTCACATAAATATGCCTTCATCACTGTGAGACCCTTGGCATCTGGGTGTAGCGGACCATGTGGTGGTGGTCAGTTGGAAGGCCAGGTCAGGCTACAGTCCTGTCTCACTGATCAGCTCTCTGGCCACTCTCCAGCTCTTCACACATGTCAATTGTCCTCACACCAGGCTTGGTGTACTCCTTCACACACTTCATAGTCCATTGGTGAGATCCTGCGGCATTTCATCTCTTTACAGGGGTTCTGTGCCACTGGATGGTGTGGAGTTGCCCTGTTTTTTTTTTGCGACCTTGGATCGCATATTATTGTAGCCAGGGGCTAACTGACTCCCAGGATGGGTCTTGGATAACTTGGGGATAGTGTTGTAGGTTCTCCTGCCACAGCACTCGCATACAGGTGAGCTCTTTTTGCTAAAATTTCCAATATCAGTAAGTGTCCCTTCTTTTTCCTTTCGAATTTATTTAGGCCACCAGCCAAGCTAAATTGTGTCTCCCTCATTGCCTACATACTCTACAATTACAGAAAAATATATCTATTTCTAAGTAATTGTGGTGCATTAGCAAGGGTACAGAATTTTTGATATTTCATCATTCCTTAGGTTTAGAGTTAAAAACTAAACGCCATCCTTTTTTTTTCTAGCTCGAAACATTTAATATTTTATATAATTTTTACTGATTGGACGAGATGGCTCTATGAATCAGTTTTGAGCAGATCGCTCATCTTTAGAAAGAGTCATTTCAAATCAGAAAAGTTATGCTTCTTTTTTTAGGATCACAGATTGCTCATTCCTTAAAAGAGCCATCTCTATGTCTTCATATGTTCTTCATATCTATATTTCCAAAAAAGGTGGGTGCCAGTGGTTACTGAAGCGCGAACCACAAATTTATTTATTTATGGACCATGTGTAGAGATATAAAACTTTACCAGCTAACAACAACAACAACAAAAAAGGGTGTATAGGGAGGGATTAACAACTCCTTTTAGATGCAGATTTTATTAAGCGATTAAAAAGAAAACTTCAATGTACACCAAAAATTTGAGCAATAAGCTACATGAATTCCCGATTGAATGGGTCTAGAAAGACAGACACAGTCACATAATCCTTATGATTATTTATTTTATTTGATCATTTATTTATTCTTTATTTAGTGTGGCTAAATATCGTTCAATGAATTTTCAACAGACTAATTAATTAGATTATACATAAATCAGAATCTATATAAGCACTGTTGAGAATTAAATGTATATATCTGTGAATATTTATTTGTTATTAATATTTTTATTCTTGATCTGTTTTGTTTAAAGATAATATATCAGTGAAATATTATTACTTTACTCTGTTTTGATCATCTTGTTTTTATCATCATCTTGTAGACAACAACATGCTCGATATGATGTGCACATGTGCAAGAATTGTAAAAAGAATAAAATAATTATAGTAGCTTAAAAATGGTGTATCTTTCATTTATCTTTAAATATATATAAAGTGCAATTTCTTATAAAATAATTTTCACCTTTAATATTCAACATTTAATAGAAACGTATCAAATGGCGACGAAGAATTAATGTAAGTATGGCCACCACTAATTCAAATTATCCAAGGTTTCGTGAAGGTGAAGATCTAAATTGTTATTTGGAACAATTAGAAGAATGTTTTAAATTGAACAAAACATTAGAAGCAGACAAAGTATCTGTGTTATTAACGTCTATTGATGTTAATGTTTACAAGACTTTGCGCGATTTGTTGGTACCCAGTAGGCCAAGTGACCTTAAATATAAAGATTTAGTAGAGGTTTTAACCAACCATTTATATCCAATAAAAAATAAGCACTATGAAAGATATTTTTTTCACAAGATTGTACAAAAAGAAAATGAGCCTGTGGGAAAATTTGTTTTGAGGCTTAAATCTCAGGCAGACAAGTGCAAATTTACTGACATAAATGAAAATTTGTGTGACCAATTTGTAAGTGGTTGCTACGATGAAGCTACGCTTAAAAGGCTGCTAAGTGAACCTTTTTTAACGTTTGATAGTGCAATAAATATTGCAAATTCTGTTGAGGCAGAGAAGTCACAAGTAAATTTGATGAAAAATCCTGGTCATGATATTGATAAGTTGAAAGCCAGATCTAATAATTTTAAATTCCCATGTAAATACAATAATTCTTGCAAAATTTGTGGAAAGTCTAACCACGATACGAAGTTATGCAAATTTAAAAATGCTCAATGTTATATTTGCAATAAGAAAGGGCACATTGCTCCAGTATGTTGGAATAAAAAATCAGCCCAAAATTCTGGAATGAATAAACCCAATCTGAATAAATTGAATACTATTCAGTGCAACACATTAGAAAACGCACCAAAAATATTGGTAAACGTTAAAATTGAAGATGCAGACACTATAATGGAGGTTGACACTGGTGCAGACGTGTCTGTAGTTTCAAAGAAATTTTTTCTTACAAATCTCAAAAATGTCACTCTAGAGAAATACAGTGGATATTTGAAAAGTTTTTCGGGAAATTTGATTCCAGTTTTTGGAAAATGCTTGGTAAATTTTAGTTACAAAAACTATCAGGAAAAACTACCTCTAATTGTGACAGGCCAGTTTAATAACCAAACGCCGTTACTGGGCAGAAATTGGATAAGAATTTTAAAAGCTGATTGGCCCAATTGCGTTTTTGATATCTGTAATAATATAAATGTAATTTCAAATTTAGAACTGTTTTTAGAAGCATATAAAAGAGTATTTGAAAATAAAGATTTACCAATTCAGGGCATTAAAGGTTCAATATCATTGAGGCCAAATGCAAAGCCCAAATTTTTTAAATTTAGACCAGTACCCTTTTCCATTAAAGAGAAGATAGACAAAGAACTAGACAGACTTGAACAAAGTCAAATAATTGAAAAGGTTAATGCTAGTGATTGGTCCACGCCTTTAGTAACGGTAATAAAGTCAAATGGAGAACTACGTTTGTGTGGTGATTTTAAAAATACTTTGAATAATTGCATTGAAGATGAGAAATATCCATTACCTACTATAGAAACTATGTTGGGAAATCTAGGAGGAAACAAGATTTTTACCAAATTGGATCTCTCCTCC
This sequence comes from Cordylochernes scorpioides, assembly GCA_030710605.1. Classification (NCBI taxonomy): domain Eukaryota; kingdom Metazoa; phylum Arthropoda; class Arachnida; order Pseudoscorpiones; family Chernetidae; genus Cordylochernes; species Cordylochernes scorpioides. Next base: position 107,537,064 of record CP092867.1, read on the forward strand.
GCATATCATCAAATTGAAATGGATGAAGCATCAAAAAATCTGCTAGTGATATCTACCCATAGAGGACTTTACCGATATAATAGATTGCCCTTTGGCATCAGTCCAGCTTCAGCCATTTTCCAGAGGTGTATGGACAGCCTTTTTCATGATGTTCCCAACATGGTGATATACTTAGATGATATTTTCATTCGTTCTAAAGATGAACAAGAACATTACAGAATTTTAAAAATAATCTTCGATAAATTGAAAGAGCTAAATTTCACCCTTAATAAAGAAAAATGCTTATTTAAAAAAAAGACATTTGTTTTCTAGGTCATATTATAAATGAAGATGGTGTTAGACCAGATTCAAAGAAATTGGAAGCATTAGAAAGGTGTAAAAAGCCTTTCGACAAAACATCATTGAAGAGTTTTCTAGGGATGTTGAGCTTCTATTCAAAATACATACCTAATATGTCAACCTTGGCTGGTCCTCTTTATCAACTCCTAAAGAAGGACAATCGTTGGAAATGGTCTAGCCAATGCGAAAAGGCATTTCTGAAATTGAAGTTAACTCTATTAAATTCCCAGGCGCTTATTCACTATTCAATGAAGCTTCCATTAACTTTAACCTGCGATGCATCTGCCTATGGCATAAGTGGGGTCTTGTGTCATATTGTGGAAGGGGAAGAGAAGCCAATCACCTTTGTTTCCAGAACATTGTCAAGTGCAGAAGCCAAATACTCTCAGACTGAGAAAGAAGCACTTGCTATTGTGTTTGCAACTTCCAAACTGAGACAATACTTGTTTGGGAGAAAATTTGTGTTAAAGAGTGATCATAAAGCTTTAACGACTGTTTTTGGAAACAAAAGACTTCTTCCGCCATTAATTGCAAATTGCTTGCATAGGTGGGCTTTAGAGTTGTCAAATTTCGATTTCGATATTAGATATACAAATAAAGATACCATGCTCTGTGCGGATGCATTTTCAAGACTTCCACTTGAGGAAATAAATTCAAGAGAAGACAACATTGATTTGGTGACACATGATATATCATTTTTAAATGTAACTCCATTGGACCACCTCATTATTGAAGAAGAAACCAATAAAGATCCGGTTTTAAATATGCTCAAGGAATATCTATTAGAAGACCCTCAGTTAGCAAAAAAGGATGAAACAATGAAACCATTCCTTTCAAAATTGGACAATTTTTCTATACTGCAGGGATGCATTTTTGTTGATTCTAGGGCAGTGATTCCAAGAACCTGTCAAGATCAAATGTTGAAGTTACTTCATCAAGGTCATATAGGAATCAATCGCATGAAATCTCTAGCCAGATCTTCGGTTTGGTGGCCAAAAATGGATAGTCAAATTGAAGAGTTTGTGAAGGAATGTTCTCCCTGTATGCATCATCAGACAGCTCCTCCTGCTGAGAACACACCTTGGCCCAGGACTAACCAACCGTGGCAGCGAGTTCATGTTGACCATTTCTATTTCAGAGGTGATTGTTATTTATTGGTAGTAGATGCAAATTCAAATTGGATTGAAGTATTCCCAGTTAGAGGTACTACTTCGCAAGAAAATATTAAGCTTCTACGGGAGTGTTTCGCCAGGTATGGATTACCGCAATGCTTAGTGTCTGACAATGGCCCCCCCTTCAATTCGCTTGAATTTAAGGAGTTCTTACGGAAAAATAATGTATACCACTTAACCTCGCCAGCATATAATCCCTCGTCTAACGGAATTGCTGAAGTTTCAGTAAGAATAATAAAAAAATCTCTGGAAAAGTCGTTAGAGGAATCTCCAAACTCAAATATGGACTGTATTTTACAAAATGTTCTGTTTAATTATAGAAATACGCCTACCTCTTTAGATAAGCCTCCTGTAGAACGTCTCCTAAGTTATGTGCCTAGAACATTTGTAAATTGCTTGAACTCTGAATTTATCCAGAGGACTTTTGGGAGGAATGAGTGTGGAAGGCGACATTTTCAAGTTGGAGATAAAGTGCTGTTTACAAGAGTAATACAAAATAGGCGCAAATGGTTCAAGGCCCAGGTGATACGACGACTAGGTTACAATGTTTATCTAGTAAAGAACCTGAAAGGCACATTTAAAGTGCATGTCAATCAGATGAGGACAGGTTCAGATACCAAATATGCTGAAGATTCTGATTGGACCTTGGACAACGCTGGAGCAGGACCTCACCGACTGGAGCAAGACCCTCAAATTTCCACGTCACCTCCGCCTAGGAAATCTACCCGACCTCGATGCCCTCCTTGCCGGTTTTCTCCAACTATGTACAATATAAGGAAGGAGGAACGATCTGTTTTGTTTACAGATAATATATCAGTGATATATTATTACTTTACTCTGTTTTGATCATCTTGTTTTTATCATCATCTTGTAGACAACAACATGCTCGATATGATGTGCACGTGTGCAAGAATTGTAAAAAGAATAAAATAATTATAGTAGCTTAAAAATGGTGTATCTTTCATTTATCTTTAAATATATATAAAGTGCAATTTCTTATAAAATAATTTTCACCATTAATATTCAACATTTAATAGAAACGTATCAATTCTGTGGCTAGATCAATTGTTAATATTGCCTATTTTGCATAATTTTGTTTGTAAAATAATTTATTCTGTTTTAATTCTTTTAACCATGGGCCAAGGTGTATAAATAGTTTTGTTGTTCAGATAAAGCGCGTCGGTTGGTTAGTTCAGCTAGCTCTCTACCTGTGCACATCTTTGCTCTCTTACTCTTGCTCCTGCCATGGCTCCCTCTAGGAAGAAGAAGAAGAATGCCGAGAAGCCCCTCGTAACCCTCGCCCAAATGGAGATGGAGAACGAGGAGGCGTTGCTACCCTTCAAAAATCCCTCAACGTTCTCTGATCCTGCTACCGCGTGGAAACTGTACGCCCAAATGGACAGATTCATCAAGTTGCGGTCCGGGCAGATCAATGCCCTCCTTGCTGAGGTGGAGAGCCTCTTTGGCATCCTCGCGTCGTTTAAGGAGCTGGACGAAGATGCCAACAAGCCCCAGACTGCCTGCCACAGCACCCAAACCAGCCCTGCTCCTTCCTTAAAGGAAACCAGCTCTCAGACTGACCCCACCAAGCCCGCCACTCCTGCTCCAACCAAGAGGAAGCACCTTGAGGCTCCCTACCCGCCCGCAAAGAGGACCAACTTGAAAGGTCCCGCAAAACCTGCGCCCTCCCGCGTCCCCAAGCCTGCGGCCGCCCAAGTGGTCCTCCATGGGGAAAAATCGGCGGCCCATACAGTGGTCATCTCTGATGACCCACAGGCCGATCCAAGAGCAATGCTCAAAGCTGTCCGCGCTGCCCACACTCTACCCCAAGGCGTTTGGGCCTCCCTGCGAACCAAAGGGAAGCTTGTCCTTCACTCCAGCAACCCCGATACCATCCCAGCTGTTACCACCTCCCTGGCCAACAAGCTGGATGGCATGAAGGTCCGCCAACAGAAGGTGATCCTGCCTCGCATCTGCCTCTTCAAAGTGGATGAGGAGACATCCAAGTCCACCATTGAAGAGACGCTGCTGGAAACTCCTGCTGTCAGCCAACTCCCTGGGGACAAGGTGGTGCGCGTGGCGCACCGTTCTGCACCCAGAAACGGGACCTGCACCGCCTTCATCGAGGTGGACCTCAACACCTTCAGAGCTCTGGGCAATCGCGGAAGGATCGTGGTGGATGGAGTGATCCTCAACTTCGAGGAGTCCATCCGCGCACGAATCTGCTTCCGCTGTTGTGGCTTCGGCCACAACTCTGCCCAATGTACCAGAGATTCCAAGTGCTTCCACTGCGGTGAAGGCGGCTATGAAGGCCGTTTCTGCCCCTCTGTTGCTGACCGGCACACTTCCAAGTGCACCAACTGCTGTGCCAAGGGCCTCCCAGACAAACACGAGGCGAGAGCCTCAAGCTGCCCCACTATTGCGATTTCACCGCCACTCTGTGTTGTGACGACGATCTAAATTCTATAGAGGTAGTCACTCACCTCTATTCTTGGTCGGCGGGGTTGAAGGTTCAAAGTTAAGGCGTCGTTGTTTATAACACTTTTAAAATATACGACGAAAACAGGAGGGAAAATTATATTTATTACAATTCAAGAAAATAAGTAAAGTATTATTTAAACATTTACACTAAAAGAATCGGAGATCAGGGCAAATTCTAGCATTCGAAAAAGTTGTTTACAAGTTCTTCCTCTATTGTTTTTTCATTTTTGCCGCTGCATCCCCGTAGCTGCCTCCGCCGGCCTCCCATTGGCTGCTTCGGACGTCTTCTTTTCCAACATTTCTCCCACCTTTGAGTTGGCGTCTCGACGACTCAAACATGGGAAGGAAAAGTTCAGTAGATCCAATCGGTTGGGTCTCTTGATGGGCCGTCCGTAACTTGACACAACATTCGGGGTAGCAATGTGATGTTGCTCTTGTTGTGAAGTCAAAGGGTCCTCTTCAGTTGTCAATCGAACTTCTTGTGTGGGAGATCGCTCCGTTAGAGGGTCTCGACATCTTATCTCGGGCGTTATCTCTAAATTGTAGAGTTTTTGAATAGGTCGTATTTTATCACCTGATGAAGTTTTCACTTTCGCAACCCTCACAAGTCCGTCTTTTCCTGGATAGAGTTGGATTATTCTGGCTAACGGCCAGTGTAGTCTCTTTAAACTCTCTTGTCCAATGAGTACCATGTCTCCCACCTTGAATGGTATGGTAGTCTTCAGGCGTCTCGTTTCTTGTCTCAGGAATCCAAAATATTCGATACGAAATCGTTCTCTAAGATCTTCTCGTACACGTTTGATATATTGATATTTGCGGGAGAGGGTCTGGTTATCAATCAAGTCCAGGTCTGGAACGCCAACCTCTCTGACCTCATGTAAGAACAACGAAGGTGTCAATGGAGCGAGATCCTCACTTTCTTCAGTTAGGTAGGTCAGTGGGCGTGTGTTCATCAAGCTTTCGACGTCACACATCACCGTGGAAAGTTCTTCATATCCCAAGGAGGTTTGACCGAGAATCCTAAAGAGCAATTGTTTCACACATCATTCCAATCAAACGCTCCCACCATCCACCCCACCAAGGAGCACCAGGCGGTATGAATTTCCAGGTGATGTTTTTCAATGTGGGATCACATTTTAATCTCGAAAAATCAATCTTCTTTAAAGCATTAGCCATACCTTTGAAATTAGTCCCATTATCCGAATACACAATCAATGGTCGGCCTCTTCGAGCAATAAATCGGCGGAAAGCTTGGAGGAAGGCTTCCATAGACAAAGATGTCACAAGTTCCAGATGAACTCCTCTATACACTGCACATGTGAAGATGACAATCCATGCTTTCTTCTTATTCTTTAAGATAAGATGTCCAGTTAGATCAACTCCTACTATTTCGAAAACTGCAGCATCTCGTACTCTGTCTTCTGGTAATGATGTTGACTCGACGGTAGCTGGTGTCGCGGTGAATCGTTTACAGCGAATGCATTGATTGATGATCTTCTTGACGGTTTTCCTGGATCTTAGTATCCAATAGTTTTCTCTCAGAATACCGAGGAGAGTTTGTAGACCGGCGTGCCCGTGGGTTTCATGGTTTCCACCTGATGAGCAAAGAAACCAAAAAGTGATCTGAGGGCAATAAAATGGGCATTCTAAAATTAGCAAAATCTTCTCTTCTGCAAATTTTAGTTTTTATTCTCAAAATCCCTGAAGAGTCTACTAGCAACTTAAAGCCTTGTAGTTTCTTATCTTCATGCCCTGAAAACGATTCTCTCTGGATAAGTCTTATCAGTATTATTTCTGACTTAGTGATTTCCTCTGTACTGAGATATTCTGAAATTATCTTTCTTCTATCAATCTTGGCGTTGTTGAAGAATCTGTATATCCAGGCGGTGATTTGTACTATTCTCAAAAAATGGGAATAACGTCCAAATAAATTTTCATTTTCTCTTGTCGTACACAAGGTGTTCAGGATGGTCTTGCGCCTTTCAGAATAAACAATCTCCAAATCAGGGATAATGGTTGATTTGGGCCACTCTTCTTGAGATACTTTTAACCATGCAGGTCCCTCCCACCATCTTGTCTCCTTAAGTGATTCTGCTGAACATCCCCGAGATGGGAGGTCTGCCGGGTTTAATCGGCCTGGTATGTGGCGCCAAGATTCGGGGGAGCTAAGATTATGAATTTCCTTAACACGGTTCATCACAAAGGCTGCCCAGTTGTCTTCCCTTTGGATCCAACAGAGAGCATTGGTCGAATCGGTCCAATAAAATCTTGGAATTTCCTCAAATTCCAGATCTTGTATGACGTTAGCTGCCAAACGAGCTCCAATCAGACAAGCCAAAAGCTCCAATCTTGGGATGGTGAGTTTCTTCAGTGGAGCTACTCGTGTTCGAGCCTGTATCAATTGGATGTCTACTCTATCTTCCTTTTCAATGCGGAGGAAAATACAGGTTGCATAGGCAAACTGACTGGCGTCGCAAAAGATGTGGAGAGTGGTTTTTTCTACATAGGAGTCCTTAAAACAAAGCCATCTAGGAATTTCTATGTTAGGCAAGTGTTTCAGTTTGCTAAACCACTTCCAAAATCTTTGTACTAAACATCCAGGTAGGACTTCGTCCCATGTCAACTTTTGTATCCAAGTTTCCTGTAATATCAGCTTGGGAATTAAAGTCACAGGACAAGCAACTCCTAATGGATCAAATATCTTGCTCGCTATTGAAAGTACTTTTCTCTTGGTGGTTGGTCCAATTAATTCAAAATCTTCCAAACCAATTGTCAGTGTGTCTCTATCAGTATTCCATGTTATTCCTAAAATGTTCACTTCCTTATTCAGTTGGTTCATAAGAGAAAAGTCTGTAACGTTACTCACCCAATCTCGGAGATTGAAACAAGCTGTAGAGAGCAGTTCAGTAGATTCTTTCACGAATTTCTCCGTTTCTTCAACATTCTGAAAACTGGATAAACAATTGTCAACATAAAAGGATGATTTCAACTGTTCAGCTGTGATTTTTAAATGTTCAGGAGCCTTATCTAAGTGGAGAGATAAGGTAGCCTTTAAAAGATACGGACTAGTGGTAATTCCAAAAACAACCCTTTTATGTCGATACGTGATTAATCTTCCGTCTTCTGTGTGCCACAGGAATCGTAAATAATCTCGGTCTTCTTCTTTTATTCCAATTTGTAAAAATGCTTTCTCAATATCGGAAGAGACACCAACTTCATATTTCCGGAATTTATTTAAAAGTCTTGGTATAATTTCTATCAAATTGGGTCCCTTATCCAGACAGTCATTCAGGGAAAGTTTACCTCTCTTCCGTGCCGACGCATTGAATACTGGCCGTATTCTAGAAGTGTGACTGTTCCTTTTATACACTGGTCGATGTGGCAGGTAGTGTACACCATCTAGTTTATCCTCTCTGCATACTCGATTATCCCCTGTTTCATCCATTCTTCAAAGATTTGTCCATACTCTTTCATGTCTCCAACTTCTTCAAGTTTTCTTCTTACAGACCTTAGTTGGTTTTCGGCTAGATCTTTATTCGAAGGAATCCTTTCCTTGTCTTGCACCCAGGGTAGAGCTACCTCATAGCGCCCCTCGATATCTCGCGTCGTGGTGTGGGCGAAATGTTCCTCCATTTCAGCTTGTAATGACTGAGTCTTCTTCTCAACCTCCGCGTCAGAGACTCCAATTGCATCTAATTTCCACAAGTTTTCTAGATCCAAAGATAGAAGTGTGGTCACGCAAAGGGAGCTGATGTCATCTCTCACCTCCGTTGGAGGAATCTTTCCCATCACAGTCCATCCTAGTTTGGTACGGATTGCCACCAGTCCAGATGAGATCCTTCTCTGATCATCAGTTAGCAATCTCCCGGCGATGTCCGCGCCTATAAGGACTTCTATACGGTCTCTCATCAAATCAGACACGTCGAGTTCTTCATTCCCTTCTAACAATGATCTTGGACACACCGGAGGTATGCTTCCACAGATAAGGGGTTGACCTAGTGCTTCAAACTCACAGCGATAGGAATTATTGATGTCAGATAAATGAATGGTATAGACCTCATGTTCAACTACGTCGGTACTCGATCCTCCAAACAAGGAATGCCGGAAGAACTCTCTCCTAGATTGTTCGTATTCCATTTCCATTGCTGTGCTATGTAAAATATACGATCTTTGGGATCCGGTGTCTATTATAGCCCCCCGTCTTCTCCGTTCTGTTCCCTTTGAGGGTCACTCTCAAAGTAGGTAACAAGACGTCTGGGGAGGTTGATAAGTTGGCGAGAGTTTCATCTTGCACCGTTGGAGACTTGGAAGATCCACCTCTATCTAAAATCAGTTTTTGTGCACATGACATCCAGGTGGGAAGACATGTTGCAGATCGAACAACGGACTACATTTCTGCAAAATTTACTTAAATGAGAAGGCCGAAGACATTTATAACAAACGCCTTTTTTCTTCATGAGTGATCTCTTTTCGTTTAAACTAATATTAGCTGCAAAGTCACACTTAGGGCTTCCATGGTTGTCTTTACCACAAAATACACATTCATTCGATTTGTGAACTGAATTCAAAAGTTCTGAAGCTGTCGCAATTGGTTTTTCATTGTAGAATCTTGTCTTTGGATGTTTGTTTACCAAATTAGGTTTAGAAGTTGATTCATTCCCGGTACCGATTTCGTTTCTAAAACTCTTCTCCCGTGCAGTTAATTGTCTTTCCAGAAAGGTAATCAAGTCATTAATTACATAACCTGTCGGGAGTTCTTTGTTCAATTCCAAATTAAGGTCTGCAGGTAGAAGCTTTATTATTATCGGGCACAACAGTTGTCCGTAAACATCAATGGACACGTTTAGTGACTCGAGACTTCTTATATGAACAGAAAGGTTGTCAAAAAGTCCGCGGAAGGTTCTTACATCGCTTGATGTTTTGAGTGGTCTCATTGACAACAAATTGTTCATATGTCGGCTAATCAAAATGTCTTCTCGCCCAAATCTGTCTTTAAGCAATTTTATAGCTTTCTCATAATTGTCCGCAGATAAAGCGAAACCTTCGACTGTGTTTAGTGCAGTTCCGCCGAGATGTGACTTCAGATAGTTAAATTTATCGATCGGGTTCAGTGAGTTGTTCTGGTGTATAGCTGCATCAAAAGAATTCCAGAACGTCAGCCATTCACTAAAGTTTCCATAAAATTTCGATATCATCAATTTCGGAAGTTTCACAGTCGTGCAGGAAGGTACATAATGTCTCATTTCGTTTTCGTCTATTCGTGAGTTTGAATTCGGTATATTTTCGCCCTGAAAATCTGATTGGCGAATCTTTTTATTTGCCCTAAATCTCCAAGTAATATATTTCTCTCGATATTCCTCTACGCCCTGTAATTCCTTCTCTAAATCGTCAGTTTCAAGAAGCGTTTCTATTTCGTGATCCACTACTTTAAGTTCGTTAAATGATTCATTCAATTGTTCTAATAATTCTTCAAGTTCAATTCTCATTAGCGTGTCAAGTCCACTTTCAATCTTATTGCATGTTTTCGTTAAATATGATCTGTTAACAGCACGCTTCTTTTTTAAACGTAGAATTAATTCTTCCGCCATCTTGTAAACAAAGCGGCAAGTAGGGTTAGCTAGCGAGTTCCAAAATGGTCAGCTCAAAATGCTTCCTTTTTTTCTTCTAGAATTTACCTTCAACAGTCCCGGCTGGGATGCCAAAAATATTGCGATTTCACCGCCACTCTGTGTTGTGACGACGATCTAAATTCTATAGAGGTAGTCACTCACCTCTATTCTTGGTCGGCGGGGTTGAAGGTTCAAAGTTAAGGCGTCGTTGTTTATAACACTTTTAAAATATACGACGAAAACAGGAGGGAAAATTATATTTATTACAATTCAAGAAAATAAGTAAAGTATTATTTAAACATTTACACTAAAAGAATCGGAGATCAGGGCAAATTCTAGCATTCGAAAAAGTTGTTTACAAGTTCTTCCTCTATTGTTTTTTCATTTTTGCCGCTGCATCCCCGTAGCTGCCTCCGCCGGCCTCCCATTGGCTGCTTCGGACGTCTTCTTTTCCAACACCCACCTTGAAGCTTAGAGCCCTCAAGTTCTAGGCTTCCAGGACCTCCTGCCTCCTCAACTGGCCTCCATCCTGGCTTCTCACCCATCAAGGCGCTGTTTCCCTGACCTCTCCAGCTTTCTCCCCCCCCCCTGCGATGACACCTCCGCTGCCAGATCCTAGGATCCCTTGCCACCAGCTCGCGTTCTGCAGCCATAGTAGGGCTAGAAGACCTTATTTGTAGGCCAATTAGCCTGGATTCTCAACTACACTAGAAATAAAGCGCGTGTATGTCTCATAGTGTTGGTGTGTTGGATTGATGGGAATACACGAGGTAGGCAGCAGCAGAGTGGAGCCTTATTAAGGAACAAAATACAGTCCTCAAGAAATTAAGGAGCTATCAAGCACAAAAATTATTCAAATTTAAATATATAAGGATTTAAGGAGGATTAAAAATTTTGTACACAAAAAATAAGCAAAAATGACTGTGCTTTTTTAAAATTAAAATTGTCTATGTCCACGAAAAAAAAAAAAAAACATCCATCCTCCCCCATGTACCTTCTTTTAACAACCTATTACCAGGTCTAGGATTTAGAAGAGAGTTCAGCGCGGCAGTTGGCCGGCAGCTGGACAAAGACGCGATATCCGCTGCTTAGCAACTCCTGCGTGTTACTTTATTCTCCTTCCTAATCTAAAAGAATTCCCTTATTTTCTCCAGTGATGCCAACTCACCCCAAAACTATCATTACCTTTTTCTGTAAAAAAAAAAAAAAAAGAATAATTTAAAAAAAATATGGCTAAAAAGTTTTGATTCTTTGAAAAAAAAAATGTGATAACCTAATTTTAAAAATATTTGAATTTTTAAAATAATAAGATCAAAATACTCGCGTTATTATTTTTTGTAAATATATATAAAAAGTTTCAAGGAGTCACAGAGTTAATTTCTATGATTAATATAAACAATAATTTGACTCTTTTGTATTTAAAGAAAAAAAAAATAAACAATTACACGCCGTCTGTGAATTGCCTCCGGGTACTGATAACCACTTTTAATATGTCGATTAGCCGAACTCTGGATAGTGGATCAACTAAAAAACATTGGAATGCCTATCAACATATTAAGTATGAAAATTTGGTAGCTGGAGTTTCCGGTGGAGTGATTTCAGCATTTGTTCTTCACCCATTGGACTTATTAAAAATACGCTTTGCAGTTCACGAAGGCGTCAAAGACCAATTACATCCCAAGTATTCTGGACTTAATAATGCAATTAAGATTATTTTAAAGAAGAAGGATGTAGAGGTTTATTTAAAGGTGTTACACCGAATTGTTGGGGTTCTGGAGCATCATGGGGACTTTACTTTTTATTTTACGGTGCCATTAAAGCATCAATGCATAATGGAGACCCAAATACCCCACTTCCATCATCACAGCATCTTATTGCAGCATCAGAAGCTGGAGCATTGACTCTTTGTATGACTAATCCACTGTGGGTAGTGAAAACAAGACTATGTCTTCAATACTCCCAACCTCTATCTTCAACATCACAGGTCTACAATGGGATGATTGATGCATTTGTCAAGACTTACAAATGTGAAGGCATCAGAGGTCTCTACAAAGGATTTTTACCAGGTTTATTGGGAGTTTCCCATGGAGCTATTCAATTCATGGTATATGAGGATTTAAAGAAGCGTTATACAAGATACCATGGGATGAAGTTAAGTGACAAGCTAGGTACCATGGAATACATAGCTTTTGCAGCATCTTCCAAATTAGTTGCAGCTACATTAACCTATCCTTATCAAGTAGTAAGAACAAGGCTTCAAGATCAACACGGACATCACAAAGGTTTTATAGATATTGTCAAGAAGACTTTCAAGAATGAATCCCTCACAGGTTTCTACAAGGGCCTTATTCCAAGCTTGATTCGAGTGGTACCTGCCACAGCCATAACACTCGCAGTTTATGAAAATGTCTCTCATTTTTTGATATCCAAGTGATGATAACCTTGGATATCAGATGTAATAAAATGATCAAATTTGTATATAAACAATCTTCTTCGTAACTCTAATGATCCCAGGTAATTTTATTAAATATTTTTTAATGGTAGATAGATTCATATTCTTTGTCATAGTTGGGTTTTCTTGGGTATATATTTTTTTGTTCAAATTCTATCAAGGTTATGTTAGGTATATTTTTTGTTTCAAGTGACTTTTAGGTTATGTTGGGCCTATTGTTTTTGTTTCAAGTGACTTTAAGGTTATATTGGGCTTATTGTTTTTGTTTCAAATACCATTAAAGTTGGGTATATGTTCTTTGTTTCAAGTGACTTTAAGGTTATGTTGGGTATATATTGTCTTTGTTTCAAATACCATTGAAGTTAAGTTTATTATGTGTTCTTCGCTTCAAGCGACTTTAAGGTTCTGTTGGGCCTATTGTTTTTGTTTCAAATACCATTAAAGTTGGGTATATATGTTCTTTGTTTCAAGTGACTTTAAGGTTATATTGGGTATATATTGTCTTTATTTCAAATACTATATCGAGGTTATGTTGGGCTTATTGTTTTTTTGTTTCAAGTGCCATACAATTTTTTAAATCTTATTTTAATTTCAAAGAGTGTTGTGCCATAAAGGTTACATCTATGTTAACACTTGTTTGTTACTCTTAATAAATAATTTTTAATTTTCCAAAATGTTTTTGTTTGTTGAAATACATTACACCATGAGTACTTCTACCAAAGTTAAGCTATCTTTAACTGGTTATATTTATGTAGTGGATAAGGCACAATTTGGATTATAAACACAAGGTGTTGGAGCTTGGATCCTCACAGTATTAGCTTGGAATTCCTTGTAGCTCTCTAACCTTTTGTTTTAGATGTTGACGATCTTTTGGCAGAGCTTAATTCGGACTGTATGTTTTCACCTCGACCTGCAGGTTGACTACTGAGAGATTATCCTTATCTAATTACTATGTAGCAACAAGAGAATCACCACACAGCCTCACTGATATTAGCTTACACACTGACTTTATTGCATCTTTCACTCATTTTATATACATATATATTTACATAATTAAAAGAAAGAAAGAAAAATCTACATGATTATAAATCAATGCAGCCTAGCAAGTTATTTACATAACTAGGCGCAAACATACTCCCCCCCACCGCTGAACTTCAGTTCAGATCTCGAGGCGCAAAGGGAAGAGGGGCCAGCTTGGTGATTGGTCTCCTGAAAACTCCTCCGGCTGTCCAGGTTAGTTTTGTGCAAGATATTTTCACCAGACCTTCCTCCCAGTGGAATTATTGGAGATTTAGAGGTAGGAATGGAGCTGTTTTGATGAGCTTTCCTGAATAGCAGTTTCACACTGTATCTTCCTTGGCAGCCTCTGGAATAGGTTTTCTGGTAATAAGTCTCATAATCTTCTTCCCTTGTTTTCCGGTCTTGTAATGACGGCACTGACTCCAATTCCCTGAAATTTCCCACCAGACCATCTAATTCTGATGTAGTTTGAACCGCAAAGCTACAAGGTCCACCTTTATAGTTCGACGAGAGAGAGCTGTCTACTTTGCCCATTAGAATCCAACCGAGCTTTGATTTCATCGCTATAGGCCGGTTCTTTCCCAGCATTTTTTTCTCTCCTTGCATCAAATATGCATACATATCTGCACCTAGAATAATGTCGATAGGTGCCGAAATATGAAACAGAGGGTCTGCCAACTCAAGCCCTCTCTGCATGATCCAGGTCGGTTCTGCCAATTTGAAGTTTGGAATTTCAGTTGTTAAGACTTCCATTACTAGAGCATTTGTTTGGTACTTTTCGGATCTATAAATTGATTTGAATGTCAAGTCAACAGATGTAGATGACCCCTGGACTGGATTATTTCCAATACCCCTAAGTGAACGTCGTGATGTTTCTCCTTTGAGCCCAAGTTTCTCACAAATTTCTTTTGTGATCAAACTAACTTGTGATCCACTATCCAAAAGTGCTCGGCAGATCTGCTGTGTACCGTTTTCACCTTCCACAATTATTTGAGCAGTCGCAAGGAGTACTTGATTAATGGTCTCACTTCCTTGTTCAATACTCGTGTTGTTGACTTCACTTACAGGTGTACAAATCTGGGGCTTCGCATCCTTCTGGGTTTTGGTTGCCTCTGTGTCAGGATTATGGAGTAATGTATGGTGCCTTTTGTCGCACTTCTTGCAAGGTCCTTGGTAACAATTTTTTCTTGCATGACCTTTTTTTAGACAATTGTAGCACATTTTGTTTTGCTTGACAAATTCCCATTTTTGTTCGATAGGCATTGTACTAAATGTAGTACAGTTGTAGATTCTATGACCTGCTTTGCATGCTATACATATTTGAGCATTGGCATTAATCACAATGTGTACATTTGCATAGTCCTTTTGAATTTCATTTTCCTTTCTTTGATATTCCCTTGATCCCTGTGGCAGACTTCTAGCTTGTCTTTCAAGAAACAGAATGAAGTTTTCATAGGAAGGAAATGATCTTTCATCCTGGGTCAACTCCCACTGTCGTTTCATATCCTCATCGATTCTGTTCCTCAAGAACTGCACCAATATTATGTCCACCAACTCATTTCTTTGCAATCCGAGGGATCCTAGATTGCGTACAGACTCATTACATGTATCCAGGAGTTCCCTTAGGGCCTTTGCTGATGGATTCTTCATTCGCTTAATCTTGAAGATTTTATTCAGTTGCGCATAAGCCAACTCTCTTTGGTTGTCATATCTGGATACTAGAGTATCCCATGCCTGCTTGTAGCTCTCTGATGACACTGGGAACCCACATATCAGTCTGGCTGCTTCTCCCTTCACTGCGGAGCCTAAATATTGCAGCTTTTGTAGATCATTTAACCCTGGATTTTGATCTATGGCCATTCCAAATACCTCCTTGAAATTGAACCAAAAGTTCGCATCTCCATAGAAGTGAGGCAACTCGAACTTGGGCAATATCACTGTTTCGAGGTTTTGCTTGTTTGGCCTCAGCTGTACTTTGCATTCCTTCTAATGCACGCCTAAGCTTTATTTCCAGTTTCTCCATTTTATCTTGAATTGTTTCATAACCTTCGAATTCCTTCTCTTCATCTACTTCCTCCTGTTCAAATAACTCGTCAAATAAGATCTTTGTTTCCGTTTTTATTTCTGATACACCTTCATATATCAGCTTTAATTTATGGAGATCTCCTCCCGCTATTTCTTCATCTATGGATGCCAGGTATCTATCCATTCGTCTTATCTGGAAACGGATCTTGACCTTTAGGCCTTTGATTGCCTTAGACATATTTTCAGTTTTGAAGGTTCTTTCTCAGTAGAATCACGCTCTTTCTCTTGAAATCCGGCTCGATAAGGACCATATGTTGGAGCTTGGATCCTCACAGTATTAGCTTGGAATTCCTTGTAGCTCTCTAATCTTTTGTTTTAGATGTTGACGATCTTTTGGCAGAGCTTAATTCGGACTGTATGTTTTCACCTCGACCTGCGGATTGACTACTGAGAGATTATCCTTATCTAATTACTATGTAGCAACAAGAGAATCACCACACAGCCTCACTGATATTATATACATATATATTTACATAATTAAAAGAAAGAAAGAAAAATCTACATGATTATAAATCAATGCAGCCTAGCAAGTTATTTACATAACTAGGCGCAAACACAAGGTAATAAGGCCAAATCCAAATAATACAAGAAAGTAAGACCTAATCCAAATAATTTATTAGTGTGTGACGATTCAGCAACAGAATTGTCACCATCAACAGACAAAAGAATAAATGAGGAAAAATATCACAGCAAGTATTTTTTATCATTTATTCTTTTGTCTGATGATATATGGTGCCAATGCTGTTGCCGAAACGTCACACACTAATAAATTATTTGGATTAGGTCTTATTTTCTTTTATTATAATCTTTAATCCAAATTGTGCTTTATCAAATCCAAATGAATAAATAGTGTGTGACGTTTTGTTAACAGCATTGCTACCATCATTAGACAAGAGTGCTGAATGTATGAAGTACTGATCAGTACTATTGTCTGAAGATGGTAACAATGGTGTTACCGAAATGTCAACAATATTTGGATTTGGTCTTATTACCTTGAGGTAATTTCTTTGTTTCACACTAACTGGAGACGCCGGTTATGTGAATTTCTCTTTTTTGCTTATTCAGCCAGATTTACATACTTGTGAATATACTTCTGTATACAGTGTACTCCGCTTATAACAAAGTCGGTTATAGCGAATGAAATTGTCTGCACGAAAGAAAAGAAGGGCTTAAACCATTAAAAGAACTCTGGATATTGCGAAGTCGGATATAAAGAATTTTCGCTTATAACGAAGTGATTTGCATGTATAAATTTTTATTTTATCCGTTTATAACGAAGTTTTCTCATTTACCATTATAATTGACTAATATATTATGCATAATATATATCAAATTACAACGTGTGAATGACACAAATTTAATGATACACAACAAATAAGTTAATAATATACAATTTTAAAATATGCAAACATATTATAAGTATTTTTTTTACATTATTTAAACAAAATTAAATTGTTTAATAAACAAATGCCATGTTATCTGATGTAGAAATTGTCGAGAGCATTCTTCAAGCAAAAGAAGAAGAAGAAACGGACCAAGTTGATGAAGAAGTAGACCCAATTGTCCACATTCCGCATCCAAAAGAGGTCTTGGAGAGCATTCAAACTCTGCGATTGTTTCTTCAATGTCAGGATGAGTCCAAGTCTCTTCATAGGCATCTGTCAGACTTGGACAACATCGAAAAGAGTGTTCAGCACTTGTTACTGACTTCTAAATGTCAAAAGAAAATCACAAACTACTTCTCCAAAAACACCTGATGAGGTTGTTATTGATCTTTGTGTTGCTCTTTTGAGTTGAATAGTAAATAAAATTATTGGTACAAAACATTTTTTTTCCAACTGTGGATATAACAAACTTCGGATATAACAAAGTGATTGTCATGGATAATGCGACTTCGTTATAAGCGGAGTACACTGTATAAGGATGTGTAAGTTTAATAAAAGTGTGTCAGTAACAATCGGGTGTTGGTGAATCATTAGTGTCATCGGGGTAGCCTTTTTGGTTTTGTGGGCACTTTTGAGGAAGCATATAGGCTTCAATTCGGTTGGAGACAAAAAGAAGTCTGGCAAGAAGATACAGAAGCTCTACCACAACTATTTAGATAAGGCCAGACATCCAGGATGCGGCAAGCTTTCCAAGCTTTGTAAGTGAGGCAGTGATCGCATCCAAAACACTAACACAACAGTTTATAATCAATATTTTTGGGAGGTTGCAAAATTGCTCATCCCCCTTCCTCCCATTGGCCATTAAAATAATGTAACATGGTTAAGTAAAGTTGGGTCAGGTCACCAGTAACTAGGACTCGACCGTTAATTGGAAAAGGGCTAAAAGGTTTGGCAACTTCCCAACAAACAAGAACAAATATATTGAAATCTAAAATAAAAGAAGACGAGTATCTTAAACGGTTTTTTATGGACGCAAGCTTTCGGGTAAGAACCCTTCAACAGGCAAAAACAAAGTAAACACGACGATACTAACACGGCACTTATGGCAGGCAAGAATATATACACCTATGATATTTACATTGCTATGGTAAAGAGAATTACAAATATTACAAATAATATATTTACATAATTATGAATCGACATATATAGAAAATCTAATTTTCAATAAAGATGCTAATTACATGATTGGAGATAGGAGTTTCTTTGGAATACGATACTTAAATGATAAAAGATACTATAGGTGGAATTACATGAAGGCCAGGAGAGCATGGTAGGCTTCGGGGAGGTCGATTTTTCTATTGATGCTGCCTTGCTTATGTGATTCTATTGATTCCAATATGAGTCTTTGGTGTTGGTTATGTATGCGTCTGTAGAGTATTTTAGGTTGTGTGATGCTAAAAGTATGACCCGTGTCCTGCATGTGCTGATATATGAGGGATTTAGAGTCACGGTTGGATATGCCACGGGAGTGTTCAGAACAAATATTCCTGGCATTTTGGAAGCCTCTCTGCACCAAGTGTTATTCTACCTAAAATATACCAATTCCGTAAAACCTTTGATAACTGTGGTGTGCCAGAGCTGAGGAATTAAAGGAATACTATGAATATTCATTGTAATTTACTAAATCTAATCTCATTTGTTGTTAAAATTATAAACACAAGGTAATAAGACCAAATCCAAATAAATAAATAGCGTGTGACGTTTCAGTAACAGCATTGTTACCATCTTCAGACAAAATGATAACAGATGGTAACAATGCTGTTACTGAAACATCACACACTATTTATTTATTTATTTGGATTTGGTCTTATTACCTTGTGTTTATAATATATAATCCAAATTGTGCCTTATCAGTTGTTAAAATTAGAAACTAAAGAACAGAGTTGAAATGAAAATGGCCTCCTCTCAACTAAAAGTAGACTCATAGCCAAGTTTCAAACTTAAATACCTAACTCTAATTGATTTCTAATCCCACTCTCAAACACTTCTCATCATCGCCCATGTTCAGCCTAAACAAATAAGGTAAAGAAAAAATAAGAAGGTTTTGTTAGAAGTTTTTGGTCTTTCATTCTCTTTACAATAAATCTAATACTTCAATCATGTGTTTATTCAACGTTGAGAATTAAGGCTATCTTGGGCAGCTTGTTGATCTCTTCAAACACAACAACTCCACTGTGCGTGACTGGAGTGGCTTGGATGTTTCAAATAAAGATTTGATCTGAGAGAGAAGGTACCAAGATTCTTGCTGCTGCTAAGTGAGTGGGTTAAGCTAGTTTTAGAACAGGCAGCTAGAGAAGTTGTTCCCAAACATCTATAAATATCTAGGGCTTCATAGACAGTCTAAACTGTGGTGCATTAATAGAGGGCTTCATGGACAGTCTAATCTGTGGACAACTGCATCAATAGGGCTTCATGGACAGTCTAATCTGTGGACAACTGCATCAATAGAGGGCTTCATGGACAGTCTAATCTGTGGACAACTGCATCAATAGGGCTTCATAGACAGTCTAAACTGTGGTGTATCAATAGAGCCTCATGGACAGTCTAATCTGTGGACAACTACATAAATAGAGGGCTTCATGGACAGTCTAATCTGTGGACAACTGCATCAATAGGGCTTCATGGACAGTCTAATCTGTGGACAACTGCATCAATAGAGGGTTTCATGGACAGTCTAATCTGTGGACAACTGCATCAATAGAGGGTTTCATGGACAGTCTAAACTGTGGACAACTGCATCAATAGAGGGCTTCATGGACAGTCTAATCTGTGGACAACTGCATCAATAGGGCTTCATGGACAGTCTAATCTGTGGACAACTGCATCAATAGAGGGCTTCATGGACAGTCTAATCTGTGGACAACTGCATCAATAGAGGGCTTCATGGACAGTCTAAACTGTGGACAACTGCATCAATAGAGGGCTTCATGGACAGTCTAATCTGTGGACAACTGCATCAATAGAGGGCTTCATGGACAGTCTAATCTGTGGACAACTGCGTCAATAGAGGGCTTCATGGACAGTCTAAACTGTGGACAACTGCATCAATAGAGGGCTTCATGGACAGTCTAATCTGTGGACAACTGCATCAATAGGGCTTCATAGACAGTCTAAACTGTGGTGTATCAATAGAGCTTCATGGACAGTCTAATCTGTGGACAACTGCATCAATAGAGGGTTTCATGGACAGTCTAATCTGTGGACAACTGCATCAATAGAGGGTTTCATGGACAGTCTAATCTGTGGACAACTGCATCAATAGAGGACTTTATGGACAGTCTAATCTGTGGACAACTGCATCAATAGAGGGCTTCATGGACAGTCTAATCTGTGGACAACTGCATCAATAGAGGGCTTCAGGGACACTCTAATCTGTGGACAACTGCATCAATAAGGCTTCATGGACAGTCTAATCTGTGGACAACTGCATCAATAGAGGGTTTCATGGACAGTCTAATCTGTGGACAACTGCATCAATAGGGCTTCATAGACAGTCTAAACTGTGGTGTATCAATAGAGCTTCATGGACCCGTCTAATCTGTGGACAACTGCATCAATAGAGGGCTTCATGGACAGTCTAATCTGTGGACAACTGCATCAATAGGGCTTCATAGACAGTCTAAACTGTGGTGTATCAATAGAGCTTCATGGACCCGTCTAATCTGTGGACAACTGCATCAATAGAGGGCTTCATGGACAGTCTAATCTGTGGACAACTGCATCAATAGAGGGCTTCATGGACAGTCTAATCTGTGGACAACTGCATCAATAGAAGGTTTCATGGACAGTCTAATCTGTGGACAACTGCATCAATAGGGCTTCATGGACAGTCTAATCTGTGGACAACTGCATCAATAGAGGGTTTCATGGACAGTCTAATCTGTGGACAACTGCATCGATAGGGCTTCATGGACAGTCTAATCTGTGGACAACTGCATCAATAGGGCTTCATGGACAGTCTAATCTGTGGACAACTGCATCAATAGAGTGCTTGATGGACAGTCTAATCTGTGGACAACTGCATCAATAGAGGGCTCCATGGACAGTCTAAACTGTGGACAACTGCATCAATAGAGGGCTCCATGGACAGTCTAAACTGTGGACAACTGCATCAATAGAGGGCTTCATGGACAGTCTAATCTGTGGACAACTGCATCAATAGAGGGCTTCATGGACAGTCTAATCTGTGGACAACTGCATCAATAGAAGGTTTCATGGACAGTCTAATCTGTGGACAACTGCATCAATAGGGCTTCATGGACAGTCTAATCTGTGGACAACTGCATCAATAGAGGGTTTCATGGACAGTCTAATCTGTGGACAACTGCATCAATAGGGCTTCATAGACAGTCTAAACTGTGGACAACTGCATCAATAGGGCTTCATGGACAGTCTAATCTGTGGACAACTGCATCAATAGAGGGCTTGATGGACAGTCTAATCTGTGGACAACTGCATCAATAGAGGGCTCCATGGACAGTCTAAACTGTGGACAACTGCATCAATAGAGGGCTTCATGGACAGTCTAATCTGTGGACAACTGCATCAATAGAGGGCTCCATGGACAGTCTAATCTGTGGACAACTGCATCAATAGAGGGCTTCATGGACAGTCTAATCTGTGGACAACTGCATCAATAGGGCTTCATAGACAGTCTAAACTGTGGACAACTGCATCAATAGAGGGCTTCATGGACAGTCTAATCTGTGGACAACTGCATCAATAGAGGGCTTCATGGACAGTCTAAACTGTGGACAACTGCATCAATAGAGGGCTTCATGGACAGTCTAATCTGTGGACAACTGCATCAATAGAGGGCTTGATGGACAGTCTAAACTGTGGACAACTGCATCAATAGAGGGCTTCATGGACAGTCTTATCTGTGGACAACTGCATCAATAGAGGGCTCCATGGACAGTCTAATCTGTGGACAACTGCATCAATAGAGGGCTCCATGGACAGTCTAAACTGTGGACAACTGCATCAATAGAGGGCTTCATGGACAGTCTAAACTGTGGACAACTGCATCAATAGAGGGCTTGATGGACAGTCTAATCTGTGGACAACTGCATCAATAGAGGGCTCCATGGACAGTCTAAACTGTGGACAACTGCATCAATAGAGGGCTTCATGGACAGTCTAATCTGTGGACAACTGCATCAATAGAGGGCTCCATGGACAGTCTAAACTGTGGACAACTGCATCAATAGAGGGCTCCATGGACAGTCTAAACTGTGGTGCATCAATAGGGCTTCATGGACAGTCTAATCTGTGGACAACTGCATCAATAGAGGGCTTCATGGACAGTCTAAACTGTGGACAACTGCATCAATAGAGGGCTTCATGGACAGTCTAAACTGTGGACAACTGCATCAATAGAGGGCTTGATGGACAGTCTAATCTGTGGACAACTGCATCAATAGAGGGCTTCATGGACAGTCTAAACTGTGGACAACTGCATCAATAGAGGGCTTGATGGACAGTCTAATCTGTGGACAACTGCATCAATAGAGGGCTCCATGGACAGTCTAAACTGTGGACAACTGCATCAATAGAGGGCTTCATGGACAGTCTAATCTGTGGACAACTGCATCAATAGAGGGCTCCATGGACAGTCTAAACTGTGGACAACTGCATCAATAGAGGGCTCCATGGACAGTCTAAACTGTGGTGCATCAATAGGGCTTCATGGACAGTCTAATCTGTGGACAACTGCATCAATAGAGGGCTTCATGGACAGTCTAATCTGTGGACAACTGCATCAATAGAGGGCTTCATGGACAGTCTAAACTGTGGACAACTGCATCAATAGAGGGCTTCATGGACAGTCTAATCTGTGGACAACTGCATCAATAGAGGGCTTGATGGACAGTCTAAACTGTGGACAACTGCATCAATAGAGGGCTTCATGGACAGTCTTATCTGTGGACAACTGCATCAATAGAGGGCTCCATGGACAGTCTAATCTGTGGACAACTGCATCAATAGAGGGCTTCATGGACAGTCTAATCTGTGGACAACTGCATCAATAGGGCTTCATAGACAGTCTAAACTATGGACAACTGCATCAATAGAGGGCTTCATGGACAGTCTAAACTGTGGACAACTGCATAAATAGAGGGTTTCATGGACAGTCTAATCTGTGGACAACTGCATCAATAGAGGGCTTCATGGACAGTCTAATCTGTGGACAACTGCATCAATAGGGCTTCATAGACAGTCTAAACTGTGGTGTATCAATAGAGCTTCATGGACAGTCTAATCTGTGGACAACTGCATCAATAGAGGGCTTCATGGACAGTCTAAACTGTGGTGCATCAATAGAGGGTTTCATGGACAGTCTAATCTGTGGACAACTGCATCAATAGAGGGCTTCATGGACAGTCTAATCTGTGGACAACTGCATCAATAGAGGGCTTCATGGACAGTCTAATCTGTGGACAACTGCATCAATAGAGGGCTTCATGGACAGTCTAAACTGTGGACAACTGCATCAATAGAGGGCTTCATGGACAGTCTAATCTGTGGACAACTGCATCAATAGGGCTTCATAGACAGTCTAAACTGTGGTGTATCAATAGAGCTTCATGGACCCGTCTAATCTGTTGTTGTTGTTTCTGATCCCCTTGTGTAAAGATTACACGAATTCCATGAGTTCATGCTCCTCGAGCTGTTTTATGATGAGCAGCGGCCTCTCCCAAAGGTCCTGTTTAGTGCATCTAATGCAAGCCAAAATGTGTTCTGGAGCTGCAGGTACCAAACTACATTTTGGGCAAGTGGGATAAATTTTGTTGTTATTTTCTATCTTCAATGGCTTGAGATGGCCTGTTCTAAATCTTGTTAGTGTTGTTTGATGCTGTCTAATCTGTGGACAACTGCATCAATAGAGGGCTTCATGGACAGTCTAATCTGTGGACAACTGCATCAATAGGGCTTCATAGACAGTCTAAACTGTGGTGTATCAATAGAGCTTCATAGACAGTCTAAACTGTGGTCCATCAATAGGGCTTCATAGACAGTCTAATCTGTGGACAACTGCATCAATAGAGGGCTTCATGGACAGTTTAAACTGTGGACAACTGCATCAATAGAGCTTCATGGACAGTCTAAAGTGTGGACAACTGCATCAATAGAGGGTTTCATGGACAGTCTAATCTGTGGACAACTGCATCAATAGAGGGTTTCATGGACAGTCTAATCTGTGGACAACTGCATCAATAGAGGGCTTCATGGACAGTCTAAACTGTGGACAACTGCATCAATAGAGGGCTTCATGGAGAGTCTAATCTGTGGACAACTGCATCAATAGAGGGCTTCATGGACAGTCTAAACTGTGGACAACTGCATCAATAGAGGGCTTCATGGACAGTCTAAACTGTGGACAACTGCATCAATAGGGCTTCATAGACAGTCTAAACTGTGGTGTATCAATAGAGCTTCATAGACAGTCTAAACTGTGGTCCATCGATAGGGCTTCATAGACAGTCTAATCTGTGGACAACTGCATCAATAGAGGGCTTCATGGACAGTTTAAACTGTGCACAACTGCATCAATAGAGCTTCATGGACAGTCTAAAGTGTGGACAACTGCATCAATAGAGCTTCATGGACAGTCTAAACTGTGGACAACTGCATCAAAAGAGCTTCATGGACAGCCTAAACTGTGGACAACTGCAATAGAGCTTCATGGACAGTCTAATCTGTGGACAACTGCATCAATAGAGGGCTTCATGGACAGTTTAAACTGTGCACAACTGCATCAATAGAGCTTCATGGACAGTCTAAAGTGTGGACAACTGCATCAATAGAGCTTCATGGACAGTCTAAACTGTGGACAACTGCATCAATAGGGCTTCATGGACAGTCTAAACTGTGGACAACTGCATCAATAGGGCTTCATCGACAGTCTAAACTGTGGATACAGTTACATTACATTACAAATGTAATATTGTAATTTTATCCATCACTTATAGGTCCAACATACTTTGATTCAACACTTCCTTTAATTCAACCGAAAGTTCAGATCCCTTGGGGTGTTGAATTAAAGAGGTTAGACAGTACTTTAAAATATATTTCAAGATATAATTTAACCCTTAACTGGACGGGTTGGGTAGATTCCGCCCATGCATAAACTTAATATAGGAAAAAAATATATTTTTTGTTTACCGAGAGCTAACAGCTTTGGTGTATTCTAATTTTACAGTGATACAAACAATTTACATTCATCGTTTAAAAATATAGGTTTTGGGAGGGCGGTTAAATTTGCATGTGTGGGCGGATTCCGCCCATGCCGTCCAGAAGCGTGAGAATTTTTCATGTTAGGGTTATAGCTGATTGCTCATTCTCGAGTTGCTTTCTTCCGCTATTTTTTAGCTTCCATTCATAAAATAAGACTTCTTTCTTTGGCTAAGTAGAATTTATTCTTTTAGATTTAAAAAAAAAAACAACTTCCTTAATTTTTTTTATCAAGGTAAGACTTTTTATTTTTGAAATTCTATTTATAATGGAAGACGAAAGTTTGAATAAGAATTTTGACGATGATTCTGAAACTGAAAATTATTCATTGAACGAATCTTCAGATGTCAGTACAGATGAGGAATGTGATTCAATTCTTACCACTGTTCAAATGTCTTCAAGTAATTGTTTCATTGGGAAAAATGGCTATAAGTGGAACAAGAATCATGCAATAATTGGAAGAACCCGTTCTCATAACATAATTACACACTTACCTGGTCTGAAAGGCCCTGCTAAACCGAAGCCAAATTGTGGCATAGATATATTCAACTTATTTTTTACTGCCGCAATTATAAAACAAATATCTGAATTTACAAATGCAAAAATTGAAGAATTTCGCCAAAGAATTTCAGATTTGACCAAAAGTACTTACTCAAATTTTACAAGTGAAATAGAAATAAGAGCATTCTTAGGTTTGTTGTATCTAGCTGGAGTTTACAAATCAGGTCATGAAAATGTAGAATCTTTGTTTGCCTCAGATGGAACAGGCCGTGACATTTTTCGCTCTGTAATGAGTGTGAAGCGTTTCCTTTTTCTATTACTTTGTATTAGATTTGATAATTTCAAGACAAGATGCAAAGATAGACTCTCACCCATAAGAGATATTTTCCAAACCATTATTGAAAAATTTCAAAGTTGTTATACACCTGCTGAATACCTTACTGTTGACGAAATGCTTGTAGGGTTTCGGGGAAAATGTCCATTCAAAATTTATATACCCTCAAAACCTAATAAATATGGGATAAAAATAGTGATACTAGCAGACTCAAGAACACATTATATGTATAATGCTATGGTATATACAGGAAAATCTAAAACTCCAAAGTCAAAAGAACTATCCCTGCCAACCCAAATAGTTTTAGATATTAGTCGACCACTTTGGAAGAGTAATAGAAATATTACAGCAGACAACTGGTTTACTTCAATAGAATTAGTTGATAAGTTGAAAGAACATGGCCTTACATATTTAGGAACGATGAGAAAGAACAAACCTCAGATTCCACCACAATTCCAACCGCATCCTAAAAGAGAATCAGGAACATCTATTTTTGGTTTCTCTGGAACAAAAACTTTAGTCTCCTATGTTCCCAAAAAAAGAAAATCAGTAATCCTTATATCTTTGATGCATCATGACAATAAATGTGATGAAACAACAGGAAAACCTGACATTATAATGGATTATAATCTAACAAAAGGAGGTGTAGATACCATTGACCAAATGGTCTCTAATTTTTCTACCTCTCGTCGATCCAGAAGATGGCCTTTGGCACTTTTTTATGCCCTCTTAGATATCACAGCTCTGAATTCTTACATCATCTTCAACTATCAGATTGATAAAAAGGATCAAAAAGAAAGAAGTAACTTTATTGTTGATCTTGGGAGATCCTTGATTGATGAACACCTGGCCACACGTAATCTAAATTCCCTCCTGCTGGAATTACAGACGACAATAAAAAAATTCAAAAATAATGATGGTTCAAGTACATCAAGAGGATCTACGATGCCACAAGAATCTGATACTCCAAAAAGGTGCTACAAATGTCCATCAAAAAATGCGGGAAAAGTGAAAACCTTATGCTCTGTATGTCAACTAAGCGTCTGTAAAAAAACATTTCTTAATTATTTGTGAAAACTGTAAATAGATTATATTTAGAATTTTTAGAAGTCAAAATCTGTATATTAACATTTGTAATCATTAAATAATCTTTCAAATATTGATTTAATTCATTATTTAGCGCTTATTTCGTAAAGGTACATAAGTGGGTTGAATCTACCCACCCCGTCCAGTTATGTAAGAAAAAATCACCCGTCCAGTTAAGGGTTAAAGAAGCCTTTTATTCATTCAAAAGAAATGTGGTACAATTAACAGAATGGAAGAAGATCAGGCACAATTTGGAAGAATGGAAGAAAGAGGAAATATTAATGTCATTTTTACAGAGATGATTTCTGAATTATAATTTTATATACAGTTTAACCTGTCTATAGCACCCCCTCTTGAATCTCACCAAAATAGGGTGCTATAGAGAGGGGGTGCTATAGACAGGTCACTTTTAATGTAAAATGTTCACATTTTAATGTTTAAAATTGGGCGCTATAGAGAGGTAGGCGCTATTTAGAGGGGGCGCTATAGACAGGTTTAACTGTATTTTTTTATTTCAATCTACTTTTACCCCTAATATTTTAAGATTCTAAAAAAAAATTATTTATTTTTCTTCTTATCAGTACTCTATTTTCTACATTTGTTTACAAACCTGATAACCATATCAGCTATTTAAATAAAAAACTTGATATGATATGTGGGCCAAGAATCTGGGTTATATTAAGAGAGTTTTTTTTCCTCTCTCATTCAATACTTTGGTCTAAAAATAGTAACAATCCTGTTACTGTGATGTCATGAACAATTTATTGATTTTAAAACGACATTTGAAAATGATCCCACATGTGTTTCTTTTAAAAGAAAAATCGAAATTTATTTTTAAGGAGAAATAACGATTATTTCTAACCTTAGAGATGAGGTATGAAAGGATGAATTGTGAAGAGTAATGATGAATGGAAAAATAAAAGTGTCCAGGGATGTATTATAAATTACTTTATATAAAATTTATTGATTTGGTGATAAGGTACAATTTGAATTATACCTTAGAAATACAAGATAATAATTCAGTACTTTGGTCTGATGATGGTAACAACACTGTTACTAAACACATAGAAATAAGACCAAATTCAAATAAATAAATAGTGTGTGACATTTCAGTAACAGCGTTATTACCATCTTCTTTACCGAAACGTCACACACTATTTATTTATTTGGATTTGGTCTTATTACTTTGTGTTTATAATCTATAATCCAAATTGTGCCTTATCAACACTGTTACTGAAATGTCATGAACAATTTATTAATTTGGTCTTTTGTTGCATTTATACCATTGTACAAAGATTACACTAATTCCGTGATTTCATGTTTCTCGAGCTGTTTGATAAGCAGCGGCCTCTTCCAAAGGTCCAATGAGTTGGTCTTTTTCTGACCATTATATCCTCCAAAGAACAATTCCTCAAATTATCAGGACTGCTACCGACCAGGCTCGCCAAGAGGAACTACTAAGAATAATGAATTCAAAATTTTATTCGCACTATAAAATTCTACTCCCTTCTATAACAGCAGAACAATATTTGATCAGAGATCTCCCATTACCAGTCAAAAGATGTATCGAACAAGTGAGAATACTCTTTTCATTGTACAGTTAAACCTGTCTATAGCGTCCTCTCTTGGGACTCACTAAAATAGGGTGCTATAGACAGGTCACTTTTAATGTAAATCGCATTGTACTACGTATTTAAAATCGGGCGCTATATAGAGGAAGGCACTATTTAGAGGGGGCGCTATAGACAGGTTTAACTGTATAAAGAAAACCATGTTAAAATATTTAACTCAACTAACCGAATATGTCCATTATGTAATAAAAAAATCTACTCAGAACTGGAGCACCACATGTTTTTCTGGCTAAAGTTAATAAGTGAAAGGAAACTTCTTTTAAATAATTGGATCAAATCATCTTGCTCTGGAAGCTCTGTTGTCTAGGATGACAAAGAATAAATCTAATACATTGGCCCTGTACAAGTTGTACAGGGCTGCGCAAGAGAAGAAACATTGAGAAAAGAGAGACGTATGCAAAGGGATATGTAAATGAATGATCACATGTAGATAACTAACTCATCTTTTCTAAGCAATTATGTACCTGGGAGAATCATGTATAGGGCAAAGGTGCTCAATAAAAAGATAAACTTTTGTATCTTGGTTTTTAGTTTTCATTTTCCTTCTAATGATTGCAAGGTTTTCCCACTATGTACTAAGTGCAATTCTCAACCTGTAACCCCAAAACACATTATTGACTGTATTGACTCATCCATTGATAAGCTCTACTCTTCTCCGGCTGACACCATCAAAAGTCTCAAGCTTTACAAGCTTGATACCTTAGTGTGATTGAGTGGAGATAAGAAAGAAGATTTTCCTTCTACATTATAATTAACTCTCATTTGTTGAAAATCTTTGCTAGATATCAAAATTACTCCTTATTTTCAATTATCATCTCAATATAAAATACTATTTGTAGATTTCAAACCTCAGTGGGTCGGTGGAAGGATGGCCTAAACCATTGGTTTCAACTGCTACGACCGGGTTCGATTCCCACATTGGGCACTTTTTTCTGATTTAAAAAAATGCTCCAATGGCCCCTAATTTTTGCAAAAATCCAACCCCACCAGCGAGTGCAAGTAACCAAACAGGGCTCTGGCACATTTGTAAGTGCAAAGTCAAGCTGCTTTTCACATGTGTAGACATGTGGTGCGCTTACAGTAAAGAGCAGTCGCTAACTACCCACCATAATTATCATGGCCTGTACCACGTGTACTAGGGATAAGCAAAAAAAAAAAGTAATCTAGTTATATTTGGGACAATTAATAACTAGGAACAGATTTTGCTTCTCCAGAGAGAGAGTAGGGTATCCATTATTGTAGCCACAATGTTGGGGATATGTCACTGGGCTCTGAAAGTAATCACCACCATATTGATTTTTGTATCAGTCACAACTTAAATGGCTCTCCCCCCCTAGTGGTGATTTGCATAACTTAAATGTTAAACTTGTGCCAACTTAATGTTGGAATAGTTAAAGAAGGTACCACTACCTACGGTGGAAACATCTGTTAGGACCTCTTATAAGAGACCATCTAAAATGTTAGGTCTTTCTTGGAGGTTGCCTCTAGTTGGATCATACACACACACATCATTTTTAGTTGTTCTAGAAGTTGTCTCTAGTTGGGTAAGAGTCCTCTGTGGAGGTATTTCCTTCCTCTAACTTTGATATAACATACTTTTTTTTTTGCTTATCCCTAGTACATGTGGTACAGGCCATGATAATCATGGTGGGTAGAAGTAGGTAACTGCTTTTACTGTAAGTACCACATGTCTACATATGTGAAAAGCAGATATAACATACAAATTTGTTACAATAATACACATTCATTTCTATGTATGTAAGTTTCTGCTGTAAGACCAACTTGTGTTTCCAGATGGTCTTGCTATTGATTGCTATGAAGGCCGTTCTTTGTATCTCTTGAGTGCTGCACCTGTGTTGGAACAACATTCACTGTAGCACACAGCAGTTTGGCTTAGGAAGGAATATTCTTTCAAGTTGGTAGCTAGGAATTTATTATAGTCATTCGTTCTAGTTGCAGGTCCTATACCTGATCCTCTATGAATGCTCTTCAGAAACCAAGACATCCTCAACTCACCAACCTTTATTTAGTGTCTTGTAAAGATAGGAAAGTCCTCCAAACACTAAATTCAAAATGGTTATTAGATTATCTGCTCATCACTTCTGTTATTAATAAACATTGGCTAATCACAAATCTAAATGACAAAAATTAAAATCCTGAACATACATTCTTTTATCATGATAAAGCACAATTTGGATTATAGATTATAATAAAAAAGGAAAATAAGACCTAATCCAAATAATTTATTAGTATGTGACGTTTCGGCAACAACATTGTCACCATCATCAGACAAAAGAATAAATGAGAAAAAATTGATAACAGTACTATTTAAGAACTTGCTGTTTTTCTCATTTATTCTTTTGTCTGATGATGGTGACAATCTTGTTGCCAAAATGTCACACACTAATAAAATATTTGGATTAGGTCTTATTTTTCTTTTTTTATTATTTTATCATGTTAAATCAACCAAATTCTCTTCTTTCTTCTTCTTTCTTATCTCCACTCACAATCATATTAGGGTATCAAGTAGTGACCCTTGATGGTGTCTGTTTGACAACCACCATGACTGGGTGAAGTAGAATGCGTCTGCCTTTGTCATTAAGACTGGGAGCACTACTCAGTGGCAGGCCGACTTAGCTCCAAAAGAAATGGCCGCCTCTGACATGAGGAACAGACGCCATGTGAAGCCGCTCCTAACATGGAGTACAAACGCTGCTCATCCTGTATCCCTAGATTAGGAGCCCTTACAGGGTACTATCAGCCGGGCCAGCTGAACCCAGGTTTTTTAGTAAGCTTGCTACTGCTCCCCTTCATTCTTTTTCATCCGGGCTTGGGACCGGCAAAGGCGGAGTTAACCAAATTCTGATGTTTAAGTGATTCTCTTTTCCCTGAGGAGAGAGAAAGGGACAGACAGTAACTGAAATGTTGGGAATTAAATAAACAACTGGGTGATGTAGCTGTATTTTTCCAAACAAACTTCCAACCAACAAATGAGATGTTCAAAAGTATTTTATCATTCTTATAAAGTTACAGTAGAACCTCCTTGTAAAGCACACCTAATTGCAGAGCCAAAGTGTCCTTTAGGGAGAGATGTCCTTTTACTGGAGAGTTGCTAAATAGTAAAAATGATAATTTTACAAATGAAAACTGTCCTTTTGTAGAGAGGTGTCCTCTAGCGGGAGTGTCCTCTCATGAAGGTTCTACTGCAATACAGAATATTGATGCGACAAGGGCGGGGATGTAATGCTTTATAGAGAGGTGTCCTCTAGCGGGAGTGTCCTCTCATGAAGGTTCTACTGCAATACAGAATTTTGATGCGACAAGGGCAGGGACGTAATGCTTTATAGAGAGGTGTCTTCTAGCGGGAGTGTCCTCTCATGAAGGTTCTACTATAACAAAAATAATAAAACTCCTCCCATCTCTTTTATATAAAAAAAAACACATCTAACAAGGTTGTCAAAGCCATAAAATCCACCCTGGTTCATTCAGAACACAATCCTAGAAACGATCTAAATATCGAAAACATCAATGACTACATTATTAGACAATCATTTAAATTCTACGAAAAATCCGAAAAATTAGAAAACACCACCTTCAAGGAAGCCACAAACTACAAATGCGGAAAATAGGAAATTTAAAACCTAGACAAATTCTCAATCAATTAAGCCAGAATGACGAAAAGTGGGGAAAAAAAGGAAAAATAAACCCACCTTGAATATCAAACAAGCCAGAAAAAACCTTCTCAAGAACAATATCCCGAAGGACCTGAGAATCCGGACCCAACGACATCAATATAAATTATAATTGTAAATTAACAAACCTTGTACATCCCCCACAGTATATTGTAAATATGATCTAGGTTGCTCTTTTTGAGCGGCACCTAATAAAATGATTTTGGAACCACAAAATATTTCTACTGGTTGAGATCCAGGTTGGTCCCATCTCAATCTCAACAAAGATCACCAATGGATATTGATTGCATTGATTGAAGGAAGCCAAGTTTAGAACTGATCAACACCTAGCTGGGACTTTTATAACTTCCTTCCCCTGGTAAAATCCCTGGTAGAACACAAGCTTTTAGAAGGGGAGAATTTGGGAGATTGTATATACATTAATTGGCATACTCTAGAGATAATTGGGGCTATTTATAATTAGGAGTAATGATAATTGGGACTTAATTATGGCTATTAATACTAATTGCTGATAATAGGAACTATGGATACTTGGGATCACTGATAATTAGGACTGCTGATAACAAGGATTGATGATAATTGGGACCACTGGAAATTGATAATATTGTTAATTGAGATTACTTTTAATTGGGACTGCTGGAAATTGGCAGTATTGCTAATTGGGAGTACTGGTTATTGGGACTGCTGGAAATTTGCAATATTGCTAATTGGGAGTACTGGTAATTGGGACTGCTGGAAATTGGCAGTATTGCTAATTGAGAGTACTGGTAATTGGGACTGCTGCAAATTGGCAGTATTGCTAATTGAGAGTACTAATAATTGGGACTTCTGTAAAAATTGGTTGTAAAGTAGAACCTCCCTTTAGTGTACACCTCTCCACAAAGGACAGTTTTAATTTGCAAAATTACCATATTAACAATTTAGCAACTTTTCAGTAACAGGACACCTCTCCCTAAAGAAAACTTTGGCTCTGCAATTAGGTGACCTTTACAGGGAGGTTCTACTGTACTGCTTATTGAGAGAATTGGTAAATGGGTATTGGTAAATCATATATATATGTTATCAATTTATGACAGGGTTAGACTGTAGCTGCAATCATTTTAATCCTTTCAAACAAGATTCTTGTTTGCGAAGTTTTAAATCAATATACCTGAACAGCACAGGTTCTAAAACTACTTTAAAGCTTACTGTATGGCTTTTAAAACTGGGTATTTATAAGTCTTATTATAATTAATCGTATCTTCGGTTCATAGATGGCGCTAGGAGTAACAACTGATATTTAACTTTATTTCTGCCCTGTATTTTGGCTTGAAAAGATTTGTTCTGTGAAATTTTTTAATTTTACAATTTTCATAATGACTTATTCTAATTTTGAAACTTTTTACACACAATTTTTGTTTTAAATATGTTAGCCACCTTACGAACTCCATCTGTAGAGATAATAAATCTTGAGTCAAAATTAATTTATCATTTCGATGTGTTAATCTATAATTGCTTAAAAAAATTCAAACTTATTTTTGAGACATATTTTAATCAAATAAAAACACATAATAAATAGGGAGCGGCGAGTTTTTTTTTTTACACTACAACACACGAAATATGTAAATGTTTACAGCAAAATTAGTTTGGTTGCGAAACGTAAAAATTGATCGTAGCTTCGTCACCGTTGCCATGACAACTGATTGCACCGCTGACCACTCGGCCGATACTAGCTTCTAGCGCAGGGCTCTCAAATTTGCGGGGTTTTTTTTTCTCGCCTGCTTGAGGACTCGAGGTAAGGCTAAAATAAAACCTACACTCTTTTCGCTCATTTATTAAATTATGCATCTTTTTGCATCCCAAATATGATTTTATAGTTTCATTAAATAAACTAAATTATTTTATGCATTAAACATAAGGATTTATACATTAATTGCTAATTTCTGTATATTTTATTCCCATTTAGGCACCCTTGCAAAGCAAACACACATATACACACTTAAAAAATGAATATAAATTTTACCAAGTTTTAAAGAAAATAATAATAT
>CP092867.1:107571272-107721378 GCA_030710605.1 Cordylochernes scorpioides
CGTTTGGGCCCGTGGATCCGCTGTGCCAGTCGGAACCACTCTCCTAGGCTCTCAGGAGGTACCACGCTAACCAGGCGCTGGTCGGAGAGCGGCAACCCCTCCGTCAGCGTCTCGAGGATCACCCCCTGTGGGAGTCCCAGTTGTAAACCCATGGCGGTTTTCTCCCGGTAATACGTCTCCAGGTCTGCTTGACCAGCAAGCTTCATGGCGATGTATTTTGCGAAGGATGCTTCGCTGGATTCCGGATAGAGATCCGTGAGGGTTTGCCTCACCTGGAAGTAGCTCTGGGTGGCCAACCGGAGTTTCCTGAAGAGTTCCAGGGGTTGGCGCGTCAGGTAGTTCGGCAACAGGAGTAGCTTATCGGGGGCGTCCACGTGGGCGTCGTCCCTCTTCCGGCCGTAAGACTGGAAGAATTGGCGGGCGCTGTAGGATCCACGAAGGGTGGTAGTTCCGCCTCCGTTCGTTCGGACGACCTCGTCTGGGAGAGCACTGCGGCCAACTGAAGCAAAACCCCCGCCAGAGGGCTCGTCTCGCCGTTTCTGGCCGCCTCTTCTTCCCTCAAAAGGTCGCCGCTATTTTTGACTTCTGTGTTCTGTTCGCTTTCCATTTTATCCTGTCGACTCACTGCAATATTGAACAATTACCTTTTTGAGATTGATTGAGTTGTTGATTGATTGATTGATGATTGTGGTGGGCGCAGTCGTTTGCTGAAGTAGTAAGGTATTCACACAGGGGGAAAATAACGAGGACACAAGATTGGATTGAAATAGGCCAGCGATCAAGGGAGAAAGGGGTTTAAGCTATTTGGCGTATTTGACTATTAACTATGGTTGTTTCACATTATTGAGGATTGGACTTATCTGATTGTTGAGAAGATGGGTGCTGGACTTGTTTCGGTGGTGCTGAGCTCCTAACTAACTAAACTGAGTCCGAGCTTTAACACGAAAACTTCTCAGGGCGCTGATTGGACGATTGTCGACTCGTGTAAGTTTTCCATTGGTTCCTAGCTAATCCTCCTGGACTCTGATTGGATCTTTGCTAATCCTTTGTCCTTGTCTTGCTCTAACATGCTCCCGGAAACGAAGGGTTCTTGAACTCAGTTTTTATGAGTTCCTGGATAATAAAACCTGCTAATGACCGTTTCCTCTCTGATGGCCTTTCTCCCAGATTTCTAAGCCTTGTCTTTATTGAAAATCTTTAGATCATACATTGCATACATATTGTGGTGGGATTACATCCAGTTATGTACAAATTATGACATATATGTAATATTATAAAGAATATTGTCTAATAAATAATTATGTACCATGTTGGATATAATGTATTCTGTATGGATTCAAATAAAGATGGCAGTCAAAGGACGTGGAGATGGAAGAAGTAGAAGAGAAAAGAACGACAGATCCAAGTCGTGTATCTAGGTCACTTAGAACAAAGAGGCCCTCATATTCCAGAGTTGAATGTCCTGAGAGATTGGGATGTTAGGCAAAGCTCCTTCCCGACCAAATTCACCATCATGGCCGACAGAGACAGGGACCAATCAAAGGTCAAGCAGGGTCCCACATGACCCAAGCCGGGGGGTGGGGCAACCGCAGTTCGGTCGGTGTAACGTGTGTGTCAAGACGTGTGTGTGCATCTTCTAAAAGTAGTGCCTCGAGGTCCAAGATGTGAGTCATCTCAATCCAATTTAATCGCGAAAATCCTTCCATCTCCTCTCCCGAGCCGCCAATGATTAATATTCCGAGGTGTTTTGTGATTCATTAATCGATATAGTGTGCCGATTTTTCATCCACCGCCATCGATAACGACTGCCCAAACATACAAAACCCCATCCACTCCCGAGGATTCTCAGGACAAAGCACTTTATCACAGTGAAGTCGACAAGCATTTTTTTTATATTATAGAGAGTCGACAAGATTCTCAGGATCCTTTTCCCATATATCACATATATATATGTAGTGATGTATTTTATCTTGTAGGATGACTGTGGTGTGGTTGGTTAAATGCAGTCGTTGTAGCCACAATGTTCAAAGTGGTTTCAGGGCGTTAATGAACTGGACAAAAGAACGAGACATGTTGGATGTCATCTTAGAAAAGGCGAGATAGAGAGTGAATGGCAACCGGACACCGGTCGAGGGGGTCTTATCTATATTTGAGGAAAGGGAGAGACACCCCAGGGAATCCGACTATGTTTTTAATGGACCGACGGTGTAATCGGAGACTTTCCTCCTGTCTGACGCCGGCTGTCACTTAAGCTAATTTTATTATTTCGTTTTGGTGTTACACTATAGTTGTATTACACATGGGGATATAAGTATGAATTAAATTATATTACAACATATACAGTTAAACCTGTCTATAGCGCCCCCTTTTGGGACTCACCAAAATAGGGTGCTATAGGGAGGGAGGCGCTATTTATAGGGGGCGCTATAGACAGGTTTAACTGTATATACATATATAGTTGAAGGGGGAATCAAAGTGTAAGATTGTATTCAAACATAAAATATCAATACACTTTGAAGGCAATTAGATATTTTTCAAGAACCTGCCTCCAGGACAAGTTTGTACTAGTTACTCAAGCTGATATGTACTTACGATATAAGGATCATCTGCATTTCTTCTCATATAGCTCAAGTCAGAATCACGATTAGCATGGAACCGGTCGTCATGCAGGATGCACCTTTCCTGACGCTTGGTTTTGTCTTTTTTGATCACTTCTTCAGGGCACACCAGACTGGTCTCCCAGTCGTATGTTTGTTCACATCTTTCCATCATATTACTCAAAATAGGGATACCCTGTAGCAGTGCACTTGAGTTAAGACATCATGGAGTTAGATCTGAAGACTTACCTTACCGGCAATGGGATTACATATGAATGTGATTACGGTGCTGTAGTTCAATCCAGGGTATTCGGCACACCTGTTTCCCTCAATGTATTCCAATTCTAAACCTAAACGAGTGGCGTTTTTCTGATAATTTCCCAGGTTCTGTTGCAACACAGGAATAACATGAAGTGAGATATAGTGATACTTCTGAGTAGATTCAGGATTAATTTATACTGAGGTTACAAACAAGAAGCATATATCTACCATACTTTATCATGAATACAAGAAAATGATAAGATTATTTTATTATATCACCTTTTCTATCTTTTTCAAATGAATTTATATATAAGGGGGGATCACTAAATAAGGTGAATTATCTTATTTCTTAAAAAATTAAAAAGGCAAAAATAATTTAAACACAGAATATTAAAATATAACATCGAGAGACTATTTAAGGTGTTCTGTTCTTTTTTCCCACGCGCGGCGCGAGACTTAAAAATAAACTAAAATGGAAGCTCCCTTGAAGGATTGCACCACGCTTGAACAACGTGCAGTTATTCATTTCTTGAATGCAGAAGGTATTCAAACATCTCAAATATGCCAAAGAATGAAAATTATCTATGGTGAGTCTTGTTTGTTTCAAAAAAAAACATTTATAAATGGGTTAACGAGTTCAAAAATGGACGAATTCCACATTTCCTAAATTTGGACCTAAAACTTAACCGTATTCATGTTTCAAAGGCCGCATACATCATGTAAAACTGTATCTACAATCATTAAATTATGTTTGACGTTTCAGAACATCCTGCATATAGTCCAGACCTAGCCCCCTCTGACTATTTCCTTTTTGGACTACTAAAGAAGGAGTTAAAGGGAAAGCGATTTGACTCGGATGAAGATGTCCAGAAAGTGGTGCAAGAATCTTTTTCACACGCTTCCTAAGAGTGCCTATAAAGAGAGTATTTACAAGTTGCCAGAACGATGGAGACGATGTATATAGAAAGCCAAGGTGAATATTTTGAATAAATCACGTCCTAATTTTTAATATCGTTTTTATATTTTTAATAAATTATAATCCGCCTTATTTATTGATCCCACCTTGTACAATATAATCGATAATATTATAAAAATCAAAAATGTTACCTTGACTGTCCGTTTATTATTAACTCCTAAACTACTGTGGTAGATATCACAAATTGATCTTGTGTGATGTTTTAACGTTTATTTTGACGGGAGAGACGCTGTTGGAAATATATAACTTTTAAATTTTGATTCAGGAAAACGACTCTAGAGGGCGGGCATCACGGGATGCGCCACAGAGTGAATCCACAGAGTCCGTCCACGTGACCCTTTATACGACTATGAAAGTCGCGGCGAGAAAGAGGCCGGGAAGGGGGAAAGGAGAAGAGAGGACAGGGCATAGGCGTGCGCAGAGGAGAAGGTATCAGATCGGAGTTAGGTGTGTGACTGAAGGTGGATCAAGTATAAAGTTGAAGTTAAAGTTTAAAGAAGTAAAGTTAAAGTTTAAAGAAGTAAAGTTAGAGTTTAAAGAAGTAAAGTTAAAGTTTAAAGAAGTAAAGTTAGAGTTTAAAGAAGTAAAGTTAAAGATAAAGTCAAAGAAGTTAAAGAATTCAAAGAACTCGGGGAAGTTGAAGATAAATCTAGAGAATTCAAAGAAGTTAAAGGTAAATTTAAAGAACTCAAGGAAGTTGAAGATAAAGTTAAAGAATTCAAAGAGGTCAAGGAAGTTAAAGATAAATTTAGAGAATTCTAAGAAGTTAAAGATAGAGAAGATAAATATAAAGAAGTCAAGGCTAAAGCTAGAGAAGATAAAATTAGAGAAGTTACGAGTTGAATGTATATATGTAAGTAAGACCTTATTAAGAATCAAGAATATTGCCAATAGGCAAATAAAAAGGTTATATTTTATAACAACTTGAGCTATTTTACATATCCTCGTATAGCGCGAACACAGGCCTGGTGAACTATTTTACACCTTTTATTAACAACAGGCGCCTTATTCTTTTATAGATCCATTTCCTCCCAGCAAAATTTCCATATATTTTGGCAATATATTTGGCATAGTCATTTTTCCAGATTAACACCTCTTTGGCATATTGTGAAGCTTCTATTTGATCCCTTGAGGATATTATGGAATAAAGTCCGCCCTAGAATGACGAGGGTCATTAGCCAGAAACCATGGTCTCCTGGTGGACGCTTCACAGTTTTCCAAAGCTGGTGTTGTGGCTTTGTGACCGACAGAAGCCGCTGGTTTTACGTTTATTTTGACAGGAGAGGCGTCCTATGCTTATATATATATTCGTCTCCTGCAAAGTGCGCCTGGATCTGCAGGCCTGGCTCTTCGGCGTCGGCCTCCATCCCGAGGCAATGAAGTTGACCAGTGTGGCGAAGGCTACCATCTACAAGTACCATCTTGGTCTTGAGTTGGGTAATGCCAGCCATCACATAGACCTGCCCACTTTGTGGGAAAGAACTCTCGCAGTCCACCGGTGGCGGATTCTTTTCCGCGGTGGGCGCCACCAATGAAGACTATTATATATATGTTAAATCAAAATATATTTTTTTTATATTTAAAATTGTTATATTAAAATATTATTCCATTTAAAATTATATATTTCAAAGATATAAATACTCTGCTGAGTCGACCGCCAGAGGTCACGCTTCCACTATATAATCTCATTGTTGTTATTCACCTATGGCCAGCCCTAATCTTTTGTACATTATGTAAATAAGCTTTTCCTTTTTTATTCTTACGCCTTAAGCCAGGCAGTACTTTTATCAAACTATGTTTTTTATATTATATCCCATAAGCTCAATTAAAGCAATATCTGATCAAGACTATTTTTATTATTATTCTTTCAAGAAATTTAACCACGACTGCATCACCATAGCATAATTCTCAAGATAACCAAAATCAAGATAATCGCAACAATTCCAAAATCAAACAAAAATTACCTGTTTTTTTCAAAATGACAAAAGCAAAATTTTTTCGAATTCAAATATGCAAATTTTCCAATCAGACATAGGCCAATCCATACAAACAACCATAGTCAACAAACAACCATCGAATCAACAAACAACCATAGCTTCTGCAAGTCATCGCCATCCGCTCCAGCGCAACCAGAAAACATCTCCGGAAATCAACTCCACCTATCCTCTGTAACACCAGTCATCTACAGCCAACTCCAGCCAGCATCATCCATTTCAAGGTACTTTGTATCTATCTTTTACTTATTTATCTCTTTTTAACTTTTTAATCCCATCCATGATTTACAATAGTTTACAATCGCTTTTTAAAATAGTTATTTCCCTTTTTATTAAATAATTCTTAGATATCAATTTTACCATAGCTGTTTTGACCTTTGAATTTCACCACGCCTTTTAATCCTTTTGAACCTTATTTTTCTTTATTAAATTAGTTTCTATAATATATCTCCCATCACGTATTTTACTTTAAAAACATTTTCAAATAATTTAAACCTTTGTAATAAAGTTAAACCTTTAGCACCATATTAGTTTTTAAGACACCATATGTAAAACAGTCGGCCGGGAACACAACAACAACAGGATATTGTATATTTCTCAGATATTCAATCTTTAATAAGGGTTAATCTTTGTTAATCATATTTTCCATTATATATTTTTTTCTACTATAGACCACAATACCCTATAGCTTCACATTTCCATATATTTTAAATTCCCAAACTTTTAATATTTTGATATTTTTCTTATTTAATTTAATTACTTAATGTTATTATTTTGAAAATTTGCATTTTTACCCCCATTGCTTATTTCATATGTAATTATATTTCAAAGCATACCTAACTAATATGTAAATTTAGCGAGACCAACTATGTAAATTTTACCTCTTATAATTATCCACCTTAATTCTTTTTTTTTAATGCCCATTCACTATTCTTACCATTAATTCATTTATCTTTACATGTCATTCCTTTTTTTAAATTTTGCCTTTTTTGCATAATATTACCCTTGCCTTTAATTGCTTTTTCACAAATGCTATTTTTTCTTATAATCATCCAATGTTTTTTTCAATGCTATCATATTAATATTTTTCATTCA
Source organism: Cordylochernes scorpioides (assembly GCA_030710605.1). Taxonomy (NCBI): domain Eukaryota; kingdom Metazoa; phylum Arthropoda; class Arachnida; order Pseudoscorpiones; family Chernetidae; genus Cordylochernes; species Cordylochernes scorpioides. The sequence goes on from CP092867.1 coordinate 107,578,196, forward strand.
TATACATTTTAATAATTCATGCATTTTATTTTTCCTTCCTCATTTTTAATATTATATATGTGCATTTTTTCTTGTCTATTTCCAATCTATTGGTTAATACCAAACAATATGATTATGGAATATCACATTTTTACTCTTTAGCATATTTTTATCATCATTCACACTTTGTAATTTCCATTCTATTGGTTAACAATAAACCAATATGATTATGGATTATCACATTTTTATTTTCACTTGCTCCCAATTGTTTTGTTATTATTCACATTTTTATCATTTATATAATTTTGTATTTTCCTCTCTATTGGTTACTGTTGAGTTTTAATCTATGTATGTATTATTCTTTTTGTTGTTTTAATTGGATTTGACCACGGACGTCTGGTCACGTGCCTATTTTAAATTGTATATATTGTGATGTAAAATAAAGTAGGTGTGAGTCACCAGTTAGTTCGTGTCAGCCTCATCCTTGATAGTTGGTAAACGTACTCCCGTGGGCCAAGTACCGCATCCTCCAGAGAACACAGCCTCCCTGATCCCTAGGTCGCCGGCAGTTCGGATCTTCCCTCAAACAGCGAAATCATCTCTACAGTCCTCTAGAAACGGTGGAGTGAGGTACAGCGGGTTGTTGCCTTTAGGTGAAACACCTCCTCCAGCCCGGGTTGAAACATTATTGGTCCTAATCGAGCAGGATTCAAAGGAAGTTGAGAAAATTAGGGAAGAGAAAAGAAAAAAAGAATTCTAAAGACAACAAATTTGCATGCTTCAGAAGAAATTAAAAAATTTGTTTGAAAGTTAAAAGGAAATTTGCAAATTTATTTAATCAAGTGAAATATTTCAAGAATTCAAAATGAAAAGGAACCTGAAACTCCGAACTCTATTGCGATCATCTGCAACAAAGAATATAAGGGAAATCGAGGCAGAAATGGAAACGGAATCTCCATCTCGTGAGACAATCGGGATAAAACTTGAAGTGTTGGAGACAATTGAAAACCAACTTAGGGCTGCAAATGTGCAGGTTATGAATCTGCTGTTGGAGGATGAGGCAATATCTTCACCTGATCTGGAGAAGGAACAGGACATGGTGGTCCAGTATGAAGAGAGCTTTGTACGAACCAAACGCAGGGTGGCTAAATATCTCCAGGTCACTCTGGACCCTGCTAGGAGCGCCCAGGAGGGTATGTCATCGTGCAAGCTGCCTAAGATGGCACTCCCGGTTTTTGATGGCACCTGTCTCGAGTGGATGGGATGGTGGTCGCGATTTGAAATGATCCACGAGAGTGCAGTGTTGACGGAGGTGGAAAAGTTCCAGTACCTTGTGCAATCAATGAAGGCTGGTACCCGAGCAGATAGATTGGTCAAGAGTTACCCGCTGACCACAGAAAATTATCCAAAGGTGGTTAAGGCCTTGCAAGATCGGTTTGGGGATAAAGTGATACTGACCGAGGTCTATGTACGCCAACTATTGAAACTGGTGATAAATAATGCACGAAAAAAGACCTTAACGTTGGAAGGTTTGTACGACCAGGTCGAATCACATCTAGGAGCCTTAGAATCCTTGGGCGTCACTACACAACAGAACGCCTCCTTTTTGTACCCCCTGGTGGAGTCAAGTCTGCCAGAAGACTTGTTGAGAATATGGCGGAGAAGTGCACTGGCAGGGTATGGTGGAGATGAACTTGAACTCCCCATAACCATCGACCAAAGGTTGGAACGACTTCTCGAGTTCCTAAGGAGAGAAGTGAAGGGGGACCAACGGCTTGAATATATGAGAGAGGGCTTTGGAGAATCATCCCAAAGAAGGAACTATGGCCAACATATAGCCAGGATGCACGCCGCTCAGATAACGGAGGCTAAGGGTAGAGCGACTCCCCTGTGCCTCAGGTGTAAAGGAAAGCATTGGATCCAGGATTGCGCGGGTTGGCGTTCCATGACAGTGGCCAAACGAATGGATGAAATCAGAAAGTTTTACGCCTGCTTTCGATGTTTGCGGGTGGGTCATGTGATAGCAACTTGCCGAACCCAATTCCGGTGCTCGCACTGCAAGGGATTCCATCATACAGCTCTGCATCTACCAAGGCGGGTCTCAATGGAAGATCAGGATCAAAGGAAAAGGCAAAACACTGAGGAGCCGCGGATCTCGCCTGGTGAACAAGAAATCGCCTTATCAGGGATGCATGTGCGAACCGCAATCCCAACAGCCTAGTTGGCGACAGCTCGGGTTCGCCTGGTGGGCCCTCGGGGCGTGGGAGTCACTGTGCGGGCGTTGCTGGATCAGGGGTCTCAGTCGTCCTTTGTCCATCGAGACCTCCTTCATCACTTGACTATCCCAGTACACAAGGTCAATGCACAGATCTTCGGGATTAACGACACCAAGGGAGAGCATGTTAAACAGATGGTATCCTGTTCTGTGGCGTCGTTGACGGACTCAGGCTGGACTATGCCAATTCGGGCGCTGGTGGTGGGAAGAATGACTGGGATCCTACCGAGTCGGGATCTCCGCATCCCTGTGCCGTCCAGCTGGAAGACTCTGCCATTGGCAGACCCTCAGTTTGAGACAAGTGGCCGAGTGGATGTAATACTGGGAGCAGACGTATATGGAAGTTTGTTGCTTCCCGAAGTTAAGTATGATGAAAAAACCCAATTATGCGCACAGAAGACCCGATTGGGTTGGATTATCTCGGGAAAATTACCAGGTGAAGGAGAAGTCGGCCCACACAGGGTGTACAACATTCGGGTGAATTATGGAGAAAACCTGGACAACGTATTGCGGCAACTCGGGGAGGTGGAAGAGGTCCCCCTTGGACATGCCAAGTTGGACGCAGATGAATTCTGTGAAGAATTATACAAGACCAGAGGTATGGCAAAAATGGAACGCCATGAAAAACGTATGAGAACTCCAGCGTCTAGGACGGGTGAGAAAATCTCTGAATATTCCATGTCGAAAGAAGAATACCCCACTGGCAGGGTTAAGTTGACCGAGTCTAAAGACGGATACGGTTCTGAGCCTGTCAAGGTGAAAGCGGATAAACTCTGCCCTGCTAGTGCCATGGTGAAAGTGACCGAAAGAAAAACCTGTCCAGATAGTTCCGTTCTGAAAAGGCCTGAAGAGTCAACTTGTCCTGACTGCTCGAAGGTGAAAGGATCAATGTGTCCACACTGTGCAAAGATGAAAGAGATTGAGATGCTAACCTGTACCAAAGTAAAAGCAGAACTCTGTCCAGACAGTGCCAAAGTAAAAGCAGAACTCTGTCCAGACAGTGCCAAAGTAAAAGCAGAACTCTGTCCAGACAGTTCCAAATTGGAAGTAGATAAAGAAGAACCCTCTCCAGAGCTATGGCCCAAGATGCCTAAAGATAGAAAAGGATGGAAAAGGTGTCCAGATATTAAGCCGAAAGAGTACGATCATTTGGAAGAGAAGGAGAATGACAGGAGGATTCTTTCAGTCGACGAATTTGCCGAAGAATTGCTGGAGAGCTACAAGGAGTTTCCACCAGTCCATGTTAAAGTCGATAAATGTGGCAACCTCGATGAACATTGGCTGAGACGAAAGATCCGCGAGGATTTGTGCCAGGTGCCTCCAAAAATTCCTCCCTATATAAGGATGAGTGACTCCACAGGACTGAAAGTTGAAAAACTCCGGAAAATGGCTTGTTTTTTAAAGAGCACTAACGTGTCGGGAGACTTGCAAACAAATGTTGTCAACCTAGACATCGTGGAAGAACTTCTGAAGTCTCGGCCGAAGTGTGAGAATAGGGAATTGGAGTTGGACATCTACGAAAACCTTGACTTGGAGCAGAGAACGTTGGATGTCGTCCATGAATCCAATATTGAAAATCCAAATTGTGAGGAAAAGATGGCCGACAGTAAGCTCGTCCAATCTCACGTGGAGATCTGCAGAATAGACGAAGAGCCTAACGGGGCTATCGGAGCTCCAAGGATCGAAATTTCCGAGGTTTCGGTTATTGATAAATCGGAAGGCAAAGATTCGAAAGAACCAATGGTCAGTGCAGAGGCTCTGGATAAGAAAGAACTCTGCCATGATGACACGGCTCACCTCAATGTGGTTGAAGCTGATCTTAATCGACCTAAAGAGGCTACCAGTGGCATAATCAATGTTTCTACTGGGGCTGATGAATCGGCAATCAAAGCTGTACCTGTTGAACTTGTGGATCCATCAACAAAGGATTATCTACAGAGCGGTGAAAAGGCTAACTTATCCCGTTGGAAGCCCATCGATTCTCTGTGCTTGGAAGACTTCAAAGAATCTGAAAACGACGATGAAAAGTACAGTTCATCGGCATATATGGAATGGTCGGAAATCTTGAAGAAAGAAGTCTTAAAACCCGAAGCGTTAGAAAAAGCAGCCAAACAACTGCGTATAGGATTCTATATGGCTCGGGATCAGATGTCGGAGATCGCAGAGATATTGGCCAATGATGGAACGGAGTGGAAATTTAATCCTCCAGGTGCTCCTCACTTTGGTGGCCTATGGGAGGCCGGCATAAAGTGCTTCAAGTATCACTTTCGCCGCATCATTGGAGAAACCTTGCTGACGTATGAGGGGTTCCTGACCCTAATTGTCCAGATGGAAGCCTGTCTGAATTCAAGACCTTTGGGACCAATTAGTGGCGACCCCGGTGATCTAGCGGTATTGACACCAGCACAGTTTCTGCTGACATCTTCATCTTATTGCGTCCCTGAGGAGGACTTATTGAGCGTTCGGCTATTGCCTCGGTGGAAAATGGTCCAGAAGATGGTCCAACATCTGTGGAGGCAGTGGTCTACGGATTATATTCATAATCTGCAACAACGACACAAATGGAGAACGCCAAGGCCCAATGTGGCTACTGGTTCCTTGGTTCTTGTCCGGGAAGAACATGTGCCCCCCGCCAAGTGGATAATGGGGCGAGTGGTGGAGATCCATCCGGGCAAGGACGGATTGGTCCGAGTTGTGTCTATCCGCACCAAGGCTGGCTTACTCAAAATACCACTGGTTAAGCTGGCATTGCTGCCTGTTCCCCACGGCTTGTTTTGATGGTTCCCATCAACTCGGGGAGAATGTTGAGTTTTAATCTATGTATGTATTATTCTTTTTGTTGTTTTAATTGGATTTGACCACGGACGTCTGGTCACGTGCCTATTTTAAATTGTATATATTGTGATGTAAAATAAAGTAGGTGTGAGTCACCAGTTAGTTCGTGTCAGCCTCATCCTTGATAGTTGGTAAACGTACTCCCGTGGGCCAAGTACCGCATCCTCCAGATAACACAGCCTCCCTGATCCCTAGGTCGCCGGCAGTTCGGATCTTCCCTCAAACAGCGAATCATCTCTACAGTCCTCTAGAAACGGTGGAGTGAGGTACAGCGGGTTGTTGCCTTTAGGTGAAACACCTCCTCCAGCCCGGGTTGAAACAGTTACCATATTTACAACCAATATGATAAGTGAATATCACCTCTCATGTTATTTTCTTTTAATCATTTTATCTTTTTTTAAACTATTTTATCACCTTTCTCTCTACCCATATTATTTTCTTCACAGGGGGGAAATGTTAAATCAAAATATTTTTTATTTAAAATTGTTATATTATAATATTATTCCATTTAAAATTATATATTTCAATCTCATGGAATGGGGTATAGGGGTGCAGCTTTCGTTTATCATGGCACCATGATCCAGGCACACTTTGGTGAAAGTCTGACTTTGCCTGTAGTTTGAGGCCGTTCCTAACATGGAAACAGACGCCTTTGCTGCCGACTCTAACATGAGTACAGACGCAGCTCCTCCGTATCCCTGGAGTGGGACCCTTGCTGAGGTCTATCAACTGGGTCAGTTGAAGTCAGGATTTTTAAAAAGGTCTACTTCTCTTTTCTAACAATGCTGCTGTTGGTCCGCGACTGCTTATTCGTCAGAGTTATTCTGCTTGTTTCGCAGCTGGCCTTCATATCTGAAGGTCGTTCCCCTATCCGCCACCTGGGGACGCGCCCTATAGCAGTCAGCTCTGCCAAGGGCCAACAACAACAACATATATTTCAAATATATAAATACTCTTCTGAGTCGACCGCCAGAGGTCACGCTTCCACTATATAATCTCATTGTTGTTGTTCCCCGATGGCCAGCCCTAATCTTTTGTACATTATGTAAATAAGCTTTTCCTTTTTTATTCTTACGCCTTAAGCCAGGCAGTACTTTTATCAAACTATTTTTTTAAATATTATATCCCATAAGCTCAACTAAAGCAATATCTGATCAAGACTATTTTTATTATTATTCTTTCAAGAAATTCAACCACGACTGCATCACCATAGCATAATTCTCAAGACAACCAAAATCAAGATAATCGCAACAATTCCAAAATCAAACAGAATTTTTTAATTTATTTATATATAATATATATATATACACTGCGTGACATTGAAAATGGAACACCAAGAAATAGTGGCCAGAAAGTGATGAAACTCGGCAGACAGAGAGAGACAGGGACGAACAATAAGTGATCTTTATTTCAAAATGATAGTCATAATACAGAGCGAGAACGGCGTCGGCTTAGTAGCAAGTAGGACCACCGCGGACGGCGATGCACGCAGCAACACGTCTAGGTAGAGAGTCAATCAGAGTACGGATGGCGTCCTGAGGGATGGCTCTCCATTCCCTCTCAACCATTTGCCACAGTTCGTCTTCTGAACGCGGCTGTGGCAAGGCATGCAAACGGCGTCCAATGATGTCCCAGACGTGCTCGATTGGTGAGAGATCAGGAGAGTACGGTGGCCAGGGAAGCATCTGTACATCTTGCAGAGCTTGTTGGCTAATGCGAGCAGTGTGCGGTCGGGCGTTATCCTGCTGATAAAGGGCATTGGGTACCCCCTGAAGGTAGGGGAGTGTCACCGGTCGCAGCACATCATCAACGTATCGTTGGGCCGTCATAGTGCCCTGAATACGAAGTAAAGGTGACCTGGAATCATACGCGATTGCGCCCCAAACCATGATTCCACGTTGTCGCACGGTGGGGCGTTCCACAATTGCTGCCGGATTGGACCTTTCTCCACGTCGACACCACACGCGTACACGGCGACTATTACTGGACAAGCAGAAACGCGACTCATCTGAGAACACGACCCTGTGCCATTCCGTCATCCACGTCGATCTAGCCCGGCACCATTCCAAACGTTGGCGCCTATTCGGTGGGGTCAATGGCAGTCTTCTTAGCGGACGGCATGAGTGCAAGCCATTAGCAACCAATCGACGGGAAATGGTTCTGGTCGAGATGGAATGATCTAGGGTGTCTTGCACATGTTGCAGGATGGCGGTACAAGTGGCTTGTGGGGCCGCAACTGCTTGTCGAAGGATACGCCGATCCACACGTGCTGACGTCACTCTGGTTGCACCGGCATTCCTATAAATTGCCACATTTCCTTGTTCCAACCATCTTCTCCACAGTCGGTGCACCGTGGACGCACCAAGGTGTGTATCAGCTGCGATTTGACGTATGGACCAACCTGCCCTTTTCAGTCCGATCACCATGCCCCTCGTAAAAGCGTCTGTCTGCTTGAACTGCCTCCGTTTACGATGACGTGGCATTCTCTGTTATTACACGTGTCTTTTGACACAAGAACAAAATTTATACAATAATTTTCCTTGAAGAAATAACGACACGAATACTGTCCTTTCTGCAAGTTCCTTCCCTTATATCTTACTCCATGTGCGCACGAGAGCTGCCCATTTTACATCATTTGCATAACTCGGTTAGGCGCGTCTACCCTGAAATTTGCATAATTTTCTGGCCACTATTTCTTGGTGTTCCATTTTCAATGTCACGCAATGTATATATATATATATATATATATATGTATATTAATCAATTTTATATTTCACATTTATTTATTTATATTTATCTTTATTTTTTCATATTTATATTTAGTATTATCTATAAAACCTTATATGAACGATGTAATAAAGAATTTTCAGTGCGAGCTCCGCGTTTTCTGAGTCAGGGATGGAGGATATGGAGTTGAGCAATCCCTTTGATGTATTGGCTGAAAGCCAAGAGAATGTGCTGCAAGCAAATGCAAGCCTTAACCAAAACGGCCAAACCTCCGCCGAGAAATCGGCAATAGATTCTGAAATGTCTGGAAGGCATTCAAAATTAACAAATGACAAAAATTCATATATTAAGCCGGCGGAGGACGGCGGATATGTAAATTCTTGACGCAATTGGACTGATTGCCCCTTATTTCCTGCAGGTCTTCAAATCTTTGTCCCTTAAAAGCCTTTTCTATTGGGTAGAATAAATAGAAGTCACAAGGTGCTAAATCTGTGCTTTCATGAGGTTTGTGTCACCAGTGACCAACCCATTTGTCCAATAGCCTCTGAGCCTGGAAGGACGTGTGCGGCCGGCATTGTCAAGGTGTAACTTGGCGGATTTATGAGGAATCTCTAGTCTTTTTTTTCTAATATCTTCCCTAAAATTTCTTATAAATTTAGAACATAGCGAGAATTGTTCCCAGTGCTACCTTCTTCTAGAAAATCAATCAGTATTACACCTCGCATGTCCCAAAAGACAGTTACCATCATTTTTGGATGACCTCTGCACTTTGATTTTTTTATTATGTGAACTAGAATGATGAAATTCTAATGACTGTGCCTTAGTTTCTAGGTCATAAAGATATACCCAGGTTTCATCTCCAGTCCTTCTATTTGAAAAAAGTGTTCTTTTGGGCCTCATAGAGATCCAGCAGTTCTTGGCATAGTTTAATCCTGTGATCACGCTGATAAAGGATTAGTTTTCTTTGAGCCTATTTTAAAGAGATTTTTTCTATAATCTGTATGTTCAAACATTATTTCTATTGTATCAGATCCAACATTTAGTATATTACACAACTCTCTGATAGTTATTCTTCGATCATGATGAATAAGGTCATCAACATTGTCTTAGTTTTCAAGTTTGGTTGATGGCCTCCCACTACGTGGTTTGTCATCCATAGAAGTCTCACCACTTCAGTACCATTTCATCTATCTTCTCACATTGATTATATCAATTGTGGCATCTTTATATGCAATTTTTCAGTCACTAGTGAATCTCTGAAGCTGAACATCCCTCCATTTCCAAAAATTAACTAACTGTTCTTTGTTTCTGTCTTGATTACATACCTTTACTTAAGGAATCTGAAAACAAAATAATTAATTATTATATTTAAGGCCTTATACTCTTAAAAACATAATAAAATTTAAATAAAATAAGTCAAATATCATTCAAGTTTTTGGGAAACAAGCATTACTTTTGGAACGCACCTAGTAATTTTATATTTAACTTTATTAAAGTAAAACCTTGGTAAGACTTAGAAATGGCTGTCGTTCTACGTAGAACAGTCTAATGTTCCAGTTTTTATATGAGCGGGTGTGAAATCCAATTGATAGAAGTTGAGTGAAGTTCAAAATCCTGTGCTGTGATGATCAATCGAGATAATATTATAAGAAGTGCAGTAGAACCTCCATGAGAGGGCACCTCTTTACAAAGGACAGTTTTTATTTACAAAATTACCATCTTTACTATTTTGACACTCTCCGGTAGGAGGACACCTCTCCCTAAAGGACACTTTGGCTTTGTAATTAGGTGTCCTTTACAGGGAGATTCTACTGTATTAGGTTCAGCTAGTTGATTGAGGGATATAGTGCTGAAATATGAGCATTATGAGTTTTAAATGTTTTCAAATTGGATTAGTGATGGCGTAAAATAATATAGCTAAAGAAAGTGTAATTTTGTATTCTTCAATAGTCCGTTGACTTTCTTAGGAAGCAGTTCGAGAAAATACTCACCTGGGTCTTGTTGGAGTCCTTGTAGTAGCGGCAGGAGATAGAGCCAGGTTCGCAGTGCGAGTCTTTGGTTTTCACCAGGGGTCCACAGACGTTGATGATGTGTTCGTAGGAGTCTACCCACCATGGATTGATGACCAGGTAGTTCCGTGTGTTGAGCCGTAGAGAACTTATGTCATATTTGACATCACCGTGGTCCATTACATAGCATTCATCTTTGCTCTGCACCCACGGCAAGGACGTGGAGAATTGCTCTGTGTTTCTACCAAGGATTTACTTACATTTTGGGCCTGCGATACCACTAATTGCGTGACAAACAAAACCGCTAGCTGCAGGAGATACATGTTCAGGCCTGTAACCACAGTTGTTACATAAACTTCAATGACCTAGAGAAAATTATTCACATAATTTATTATCAGATAATAATGTTTTATAATTGAGAATTATATAATTTTTAATATTTTACAGATATGCAGCCTGAGACACTCGCACTGCCCGCCGCATGCTTGACCGCAACTGTATTCCCTGCCCATCAATCTGTTCCTTAGAATGTGGAAGAACAATCTAAACCTCCCCATCAACATCGGCTGAGCATCGCTCCGGCGCTGCGCCTTCTCTGGGCACAACGCGGGCGTGGCAGTGAAGTGGCTATGCATGTCTTACCCCACCCAGCTCATCCGACCTCGGTCATACAGTTCTACATCGCCTGTAGGTCCAGCGACATGTCGCAGCCGATCCTGCCGCAGTGTCAGGCCTTCCTTCCTTCAGGGTTTCAGACACACCGCGGTCACCAACGGCGCAGTCCAATAAAATCGCATCTAACCAAAGGAATACCAACGCTTCCTGCTACAAGCTCCTGTCTGGCGTCAACCCCCTGCCCGGGATATTAGGGCATCGCGAAAGAACATGGCGGAATTGAGGGCGCAGCAAGCCACGGGCACCCTGAAATAGTTTGTCTATATGTAGAGCTTTGCCCCGACTTCTGCCAGCTCCAATACCTGCAGGCGCTGGTCATCCAGCTTGACAGGATGAACGGTTACGGGCTGGCCACCAAGGCGGTCCACCTCATCGAGGATGGACTAGTTATTGAGGAAACCCTACTTAAGACCTTTCTCTTCCGCAGAAGAGTGGAGAAGATCGCTACCAGCAACCTGCCCTTCTGTGCTGAGGACGCGGAAATTATCGCCGCCCTATGGGGAAGTAACTTCAATCGTCTAGGTATCCTTTATTGTGGGAGGACCAGGAGCACATGTGCTTTTCAGAAGACAGAGCGCCATCTGGTGGAACAGAAATCAATCAAACATTGATTTAGCCTGTTACCTGATATTTGGCCAACCCGATTTCTTGATAAATCAAGAAAAGCCATCCATGAACGCGTTTCGCACTGTTGGCGCTCGTCAGCGTGGAGCAGGCTGTAGGCTGTGGAAGGGATATAGTTTAATACAATATTTATTATTTAGATTTCGTTTTGGTTAAATTTGTTTGGCTCTAATATTTATTTTGAATTATTTTTGTTTCTGATTATAAAAAGTTAGATTTTTTTATTTATAAATGGGTTAACCTTGAAAATATAATAGAATGTATTAAGCATACACACAACATACCGAATTGTAACACTTGAAGGTTTATATATCAAATCTAAATAATTGTTTGAATTGTTAATTCTTTATATATAACAGTTTATATCGTAAGGTGTTCGTAGATGAGCAATTAGCTGGGAAACTCGCCTTAAATACTGGGCTGAATAAAAAGAAGCATGTCAACTTGTATCAACTGAGTGTATTTGTTTTAAATAATACGTCCTCTAACTCATTTATATATTTCAAAAATAAAGAAGGCATATCCTGACCAGGAGCACATGTGCTTTTTAGATGGCAGAACGCCATCTAGTGGAACAGAAATCAACTAAGCATTGATTTAGCCTGTTCCCTGATATTTGTCCAACGCATTTTCACAAATCCATTCGTGGATGGCTTTTCTTGATTTACCAAGAAAACGGGTTGGTCAAATATCAGGGAACAGGCTAAATCAATGTTTAGTTGATATCTGTTCCACTAGTTGGCGCTCTGCCATCTAAAAAGCACATGTGCTCCTGGTCAGGATATTCCTTTTTTTATTTTTAATATTTATATATCAACAACAAACTCAGCGTCACATAACGTCAATAGAATTAAGTTCAAACGGGCATTTTTGCCTATATTCAGTGGAGAGGGAGAATTTTTAATATAATTAAATAAAATTAATAAATTATATATAATAAATCAACGTTTAGTTGATTTCTGTTCCACAAGATGGCGATATGGCATTTAAAAATCTCATTTGAGAGTGTTGAGGATATGCCTTTTTTTGATTATTATACCAACACCCGACCGTTTTTATTATTATTATTTTATATAATATATTGCTGAGATAGAAGAATTATTGACCATTTTGGTACAAGAACATTATGACAATGGTTTACAGACGCGACTTTTTTTAATAAAAAAATACGATAAAAATCAATTTTAATCACAATTTGATTCAATTGAGTTTCTTGTAAAGATAGATGATGACTGGCCGACATTCATGGTTCTTAAAATTAAAGATACTTCGGCCATTATAAATCTTTTTAAATTGAGTTGATGAGAGTAATTAAGGATGAAACAATACCTGATTTAAGGCGTGAAGAACGAAGAAAATAAAGGAATACTTATTTACATATCTACTAAAAGATTTGAGCCGGCCAAAGGAAAACAACAACAATAGGTTTATAGAGTCTAGAGTCGCGCTATCTGGCAGTTAATTTCACAGAGTTTTGTTGTAGAAAATATAATTCAAATTTCAAAAAATATATATATTTGAAAATAGAGAGCAATCCATAAATAGATCTTTAATTAAAAAGGCATATATTGGATCAAAGATAATTTATTTACCAATAATTCAGTTTGCTGAACGCCAACCTTTTTCAAGGTATTACAATACACCTATGTTGTAATACCTTGAAAAAGGTTGGCGTTCAGCCAACTGCAATATTGGTTAATAAATTATTTTTGATTTAATATATGCCTTTTCGATTAAATATTTATATATAAGTTACATATCTAGGTTGTCCCGAGAGTAGTAAAGTTAGTAAAGACTTTGGTGACACTCACCTCCGAACAGCAGGACACGCGACAAAGGAGCCAATTGGCCAATCTGGAGATTTAAGGCTGACACATTTAGGCTGTCCTATCTTCTGACACATTATCTCACCGAGTCAATACACACATTCTTAATTGAGATCAGCCGAGATAAACACTGACCCACTTCAATGAATGGAAGCTTCGAGGATTATCTTTTGGGAGATTTAAATTCTTAAATGGTTTGAAATAAATTACAAATGATCAAATTTACAATACAAATACAAATAAAATACAAATTTACAAGTGATCTGTAGAAATTATAGAGTTCTATTGCTATATTTTTCTTTTCGAAATTGTTCTCAGCGGCTTCAGTGGGTTGCTAAGTCTCCAGAAGGTGTTTTTAAGAGTTTTTTTTTCTCTTTCTTCACCTAAATATTGGCATTCTGTGATATAGTGGGAGATTTAATCAGATATCATATTTCCACAAATCCTGCAGTGAATATTTTCCTTAAATACAAAAGATAAATCAATTCTGATTACAAAAGATATGAAAAGCATAGTGTTTTATTTCCAGAATTTCATGATAATAAATAATTTATATATTTTTCTAGGGGTGATTGTGCATTACTTATTGACCCAACCTTGTATTAAACCTATAAAAATATATATTTTTAAAATTAGTTTTTGTACACGGCTTAAAAGATTAAGCTGGCTAACATCTTTTGCGTTAAATTAAAGAAATATTCAAATCCATATTAAACAATAATAACCTTTAATTTATAGAAATCTCAAATGCACTATCTCTCTATTAATAAATTAAAATAGATATGATAATTTTGAAAATAGAGCAATCCATAGATAAATAGGTGTTATAACACCTTGATAAAGGTTGGCGTTCAGCCAGCTGAAATATTGGTAAAATAAATAATTTTTTGATCCAATATATGCCTTTTTAATTAAAGATATAATAATGTTCAAAATAGACCGATTTTAAATAGAAAAAAAAAGTTTTATTAAATCGAAAAAGTCTATGGTATAATATTTTGGTCAAAATAACAAATGAAATATTTTCAATGAAAAATACATGTTACTTATTCATTGTGTGGAGTTATTAAATAGTGGATGTTATTCCATCCACATATTGAAGAAATAGCACAAATACAATTTTATTATATTAAGTACAATTTTATTTTATATTTAAAAAATAAATTATATTTTCACTAATTTATAGGATCAATCACTTTCATTCTGCCAACACCTGAAACACAACATAAAGTTAGTAAAGCCGTGCTTCTACTCAATTGAAATCATTTTAAAGATTTTTTACTAGGAATTATTAACTTATAAATATGTGTATAAATAGTTTTCTAGAGAAATGTTATGGAATTTATGCTTTTGAGAAATATTTTTGTGCCAAAATCACGCAGGGACATAATATTCAAATATGTCAGAAAAGCATTTATGAAAATTTCGTATAAATTCCAACCTGAAGGCAGGTTTTGGGCTTAGGCCCTCATTAGTATAACTTCTGGGTAGAGAAGAGTAAAAGATGGCAAGGCGTTTTGGAACCTTCTTTAAAAATTATGTAAGAATACCGAAATTCAATGTTTTCTTTTTTAGAGACAGAAAAAGACACTTGATTAAGGCCATTCATCTCTATGGAATTGCTAGAAAGAAGCCACATTATAAATATTTTTTAAAAATACATGAGAATGTCTTCTTATTGGTTTACAGAAATGGTGAAATTAAACAGTTTTTTTTTTTTTTTCATGATCGCAGATTGAATTTAGTTACATATCTATTAAATTAATACAATATAAAATTCATCTTTTTACAAATCTTTGTTTATATATGATCCTCAAAGGTCGGTCTAGTAAAAAACTACAGTATAAGACTTTCATTAAAAGTGAAACTCCGCCTTTGCCGGTCCCAAGCCCGGATGAAAAAGGAGGAGAGGGAGCAGTAACAAGCTCAGTAAAAAACCTGGGCTCAGCTGGCCCGGCGGATAGTACCCTGTAAGGGCTCCTAATCCAGGGATACAGGATTAGCAGCGTTTGTACTCCATGTTAGGAGCGGCTGCAAATGGCGTCTGTTTCTCATATCAGAGGCGGTCATTTCTTTTGGAGCTAAGTCGGCCTGCCACTGAGTAGTGCTCCCAGTCTTAATGACAAAGGCAGACGCATTCTACTTCACCCAGATATGATTGAGTGGAGATAAGAAAGAAGAAGAGTAAAAGTGAAACTATCCAAAATTTGGAATAACTTTCTATCAGTTGGATCACATACAAACATGGGGAGAGTCACCATGGGAGGTATAAACTGCCCTGTACATCGATACAGAAGATTCAATGTTCTAATTCCAGCCCAATGGCTGCAGCCATGTTACTTACTTCACTGTTGACCAAATTGGATTGGTCATCTGCTGTAGATCTCCAGGACAACCACGCCATCAAGTTCCGCCTGTCACATCACCGACATTGTCAACTCTCTAGAACATCGTGGTACAATACTGGTTATACAAATTTCAATAGCATATGCACAAACTGTTATGTTACAAATAAAATTGTCGCGTTGAGCTTTATATGACATTTCTTTTTAATTATATCTATTTTACATATACATATTGTTACATAGAAAGAAAAGCATAAATCCAGATTGAAGAGAGAATGTTCTAGAACGTTTGAGAATAATGTAGAAAAAGCGGAAGGCAACGGATTGGCCAATCTAAACTGATTGCGCAGGGCTTGGTGCTGGCGACTTTCTGATTGGCTGACACCCCATGACCATTCTGGAAAGATCTGCCCCGGGATATATAGGGAATTAGAGACTCATGCCGGAGGAAGAAAGATAAGAAGTGAGATAGAAGAACGAAGCTACGTGGTTTACTCCAAGCAAGTTGCTGTCTCAAGAGGTCGGACTGCTGCTTACCGCCGACGCCGGTGTACTTCCTGAAAGATTCTAGAAGGTTCTACGAACTTCTGTCTCCTGTTCTGCTCCTGCTTTTCCTCACCGTGCTGCAGTTGGTGAGTTTGTAACTGCTGTTTTCTTTATTGTTGTTTTATCTTTGCACTCTTTGGTAATTATTTTATCGTTTGCTTAAAGTCCTAAAGATCATTTGTACCCACGGAAGTTATTCTTTGTCAGCCAACAATGCAACAATATTGTACAGTAAAACGGAGAAAGAGTATTTATATGATAATCTCTCTGATATAGGAATCCTTTTATACTGATTTGTGGTATTGATCTGTCTTTCGCAAGGAGTGCCCGTGTCTCAGTAGAAAGAAATAATATTCGATAATCCATCATCATCACAATATGTCTGTTTGGTTGATAAAAGATAGCATGTAGGGTGATAATAATCCTTGATTGATTTATGTTTTCATTTTGAATTTGTTCTAATACACAACAACAACTGCTTTATTAGGACATTTCCGCCCTGTAAGGACTCGCCATACATCATTTTCATGAAGAAAGGGGGGGGGGGGAACATAAACAAAGGAGAGAAGGGAAAATGAAAAGGAATTTATAATAAATTATAATAAATCAATTATCCCCAGAATGCTTTATTTATCTCCGCGACAATATACATTTGAATACGGCTAACCTACAATACGACGTATTTTACACACAACCATAGGCTAATACAAACAAATATATAATTTAGTAGGATTAAAGTCCCGACCTTCTATCATGCCCGGTGATGATGTACAAGGCCGTTCCACAGGCAGTCAGGATGGAAATGGTCAGCAGAGCCAGAACACAGCCCCAGGCAACGTAGCCATGGCCTTTGTACGTGATGCCGTCAATGAGAGGAACCAGTTGGTACTGAGCCCACTCCTCAGCAGTCATGTTCCTGTGACGCCAGTTGTTGCGTTAGAGCTCCACCAGCGGGGATACAAACATAGGAATATGGGACTTTCATCTAGAAAGGGATTCAGACGTGGGGCATCAAACCCAGGGGGAGATATGGACATAGAAACATGGGTGTTCCACACAGCAGTTTAACGAGAATGAAAACCTAAATCCCGCACTTTGAAAGCAGGTCAGACATAAGAACATTTCAGTTTCAATGCCTGTAAGCCCGTACCCTCTTGTCATATTGAATCCTGTGTAACCTAAAACAATAGTTTCCATATTTAATTCAATAATGATAAGAATATTTGAAATAATGAAAGCCTATCCTGACCAATAGCACATGTGCTACTGCCCTAAAAGCTTATGTCCATAGATTCTCAAATACCATTTCTAAGATTCCACTCTTGATTACAGCATATATAAGCAGAATAATCCAATACTGTATTAGAGTTCTACTGAAGCGGTCTGGTAGATTAAATTCGCGAAGCCGCTGGGAGGTTTCACCACTTATGAGCCAAGCCTTCCCAATATTTTTTCATCGAGTAAGGACAGTAGAAGTTTGATTAATTTGTGAAAGAAACATTCGCGTCTTAGTGCTTTAATTTGATATATATATTATGAATAATTTGTTGTTGTTAGATAAAGGATTGATAAGATAAAGGGTTGAAGGTGCAGTCGTGTTAAAAGAAAGAAAATTATTTATCATCAAGTAGTTTTTATTTCAATTACTTGAAAATAAATATTACACGATAGTTATTTTCACAATTATATAGAATTTATAAAGCTAATCCTATATTAGTGATTCAAAAAGATAGATATGTTAACTTAGCATATTTACAACAAAACTGAAAGTAATTTTAAACACGATGATAAAAAGTAGAATTATCAATGAATAAAAATATAATATAGAAATATTTGAGATATAGACTGAATTACTGACCTGGCATTTTGCGGGCAGACAAGAGGGGTATTCCAGCGGAAGAAATGGCCGCAGTATCTGGAACGGTACTCGTACGTTGGAATACTCTGCAAACAAACATTCCATTTTATATATAATAAATATGCGACACTTTTAATTTTATTGATTTTTTCTGTTTTATAAGGAAGAGTGATATACACACACACACACACACAAAAGCCTTTATTAAGACACACAGGTCTTACAGAGGATTCTCCTTGGGGTTACAAAACGGAGAAAGTGGGAAATAAAAATGGTGAAAGAATATATACATATGGTAAATATATACAGATTATAAGAAAGAATAAAGAAATAAGAAGAATTTTAAAAAATAAATAAATAAAATAAAAATTTTTTGGAAATATGGATGGTATATACAGGAAACATTATATAAAACAATCAAGCTAATAGATTAGTCTGAGTAAATTGGAGGAAAAGAAATTTATTATACAACAGCAACAACAACAAAAACTTTATTAAGACCTTTTAGTCTTATACAGATTCTCCAAGCAGAAATGTAGGATACATACAGGAAAAAAAAA
Organism: Cordylochernes scorpioides; assembly: GCA_030710605.1. Lineage (NCBI taxonomy): Eukaryota > Metazoa > Arthropoda > Arachnida > Pseudoscorpiones > Chernetidae > Cordylochernes > Cordylochernes scorpioides. The sequence goes on from CP092867.1 coordinate 107,596,455, forward strand.
ATTAAAAAAAATAATAGTACCTTAATGGTACATTATAGTGGAAACATTTTATAAAACAATCAAGCTAATAGATTAGTCTGGGTAAATTGGAGGAAAAGAAATTTATTATACATGGATTTGCCACGGATTCACCGCAAATGAAGATAAAAAGCAAAAGCTAATCGCAATCAATATTGAGATAATGAAATTTATACATTATAATTAAGACAATTGAGCTCATTAACATATTTGAAAGGGTAAATCCGAGAGGAAAAAAAAAGATACAAAATAAAAAACTGAAAAAAAAAAAAAAACACTGGAATTTACATATGATACATACACCAAGATTTTTCGTCTCAATAAAATAATTTCTCAGCTGATGAATGAAGGTTATAAAAATTTGAAGCGTAGATTTTTTAAACAATATTTTCATTCATAGAAAGCGGAATATATAAGAAATTAAAGCAAGGAAGGAATAAACATTATATCATGTCAGGTCTTGTTGAATTATTTGGTAGCAGCTCTGAGACAATCGAACAATCTTTTTGCACCAGGGGGTTCGCTCTTATCTCGCCGATAACGACTAATGTCAGATAACAGTTGTAAGACTTTCCAAGAGAATTTTCCTTTTCCCCTGTAAAAGATTGACAGTCGAGATAATGACAACTCCCTTAGGGCGGTTGTTTATACACAGATAACATTCCTGACCTTCTTTACTGAAAGACAAATAAAAATCCTGGGAAGATTCGTGTTGAACCACCTAGAGAAGAGAAATTTAATTAAAGAAAACGTATCAAAGAGACGTAGAAAGTGAGAAAAGCAAAAAGAGAAGGTAATAAGCAACAACAACAACAAAAACCTTTATTAAGACACTATTATTTGTAGGGTAATTTGAGTGGCGATGATTAACTGAGCATGTATTTCGGGTTTTCCTATTTGGCGGAAAGATTGGATGATCTATTGATAGTCTCTGCCAGCAGGTCAGTGAAAAGGTATCGTTGGATTGACTATTCACAAGTGATTGTTTCCTAACTGCTTGCTACAATGAATGTCCATTGGCATCTACAATTTGTCCATCACAGACCTTATATGCTATGCCATTAATTAATAATTTATTGTCCCTTAGCTTAGCTAGAGTACCTTTTTCGACGAGTTCTCTTCTTTTGACATTCAAAACGCGCCGTTGTTCTCTCATCTTCATGCTATAGTCTTTCGATAGTGATATCTTAGTTCCTCTTAAATTGAGAGCAGCTTTGAATAGAGTTAATCTATCGTTTTGTTCTGGGACTTCAATCAGGATCGGTGCACCAGGTTTTCTGGATAATCGGTGGCATCGCGTGATGTTTATCTTCTTCGTTGTTTGCATATTTTCTTCGATAACCTGCCGTATCCGTTCTCGGCAGTCCTCGTTATTATCTTGTTCTATTCCGTAAAAAATGAGGTTCCTTTCTCTGCTCTTTGCATCCAAGTATTCAAGCTGGTCTTCTAAGTCTTTTATTTTTTGGAGTTTTGAGAGAGTGCTGTCTTTGTAACGGCAGAAGATTCCTCTAGTTGTTGCAGTCTTTGGTTTATATTTTCTACTCTATCGTCGATTGCCGAAAGACGGGATTCCAGCCTCTCACCCCAGCTATCCAGCCTTTTGGTGAGTGCCTTTATCAGATCTTTGATATCTTTATCCCTATCTAAGCTTGTTTCCAACGTCGTTTGTTTGGACATCTTAGGGCCTGGGTTTTGTTCAATGCCAGCTAATATTAAGAGCATTAAAACTACACATATAAGGTGAAAGTTTCGGAAATATTTTGAGAGTGAAAGATTCACACGTGATAAGCAAATCTTTTTGCCGCCATATGTATCCGGCTTGAAAGTATGTAAATTTGGCTCAGAATTCTTGTCTAATAGACATAAAATTATGATGGTAAGATATATTGGATATGTAGGTTTCATTTCAGATAGATTGAATTTGCACTTTAGTAAAAATAGAGAAAATATTTTAGTCAGACAGTTCACTTACCAAGAGCGACGTTGCGTGCTGCCTATACGTGCCGCCTCCTAGCGGAGAATAGGAAGAGTGATATGCTTGTAGCATTTACACGGTAGGATCAAAAAGTTCATATATAAATCAATATATGAATATAATCATATATATACATATTAAAATATAGATATATATTGTGAGCATACTTTAATTCGTGCGGTTTTTTTATACATTGAAATTTTATTGTGAAAAATTGGTTGAACATTCAATGTTCAAAGTATTTTTCGTCGCTAGATGCTACTTTTTCCCATCTTTCTGGCAACTGACGGACCCCATCGCTTAAAAAGGCCGGTTCTTTGGCGCTATCGATTCTTCGATCCATTTAGTAAATTCATCATGATTGGAGAAGTTATTATCTGCATTGTTCGGAAGAGATAAAATTCGGAAAGAGCAATGTCTGGGCTATACGGTGGGTGGGATAGAACTTCCCATTTGAACGTTTCTAAGTACGTTTTAACGGGTGCTGCAGCATGTGAACGAGCTTTATCATCTATTATCACTTTGTCGTGTATGTTGACGTATTGCAGCCGTATTTATTGCAATACTCGGCTCAAACGCATCAATTGGTTTCGTTAGACCTCCCCTGTTATCCTTTCGTTCGGTTGTAGCAGCTCATAATATACCACTCCTTGCATAATCAGCATACACAGCATAATCTTCTCAACATGAATATTCGGCTTGGCCGTCGATAATATGGCACGTCCAGGGTATCCATACGTCGCCCGACGTTTTGGATAATCGTAATGGATCCAGTTTTCATCGCCAGTTACAATTCGATGCAAAACCCCCTTTCTATTTTTACGTTGGAGCAGTGAAACGTGAAAACGTGAAAAAACGACGTTCGATATCTCTTGGCTTCAGTTCATACAGAACCCAATTTCCTACCTTTCAGATCCTACAGTGAAGAAATATGTCTCCAGTGGCCCTGAATACCAGTTTCGTAAGAAACCATCCCAACAATCATCGGGAAAACTGCACCCTATACCACCAGCGTCTAAAATCGTTTGAACGAATAGACCTTTAGGGTAGATTCTCCAAGTCCATAAACGGAAATATCTGAATCGTTGTTTGCACAGACTATTACTCAGGACATGTTGAAACAGCGGCGCAACCTCGAAGAACTGCTACAGAAATTGCAGATTTTTTCTTTAAAAAGAATAGTACTAAGACATGGAGCACCGAAAGTTATCATATCTGACCGAGGAATTTCTTTCTTGAACAAAAACTACTCAAACAAGTTTTAAAAAATTGCAATACAATACATAAGAAAACGACAAGTTACCATCCACAGACAAATGGCCGAACGGAAAGAATGAACCGCACACTTACAGATATGATGTCAATGATATATTAAAGAGAAACACAAAAATTGGGACGAGATTCTCCCGTTTGTGACTTTCGCCTACAATTCCTCTGTACAAGAGACGACCGGCTATTCCTCATATTTCCTTATTCACAGAAGAGAACCATTGACATTTCTGGATTCGACATTTAACTTACCGGATGTTCTGCTTAAACCTGGATACTTTGATGACTGCATTTCAAATCTACTAACTATAGTTGAAGAATCAAAAAAGATTTCAATGGCTATAACATTGGCACGGAAAATAAAGCAAAGCAAATGTACGATAAATATCACAGAGAACTTTTCACCAGGCAACCTAGTACTGATTTGAACGACGATGAGAAAAGTTAGAAGAGCGGATAAACTACAGAAAAATTACATGGGACCATTCAAAAAAATTAGGAAGACATCACCAGTAAATTATGAAGTAAAAGAAGTCACGGAAAGAGGCGCCAAAATTGTACATGTATCAAGAATGCACCGAACACCAGACTTGAAGACTTTTCAAGGGGAAGAGTAATATAGAGCAGAGAGTTTGGCAGCACATTCTATTTTTTCTATTTTCAATTTGCCCAACTTAAATTTGACTTTAATCCCTTTATTCATTTTTTATATATAGGTACCATCTTATTTTTTTGCTATAAATACCATCTTCATAATCATATTAGTTATTTATTTCTTCGACTTGTCCGGTGGACGGGTGTTATCTGAAAAAAATAAACCTTTATTGCCTGTTGTCTCCATGTTTCCTCGCGGTACCCCAGAACGTAATCGCAACGATATAATTCTAATCCTTATGTAATCTTTTTACTATTATATCTCTGGATACTATACCATTCTCTCACTCTCCATAGTTATTACATATTGTCATTTTAGAACTACCAATGCATATCTCAACACACCTATACCTTTTTCTTTATTTTTAAAATACAAGGAATTTTTCCCTTCTTTATAACGCATTCGCGATATCTTATAATACAATTGAAAAAAAAAATTATAGTCATTTTTTTTGTAATTTACCAAGTAGCAAACCATTTTAAACTGCTGTTATATTGTTGCACCAGGCTGCGGTTTTATTGTTGCACCAGGCTGCGGTTTGGCAGATTCTTCAGTCTTGATTCTCTCCTCAAACGCTTCTTGCATCTTTCCAGAACGTGTCTCAACCATCCTACAAGGTTAAACTAAGCAATAATAAGACAACTATATTTTTAGGTAACACCTAGAATATCTCTTTATTTATCACATCAAAGTTTAAAGCAGGTGGTATATTCAGTGTATCAAAATACAAATTATTTTATAGTACATAATATTTAATAATAATATTCTGTTTTATAAAAATAAATAAATATAAAATTTAGATTTTAAATATATGGAAAATAATATTATAAATAATTTTTAAAATATGCGCATTAATCATGATGCAACAATATAAACAATTTTTTTTTATATAGAAAGAAGTTCATCAGAAGACTTCTAGTGTAGATATACGCACCTGGTATTCCATTTGAAGGTCGCACACCAACATGATGTGTACGTGATGGTAGGTGAGCCGCTGGTCGTAGCATTCTGCGTTGGATTCCAGAACTAACGTGATAGGTCTTTCGCCGGCTGGAGACACAGACAAACTTAATGGACAGTCGAGGTTGGTTGTCACAATATCTGCCGAAACATTTTAGGATCACCTAATCATAAGAAGCCCGCATTAATTGTATTAGAAAATATATTCTTAGGCAAATCTTGTATTAGAAAGTAATTAAGGGTTTCAAGACAAAATGGCTTGTGAAGACCCATTTTGCAACACAACGTTGATTTATATATTGTTACACACGCATCCTTATTTGTATTTAAACTCAAAATGATGACATCAAAATATAAACATCAAAAGAGTGGTCTGGTGACAGCTACGAGGGAAAGCCAAGGACATGACACGCCAAGGAAAGGGCCCCCTTCTGGAGCTTTTTATAGGCGACCCCTCCCCAGTCAATACAGCAGTGTCAGCTCAGAGTGTGATATGGTATGTCCATCTACGCAGGCCGGTTCTGTCTCTCTCTCCTTGCCTAGGTGTTAGGCATTCAGGTTTGTGTCATGACCTCCACCTCTGTTCCATGAGCTGTCTCCGACCCGCTCGGTGCTAACATTTAGCCCTGCCTCTGCTTATTGGGGTTCACGTGTGGGAAAACCTCAATACTTCGCCTCACGAACGATTGCCAGTTTATTCACACGTCGGTTTACTCGGGGTTACAATAGTAGACCGGTTTAAGTCGACAGGATCATTTTCAATATGACATATATGTGGTAATTTGAACAAACAATCTCATATTGGTGTATAATATAACAAGATTGTCTTGTTGTATAATAAAAACAGCTCTGTAAATAATTATACGCATAATTGACATGTATCATTGCATAACAATATGTAATGTACTCTGTTCAAACTGAGGATAATGAAATGAAGCTGTATAATAGAATAATAGTTTAGCTAAATAGCAGAGATTGAGATGCAGAAGTCTAACAACATGTTGGAACGAGGCTTAGAGATGTAGGAAGTTTCCAGGAAGTCGTTAAGAGTGTACAATGACCTCTCTTACATGATCCACGCCCTTATTGCATCCGCTGTAGGCCCAGTACTTCATCTTCGGCAGGATATATAAGGTTATCTAAAGCCGGAAATGTACAGTCACTTCTCAGTCCGCGGAAGCCCTCGTCAATTGTCTCCAAGGTTCCAGCATGCCGCTGTAGACCAGTAAGAACTCTTCGTAACTCTCCATCTTTCTCTTCTAGCTCGACTTTTTCTGTTCACGGAACTTTCCTAGTACAAATGTGTCCCTTCGTTTTTGTGTGTGGACAATCCCAAATCTTCTATTCTGCCTCGACCACGACTGCCTGTACTCTGTGAGAACTGCTGAAGGTCTTACAAGGTGCAGGGAGGTATTGGAAAACTCTCCACACCCTGATTGTTCCTCTCGGTTATCACAGGAGTGGGCGAAAGTCTACAGGATTGACCCTCTCGGTTACCACAAATATATACAACGTTAATATGGACTTATGGAACCCCTTTATTTTTTATGCATATATTATGTCTGTCGACCTGTTGAGCACATGTCTCTAGTCGTCTCGCATCACGCATATATTATTATGCAATAAACAGAATTTGTCTTTTATTATCCCCCACAGAGACTGCCTATATGATGGCCCTCATATTTCACGATGTCAAGTCTCATACCAAAATTGATAACTTAAATTCACTTACTTTTCATGACGTATCTTGCCATGGACAGGTTTCCTACCATGCTATTATTATATTTTTGAAACATATGATTCCAGCAGATTCCCTTGCACCCAGCCTTGCCATTCATCCCAAATTGGTAGTAGTGTGGAAGTTCCTCGACGATATAGTCCCTGAAAATGAACACATCCTTTATTTCCAAATCACGCTAATTTATAGGTTCATATATATAGATCAACTACTCAAAATTTCATTATATGTAACAGAACATTTGAAGCGCCTTTTGGTTGTATAGCTATATTAATATACATAAATATATTTTAAAAGATTAATAACAAAGTTTCAAAGGAAAAACATTTATATACACGGTAGGATCAAAAGGTTCCCGAACTTTTAAAAAATAAAATATAAAACAACTTTTGAAAAATGTAAAATCAATTTTACTGTAAAGAACAAAGCCTAAACTATAATTTAATTTAGCAACGCCAGTGAATGCGCGTCGGTTTCTGCAATGTCATTGCTTAAGCAAAGGGCAAATATTAAATTTTGTGTAAAATTAAAAAGGTCTTTCACAGAGACATTAGCATTAATGAATGAAGCTTATGAAGACGAAAAATTGTCGCGAACGCAAGTTTATTTCTGGTATAAACGTTTTAAAGATGGCCGTAAGAGCATCGCAGATGATTCAAGGTCAGGTCGGCCATTGACGTCAACAATGGATCGCAATATTGGACAGGTACGTGATTTAATTGTTGCTGATAGAAAATTACTATTGATAATATATCATAAATACTTGGAATTTCGTATAGTAGTCGCCAAAAAATCCTATTTTGGCTCCTATTTTTAAATATTTTATGTTTAAATTACTATACTATGAATAAATAATTAATTTTTTTAAAAGGTTTTATTCTACCTTGTATAAGCATACTATGAACATTATTAACCAATAGGTCAAGAATAACAGCCGATATTAATCCATATTAAGTTTTATCTTAATAAAAATAAATGAAAGTGATTTTGCACAATCTTATATTATGTACGCCTTAAGGTAAATAAGTTTATAGAGAATTATACTATCGCACATGTGCAATAGAATATAAGAATACTTGTATATTTATTCAAAAATAAATATAAATAATAAATGATCCATAAGGTATAATATTTATCTACCTTTACTAAATTAATGTTACAAATAATAAATTTGAGCCGCATACTTACTTTTTCATGAGAGAGCTGAGATCGAAAGCCAACTTGTCTTTTAGGTCGTAGACGTGATTCTTTGAACTCGCGAGCGGGCTGCATCACAAAGCGAGGTAGGCGTGTAACGTTCAAGGGATTTTTACTTACACAGGTGATATTAGGCAGGCCGCCGGTGTTTTCCATATCACATCGATGACACAGTTTTCAAGTCGATTGCGTCTGTGCACATCGCAAAAACATCATCAGTAATATAAACAGCCATTTCCTCAACAAAGTGTTGTTTTATTCCAATTCGACATAAATGAATAATTAAAGGATGTCCTAATTACTATGTTACTATTCAATAACGAGAATTTTAAAGGGCATGTTAATGCACCGTAATCCATGAATAATTCAGGAACAAATGATTTTTAACAGAAATATTGTACATGTAAAACATTTTTGCAGATTAATTTTGAATTTAAAAAAAAACTACTTAATTTTATTGGAACGCTTTTATTTATAAATTAATTCTTTTTAGTATTGTTTTAATTGAATAATTCTCTAATATCTCGCATATTTTCAATCAAAAATATTCCTTAAAACTTTTTTTTAATCTGTAAATTGCTTTTCTCGAATGCACACAATACTTTACAACTGATTTCATTTAACTAAATTTGCACACCAACCCTTTGTACATATATCAATTGTGTTGATATATATATATATTTTTATCTTTTCATCTAACTAACTTGCATACTAATTCTGTACATATTTAAATATCTTTCTTCCTTTTCTTTCAAAATTTTGTTTATGTTTAAAGTGCAAGTGTTCCTAGGGGGACATAGCGCTCTAAGTCGAAATGAATAAATGAAGTACGAGTACATTAAAACCCCACTTATCCTGATCATTATTGTCTACACTCTGGAGAATCTGTGTAAGAACATTGGTGTCTTAATAAAGGCTTTATGTGTATGTACAGAATCGGAAAAAGAGCTTTTTAAAATTACAGAATCCCGAATTTTTAAGGTGAAATAATAAAGAAAATTACTGACATTCCTGCAAACTTGGGGCGCTCGGTGGTAGGGTTGCAGGAATAGGTGATTCTGATGGAAGCCTTCTTCTCCTTATCCTTGCAGTAGTCGTGGCCATGACCGTATTCCATTACCAGGCCCATGTAATCTGTAACTACAACAACCAATGAACGTACTGGTATAACGCCAACCTAAGTATATTGAGAAAAATATGCTTTCAAACGCCTTTTATAGACTCTATCGATGTTGTCTGTTATATGTTAGCTATAGTATTGTCCACCTAACCCTCTACAACTGAAAACTATATATTTGATTTTTTTATGTATAGCGGTTCATCTCTATCATATGTATGTTGCACGCCTTTGCGGAAACAGTGGCATGAAGAAGCGTGACCGCGTGAAAGCTTGCCTCCTAATTTCTGAATAAAGAAACTCTGCAAATATTTTTATATTTATTTAATTCAATTATAGTATATATGATGACAACGCCAATACAATATAATTAGTAAATATTTTTCGTAAGAATATTTTCACAGGGTCAACAAATTGATCTCCACGACAAATCCAGGCCTAAAAAGTCTGTAACGCCGTCAACCAATGAACGTAATGGTATAACGCCAATATATGTATATGGAGCAAAATATACCTTCAAACGTTTTCTATAGACTTTATCGATATTGTCTGTTATACCTCAGATATATAACATAAGATGACAACACCAATACAATATAATTTGTAAATATTTTTAGCTAAGTCGGCCTGCCACTGAGTAGTGCCCCCAGTCTTAATGACAAAGGCAGATGCATTCTACTCCACCCAGTCATGATGGTTGTCAACTTTACAAGCTTGATACCGTAATATGATTGAGTGGAGATAAGGAAGAAGAAGAAGTAAATATTTTTCGTAAGAAAATTCTCACAAGGTCAACAAATTGATCTCCACGACAAATCGAAGATTGAAAATTGAATTATTTACAAAATATTTACACCATATAGAGCCACCATATGTTTTTATTTTCAGATTCTCAGCTCAGCGTGAAAATTTACATTTGAGTCTTCGAGATAAAGTAATTTAAAGTTCTTACAGATTAAATGGTGAAATTGATGGAAGGTTTATATTTCATAAATTATATGTTCTTTTGGATTGCTGACTCTCAGGACGAGGTTTAGAATGCCAGACCCGTATGTCTCTCTTTGATCAACTTTTAACTTCTGGATTTCACTTCTTATGTTATTTAAGTATTAATTCAAAGTTAAAAACCAATGCACACAATATAGAATTAGAATTAAAGAAAGTGTTGAAAGGGTTCTCCATTGATGTGAGAGCCTTTTTATTTCTGTATACTGTAATGTACGTGATTTTAAAATTAATAATTACATTTTTAGACAGAATATTTCTGGAATCACACATTTATACCTTTATTCAAAACTAGCCGAATGACCCGGGCAACGCCCGGCTTTTACCCGATTAAATGTTTTATTCAAATACTATTCGTAACAATTATAAATTGGAGCCGTGGATGTCACTCTTGTGAAACGTTCCGCTCCAAACTTTACATGTACATTAGGTCAGCTGGTATTACCCCTCATTTTCACCGCTAGAGGCGCGAGCGAAAGAGCAAATTTGCAAATAACACGACGGATATTCGGGATAGAGACCTGAAATTTTCACTGAGTTTTTCCAGATTCTACTTTATATACTGTTAAAATATGTTGTGTATATGTTAAATAAGCCGAAATAGCTCAGTTAGGAGAGCGTTAGACTGAATATCTAAAGGTCCCTGGTTCGATCCCGGGTTTCGGAATCTTTTTTTAATTTTTAAATTTCTACTTACCGTAACTTGACACGTGACCAAAATCTATCCGTGACAAAACTTAAGGAAGTTGTACCTTATAGCATATATATATCGGGATTCAGAAAATATCTCTCAGAGTTATTTTCTGAATCCCGATATATATATGCTATAAGGTACAACTTCCTTAAGTTTTGTCTATCAGTGTTATTATACAAAATACCTTTTGTAGATATATTTTCTTTCTTTTGTACACTCTTCTTCACCGCTAGACAACAGACAATAAATAATGTTGTAGATCTATATCAATTTGTAAATAGCAGAGAAAATTATCATAAGTTTAATTATTTTTGTAAATATATTCATGATTTTCTTTCAAACCTGAAAGGTTCAGGTTCCTAATAAATATATATTTTTTCTCTTTTTATTTCGATTACTTTTTTTTGTAAAAATTTTATAACTGTTTCTGTTTAAAAAATGTAAATCGACGCAATTATCCCTAGCCGGGATATCGCGTTTGTGTGTTGAATTAAATAAATAAACACAGTCCTTTTTCTCGTTTTTTTTTTTCTCTCTTTCTCATTGTTAACATCATATGACTATTCTATTCACGGCCTAAATTTATTGTATATATATATATATACTAGCCGAATCACCCGGGCAACGCCCGTGTTTTACCCGATTGAATGTTTTTATTCAAATACTATTTGTTACAATTATAAATTGGCGCCTTAAATAAATGCATATATTAGTTAATAACTATAGCCTATGTGCTTTATCTATGTACTGTTGGCTTCCGTAGGCGTCTCTTACTGGGAAAAAGAAAGAGAGGATTCCATTTAGTTATTAACTAATATATGCATTTATTTAAGGAGCGACCCGCTCCAACACAATATTTACAAAAACCAAAAAGCGAGTGGGGGGGGACATGATGGGGGGGGGGGGCAAAGGTGGCGTGATCGTAGCCAACCAAAAGGAGAGCGCCATTCCAGAAAAAAGGCAAACTGTGACAGAGATGAAGAATTAAGAACGCATGACGCTCGTAACTGTATATAGAATAGAGACAAATGTAAAGGCATACATATATGACAGCTCAAGTGTCCCTTGGGTGATATAGCGCTTTAAATTGAAATAAAATAAATCACACATTTATATACACAGAATATCTACATCAGGCGCCCTATAAGATGTCTTATATGTAAACACAATATGTTTTGTTAAAAGCAATGTGAAAATGTGGCAATATGACAATGTGGCTTTGCGGCTATTTCCAAGCAAGTACTTACTATCAAGTCTGTAGATCTGGTCCCAGTCTTTCCCCAGGGAATAATAGGTAGAGGTCGATTTTTGGTAGACCAGGGCCATGGAGTCTCCGGAGACCTGGCCGGGGTCGTTGAGGGCTCCGCATATGTTGATGCGGTACCTATGCGCACAATGTAAGACAAACGGTCTCGCCCACATCGATTCCACACATGAAGGTAGATCATAAAACATATAATCTATAATACAATATAATGCGGCTTATGATTGTAGAACGACGATTGATAATTATTTCACAAATGTTTCTTTTGAACGAAAAATCGAAATTTATTTTAAGGAGAAATCCCTGGACACTTTATTTTTCCATTTATCATTATTTTTCACAATTCATACTTCATCCCTGAGGTTAGAAATAATCGTTATTTCTCCTTAAAATAAATTTCGATTTTTCGTTCAAAAGAAACATTTGCGGGATAATTGTCAAACGTCGTTCTACATATAATCTTATTAAGAAAAAGGACATCTCCTGATCGTTCCACTAAAAGTTGCTAATGGCTTACGCCATCTGTAGGAAAAAATATCAACTAATCGTTGATTTTTAACTATTACAGAATGGGCTAAATACCATTTCTTGATTATTCAAGAAAAGATTATCGCATACGCGTTTCGATACCACAGCGTGGTGCAAGCTGTACCTCAACGACCAAAATAAGCTGTTCTTCGGAGCATCCTGTAAAATCATGAAACAGGTATTCAGGCCGGAAGGGCGTGAGAATGTCAATCTATGTGAAATATAATACAGAATTTAAATTGTACTGAGATCTCAGGTTAAAATATTAATAAAAAAAATTATCTGACAGATGGCAAGAGCCAATAGATACTCTTTGTTGCACGATCAGGAGATGCCTTTTTGAAAATCTTTTATATAACTAGCTTCCATGTCTGTTTGTTTGTTCATCCACAAATCTTGCTTGAAGTGGTTGTTGGGATGATAACTCATACCCTCCATCAATAGGAAACGCAGCTATATACTCCAATCTATTTTCCAGGCCTATAACTACCATCGCAAAATTGGAGAGGAGTGGACTTCAGGAATTGGTTTAACCATAGAGATAAGCCCCACACTACCATTCTTACCCTTTCCCATGACTGATATTTCCTTTGTTTTAGCATCATTAATGGCGTAATTGACTCGTAAAGTAAAGGTGGTCAGGAATGGACTAAATTTCAAATTGCCTTTCAAATTCTTTAATTTAATTTTTATATGCTTCCAGACACAATAGAATATTGAGTTATTTTATACTCGCTCGGTTCAACTAACAATGTATGTGTAAAATATCAGAATTCTGGGATGTCGGTGAGGCCAGAAATAAGTCAGTTGCGACTTAATATTTTCACGATTTTTCAAGAGGTCAAAGTGGCAACTTGATATTTTATCGATTGTTTAAGAGGTCAGGTGGAAGCATGATATTTTCAGCAATTGTTCAAAGGGCCAAAGTGGTGACTTAATATTTTCAGCGATTGCTCAAGAGGTCAGGTGGCGACTTAATATTTTATCGATTGTTTAAGAGGTCAGGTGGAGGCATGATATTTTCAGCAATTGTTCAAAGGGCCAAAGTGGCGACTTGATATTTCCAGCGATTGTTCAAGAGATCATGTGGCAACTTGATATTTTCAGCGATTGTTCAAGAGGTCAAAGTGGCAACTTGATATTTTAAGTAATTGTTCAAGAGGTCAAAGTAGCGACTTGATATTTTATCGATTGTTCCAGAGGTCAAAGTGGCGACTTGATATTTTAAGCAATTGTTCAAGAGGCCAAAGTGGCGACTAGATATTTTCAGTGATTGTTCAAGAGGTCAAAGTAGTGACTTGATATTTTATCGATTGTTCCAGAGATCAGGTGGCGACTTGATATTTTCAGCGCTTGTTTAAAAGGTCAGGTGGCAACTTGATATTTTCAGCGATTGTTTAAAAAGTCAGGTGACGACTTGATATTTTCAGCGATTGTTCAAGAGGCCAAAGTGACAACTTGATATTTTCAGCTATTGTTCAAGAGGTCAAGTGGCGACTTGATATTTTCAGCGATTGTTCAAGAGGTCAAAGTGGCGACTTGATATTTTCAGCGATTGTTAAAGAGGCCAAAGTGGCAACTTGATATTTTCAGCGATTTTTCAAGAGGTCAAAGTGGCGACTTGATATTTTCAGAGATTGTTCAAGAGGTCAAAGTGACAAATTGATATTTTCAGCGATTGTTCAAGAGGTCAGGTGGCAACTTGATATTTTCAGCGATTGTTAAAGAGGCCAAAGTGGCAACTTGATATTTTAAGCAATTGTTCAAGAGGTCAGGTGTCAACTTGATATTTTCAGCGATTGTTAAAGAGGTCAAGTGGCGACTTGATATTTTCAGCGATTGTTCAAGAGGTCAAATTGGCAAATGGATATTTTCAGCGATTGTTCAAGAGGTCAGGTGGCAACTTGATATTTTCAGCGATTGTTCAAGAGGTCAGGTGGCGACTTGATATTTTCAGCGATTGTTCAAGAGGTCAAAGTGGCAAATTGATATTTTCAGCGATTGTTCAAGAGGTCAGGTGGCAACTTGATATTTTCAGCGATTGTATAAGAGGTCAAGTGGCGACTTGATATTTTCCAGTGATTGTTCAAGAGGCCAAAGTGACAACTTGATATTTTCAGCGATTGTTCAAGAGGCCAAAGTGGCAACCTGATATTTTCAGCGATTGTTCAAGAGGTCAAAGTGGCAACTTGATATTTTATCGATTGTTCCAGAGGTCAAAGTGGCGACTTGATATTTTAAGCAATTGTTCAAGAGGCCAAAGTGGCGACTAGATATTTTCAGCGATTGTTCAAGAGGTCAAAGTAGCGACTTGATATTTTATCGATTGTTCCAGAGGTCAAAGTGGCGACTTGATATTTTAAGCAATTGTTCAAGAGGCCAAAGTGCCGACTTGATATTTTCAGCGATCGTTCAAAAGGCCAAAGTGGCGACTAGATATTTTCAGTGATTGTTCAAGAGGTCAAAGTAGTGACTTGATATTTTATCGATTGTTCCAGAGATCAGGTGGCGACTTGATATTTTCAGCGCTTGGTTAAAAGGTCAGGTGGCAACTTGATATTTTCAGCGATTGTTTAAAAGGTCAGGTGACGACTTGATATTTTCAGCGATTGTTCAAGAGGCCAAAGTGGCAACTTGATATTTTCAGCTATTGTTCAAGAGGTCAAGTGGCGACTTGATATTTTCAGCGATTGTTCAAGAGGTCAAAGTGGCGACTTGATATTTTCAGCGATTGTTAAAGAGGCCAAAGTGGCAACTTGATATTTTCAGCGATTTTTCAAGAGGTCAAAGTGGCCACTTGATATTTTAAGCAATTGTTCAAGAGGTCAAAATGACAAATTGATATTTTCAGCGATTGTTCAAGAGGTCAAAGTGGCGACTTGATATTTTCAGCGATTGTTAAAGAGGCCAAAGTGGCAACTTGATATTTTCAGCTATTGTTCAAGAGGTCAAGTGGCGACTTGATATTTTCAGCCATTGTTCAAGAGGTCAAAGTGACAAATTGATATTTTCAGCGATTGTTCAAGAGGTCAGGTGGCAACTTGATATTTTCAGCGATTGTTAAAGAGGCCAAAGTGGCAACTTGATATTTTAAGCAATTGTTCAAGAGGTCAGGTGTCAACTTGATCTTTTCAGCGATTGTTAAAGAGGTCAAGTGGCGACTTGATATTTTCAGCGATTGTTCAAGAGGTCAAAGTGGCAAATGGATATTTTCAGCGATTGTTCAAGAGGTCAGGTGGCAACTTGATATTTTCAGCGATTGTTCAAGAGGTCAGGTGGCGACTTGATATTTTCAGCGATTGTTCAAGAGGTCAAAGTGGCAAATTGATATTTTCAGCGATTGTTCAAGAGGTCAGGTGGCAACTTGATATTTTCAGCGATTGTACAAGAGGTCAAGTGGCGACTTGATATTTTCCAGTGATTGTTCAAGAGGCCAAAGTGGCAACCTGATATTTTCAGCGAATGTTCAAGAGGTCAAAGTGGCAACTTGATATTTTATCGATTGTTCCAGAGGTCAAAGTGGCGACTTGATATTTTAAGCAATTGTTCAAGAGGCCAAAGTGGCGACTAGATATTTTCAGCGATTGTTCAAGAGGTCAAAGTAGCGACTTGATATTTTATCGATTGTTCCAGAGGTCAAAGTGGCGACTTGATATTTTAAGCAATTGTTCAAGAGGCCAAAGTGGCGACTTGATATTTTCAGCGATCGTTCAAAAGGCCAAAGTGGCGACTAGATATTTTCAGTGATTGTTCAAGAGGTCAAAGTAGTGACTTGATATTTTATCGATTGTTCCAGAGATCAGGTGGCGACTTGATATTTTCAGCGCTTGTTTAAAAGGTCAGGTGGCAACTTGATATTTTCAGCGATTGTTTAAAAAGTCAGGTGACGACTTGATATTTTCAGCGATTGTTCAAGAGGCCAAAGTGGCAACTTGATATTTTCAGCGATTTTTCAAGAGGTCAAAGTGGCCACTTGATATTTTAAGCAATTGTTCAAGAGGTCAAAATGACAAATTGATATTTTCAGCGATTGTTCAAGAGGTCAAAGTGGCGACTTGATATTTTCAGCGATTGTTAAAGAGGCCAAAGTGGCAACTTGATATTTTCAGCTATTGTTCAAGAGGTCAAGTGGCGACTTGATATTTTCAGCGATTGTTCAAGAGGTCAAAGTGACAAATTGATATTTTCAGCGATTGTTCAAGAGGTCAGGTGGCAACTTGATATTTTCAGCCATTGTTAAAGAGGCCAAAGTGGCAACTTGATATTTTAAGCAATTGTTCAAGAGGTCAGGTGTCAACTTGATCTTTTCAGCGATTGTTAAAGAGGTCAAGTGGCGACTTGATATTTTCAGCGATTGTTCAAGAGGTCAAAGTGGCAAATTGATATTTTCAGCGATTGTTCAAGAGGTCAGGTGGCAACTTGATATTTTCAGCGATTGTACAAGAGGTCAAGTGGCGACTTGATATTTTCCAGTGATTGTTCAAGAGGCCAAAGTGACAACTTGATATTTTCAGCGATTGTTCAAGAGGCCAAAGTGGCAACCTGATATTTTCAGCGATTGTTCAAGAGGTCAAAGTGGCAACTTGATATTTTCAGCGATTGTTCAAGACGCCAAAGTGGCAACTTGATATTTTAAGCGATTGTTCAAGAGGCCAAAGTGGCGACTTGATATTTTAAGCAATTGTTTAAAAGGTCAAAGTGGCAACTTGATATTTTCAGCGATTGTTCAAGACGCCAAAGTGGCAACTTGATATTTCAGCGATTGTTAAAGAGGCAAAGTGGCAACTTGATATTTTAAGCAATTGTTCAAGAGGTCAGGTGTCAACTTGATATTTTAAGCGATTGTTAAAGAGGTCAAGTGGCGACTTGATATTTTCAGCGATTGTTAAAGAGGCCAAAGTGGCAACTTGATATTTTCAGCGATTTTTCAAGAGGTCAAAGTGGCCACTTGATATTTTAAGCAATTGTTCAAGAGGTCAAAATGACAAATTGATATTTTCAGCGATTGTTCAAGAGGTCAAAGTGGCGACTTGATATTTTCAGTGATTGTTCAAGAGGCCAAAGTGGCGACTTGATATTTCAAGCGATTGTTTAAAAGGTCAAAGTGGCGACTTGATATTTCAAGCGATTGTTTAAAAGGTCAAAGTGGCGACTTGATATTTCAAGCGATTGTTTAAAAGGTCAAAGTGGCAACTTGATATTTTCAGCGATTGTTCAAAAAGTCAAAGTGGCAACTTGATATTTTAAGCAATTGTTCAAGAGACCAAAGTGGCGACTTGATATTTCAAGCAATTGTTTAAAAGGTCAAAGTGGCACCTTAATATTTTCAGCGATTGTTCAAAAGGTCAAAGTGGCAACTTGATATTTTAAGCAAGTGTTCAAGAGGCCAAAGTGGCGACTTGATATTTTCAGCAATTGTTCAAGAGGTCAGGTGGCGACTTGATATTTTCAGCGATTGTTCAAGAAGTCAAAGTGGCGACTTGATATTTTCAGCGATTGTTCAAGAGGTCAGGTGGCGACTTGATATTTTCAGCAATTGTCCAAGAGGTCAAAGTGGCGACTTGATATTTTCAGCGAATGTCCAAGAGGTCAGGTGGCAACTTGATATTTTCAGCGATTGTTCAAGAAGTCAAAGTGGCGGCTTGATATTTTCAGCGAATGTTCAAGAGGCAAAAGTGGTAACTTGATATTTTCAACAATTGTCCAAGAGGTAAAAGGGTGACTTGATATTTTAAGCAATTGTTCAAGAGGTTAAAGTGCCGTTTCTGTGGCGCAATGAGTGTCTGGCTACTATGATATCATGGATGCTTAACCTTCTAAGCTGGTCTTAATTTACCCAATATTAAAGCCTTCTAGATTTTCCCACATGGGAATTTCCAAATTGTCTCAGACTGCCAATTGAATCTTTATACCAATTGGCACTTTTGGCCCCTGAGAACCCACCTCCTTGCAGTTATAATATGTAACCTACATTGAATATCCAATGAACAACTCCGCTGTGTCAAAAGTCACAGCTGAATTCCGTAAAATGAACTAGAAGATCAAGCAACAAATTCTGATTCACATTCTAACTTACCCCTATCTCTGTCGCACAATATCCACAAAACTTGCCCATAATAAAAGAACTTATCTCACACAGAATCTAAGGACAGACCTATACATTATGGATTACGCATCTAGCAATCTAAGAAAATGTATAGCCACGCCGAAATCATGATATATCCATTCTACCGAGAATCCAACATGAGTGCACTTCGACAACCATCCTAAATGGTCATAGCTAGGTACAAGCATGCTACACAAAACATTTGTAAGAGGATCGAAGAATTTCTTCTGTGTGATCACGCTCGGTTCATCTGGACATGATAAGTCGTCCATTCATCCACAGATTGAGGTACGTCATTAATACTCAACGCTAGCGGACCAAGATTTCTGGATATGGCCGATTCCGTGCATTAATTCTGGACTACACGGATATGGTTTCGTATTTTTGCCAGAACAAGCCAGCGGAAATTTCGTCCACAAGATCGTCATTTTCAATACCTTGAGGCGGAGAACATTCCTTTTGTGGAAGATAATCGCAACTCAGGAAACGCACAGAAAGTTAATTGAATCAACGACTTTTGATCCTACTTAAAATGGCTTGTATACTAAAAGTAACGGAAAAGCCAAAACGCTAATCGACTCATCAATCTAGTAATGATCGCTCAAAGTGGGTGATGATATTGTAGCGAAGTATTTATTATTTTACACTAGTATTAACAGAGTATCATTTATTTATGTTTATATTTTACTACTCTGTAAACTTCCCTCACTCCTTATATTTTGTTTATCCTTCATAGTTTGTTCTTGCATTAAATAAATTACTGTGTCATCCTGAAGTTTTGTCTTCCCTAATTTTCCACATAGCATTTTGGTGGAGATGCTGGGTAAGTTAGAGAAGACAAACTGAAGATCGCCGAGAAGAATTTGAAGCCATGGGTGCTGTGATCTACATTTTTAGAGACTGGCTCCAGGATTCCACCGCCGTGTCAAAGCCAAGACTTCCCTCCAAGATGACGATGTCCCTATAGACAATAACGACGACAAAGACGCTCTTCTTGCCGCAATAAAAAGGACGCAAAGGTACTAGGGACAAAGTTCCAAGACTTCGATGGAATCCTTGACAGAAGCGCCACACATCCATGTCAGTAACTACAATAATTGCAAGATGTGGGTCACAGCTCTCATAGGAAAGGAGCTATGTAGCGAAGTATTTATTATTTCACACACAAGCATTTATTATTTTACACTAGTAATAACAGAGTTAATTTATTTATGTTTATATTTTACTACTCTGTAAACTGCCTCATTTCTTATCTTTTGTTTATCCTTCATAGTTTATTCTTGCCTTAAATAAATTGCTGTCTCATCCTGAAGTTTTTGTCTTCTCTAATTTTCTACGTGGCAATATTCTGAAGCTGCGATGGATAGCTAGAGCAAACTCGGCAATGTTCGGTAACAAGGTTTGTTTGAAACTAAATGAATTCATATGTAATTAGTATTAATTATGCTTTGAAATAATCTAGTTGTTCTTTTATTCATTTGTTATTATCACAGGGGGTCGGTGGAAGGCTGGTTAAACCGTTTGGTTTTCGACCACTACGACCCGGGTTCGATTCCCGCATTAGACACTTTTTTTCTGATTAAAAATAAAATGCTCCAATGGCCCCCGTTTCTTGCAAAAGTCCAACCCCACCAGTGAGTGCAAGTAACCAAACGGGGCTCTGGCACATTTGTAAGGGCAAAGTCGAACTGCTTTTCACATGTGTAGACATGTGGTGCACTTACAGTAAAAGCAGTCGCTTACTACCCAGAGATAAAAGAAAGAAGAAGAGATTATTATCACTCTCAATATATATCTTCAAAATATGTCCAGGTTTTCCCGAATTCCCAAACATTTGGACTATTGACACTGTACAAATGTTTGGAAAAAAAGATTTTTTTTCCTTGGATATAAAATTTAAAAACAAAGAGTTTTTCAATAAAAACGCAAAATACCTATTATTTTTATTCAACTTTGTAATCAAATAAAATTCCTAAAGGTTTAAAGCCATAAAAGTACAATTTTTTTTCCAAATATCATCTAATAATATATTTGTGGCGACCGCACTTTGCTTCAGTGAGCGCGAACTGGGACAAAGCTTCAAAACACATACGGGCGGTAGATTGGCGACCTGACTACGCATGCGCGCGGGGCGTCATCCGGGACTTTTCTGGCCACTCGCGTCATCAAAACAACAAGGCTTTCTCACAACGGCCGTTACTTATTTTCTCTTTACATTTCAGGCTTTAAATAAATTATTTTATAAAAATAATTATAATTTTATCAGCAGCCTTTCCACAAGCCACACCAACACGCACGCAACCATCCCACATATTCATATGATCAAGGAAGGATTCTTGAAGAATTTTAAAATTCATAATAGGAAAATAAAAGATTAATAAAAGAAATTCGTTCATCATATTATTATTTAATGGAAATTTGTCCGGGAGATATTGATCTATAAAAACACAGGGCGCCTCTCACGTCAAAATTAGACCGTCGCCGCAAACCGGCGGTCTCGGGTCGGTGACAAAGCCACAACACCAGCTTTGGCAAACTGTGATGGGCCCACCTGGAGACCATGGTTTCGGGCTAATGACCCTCTTCAGCCCAGGGCGGACTTTATTCCACGAATCCACAAAGTTCTAATGGAATCTTCATAATCTTCTAAAGTGGTGTTTAGCTGGCAAAGTTGCTAGGCCAAATTTATGGTCAAAATAGCGACCCGAGGGCGCTAGTTTGAGGCGACGGTCAATAGATGGTGTCTAGTTTTGACGGGAGAGGTGACCTTTACATTTATAGACCATTATTTCAGCTATTTGTTTTCATTAATTTGAGTTTTTTATGGTCCTTTGAACCTCAGGCATACAGACTTCTGTCTAGGTTTCCCACTTTCCAATGGTCCCTTGAACCTCGAATTAGTGAACACTTAGTGAATATACGATACAACATTATACAATACCCAGACTACTGGAATATAATTAAAATTTTGTTAGCGTCCTGTTTCTTTTTTATTTATAAATTACCTTATCTCCCAGTTACAGGGAGATAGAGTCCTAAACTATTTAGAAAGCATATGTGATACTTGTTATGTTCTCTATCCACGAATTCCCAGTCTCCATCGTCCTTAGACAGGTCCCTCAGATCCATGATTCCAGACTGGCAGGTGGACTCGAGGGTGGGGCATACATAGGCCGTTCGCCATTCGAACAAGGTCTGGCACGTCAGTTCCTGTACACACAACCTTGGAGTGATAGAGACCCACAGTCAATTTATAACTTTCTATATAAATATTTTTTGTAATGTGAGTCTGCTATTTTTCTTTCGTTGATAAATACACAACATTTTATCTCTCTGTTGCCAACAGCGTTAGGTTACTCGATATCATTCATTCATGGACATTCCTTTAATCCAAACTTATCTCGCCAACCCAAAACATACCGAACACATTGCACCATCCCTTATTCTAAAGCCAATACTGCAATAGCTAATAAGTTAGGTAAATATGATGTAGTCAACTATTTCAGCTCCCATGCCAATCTCGGTTCTTTGCTGAGAAACCCAGTTACCAAAAATATTATTTCCAATCCCCTATCTAAATCAAATGTAATATATTCTGTCAAATGTAACCAATGCCACATATGTAGGAGAAACCAGTAGGACAATAGAGACAAGGCTAACAGAACATGAGAGAAACATAAGATACAAAGACAATAAATCCTTAATTTATCAACACACCTGCACCACTGGACACACATTCAATCTCAAACAAGCAATAGCCCATTACCAGAACATAAAAAGCAAGCAACAAAGATTATTCTTGAATTCTTGGTATTATCAAAAATAAATAGCATCAATAGAAAAATAGACCTCCCAACCCAATATGGCAATATCCCTGACAAATTATCTATATAATTGTTTATGTATATATATATATATTTCATCCCATTATTATATCTATTATTTTAGTTGTAAACAGTCTGATGCACGCCCGCACATGCCAATAACACATTTTAAAAATTATTTTTTTTATAAAGATCACTTAGATATTGTACATAAAGTATTTGCCCGTTGAAGAGCAGAAATTTTGCTTGAAAGCTTGCAAAACCTAAATTAAAAGAATCTTTTTACCTGAATTTTATTTTTCCTTTTTTAAATAACTTCTGGATAACTATCGCTCCACATATAAATATTCAGTGTTAAAATAATAAACAGTAAATAATATTCTAATGTTATATGTAATATGATATCAAAAAGACCTTCATTTTAGAGAAAATATTAAGCCAAAAGAGCTGGCTTACTGTGAAAAAAGGGCCATTTTCCAATAGAACAATGCCAGACCACATGATGCCAGAGTAGTTGAAACTATTCTTCTTACAGTTAAAACTATTTTCCCCATAATCCTGCTTTTTGGGTTTATGACATGTTACCATCATCATTACCAAAATAATATGATAACATAGTAATAATATTATGATTAATTAATAATCCACTAAACCTATTTCCGAAAACTCGCTCTCTCCCTTTCCAGGAAAACTTATAATTTTTACCTTTGCTTGCGTTTGGTCATTTTTCATTGACATTTGAAAGGCATACACCTAGTTTGTAGTCAAGTATATTTCACAAACATTTGTAAAAATTTACATTTGAGTTTTCGTGCTCAATATATATAAACATATATATATATATATGTCATAATATATGCTCTTCCAGGATTAATAAAACAAACCTACAGTCAACGAGAGAGAGATGGGCAGCTAAAGCGAGTCACTTTAGACATCACGACATTCCAAAGGGGCGGCAAAAGGGGCCCGCCCGTCAACACCTGAGGACTATTTTGGGACAGATGGTCGGGGGGGGGGGGGTGGTGGCCACACAGGCAGTCGTTCAGCGGACAGCCCTCTCGCTCCCTCTCTCTCTCGGATGGCTTCCAGATTCCTCTTCCAACTCGTCGTGTGATTATTTCTCTCCTCACCACATTATTACCACTATATTGTCACATAGATATATATATATGTTGTGCATGTAAATTGTTAAATATTTGTATGTATTTTGCATGTTTTTTTATTATTAATATGTAAATATATATTTGTATATATAGAACATTAACGGTGCAATTAAAGAGAAATTGACCAGTAAATATAGGCTGCGTGTCGTGACTACTACTGGGAGGCGACACAACAACTGGCGACGAGTGTGTGGGAGCCGGTTCAAGTGCTCTTTCACAGGTGGAGAAAAACAGAAATATAAAGCGAACGAGAAGCCAACAGTATGTCTGGGTGTCCAATAATTGTACCGTTCTGTTTCTTCAGGCCAGGGGAAGAATCCTTTGAGATTTTCGTTCAGAGGTTTGAAGCAGCTTTTGAGGCAAATGCATTGGAAGAAGGAAAAAGAATGCCCATCTTTGTTTCTCTGCTGGATTCGGAAATGTTGAAGCTGGGCGATGATTTGTTTTTCCCGAGTACAATGAAAGAACAGCCTTATGAACGGTTAATACAAAGAATAAAGCTACATCTAGCTCCAAGAAAGAAGGTGATTCCTCAACGATGCAGGTTCTTGAAGAGAATACAACTAGAGAATGAATCCATCTCAGAATACCTGCGTGAGCTCAGGCATTTGGCTAGGGATTGCACCTTTGGTGAAATGTTGGAGGTCATGTTACGAGACCGTTTTGTGGCTGGTATAAAATCGGAAAGCCTTCAGAAGAAATTGTTACAGGAGGATGACGATGTCACCTTGGACAGGGTATTTTCTATAGCAGTCTCGTTTGAGTTAGCTGAACAAAATGCTAAGGAGCTGCAGGATTGACTAGTGGCTAAGATGGATATTGTTCCGGGAGGAAATAGAAAGAATGAAGCTCGTAGAGGATGGCAGCATGGGCCCGGTATGCAAAGAAGGGAGACAATTTGTTTCCAATGCGGCGAAAAAAAACTCTCACCTGGCACCTGCATGTCCACATAAAACAAAATCCTGTTTTAAATGCAAGAGAATTGGACATTTGAGCAGGGTGTGCAAAACGGGTAAATCATCGCCAGACTGCAGATATGTGCAGGACGAATTTATTTATTCGGTATAAGGTGATACTGATGCAAAAATAAATCTACATGTTGACGAGTATCAGTTGTGTTTTGTGGTGGACACGGGAAGTCCCGTCACACTGATACCGAAAAAAAAATTATGAAAAATACTGGAAAGATAATAAATTATTGGTGAGAGAAGAGTTTTTGTGAAGGAGGCAAATCAAGATTTGCGGTTGATAGTTGTAGATGAAGATATTTCGATAGTTTTGTTGGGACGAGAATGGCTAAAAGGTTTAAATCTTGATTTTTCTAGGTTATTGAACATTAGACAAGTAAGCGAGTCCGATATCAAAGTTATAATAAATAAGTATGCTAATTCATTTAGCAAAGAATTAGGTTGCTTAAAAAACGTCCATATTGATTTTTATTTAAAAAAATACGACTCCTGTATTTTGTAAGGCGAGAAGTTTGCCTTTTTCTTTGAAGAAAAAAGTAGAAAATGAAATCGATGGTATGGTTAACGAGGGAATTTTACAACCTATTGAGTATGAAAACTGGGCCGCACCTATAGTACCAGTACTGAAGAAAGATGGAAGCCTTAGAATTTGCGGCGATTTTAGATGCACCGCAAATAAGGCCATAGAATTGGATACGTACCCGCTTCCATCAATAGACGAAATATTTTCAAAATTGTCTGGAAATACAGTGTTTTCGTCATTGGACTTATCCAGAGCTTATTTGCAGGTCAGATTATCTGAAGAGGCCAAAAGAGTGGTGAACATTAATACTACGAAGGGGTTATTTGCCTTTAAAAGGCTACCCTATGGAGTAGTTGTAGCACCAAATAAGTTCCAAAGAGAAATGGACAATCTATTTGCAGATATGTCGGGAGTGGCTTGCTACATCGATGACATCCTGGTAGCCGGAAAGGATCATAGGGATCACGAGCAAAAGCTGGAATTGGTCTTTAAAAGGCTGCAAGAAAAAGGTTTAAGATTAAACAAGGATAAATGCAAATTCGCTGTAAATGCTGTTGAATATTTAGGTTTTAAAATAGATAAAAAAAAGGACTGCATCCCATAAGTAGTAAAATAGAAGCGGTGGTAGAGGCGCCTGAACCTACAAACGTTTCTCAATTGAGATCTTTTATAGGTCTCCTTATGTATTACTCTAGGTTTATAAGAAATATTGCAGATATTTTAGCGCCCTTCTATCACCTCTTAAAAAAGAATTCTAAATGGAACTGGACTAGCGAACACCGTATATTATTTGCAAAATGCAAAGCATTGCTAACTAACGAGTCGGTGCTGGCACATTATGATGCAACTAGGGAACTAGTCCTTGCATGTGACGCCTCTAGCTATGGTTTAGGAGTGGTTCTGAGTCACAGGAACGAGAGAAAGGAAGAAACTCCTATAGCCTTTGCTTCAAGAACGCTAACTGAAGCGGAAAGGCGGTATTCGCAATTATAAAAAGAAGCCTTAAGCATCATTTTTGGTTGTGAGAAATTCCGACAATATCTATTGGGACGTGAATTTGTGTTGATCACAGACAACCGACCTTTAATTCACATTTTTTCACCCCAGAAACCGATCCCCATATGTGCTGCATCAAGAATTAAGAGGTGGTCTTTAAAATTATCTGCATTTAAATACACTGTGGAGTTTCGAAAGACTGATGATAATGGCAATGCAGACGCGTTATCACGATTACCTTTAGTCTCAAAGACCACGGAATCTTTGGATGAGGATCAGGTGCTTCTCCTTCGGAAAATGAGTGAGGTCCCCTTCTCATTCCAGGATGTGGCAGTTGAGACACGCCGGGATAAATTACTATCAATTGTGTTGAGAAATGTTAGGGAAAATAATTGGCAAATTCCAAAGGTATCGCAGGAAAATCCACTTTATTCCTATTATAGGATAAAAGACGAATTAAGTTGTGAGTTTGGGTGTCTGCAATGGCGTGAAAGAGTGGTAATTCCCCAGAAATTAAGATCCTTAATTTTGAACGATTTACATGAGATGCACCTAGGGATGGTGAAAATGAAAATGATTGCTAGACGGTATTTTTGGTGGCCAGGCATAGATAAGAACATTGAAGAGTTGGCTAGAGATTGTAGAATATGCCAAGAATCTGCAAGTATGCCGCCGTCTACCATTTCAGAGTGGACTTGGCCTGAGAAGCCGTGGCACCGTCTACACTTAGATCTAGCAGGTCCCTTTATGGGACGAATGTTTATGGTCCTTGTAGACGCGTACACCAAATGGCTGGAGATTGTCATCATAAAGGACATTACGAGCAGGACCATCATAGGACATCTTAGGGAGATCTTTGCCAGATTTGGATTACCTGAACTTTTGGTAACCGATAATGGCAGACAATTTGTTTCAAGTGAATTTGAGGAATTTACAAAAATAAATGGTATAAGACACACAAAAACGAGTCCGTACAATCCCAGCACTAATGGCTTAGCTGAGCGATATGTACGTGAATTTAAAAACTCTTTACGAAAGAACCAAGGAAAGGACAGTATAGAAATCAATCTACAGCGATTTTTATTCACCCATAGAGCTTTTCCTCAAACGGTATTAAAGGAGTCTCCCGCGGAACTTTTAATGAAAAGAAGTCTAAGATCAAGATTTTCAAATTTGATTCCGAAAATGGCGAAGGTAGGAGAGGTGTACCATGATGCCATGAGGAAGCAAGAGCATTTTGCGGTCGGCTCTGATGTGTATTTTCGGAGTTTTGCTAACGGACCAAAATGGAAAAGGGGCAGGGTCATGGAACTACTGAGCAGCCGACATTACCTTATAGAAGACGAAGGCCGTTATGTGAAAAGACACATAAATCAACTAAGGCCAGTTATCAAGAAAGAAGTTCCTGAAGTGAGAGATTTGGTATTGCCGGGTACATCAAGAGATTTTATACTGCCTGGCACTTCTCGAGATCACCCTAGGCTTGGAGGACAGGAGAAGACAATGGAAGAAGCCCCGGAGGTGGACGAAGAATTGAAAGGAGCGGAGTCTTCAGCACAAGAGGACACTCCAGAACCAGAACCGGGCCCTGCTGCTGCGGCTGTCCCTGTCCCTGTGCGCAGTCCAAGACCGCAGCGATCCAGAAGACCGCCAGAACCAGAACCGGGCCCTGCTGCTGCGGCTGTCCCTGTCCCTGTGCGCAGTCCAAGACCGCAGCGATCCAGAAGACCGCCAGACCGGCTGCACTACTATTAAGAGGGGAGATGTGTTGTGTATGTAAATTGTTAAATATTTGTATGTATTTTGCATGTTTTTTTATTATTAATATGTAAATATATATATATATGTATATATAGAACATTAACGGTGAAATTAAAGAGAAATTGACCAGTAAATATAGGCTGCGTGTCGTGACTACTACTGGGAGGCGACACAACAATATATATATGTCATAATATTTGGAAATATGTAAAATAAAATGGCCTGTGTGGGAGTACAAGGAAAGAGGGAAGATAGCGAGGTTAACAAACAACCCCCTTGGTAAACAAGTATCACGACTTCATTATCTCCCCTAGGGGACTTATCTTACTTAAAGCGGCTTATAAGCGGCTAGACGGGATGATCAAAGTTCAGTTCTCACCGAGGTGGCCTCGACGCCAGTTGTTCTAGGGGTTGTTCTGGGACCTTCTATCTTTCCTCCCCGATCTATTTCCTCACGGGTTTTTGCCTCTGGATCCTGTCTCCTGTGTGTCCTTACCACCCATCGCTCAATAACCACGACTGCTTCTAGCCAACATGCCACACTGCATTCATCCAACAGCATAAACTACTACTACATTACCACATCGAAAGCCGACAGGATAAGACCTGACCGGGAAACAAATCCTCATATACCAGAGTATGAAGAAAACAAGAAGCAATACCACGATGATCGAACAAACCCACAACCAAGTTCCACAAGAACCAACGACCGACTCTACTGTAGCCGCTTCCCTTCGAACTCTCACCCTCTGTCTCGACCAAATTTTAAACCGTGAGTCTGAAGAAACAATCACCTACGATGGAGATGAACCTGCCGCACACTTCTTCTCACAACTTGAGTCTCAGCCGAACTTCCACAACTTAGAGACAGCACGCCAAGCTCGAAAGGCTCTATCATCACTCAGAGGCGAACCTCGCAAAATTGCACAAGACTTAGCGCTACTCAATAAGACTTATGAAGAGGTCAAAGAGTCACTTCCGCGCCGTCTATCCCCGACGCCCTAGCTTCACCCTTGAAGAGTTCTATGAACTTAAATGCACGTCGATGGCCGAGATCGAGACCTACTACAAGAACAAGGTCCGAATAGGATTGGCGATCAACCTCCCTAAGAGTGCCATCGTGCAAGCACTATCCAACGGTGTGCCACGTAACTATGGCAACCTTTTAAAGATGGCACAACCCTCGGGACCAGAAGAATGGTTGTGCTTAGCCCAACAGCTGACCTACGAAGGGGATAACACCAGCACTAAAGCTGCCCAACAACGATCACCGCGCCAGAGCAGAACACCTTCCACCACCGTGGACAAGACCCCACCATATCCTTGCCGTTACTGTGGCGGACAACACTGGCACGCACAGTGTCAGCAGCGAGGGCCCTACCAGCGGACTTTTCGGACCTTTACACCTGCGGTCCACAGCGTCGAGCAACCCCAAGATCGACTGGGACTGCGAGCTCGGGAGAAACCAAGTAATGCCAGCTTCGGCAGCAGAACTCCTCCGAAGCTCAATGAACCTACCTGTACCCTAAACCAGCATACGCCTGTAAGTGCAATTATTTTAACACCTATCATTCATTCTTTAAAGATGCCATTCCTAATTGACTCTGGAGCCAATGTTTCCATAATTAGTTTAAACCAATTTGAATATATTAAAAATGTTAATAGTTTCATTTGTTCCACCCCTATTAACAATGATGTTATTATCCGTACTATATCTAGTCATGCCAAACCAATCGGATTAGTTACCTTACCAATACAATTTAATAATTTTAATTTTAATGAAACATTTTATATTTTAAATTCACCCCCTTGAACAGGGTATCCTATCTATTCATGTAATGCAATTCTTAAGATTAACAATAGATTTTCATAATCAATTGATACTTCAAAATAGTGTTCCAGTACCTAAACATTTGTATCATTTTGTATGTGACCTTCCCACTTGTAAGCACGGCTCGCGAATAATAACTTCTAACCCTAAACGACCCATAATTCACTCGGTTAACTTAGGCGTTGACAATTTTCAACCTCCACGTGAGCCTTACTTACAAACAACCCTTAGTAATATTTATCAACCTTCCCCTGAATGCCCCTCTCACCCTTACAACCTTAATAGCATTCCTACCAGCCCATGCGCCTCTAGAGAATTAATGATTAAAGAATTTATCGAACAACGCCCAGAACTGACTATCCCTTATCAGCAATTATTGTATTCTTTTAAAGATATTTCCCTATCAATAAATTCAATGTATTACCACTCAACATAACCCTGTAAAACTCAAAATTATTTCTGATAAGGTTATTTCCCTCCGACCATACCGAACTCCCTATGCCTACCAGAAGGAAATTCAGGACCAGATATCTCAACTTCTAAAACATGACATAATCACCCCCTCCTCTAGCCCATATTCCTCTCCTGTGACACTCGTTCGCAAACGCTATAACACCATGCGTCTCTGCATTGACTTCCGTCGCGTGAACGAACTAGTACCCTCGGATTTGCATCCTTTGCCATTGATAGAAACGGTACTGGATAACCTGTCGAAAGCCAGAGTATTTAGCACCGTTGACATAAGCAATGCATACTATCAAATCCCCATCGCGGAGGAGAGTCAACCACTACTCTCTTTCGTGACTCAACAAGGGCAATATAATTTCAAACGCTTACCCTTTGGGTTCAAATCAGCACCCCAAATTTTCGAACGTGTGATTACCCAGTTGATCCACAAACACCACCTCTCTTTCATAGCCCATTATTATGACGACTTCGTTATTTTTTCTGACTCCTCAGAACAACACCTTACGCACCTTCGACTTTTCTTTAAATTCTGTTTAGAGGAAAATCTCCAACTTAACC
The DNA here is from genome assembly GCA_030710605.1 of Cordylochernes scorpioides. NCBI lineage: Eukaryota > Metazoa > Arthropoda > Arachnida > Pseudoscorpiones > Chernetidae > Cordylochernes > Cordylochernes scorpioides. Next base: position 107,627,073 of record CP092867.1, read on the forward strand.
TTAAAAAATGTAATTTTTATCAAAATGAAATAGATTTTCTCGGCTACCACATCACCGCAGGGACTTACACACCTAATATTAAAAATACCGAAATCATCAACGCTATTAGAACTCCTATCAACGTTAAAACCCTACAATCATTTTTAGGAGCCGTCAACGTATATCATAAATTCATCCCAGAATATGCTAGACTTCGCCACCCCTTAAATCAATTACTAAAAAAGAACGCCAAATGGCTTTGGAGCCCGAATTGTCAACAAGCCTTTGATAAATTGAAGCAACACCTCGCAACACAACCTGTGTTACATCTATTTCAAGAAGGGCTCCCATGCCAGGTCTATTGCGACGCTTCCACGCAGGGCATCGCAGGTGTACTCAAACAAGTACATCCTGACGGTAACATCTACCCTGTACAATATTACAGTCGCGCGTTGCGTTCCTATGAGCGTAATTACACTATATCTGAACTGGAGTGCTTAGCCATTGTAGAGTGCGTTGACAAATTCCGAGTGTACCTCCTAGGTACAAGGTTTGTCGTCTACTCGGATCATCACGCCTTACAATGGCTAAAGACCAGAAAAGACCCCACCGGACGCCTCTTTCGTTGGAGCCTTCGACTCTCAGCTTACGACTATGAGGTCAAATACCTCAAGGGCTCGCGTCAGTACGAGGCGGACCTACTCTCCCGTAACCCTTTCTGCGGATTCCTATCCACAGGTCAAATAAAAGATCATCAGGGCGAATTACGGAGGGACACAAGGTATATCCTCAATGACAAGGACCTTATGACCATCATACGACGGGGTGTCACTAAAATAATTGTTCCACCATCACTCCGTGGCACCCTACTACAACGAGCCCATCGCGATTTCAATCACCCCGGCATTTCGCAGATGACCAGACTGATCGCAGCCCAATACTATTGGGACGGCATGACAAATGACATCAGGACACATGTAAGAACCTGTTCAGTATGCCAATTGGTCAAACCACCAAAAGGACCTATCTACGGAGAATTGGGACAACTCCCCCCAGCGGTCCTGCCGTACGAACTAGTGTCACTAGATACTATTTCTGGATTCGCGAAATATGGGAATTCTCAGACCTTCTTACATGTCGTAGTGGACCATGCCACACGGTACGCGTGGGAATTTCCATCGCGGTCCACCAGCATTCTCACCTATACCCAAGTGATTAAAAAGGTGATGCAGTTTGGTTCGCCTAAACGACTTTTGGCGGATAGAGCTCCTGCCTTCACCTCTCCGAAATTTCGTAGATTTTTGATTAGACATAACATTGGCCAACTTCTCACGACAAGCAACAACCCTCAGGCCAACGGATTAAGTGAACGACTAAACGCCACGATTACTGGCAAACTTAAACTGTTGCGCCTCCAACAACCTAAGACGGCCTGGACCAAACTACTACCTCAGGTCCTTCAGGCTTATAACCATACCCCACATTCGGTGACCGGGTTTCCACCGTCATACCTTTTGTTAGGTAGTTTCCCGCTACAACTATCCGAGCATGTACAAAACTACCCAAAAATCGACGACGCCAGAGAATTGGCCTATCAAAGGACACACGAACGACACTTACGCGACAAAGCGAGATTCGACCAAACACATAGAGCTTCCGATTTTGAAGTAGGCGATCTCGTTTTGGCAAAAACATACCACCATCCAGACACTGGTAAACTGGCACCTTTCTTCTCAGGACCTTATGAAATACTGGAGATAATTTCCCCTCAAATCGTACGGATCAACCGCTCCAACCGACCTCTAAGTCGTGAGACAGATACAATTCATGTCAACAAATTAAAACACTATACGGAAAACGAACAATTTATTTCACCGCCCGTAAATGATCGAGACCAACCCAAAAATACCTTCAATTTCCCATATAAACACTTCAATCACACTCTAATCCATACCAAAACGGCTATTAACTCACTAAAGCAACATGACTACACTTACAATCAAGATGATCAAAGATATTTGAACCACTTATCCCCTTAAATCTTTACCAATTACTAACCTGACAACAAGACTTTACGAACCCAGTAGTATCTAAATAATTAAGGTAGAGTGGCCCAAAGCAAGTTTCCCCTCGCTCTGTCCGCCTATATTCTACCTTTGCATCTAGAACTATTTTATCTTTGAAAATTAAATATAAGTCCATTCGACTTCCTCACCTACACACGGGACTTTTCCCCTCGGACTCGCTACACAAGTAACTACATAGATAAGTTAGATTGGCCCAGGGCAAGTCTCCCCTCGCTCTGTTCGCCGAGGTTCTAACATTGTATGTAGTTTTATATTTACCTCAGTCCTGAGCTCACACAATTGTCAACCTCAATCTCATTTCTCGTACTCTACACTTATAGCATAGAAAGCCCAGGGCAAGTCTCCCCTCGCTCTGTTCGCCGAGGTTCTAACATTGTATGTAGTTTTATATTTACCTCAGTCCTGAGCTCACACAATTGTCAACCTCAATCTCATTTCTCGTACTCTACACTTATAGCATAGAAAGCCCATGACAAGTTTCCCCTTGCCATGTCCGCCTGAAAAATATCTTAAAGTGTAGAGTTACCCAGTCTTAATGATCTTCAGAATTTCACCTCGACCAACTTTTATCTTTTATTATTATTTATTGTTAATTTTAAAATCTCTTTTAATTTAATCCCCACCACACACACACTTTTTTCAAATTTCAAACTTTATTTCAACTTTTATGTCACTTTTACTTATGTTTTTTTTTTTTTTTGGTGGTGTTTTAAAAACTTTGCCTTTTATATTTAACATACATATCTCCCATTTATAATTCAATTAATGGACAATTTTCAGATATCATGCCACAACCTTTCAAGCTTACAATGCCTTATTTTCTTCTCAATAACATGTTCTCTCGAAATTTTTTTCTTATCTTTCACCATCGCTCTTGAAAAAAAAAAAAAAAACTCTTGTTTTTAATTTTTCGTATATCAACTTATGTTTTTTATGAACCAATGACCAAATTTTCGCTGAACCTCTCAGTCTTTCTGCAGTGTATCTATTCCTACATTGAAACTTAGGTTCTGAAAGTCAAGGCTTTTTTTTTTTTTTCAACCATTCGACCTCAGAGGTCTTATTTTTTGTCAATTGACCGCAAAGGTCCACTTTTTTTTTTCTCACTCGACCCCGAAGGTCTTTTTCACGTACGTGCATGTCCATTATTTGTTAAATTTATTAATTTTAGTGTCATCAAGAGAACCGCACATAAGTTGTCTGCCTAATCAATCTCCTTCATTCTAAAGTATCTCTGTAAAATTTCTCAATACGTTTTGTTGACGAATGCTGCAGAGATGACTATTTGCTCCAGCCTCTTTCTAATGGCTTCCTTTGTTCATTTTAGAATGTTGAACCACTTACTTTACAGCTCTCTTACTTTCCACCTTTCCATTCTCTTCACCTCCTCATTCACGTATCCATATTGTACATAGCTATGATTGTCCATACCTACACTCTGTACCATATTAACCTACACATAAAATTAATTTGTACATAGCCAAATTATTTCCCACCCTCAAAGAATTTCCTGCACAAATTCTTCTTTGAAAGGGGGGACATCTGTCATAATATTTGGAAATATGTAAAATAAAATGGCCTGTGTGGGAGTACAAGGAAAGAGGGAAGATAGCGAGGTTAACAAACAACCCCCTTGGTAAACAAGTATCACGACTTCATTATCTCCCCTAGGGGACTTATCTTACTTAAAGCGGCTTATAAGCGGCTAGACGGGATGATCAAAGTTCAGTTCTCACCGAGGTGGCCTCGACGCCAGTTGTTCTAGGGGTTGTTCTGGGACCTTCTATCTTTCCTCCCCGATCTATTTCCTCACGGGTTTTTGCCTCTGGATCCTGTCTCCTGTGTGTCCTTACCACCCATCGCTCAATAACCACGACTGCTTCTAGCCAACATGCCACACTGCATTCATCCAACAGCATAAACTACTACTACATTACCACATATATATATATATATATATAAATAAATAGTTGTTTAGTTTTATAGTGTAGTTTTGTATTAAAATTATCTTTATTATTTTGATTATTTAAATTAAAATTATAAAATTTGTAAATTGTTATTATTTAGTAGATAGAGAGAGAAAAAAAATCCTTTACTTCTTACATCATCCAATTAATTATATATTTATAATTAATAACAATAAAATATAACAACGTAACGTCTTTTGCATCGGCTTTTACACGTCATTTAGACATACTCTAAATTGTATATAGAATAATAGAAGTGAGAATATATTTAATATTATAAATTTTAGTAGTAAGAGAAAAGAGAGAAAGACAGAACCATACACTTATAATCAAACAAGTAATAAGAAAAAATAAATTTTTTTTGTAAAGAAGGTAGATAAGATTGTTAGTATATATATATATATTTTTTATAATTTTATATTTTGTCTTTTTTTTTTTTAAGATTTTAAAATTTTTTTTTAATTTTATATAATGAATATATCTAGTTGTATTTAGTGAAATATCTATAATATGAATCAACTTTTGTTATAAATTTGGTTATTATGTTTTGAAACCCTAATGGTAGACCAGACATATACAAAAAATTTTTAAAAGGAATTAATTAATGGAAAGAGAGATATGCTGGACCGAGGATTGTCAAATAGAAATCCAGCTGATATTTCACCTCTACTCTATTATATCATATATCTCTCTTAGACCGGACTATATGTGTTAATATTAAGTTGTTTTAGTGAAACATTTATATATAAATATTCAAAATACAAAAGTGTTAAGAAATTCCAAATGTTACCTACCCAGACTGTGACGCGTTCAACTGTAAACAACTATTTCTGGATAACATCTGTTGCGGGGGGGGGGGACCCGTGCTCCTATTTTCAGAAATAGATTTTTTTCTTAGAAGTTTCAGAATAATAAATCAACTGAAGAAGAAAAGAGAGAAAATAGTTAAGGGAAGAAAGCCAAACTTTATAATATTTACAATTAGTATTTTTAATATAACTGATTTAATTATTATTTATCTTTTAATTTTCCTTTAAAAAGGTAAATTATTAGATGATTAATAAAGCTATTTATTTAGAAAATTCATTAATATTTAATTTCCATTTTCCTCCCCAGAAATTGGAGATTAAATAAAATGAATTATATACAATATTACTTTTAAAATCTTGTGAAAACTTTTTAAAATCAGTTATAAAATTTAAGTTTAATTAACTGTTAAAGTTTATAAGTTTGTATTAGTTATTATTATTATTATATTATTTAAGTTTTATCTTTCTCAATCTAATGAACTGTTCAAGAAATTCTTTCCAATTGCTGTCCCAAATTTCATTTCTTCTGATAAATTCACTACTTTATTCTTAACTGGCAAAGGACCCTTCTTAAGTTTCTTATTCAAACTGCATGCTATCAATGATCCAACATGTGAATGCCGCTTAGATGTTGAATCACCAGAGCATCTTCTTTTATCTTGCCCTCTGACTAATCAAATTGTATGTAGATACTTTGAAACATTACCAAATTCTCTTTGTGTATATACTCTATCTTATGAGAACTTTGTTAAGTTTAGAACTATTTGTACAATAATTTACAAAACAATACTAATCCATCGTGTAAAAATTTAATAATATATATAAATAATACTAGCACAGCACAATAGTCCTTTGGACTTCGTGCTTTTGTAACAATAAATAAATAAATATTAGTTATTATTGAGAGAAATTATAAAAAGTTGATTTAATAAATGGATACTTCCATTTGTTTTTAATAAATTCCATTTTCAAATTTTTAATATCTTCTATGAAATTTTCTAATATATTATTTATTCTATAAGATCTTAGAAACTGACCAAAATATATACCTTTGCAGCAGTTTAATGATATATTAGAATTTATATTGCAGTATTTTATAATATTGAAATTATAATTACTTTTTTTTATTATGAATTTTAATAGCATTATTTGTAAGGTTTATATTTAGGTCTAAAAAGTTAACTTTTTTGTTTCTATTAATTTTTTTCATTGTTCTTAAGTTTCAAGTATTTAGGATATATATCAGGTATTATGTTTTTAAACTGTGGATTATTAAATATTATAATAATGTCATCTACATAACGGAACATTTGCCAAAAGAGGAGCACGGGTCCCCCCCCTCCCCGCAACAGATGTTATCCAGAAATAGTTGTTTACAGTTGAACGCGTCACAGTCTGGGTTGGTAACATTTGGAATTTCTTAACACTTTTGTATTTTGAATATTTATATATAAATGTTTCACTAAAACAACTTAATATTAACACATATAGTCCGGTCTAAGAGAGATATATGATATAATAGAGTAGAGGTGAAATATCAGCTGGATTTCTATTTGACAATCCTCGGTCCAGCATTTCTCTCTTTCCATTAATTAATTCATTTTTAAAATATTTTGTATATGTCTGGTCTACCATTAGGGTTTAAAAACATAATAACCAAATCTATAACAAAAGTTAATTCATATAATAGATATTTCACTAAATACAACTAGATATATTCATTATATAAAATTAAAAAAATTTTAAAAATCTTTGAAAAAAAAAAAAGACAAAATATAAAATTATAAAATATATATATATATATATATACTAACAATCTTATCTACCTTCTTTACAAAAAAAAAATATTTTTTCTTATTACTAGTTTGATTATAAGTGTATGGTTCTGTCTTTCTCTCTTTTCTCTTACTACTAAAATTTATAATATTAAATATATTCTCACTTCTATTATTCTATATACAATTTAGAGTATGTCTAAATGACGTGTAAAAGCCGATGCAAAAGACGTTACGTTGTTATATTTTATTGTTATTAATTATAAATATATAATTAATTGGATGATGTAAGAAGTAAAGGATTTTTTTTTCTCTCTCTATCTACTAAATAATAACAATTTACAAATTTTATAATTTGAATTTAAATAATCAAAATAATAAAGATAATTTTAATACAAAACTACACTATAAAACTAAACAACTATTTATTTTTATAATTAATTTAGATTTAGCTTGCTAATCTAATCAAATCTACTTGATATAAATTATCATTGTTTTCAGTTTACTCATTAAATTTTAAATATAGAATCACTATTATATTTTTATTATATAATTTTTACACTATATTAATTCATATGAGCTTGCTCTATGATATATTTTTATATTTAATATAATATACAAATTAAATTATATTAGAAATTCTAATATAACTAAAAATCCATACAGATATCAATTATCTTTTATTGTTTGATTAAGAAAAAGTAAATTATAAAAGTAATTTTAGAAAAAAATAACTTCAGAACTTTTGTTTTTTTTCAGTGTTTAGTTAGTTTAAAGATGTTTTTTATTAGTTATTCTTAATAATTTAACAGATAACAAACAGTAATATCTCTATTTTTATAGATTAATTATTCAATTTATTACAAATTTAATCACCACAAAAACAATTAAGAAAAATATATTTAAAAAAAAAATTTCATAAGAATAACAAACTAAAAAACTTAAAAAAACTACAAACATATTAGGGCTAGCACTTCTATTATGTTAATTAAAACTCGCTAAAAATTGCCTAAGAAAGAATTGTCAAACTTGTCCCTCTCTTAAGAACCATGACACATTTCAAACGACTAGTTGTAAATTAGTAAATACTATTTATAAATTAACATGCCAAATTTGTCAAATATCATATATAGGACAAACATGTAATCCTTTAAATATACGAATAAACCTACATAGAAACCACGCCAAAAAATCAATTGGTAATATATATATGAAAGAACACAATCAATTACATACTTTTAACAACTTTAAGATAGAAATACTAGACATATGTCAAAACAAAAAACAACGACTATTATTAGAAAACAACTACATTTATAAACACAACACATTATTCCCTTATGGACTTAATGACGAATTAAACTACACATACAAACCACAAACAGAAGAAATTTCAACTTATGAAATCAGCTGCAAATACAAAAAAAAAATGAATTTAAAACTAAACCTAATAAAACTAGAGGTAAAACTACCAATAAATTAGGTTACATTGAATTTGAAGAATTACTGGACCCAAAACAAATGTATACTAACAACTTCGTCGATAAATTTATTAAAACATTATTTAAACTAAATAATAATAAATTTATCAAACTTATAGAATATATTAAAATTCATAATCTGACTAACAGATTAATAGATATCACACACGACATCTTTAAATGCAGAAAAATTAAACAATCTACTAATAACATTAATATTATCATTAAATTTAATACCAATTTATTTAATAATATTAAATTTAATGATATTTTTAATAACCAAAACATCAATAATCTTTTCCCTATAAAAAATTTAAATTTTAAAACAATCTGGAGATACAACAAAAATATAGGTAGTTTAGTTTGCAATTATAACCAATTTATTAATAATTTGGCAAATTTTAAAAAAATTAAATGTAATTGCAACAACTATATAGATAAATATAAGCTCTCAGGTCATATATTAACTAGCAATTTTTCTTTTTTAAATCCAGAATATCAAGATATTTTAAATAAAGGGTATAAATATATACCTCAAATTAAACACAATTATAATAATACAATTAAATCTATATTGAAAGATATAGATATTTTCATAAATAAAACTAGTATAAAATACAGTATTCCAGAATTTACTTTTCTTGAATGGAAACATAATATTAAAAAGGAAATTATAAATTATTATAATAATACACTTAAATACACAAAACCTAATTCAGATACTCCTTCTTTTAGATAAAATATAATTAAATTACAGAAGGACTTTACTATCACTCCTATAGATAAATGTCCCAATAATTTATCTATAATTTGTAAAAATCTATACCACGATATTCTAAAAAAGGAAATTGATAATAATAATAAATACACTTTTGCTAGAACTACAGCCACAAAAATCAAAAAGACATCAAAAACGTGGAAAATTCACTAAAGATTTATAACTACAACAAAAAATCCAAACATACCAAAATTCTATATAATTCCTAAACTACACAAAAAACCAATTTCTTTCAGAACAATCACATCTGGTATAAATTCAGTTATAAAAAACATTGATATACAATTAGCTTCAACACTACAATTTATTATAAATAAATTAACTAATAAATATAATTTTTTTTTTTTTGCTTATCCCTAGTACACGTGGTACAGGACATGATAATCAAGGTGGGTAGTTAGCGACTGCTTTTTACTGTAAGCGCACCACATGTCTACACATGTGAAAGCAGTTCGACTTTGCACTTACAAATGTGCCAGAGCCCCGTTTGGTTACTTGCACTCGCTGGTGGGGTTGGACTTTTGCAAAAAACGGGGGGCCATTGGAGCATTTTTTTTTAAACATAAAAAGTGTCCAAAGCGGGGATCGAACCCGGGTACACACATTTGATTTTGAGGACCTATATTCTAAAAAAAGATTAAGAGATCTAAATAATAAAATAACCAATTTATTTAACGAATTCATTAATGACAAAACTTTCAACATTAAAATTATTCATAACAGATATAAAACAATTAAATTAGATCTTAAAACAGCAAAAACGCTACTAGAAACTTTTTTAAATTTTAATTATATAGAATTTAAAAATAAAATATAGATTCAATCAGAAGGCGTTCCTATGGGAACTTCTTCAAGTCCTTTATTAGCCAACCTAATACTATTCTGGTACGAAAGAGAATACTTTCTACAAAATAATGTCAATTGGCAAATGTTCCGTTATGTAGATGACATTATAATATTTAATAATCCACAGTTTAAAAACATAATACCTGATATATATCCTAAATACTTGAAACTTAAGAACAATGAAAAAATTAATAGAAACAAAAAAGTTAACTTTTTTAGACCTAAATATAAACCTTACAAATAATGCTATTAAAATTTATAATAAAAAGTAATTATAATTTCAATATTATAAAATACTGCAATATAAATTCTAATATATCATTAAACTGCTGCAAATGTATATATTTTGGTCAGTTTCTAAGATCTTATAGAATAAATAATATATTAGAAAATTTCATCGAAGATATTAAAAATTTAAACATGGAATTTATTAAAAACAAATTTAGTATTAAACAAGTGAAATACTTCACCAGTATATCAATTATAAAATATTTAAAAAAAATAAATGGAAGTATCCATTTATTAAATCAACTTTTTATAATTTCTCTCAATAATAACTAATACAAACTTATAAACTTTAACAGTTAATTAAACTTAAATTTTATAACTGATTTTAAAAAATTTTCACAAGATTTTTAAAGTAATATTGTATATAATTCATTTTATTTAATCTCCAATTTCTGGGGAGGAAAATGGAAATTAAATATTAATGAATTTTCTAAATTAATAGCTTTATTAATCATCTAATAATTTACCTTTTTAAAGGAAAATTAAAAGATAAATAATAATTAAATCAGTTATATGATATATAGCTAGCAATAAATATGTATATATATATGTTTCTATGAAAATGTTAATCTGCAAGACGCAGGTTATCATTATCCCTTTTTGATTTGTTTTTGTCACTTTTTGGCGTTTCGAAAATAAACAATAAAAGGCTGTATCAGACTTTACTAAGACAATAAAGATTTGCTAAAAATAAATGTGTACGAAGATGTTGCATTTGGCGACGAGGATATAAGAGTAAGTACCCTCGAATTTTGAAGTAAATATTTTTAGAAAATATCTTTGATTTTGCATATAATTGAAAGTAAATTTTTAAAGACACAAATTGCAAAGTTTTAGGATGCAAATTTAAGAAAGAGTGAAAAAAAATGGCTAGTTACCAATTTAAGGAATATAATGAGGAAACTGAAACTTTTGAAACGTTTTATGAACGATTGGAACAGTTTCTCATATTGGAGGAGGCAGGGGATGAGAAGAAAAAGGCTTATCTCCTAACCCTCATGGGAAGTAAAACATATGGTGTTTTGAAGAATTTGTGCAGTCCTATTCTACCTAACGATAAAACTTTTGATAACCTAATAGATATCTTGAAAAGGCACTTCTCTCCAAAGCGCTCAATTGTAGTAGAGAGGTTCATTTTTTTTAGAAGAATGCAATTAAAGGAAGAAAGCATCTCGGATTACTTGGTGGAAATTAAGCGTTTGGCTTCCTAATGCAACTTTGGAAATTTTCTGGAGGATTCTTTACGTGATAAAATGGTTTGTGGATTATATAATGCCAAAATACAAAATAGAATTTTGTCGGAGGGCGACATTTCTTTAGCTAAAGTAATTGAGATAGCATTATCTATGGAAGCGGCCGAGAAAAATACAAAATTATTTCATTTGGAGCAGGGTGAAGATTTTGTAGATAAGTTGAGGATGGAACGCAAGGTTGAATCAAATTTCCAGAATGGCAAATGTAAACATTGTGGTAAACTGCATAAAGAACTATGTAGATTTAAGGAGGCGATATGCTTTAAGTGTAATAAAAAAGGACACATTGCCTCAATATGTTGGAGCAGTAGAAGAAATCTAAGGCAACATCAGAATCAGCCGGGAAATATACATCAGATAGGAGACCAAGAAGAGGAGGAGGGGTATGTCCAGAAAATTATAAGCGTGACGATACCTGAGTATAAAATTAATTTTGCCTCAAGTGACCCTCCCTATCTGATGGAGTTAAAAGTAGAAGGAAACTTTATTAAATTTGAAATGGATACGGGTAGTGGTCTAACACTGATATCAGAAAAGGATTTTAAAAATAGTCTTCAACACTTGAAATTGGAAAAAAGCGAGTATTATTGTAAGAACTTATGATGGTACCGTGGTACCCATTCTGGGTAAAATCAATGTCAAAGTGGAGTGTCAAGATATTACTTACAAACTTAGAGCGTTGGTGGTGAAAGGAGAAAAGAGGGCTTTGATGGGAAGAGAATGGATAAATAGATTGAAATTGGGCTGTTTCGCGGTAAAACATATGCCTGTGGAAATTACCATTGAGGAAATTTTGAAGGAAAATCAAGCCCTATTTGTGGAGACAACTGAACCAATAAAAGGTTTCACATTTTCAGTAAACATGTGTGATGTGAATCCAATTTTCCATAAGGCTCGACCGGTGCCTTTCGCCATTAGGCCAGCAGTTACTGAAGCATTAGACAAAATGGTGGCTAAGGGTTATCTATGTGAGGTGGCGAGCAGTAAATGGGCCACTCCAGTGGTTGTAGTGCCCAAGAAAAATAAAGAGATCAGAATTTGCTGCGACTTCAAGGTAACTCTAAATAAATATTTGGACACTGCGGCCTATCCCCTTCCCACACAGCAAGATTTATTCTCCACATTGGCCAAGGGAAAATACTTTTCTAAATTGGACTTGAGGAATGCTTATCTGCAATTAGAGGTGGACCCAGGCACCCGACCGTTACTAACGATAAATACTCATAAAGGGCTTTTCAGGTTTAAGAGAATGCCATTTGGATTGGCAAATGCGCCCAGTTATTTTCAATCTGTAATGGATAGGGTTTTGTCGGGTATAGGAGGCGTAATTTGTTATATTGATGATGTCCTTATAGCCACAGCATCAATTGAAGAACATCTGGCGTTGTTGAAGACTATATTTGCTCGCTTGGCGAAGTATAATATCAAACTAAAGAAAGAAAAATGCCTATTTTTGCAAAAAGAAATTGAATATTTAGGACATCTTGTCACGGAAGAGGGCATCAGACCTTTATATCATAAGGTACAAGCAATACAGAAGGCTAAAACGCCTACGAATATCTCTGAATTAAGGTCATTTCTTGGTTTGGTAAACTTTTATGGGAAGTTCATACCCAATTTGCCAGAGCTTTTGAAGCCTCTTCATGAGCTTCTTCACAAAAAACGTCCTTGGGTTTGGACAAAGGAATGTGGAGAGGCCATTGACAAGTGCAAGAATAGCATTACCTCTGAGAGGGTGCTAGTCCCGTATGATGCGACTTTGCCATTGTGTTTGGCCACTGATGCATCGCAGATTGGAGTGGGCGCTGTGTTGTCACATATTATAGAAAGCCAGGAGAGACCGATTATGTTTGCCTCACGGACTTTATCGGAAGCAGAACAAAATTATTCTCAGATTGAGAAGGAGGCTCTAGCCATTATTTATGGAGTTACCAAGTTTCATCAATTTATTTATGGAAGAAAATTTATTCTTATTACAGACCATAAGCCATTGGTGACCATTTTGGGCTCAAGATCAGGAATCCCCACCTTATCTACTTCAAGATTGCAGCGTTGGGCGCTTATTTTGTCAGCCTATACTTACGATATTAAATTTCGAAGAACTCAAGACCATGGGAATGCAGATCTTCTGTCACGTTTTCCTGTGGGCTGTGAAGAAATTCCAGGATTAAATGATGTCTATGCTTTATCCTATATGGAAGAATTGCCGATCACAGCGGAGGAAATTGCCACGGAAACTGAAAAAGACGAAGTGCTCTCATTGGCCAAATTTTATACTCAGCAAGGCTGGCCTGAAAAGGTGGCTGATCACCTCAGACCTTATTTTCAAAGGAAACTTGAGCTAACTGTAGATGGGGAGTGTTTGGTTTGGGGAATGAGAGTTGTCATTCCACCATCTCTCAGAATAAAAATGTTGAACTGTCTTCATGAGACTCATTCCGGTATGAACAAAATGAAGGCTGTAGCAAGATCACATTTTTGGTGGCCAAATCTAGATACCCAAATCGAGTTTTTGGTAAATAAGTGCAGAAGCTGTCAGCAATCCCAGGATGGGCCAAATAAAGGAAAGTGGCAACCCTGGAGATGGTCAACCAGACCTTGGCAAAGAATCCACATTGATTTTGCAAATAAGGAAAACATTAATTTATTAATAGTAGTAGATAGTCATTCGAAGTGGATCGAAGCCATCCCAATGAGAGAGACCACCACACGCAAAACCATTGAGCAACTACGGCGACTTTTTTCTTCCTATGGTCTACCGGAGGAACTTGTATCTGATAATGGACCTCAGTTTACTGGTAGTGAAATGAAAGGTTTTCTGGAAGGAAATGGAATTAAACAAACATTGATCCCGGCGTACCACCCGCAAAGTAATGGCTTGGCTGAAAGAGCGGTTAGAACAATTAAGACTGCCCTGGATAAAAATAAAAGGAAAATTGGGGATACCATTCAAGACACCTTATCAAAAGTTCTTCTGGCATATCGAAGCACCCCGCATGTGACAACGGGAAAGACTCCATCAGAGCTCTTTATTGGGCGTGCGCTTCGAACCAGAGTATCGCTGATACATCCCAGCTTGGCATCTAGAGTTAGGGACCAGCAAGCCAGGCAAATGAAGTATGATCGGCGAACCCATTTGGAAGAATTCCAGATAGATGATTTAGTGTGGTGTAAAAACTTTAGAGGTGGTGATAAATGGATCCCAGGAAAAATTGTGGGCAAGAAGGGAACTAGAGTCTACACCATTTTGATCCACGGACAGGTAAAGGCCTATCACAGGGATCAAATTAGAAAAAGGTGGAGGAATGGTGAGGAAGATGAGAGTGGAGATGGAGAGCGTCAACCCGAGCACTCAAGAGGAGCAGGTCCCAGTGCCATAATCTCGGAGGTTGTACGAGACAGAGGTTATATGGAGTCGCTGTCGCCAGGACTAACTAGCCAGCGGTCGGATCAAGATTCAGAGGTTCAGAGTGATACAGACGATGGAAAGGTCATTGGAGCCTCTTCGCTCGCTGGACCCCGAGGCCTTGAAAGAGGAGGGTCCTGTCCTAAGGCGGAACCCACCTCGAGCGAGGAGACCGCCTGTGAGATTTCGTGTTTGAAGAGAGAAGATGGTGATATATAGCTAGCAATAAAAATGTATATATATATGTTTCTATGAAAATGTTAATCTGCAAGACGCAGGTTATCATCATCCCTTTTTTATTTGTTTTGTCACTTTTTGGCGTTTCGAAAATAAACAATAAAAGGCTGTATCAGACTCTACTAAGACAATAAAGATTTGCTAAAAATAAATGTGTACGAAGATGTTAAAAAATTTTCATAAAAAATTTTCACAAGATTTTTAAAGTAATATTGTATATAATTCATTTTATTTAATCTCCAATTTCTGGGGAGGAAAATGGAAATTAAATATTAATGAATTTTCTAAATTAATAGCTTTATTAATCATCTAATAATTTACCTTTTTAAAGGAAAATTAAAAGATAAATAATAATTAAATCAGTTATATTAAAATAACTAACTGTAAAGATTATAAAGTTTAGCTTTCTTTCCTTAACTATTTTCAGTTGATTTATTATTCTGAAACTTCTAAGAAAACAATCTATTTCTGAAAAGAGGAGCACGGGTCCCCCCCCGCAACAGATGTTATCCAGAAATAGTTGTTTACAGTTGAACGCGTCACAGTCTTGGTAGGTAACATTTGGAATTTCTTAACACTTTTGTATTTTGAATATTTATATATAAATGTTTCACTAAAACAACTTAATATTAACACATATAGTCCGGTCTAAGAGAGATATATGATATAATAGAGTAGAGGTGAAATATCAGCTGGATTTCTATTTGACAATCCTCGGTCCAGCATATCTCTCTTTCCATTAATTAATTCCTTTTAAAAATTTTTTGTATATGTCTGGTCTACCATTAGGGTTTCAAAACATAATAACCAAATTTATAACAAAAGTTAATTCATATAATAGATATTTCACTAAATACAACTAGATATATTCATTATATAAAATAAAAAAATTTTAAAAATCTTAAAAAAAAAGACAAAATATAAAATTATAAAATATATATATATATATACTAACAATCTTATCTACCTTCTTTACAAAAAAATTTTATTTTTTCTTATTACTTGTTTGATTATAAGTGTATGGTTCTGTCTTTCTCTCTTTTCTCTTACTACTAAAATTTATAATATTAAATATATTCTCACTTCTATTATTCTATATACAATTTAGAGTATGTCTAAATGACGTGTAAAAGCCGATGCAAAAGACGTTACGTTGTTATATTTTATTGTTATTAATTATAAATATATAATTAATTGGATGATATAAGAAGTAAAGGATTTTTTTTCTCTCTCTCTATCTACTAAATAATAACAATTTACAAATTTTATAATTTGAATTTAAATAATCAAAATAATAAAGATAATTTTAATACAAAACTACACTATAAAACTAAACAACTATTTATTTTTATAATTAATTTAGATTTAGCTTGCTAATCTAATCAAATCTACTTGATATAAATTATCATTGTTTTCAGTTTACTCATTAAATTTTAAATATAGAATCACTATTATATTTTATTATATAATTTTTATATATAAAAATATATAATTTATATATATATATATCTTATATAAAGATAAAAAATATAAGATTTTTGTTGTTTTGGATCATCTGGTTGATTATGCTATGGTGGTGCAGTCATGGTCGAACAATCTTGAAATAATAATAATATTGAAGATCATAGATTTCTTTATTTGAGCTGAGTAATATATATGAATAACATAATTGGATAAAAGTAATGCCTGGCTTAAGGCGTAAGAATAAATAAAACAAAATATTATTTACATAATTACAAAGTTTTGGGTCGGCCCACGTGGAAGAACAACAACGAGATTTTATATGGGAAGCATGACCTCTGGCGGTCGATTTAAACAGAGTATTTATATTTATGACATTATAATTTTAAATAAAATAACATTTTAACATAATTCTAAATAAAATATTTTAATTGAACATTATAAATAAATTATTTTAATATAACATATATATATATATATGTTATAGATTAGAAATTTTTTTGTGTGTTTGATTGTTGAAAAGAGGTGCAGTCGTGGAAAAGTGAAGATAATTATTTACCTTTCAAGCAGATTTTTATTTTGAATCTCTTGAAGTAAAAATATACATATAAAATTATTTATATCACAGTAATATAAAATTTAGAAAATGAATTCTATATTCGTGATTTTCATTAGAAAAGGTAGGGTTCACTTTACATATTTACAACAACAATAATTAAAGTGGTATATTTTGCATCTATGGTCAAATATATATAATAGTCAATGAATGAAAAAATAAAATATATGTTTTTAAAAAAAATAAAATATTTGTATTTTAGATTATATAATATATATATATATATATAGGCCTATATAACTCTAGCAATTTAGCTCGAAATAGAATTATTTGATTATTTTAGAGTAGGAAAATGGTGATGGTATCAATAATAGCTCGTCAACTCATACCATCAAGGCTACTATTTAAATTTATAATGTGAAATAATCACATAATAAATGAAACATTCATTAAAACAATATTCCATTTGAAATAATTCATTCGGGAAGAACTCAGGTGAAGCCTGTTAATTGGAGTTAAATAGAAATATTGGAACGACATTTAATATCGCATCAAAATATGTTCTAAAACATTATTCATAAGAAATTGAATACAGTATTGCAAAAGGCCACTGATGGAAATGACAATGGAATATACACATATGATGAATCTAAAGCAACATCACCCAATAAGTTAACACTGGTAGAAATTAGATATTCTTATAATTTCTTAATGAAGATTGCTATCTCTTTTTTTTTTACTCATATCCTTCAAGAAATAGAGCTGCGATGTCATATAATTTTGAAAATAGAGAAATCCATATTTAAATCATTAGATAATAAAAGGCATATATTGGGTTTAATAAAAGATTTATTTGCCAATATTTCGGTTGGCTGAACGCCAAACCTTTATCAAGGCATTTCATTTTTGAATAAAGTTTAAACAATGTGATGCCTTGATAAAGGTTTGGCGTTTAGCCAACCGAAATATTGGCAAATAAATATTTTATTAAATACAATATACGTCTTTTTATTATCTAATAATTTGTTTTATAAAACGTGCATCCTATTTCTAGAGTATCCGTCATATCAAACATACCTGTTTCAGTTCGGGATATCCCAGGCCTGCTGAGCGGTCACAGATGAAGTGAATTCTCGACTCCCACTTATCCCCGTCCTGACATGGTTGGCCGTCGTAGTAGGACAAGTAGAGAATGCGATCTTCCATGATCATTCCCATGTTTTTGTAGGTCCCTAGGTTGGTTGCATTGCGGCAAACTGAGGCTCCATGGCAGCTGCTGATGTATTTCGTGCTCGAGGCGCAGATGTTGAGAGTGTAGTTGGTGTCAGAGTTGGACTTGCTGGGGATCTGGAACATAACTTCTCATTTACATAGGAAATTGAGTTTCAAAGAAATATTACATTAATAACCATTTTATTTCGCAGTACTAAAGTAAGAATATTCTAATTTGATTCCAGTTTAATATCTAAAAAAATCAATAAGATGTTTTTAATAAAAAATATATAAATAAAGGGTTTTCGTAATGATATAGGTAGTTGGAATAGAAACTAAGACAACACTCTTTCAAACTTAATTAGAGGAGAAGCTGAGCATATATACAGCGACAGTGCAAATCTAGAAGCCGCCCAAATAGCGATAAATGACATTATTTGCCCGGAATATGATGTCCTTAGGATCACAACGAAGATTCATCGCTGGAGATATAGATCAACTGAATATGGAAAATCCCTCTCGGATGAGAGGATGGTGAATATTTCCACCTCAATTTGGCGTATAGTAGTTGTTTCTACTATATAATTTCTATAGATATGGCGTCAATTGTGGGGGGATATATAAATCTGACGAATAAGGCGGGGAAGAAATTAACCTCAATTTGGTGTATAGTATTTGTTTCTGCTATATATTTTTCTATAGATCCGATGCAAGCGAATGACCCCAGCCAGATACGAGCGCCTGCCAAATGTGGATTCCTCAAGTGACCATGATGACATGGTAGACTTGTCATCCCTAATTAGTCAAATTGTCCGCGAGGAGATACAGGAGGCATTAGGCTCTCCTCGAGAGGAAACAAAAATTTCTACCATTGGAAAAACGGTAAGGGAGCAGATTGGAATAACCCTGACACCAATCTCAAAGTCTAGGAGAAATCCCCCTCAGTAAGAAAGACCTCGACAGTTCTTCAATACAATACGAGGTCCAAACGATACGACAACACCCTGAACCTCAGTACCCAAAACAAGGAGGAAGACGCGACACCAACGAATGGCGACCCATGAGGGAAAGCCAATTTGTTTCCACTGCGGACGCCCTAGTCACGTGCCATACTGTTGTAAAAGTAGGAACCTGAACGAAAAAAGAGAGCATTGTATTTATCAACAGAGAGAATGAAGCCATAAATTAGGGTGTTTTATAATTCTAGGAGCATCCAAAAACCAAATCCTGAATTAACAAGAAGAAAATTTAGCCACTACCGAAACCCATCCACTTACCCTGCCGAAACGGACAACTATCATCGTCTTCTAGAAGATCTAGCCGGTCACCTCGTAGCTCCCGTCAGGAAAACTAGAGGATGCGTCCTATTGGAAGTAAGTCCGCAAAATTTAAAAATCATCTACCCTGTCGACATTAGAATTAAAAGATATTTAATTGATTAAATAGATATTAAAATAGAAGGGAAAATGACGCGTGCCCTTGTCGACCCAGGAGCCTCATATTCTGTCATATCTGAGAGTTTTAGTCTTAAGCTAAGGAAAAAATGTTCAAATACATCCAAGGCCTCTATGACCTCAACTGTCCAGACGAGCTCATACAACTATCTGCAAGCTCTCTCAGAGACAAAAACTTATCAACCAAGCCTGGGACTTCACTCTCACGCTGTACTGCGAGTTTCACAAGGAGCGCCGTTAACTCATTCTTTTCATACTGTAGTCATAAAGGATATTCTCCTTCAAACGCCCAAAAGTTAAATCATTTGTTTTGCAGATGATTTCACCTTGCTATTCAAAGCTTTCCGCAGACTCCCAACAAAAGAGTTGGTTAACAAATTTCTCAAACAGTTCAACATATGGAAGAAATCTCATGTCTGTCTCTTTAATTGGAAATTCGAATCCCCTATTTACCAAAGCATTAAATTCTATGACCAACCCATTTAACAGGCAAAATTTCTGGGCATAATCTTTGGCACAACATGTACATTTGATCATCACTTAGACAAAAATGCAAATGAATACTCCTTCTCGATTAATTTGCACAATTATAAAACAGTATTAACATAAAGCAATAACACGCCATCTATATATATATATATATATATATATATATATATATGTGGCAATATCGTTGCGGGGTTTCTTGTTGTTGGATTTGAATGATGAGGATTGGTTGAAGCGCAGTCGTTGAGTGGTAAGTGAAGCACACAGTTAGGAATAATCAGGACACATGATGAGGTTTGAAAATAAAAGGCAACTGGATTGGAGGGAAGAAAGCTTGAGAAGAGTTGAGCGATTTGACTTATTAATTAGTTGATCACATGGCGATGATGAAATGAGCGGAGAGAGATATCTCTAGAGTAGATGTTACCTTGTTGGAAGCTAAATCACTACTGACAATTCTGGTCTTTCGATTTAACACCAAGCCTCAGTTTCTCTCTGATTGGTCGAGAGATGTCACATGCTCTTTTCCTATTGGTTGACCTACTTAAGGTACTGTCTTTTGATTGGTCCGCGGTTTCCTTTGATATTAGTTACGCCCGGCTTGGGTCAGGAAGTCTCGTGTTTATTTGACTTTATTTACTTCCGCGGCTATCAAAATACATCCTGCTTTGTCAGGAAGTATTGAATGCTAGCTTTAACATTTATAACTTCTGGTCATTAGAGACGTCCTGTTTTGTCAGGAAGTATTGAGTGTATCTTGGCTAAAATAACTTCTGCGGTCACTAGAGACGTCCGGTCTCTGCCCCTGCAATATTGACACAGGGGTGCCCAGAATAGTCGTGCCAGCCTTAGGTCTACTTCCTATATCTTAATGCTACTTGCTTCCCTCCAGTTACCTTGTTCTTTATTAAGTCTTCGAAAATCATACATGGTACATACATAGTGGGTCGGGGTTGCATTTAATTATATACAAATTATGACAGATGCGCCCCCTACATGTGAAGAATTCAAGAAGGGGTTAGCCTGAGAGAATTCTGTAAAGTGAAAAATAATTTTGTGGGAAAATTAGTTGTGGGTATTGAGTCTATATACAAGCATTGCTGGTGACATAAAAGTAAGATAGAATGGTGTTGATGATATAGGTTGAGTATAATTAATAGAAATCAAAAATTTTTTAATTGTAAGAAATCAATGAATGTTATGGTACATAGTGGGTAAAACAAAAAAAATGCGCCTAAACGAATTCTACTCGAGATAAGAAATGATATCGAGGGAGTTCTATTAAGGCTTTTGAAATCAAATAAAAATAATATAAAAATAGTTGAATGAAATCAAAATTGAATGTGTTTGGTTGAAAAAGAAAAATATTTTGTTGCATGGTGACAAAGACAACTGCTTAGTTACTTTTTTGCTCGAATTCTGAGAAAATAAATCGAGGAAATTTCATAAGGCGCTTTGAAATCAAAACAAAATAAAATAAGAGTAGTTGAATGAAAACAAAATTGAATGTGTTTGGTTGAATGGTGAGAAAAAAAAAAGAAAAATGCCTAACCATATTCTAGCTCGAAATTGGGAATGAAATCGAAGGAATTCTATTAGGTCTTTTGAGAAATCAAAAATAAAAATAAAATAAAAGTTTTTTGAGCGAAATCAAAGTTGAGTGCTTGGTTGAATGGTGAAAAAAAAAGGAAAAATGCCTAACCATATTCTATTCGAGATTGGGAATGAAATCGAAGGAATTCTATTAGGTCTTTTGAGAAATCAAAAATAAAAATAAAATAAAAGTTTTTTTGAGCGAAATCAAAGTTGAGTGTTTGAAAAAAGAAAAATGAAAAATAAAAAGGTTTCAACAACAAAGGGTGATTTAATGTTTTTAGTTTAATCGAAAACCAGTGGGTTTTCGTTGATAATTGAGTTGTGGCAATATAAGCTAAGTGGTAAATAGAATGATAATTGATAAATAAAAATGATAATATAAACTAATTGGAAAAAAAAAATGATAATTAATGATTAAAAGTGGCAATAAGTTGAATAAATTGATAAATTGATTAAATATTTACATTTTTAATTGCGAGAAAATAATGAAAATGATTGATATGAAAAATAAGGTGTATTGGTTGGAACCCTTTGGTATCTACATGCCCTGATCTAAATGTATTGATTGTTCCATTTTGCCCTATAAATGTTTTACTTGCTCAATTATGCCCTATAAATTTTTTGTCTCATCTGTAGCGACACTTAGGTGAAAAACGTGATTCTAGCCCTCAAGTGCGTTTATGCTGTGTGTACAGGAGACATGGAAATCTATATAACCTTTAGGTGTAATTTTTTGTCTTTGTGTGTGTGTTGTGAAAAAATGTTAGAAGTCTATTGTGTAAGAAATGTGTGAGCTAGTTCTATGTGTTGTCTCGTGGATGTGGAGTTGGTTGGTAAAAATCGATATGTAGACTCGAACTGGAATCAAAATCGGTGGCATAGCGAGGTTCCCAGTTGACCTCAATAGGGGATCTTCTCATTGTAATTAGAGATACGGAAGTGGGGTGTGTCGGGCAAACGAGAGGGAATGAAATTGGAGATCGGACGAGGGCGCTCCGCTTTGTTTACAGAGGCCGAATTTATCGCTGCGAACTACACTTCCGTCGTGGTGTCTCAAATTCTCGTTTCCTGCCGTCTATTTATTTTTGGTGCGGCTCGGGGCTTGTTTTTGGAGTACGGCTTCTCCGACATCGGTTGGTTATCTTTCAGTTACTGCTATCTTTTCGGAGTTTATTTAGATTTTCTGCAAAGATGTTTCCTAATGTTTGTCCAAAATTAAAAACTGCCTCTTGTAGTTCGAAGATTTTCTGAGCGGGCATGGTATATATAAACAAGTAATTGATGAATAAAATTGGAATACAGTTGTATGGCAGAAGTAACAAACAAAGGATGAAAATCAGATGAAAAATAGGGTATTGCCCCATGTTCTCTCGTATTTTTGTAAATGGGGATTTTGAAATATTTGTTTGATCCTTATTAATTGTAGAAATTGAATGATTGGTAGGTTCGCAGTTCTCTTGTTTGATATCTTTAGGGAGTGATGTGGTATGATTGAACTGTTTGTCCGGTTTATAGTTCTCCTGTTTGATCGTCAATGGTTTTATTAGAGATATGTCGGCGGTAATTGGTTTAGGTTGAGATGTGTGATCTTTTCTCTGACGTGGATGTGGTAATTTTGGCATTATTTGTGTTGTATGTACGCTGTGCTTTATGTACGAATTTTGTTTTGTTTGGGTACCTGTGTCGGTATTTTTACGTGCAGGTTGTTTGTATTCATCGATTCTTCTAGCGAATCGGCAGGTGGGGCAGGTTTTTACCTGTTTTGCGATGTCTTGTGTCATGTTCTGCCAATAATATTGTGCTGAGATGAGCCTCGTCATCTTGGAGATGTTTGGATGGTGGTGTTGAGTGTGTACGGACTTAAGGAGTCTGGTTGTAAGTGAACTTGGGACTATAGTTTTAAGTACTCCTTTTCGGGAGACGGTGCGCAGTTTATTGTGATCTATAGTCACGCGAGATTTTCCCGGTGGAGAAGACTGTTGGCTCTGTATGAGTGGCGCATCTAGAAAGCCACAAAATGGGATACGAGTTCCAACGCCCATTTCATATTGTTGTACTCCATTTATGCTACGGACCTCATATTCGTATCTTGACAATCTTAACCTCCATCGAAACAATCTGCCTGACGGAGCTTTGATCTCTTTCAGCCACTGCAATGCGGGATGGTCAGAAAATATTGTAAACTTTCTGTCCATTAGACAGGTGCGGAAATTATCCACACTTTCCACAATGGCTAGGCATTGTAGTTCCAAGTCTGAATAATTTCGCTCGTGACTACGCAGAGATCGGCTGAAATGTTGAACGGTGTATGTCTTCCCATCAGGGTAGACTTGTTTAAGAACGCCTGTAATGCTGAATGTTGAGGTGTTACAGTACACCTGGCATGGCAGACCTTCCTGGTAAAGGTGTAATGTGGGGTGTGTGGTAAGGTTTTCTTTCAGGTTAGTGAACGCTTTCTGGCATTCGTCATCCCAGACCCACATGATATCCTTTTTTAGAAGGTTGATAAGTGGCGTCCGCAAGCGGGCGTGGTCCGGAATGAACTCTTTATAGGCGTTCACAGCTTTTAGGAAAGATCGCAAGGCTTTTCGATTGTGTGGTTGTTTGGTGGCGTGAATTTTTTCTATGTTTTGTGTAGACGGGGTGATTGTATTATTCTTAACGGTTGTGCATGCGCTTGTTTGTTGTTGTTGTCTTTTGGCGTGCGTGTTGCGTTTGTTGTGCGGGTTGTGCGTGTTTGTCGCGTGGCGACGTATGGGTGCGTGTATGTTGTGAGGTACATTTGCGTAATTATGGTGTGGCGAAGTGTGGTCATGTGTGAATTTTGTGTGGTAAGTGGGTGAGTTGTGTCGGTGTACGGACACTTGTTTGGGCATTATTGGAGTTGTAGATTGAAGTCGTGGTGGCTTTATATGTGGTGGGCATAAAGTATTGGCAATTGGGTTGAGCGAAAAGTTGTGTGGTGTGAGATTAGAATGGTGGCATGTAAATATTTGGGGTTTGGGTAATGAATGCAGGCAAGGGTTTCCATGTGTGAAAGCTTTGGGTGCTGTGCGAGTCCTTTGGGACAGGTTTTGGTCTAGCCCGTGCTTGCATTCATTTGACACATGTTTAAAGTGGTAGATAGTATTAGACAATGGGACGCCAAGTTGGAAAATAGTGCCGCGATTATAATTTAGTTTTAATTTATATTGATAAAGGGTTCTTAAGGTAAGGACTCCAAATGGCAAGGATGCATTTACCACGTGGAAGTTCTCTCTACGGGTTATTTGGCCTATTGTCAGAGGGAAAGTTAAATGTCCTATTATTTTCGTAAAACTATTTAGGGTGGATAGATCAAGGGAAGGTTTTTTAATACTTAAGTTGGGAAGTTGTGCTTTTAATCTATTGTATAAATGATACGGCAATATGTTCGAACCTGCGTCTGGTTCAATTAGAAAGGTACATGGTAGGTCCTGGGTCAGATACAAGTCCAAAGTCAATTTGATGGTGTCATTGGGTGGATTGCCTACCTTAGCCTCGAAAAGTCTCCACTGTGGCATCTTCGGCTTGGTGTGGCTGGCTTGGAATATCTGTTGGACCGGATCGGGACCTTTTGCACTGTCCGCGCGATTGAAAGGGGAATCTAGTCATTTGTACTGCTTCCATTCGAGTGGATCGCGTTGTCGGTACACTGGGTCCGTGTCGCGTGGGTTGCTTCCGGGTGCACGGGTACGGCATGGCGGATGGCGATTCCTCGGTGGGTGTCAGGCTGTTCGGACACGTACCGGCGGTGCGGGCGTCGGCTGTCCCGAGGGTGGCGCTCCGGAAGACCGCTTTCAGTTGCGTGGATCTTGCCCCTTGTAGCGCGGCGGTCAGTTCTAAAATTACCGTCGCCAGGGTGTGTCTTGTCGCTTCGTTCGTTGTCAGTTTCTTTCCGCTCGTTGCCAGTTTGTTTTCCCTTGGTTTGTCATTGCCTTTTGGTTTGCTGGTGTCTGGGCTAATTTCCATCTTTATCCTGATTAAGCTCAATAATCTTTATCCTGTCGACTTAACCGTTCTGTGGCAATATCGTTGCGGGGTTTCTTGTTGTTGGATTTGAATGATGAGGATTGGTTGAAGCGCAGTCGTTGAGTGGTAAGTGAAGCACACAGTTAGGAATAATCAGGACACATGATGAGGTTTGAAAATAAAAGGCAACTGGATTGGAGGGAAGAAAGCTTGAGAAGAGTTGAGCGATTTGACTTATTAATT
This sequence comes from Cordylochernes scorpioides, assembly GCA_030710605.1. NCBI lineage: Eukaryota > Metazoa > Arthropoda > Arachnida > Pseudoscorpiones > Chernetidae > Cordylochernes > Cordylochernes scorpioides. The sequence continues at coordinate 107,652,977 of CP092867.1, forward strand.
AGTTGATCACATGGCGATGATGAAATGAGCGGAGAGAGATATCTCTAGAGTAGATGTTACCTTGTTGGAAGCTAAATCACTACTGACAATTCTGGTCTTTCGATTTAACACCAAGCCTCAGTTTCTCTCTGATTGGTCGAGAGATGTCACATGCTCTTTTCCTATTGGTTGACCTACTTAAGGTACTGTCTTTTGATTGGTCCGCGGTTTCCTTTGATATTAGTTACGCCCGGCTTGGGTCAGGAAGTCTCGTGTTTATTTGACTTTATTTACTTCCGCGGCTATCAAAATACATCCTGCTTTGTCAGGAAGTATTGAATGCTAGCTTTAACATTTATAACTTCTGGTCATTAGAGACCACCTGTTTTGTCAGGAAGTATTGAGTGTATCTTGGCTAAAATAACTTCTGCGGTCACTAGAGACGTCCGGTCTCTGCCCCTGCAATATTGACACAGGGGTGCCCAGAATAGTCGTGCCAGCCTTAGGTCTACTTCCTATATCTTAATGCTACTTGCTTCCCTCCAGTTACCTTGTTCTTTATTAAGTCTTCGAAAATCATACATGGTACATACATAGTGGGTCGGGGTTGCATTTAATTATATACAAATTATGACATATATATATATATATATATATATATATATATATATACAAACAGGCTAAATCAATGTTTAGTTGATTTCTGTTCCACCAGATGGCGCTCTGCCTACTGTAAAGCACATGTGCTCCTGGTCAGGATATGCCATTTTTAATATTGATTTCTACACCTGATCTTTTAATCTTTTATTTTTTTATTTCGTTTTTTAATATATATATATGATAATTTAAACCAATAACCCTATATTATGTAATACGTATAACAAGATTGTCATGTTGTATATAGAACTAATTGCAAATCTATAAATAATTATACGCATAATTGACATGTCTCCTTGCATAACCATATGTAATGTACTGAGGATGAATAAATAAAACTATATAATAGATTAAAAGCTGAGTAAAAGCAAGATTGAGAGAATTACAAAGTAACTTCTAAAGATAGATTGGACCCCGTCAGACCGTCGCCAGTGTCCGGTGTCCATCGACACGTGTGCCACGTGCATGACCCAATTCTCTTTGTCAGAGCTGTCGTATAAATAAGACCGGCCTTAGCGACAGTTAGTGCAGTTCCAGTGAGTCTTCCGGTCAGCGTCACCCCTTGTCGTCTCCAAGGATCAACTCATCGACCATGTAAAACAGTAAGAAACCTACTCGATCTCCATCTTTGCTCTTGGCTCGCTTTTTATCTATTCAAGGAATTTTCCTTCGACAACTGTGTCGCTTCGTTTTGTGTGTGTGGACATTCCCAAGCTTTTTCCACTCTGCCTCGACCACGACTGCCTGTACTTTGTGAGAACTGTTAAAGGTCCTACAAGGTGCAGAGAGGTACTGGAAAACTCTCCACGCCCTGGCTGTCCCTCTCGGTTACTACAGGTTTGACCCTCGGTTGCCACAACTTATAGCGAGAGTCGACGAGGTTCTACAACAGGCTTACCAAACCCCAACATATTATTACAAGAGTCAACCAGAACTTCAACACATTATTACAGAGAGTCGACAGGATCCCTAATCACAGATAAGTCGACTCAACATATTATTACAGAGAGTCGACAGGATAACCACAACGAAGGAGACCACAACGAAGAAGGTAAAAAGACTGTCCAGATAGAAAAGAGCCAAGAAGCAAAGATGGAGGAACAAGCACGCCATTCCGACGAAACGACCAAGCAATCTTCCCCCAACGACACAGCCGAACATCCCGCAAAATAAGCCGGTGAGAAGTTACCCACCTTCGACCTTACAACGCAACCATCCAGACGACATGCCACCATCGCCAAACAGAAGTCACAAGCTTCTACAAGCTCTACATGGGACGCCTTCCACGTCATCAGGACAACAACCAAAGACCAAGTCTCCTGACTGAACAATCATAAAAACTGTGAGTTTTTTAAAAATCTACTTAACTCTCTCTTCATGCTAACAACTTGATTTTCCATAAATATAATGTTTATTTTTACTGTAATTATTTTTAAATCAAATTTTACCATTTTTATAGCATTTCAATCAAAATTTTAAATATTGTACACCCTCGTTTATCAATTTTTACTTTATTTTAAGCAACTTTAAATTTTAATTCATTACTTGTAATCTTACAGTTTTAAAAAATCATATTATATTTAAATTACTCGAATCATAATTCTAAACTTATTTGTGTTTTTTTTTAATACCTTATTTTTATACCAAAAAACACCAATGTCTTAAGTAAATACACAAAACTTTGCAAAAAATCATTGTTATGTTCACTATTTTATGTACACGCCCCATTCAGATTATAAGCCACTATCACGCCATTGCCCCTTTTACAAGTAGAATTTTCGCACTACCATAATCAACGATTTAAAAAGTATATTCAAATTTTAATAAACATAGATGAAACGCATTTTTTTTAATACAAAAATCGAAAGATACAATATCTTCAAAAGCACAACTAGAAATGTAACTGTCCTTCCCCAAAACAAGTTAAAAATTCCAACATAGCTACACTCCCTCGTCCTTTTCTTTTTACATGCATAATTATTAATAATTCACACATCCCTCGGAACGAACTTCAACACATTCCCACCTTACTTTCTCCAATTGGCCACCATCTATTAACGCGCGATTTAACAACATCCAATTTCGAGCCACACGAGCTCCATATCGGCGCGAACAAAAGATTTCGCAATAAACATGCCACCTCTATAACAATCTGAAAATTCTCGATGTGTTTTGTACAACCACCACCCATGACTGATAAATTTGTTATTTTTCGGAAACAAGTTAGATGCTGTACCAAGAACAGACTTCACGTGACACCTTTCTATTCAATCCACTCACTAGTGTCACACAGCGCACCACAACAATTTTCTCACTTAACAGGCCACAAAGACGCCTTCATGCCTGTGACACTTCACACCCCAAAGCGTGTCCCGTCGAAAGTCGCACTTTTACACACATCTAAACCTGACATCATTGAATAACATTTTTAATAAGTCCGCAACAACGTCGAAACACAACACTTACGAACACCAAGAAAACTATATTTTCAAACAGGCAAGAGAAGATAACTCAACTCGGGACGTAGGCCAGACATGACATCAGGTGTCAGTCGGCAACAAAGGGTCGGCAACAAAGGACCGCCTACGAAAATAAACAACCCAGCTATGTCGGTCGGCATCAAAGGATATCGACACCAATTGCAGCCGCCATGTTAAAATGACACCTCCAGTTGCAGTTCGCCTGTACCTGACACGTGATCCTACTCGCAGGACGGATAGATTGCAACACCTATAATTAATTGACTTACCAATCATTACCCAATTTAACATATTACCATGAACATGTCAGTTCACATATTCCCAGTTTCAGAGAGACATAGAAACACCAATGTTTACCAAAAGGGAAATGACCTAGTTACACACCACAGTTGTAACTTTTCTTCAAAAGAGACAATTTTTGTTCCATTTTTCACTACTTAACATTTATCTAATCATTAATAACCTTTAATTATATTATAACTTTGTATAAAATCTTGAATAATTATTTTTATTTTTTTTTACTTTTCAATTATATAATCAAATTTTTATTCCAACATTATTTTAACAACTTTATTTTAACAATTTTATTTTTCATGATATTATTTTAGTATGACAAAACATTTAATTCTTTCAATAATCATTTTTAATTCATTGTTATATCTTTTATATTTTACTAATTCATTATTATATCTTTTTTATATTACATGTTTGATCTTATCTACTTATACTTTTTATCCGCACTCATATTTTTATCTTTTTATTCACTATATTTTTGTTTAAGTAACTTTATTATATGACAATGTTTTGTTAATCATCAACTATCGGGCATCTACAACAATCGTTTTCAACAATCATATTCTTAAATAATTCTCTATACTTTCTCACTACCTATTTCAGCCATTGCTTCAAACCATAGTAGAAACGACAGCACTGCTTGACAATTTTTCTTTTGATTTCGTAATTCAACAAACTCTTTGAACACAGTTCCCCAGAAGTACAAGTCTCGACTTGTGGTCTGAACACGTTTCAAAAGTTTATTTCAATCATCCGCAGAGCACATCACCAACGCATGCACAAAGCGTTCACTTTGTTTCAACTTTCAATTTTTTTCAGCTCTAGCGGACCACAATCAACCTTTGATTTCAAGTCAAGTCAGACCACCTACTGTCGATACAACAATTCTACTTATCGCATGGCTCTACCACCCCTTTCAATCATATTAATCCTTTTCTTCAACAACTTTTCAACCCAATAACCCTACAATTGTGACAAAGCACTGTAACCTTATACAGGATCGCAAGTGAAACATTGCCTAGGAAGACGCACAAGTCTATATCCTCGCTTTGCACCTGGATCTCAGTATTTGATTGTCTGTGCAACACTTACAATTGCGTATTCTTCAACCCCTAACCCTTTCCAACGCCCGCCAACAATCTTTTAGAACATAATTTTTTATCATCATTATTTTTTAGCAAACAAAGGTTTTATCTACAGTTCTCTTTTATAATGAATATCATAACTTTTAAATTAAACATAAGTTTTATTTTTATAATTTTCAGATTTAGCCAAATAAACATCTTGTTATAGCCCTTTACCCTCACAGTTTTAATTAATTAAAAGAAATTTTAATTACTTACCTGTGTTAGAGAGGCTTTACCCGCTTAAACCCGGATAAACCCTTTCACTCACGGGGCCCATCTATGATAATTTAAACCAATAACCCTATATTATGCAATACGTATAACAAGATTGTCATGTTGTATATAGAACTAATTGCAAATCTATAAATAATTATACGCATAATTGACATGTCTCCTTGCATAACCATATGTAATGTACTGAGGATGAATAAATAAAACTATATAATAGATTAAAAGCTGAGTAAAAGCAAGATTGAGAGAATTACAAAGTAACTTCTAAAGATAGATTGGACCCCGTCAGACCGTCGCCAGTGTCCGGTGTCCATCGACACGTGTGCCACGTGCATGACCCAATTCTCTTTGTCAGAGCTGTCGTATAAATAAGACCGGCCTTAGCGACAGTTAGTGCAGTTCCAGTGAGTCTTCCGGTCAGCGTCACCCCTTGTCGTCTCCAAGGATCAACTCATCGACCATGTAAAACAGTAAGAAACCTACTCGATCTCCATCTTTGCTCTTGGCTCGCTTTTTATCTATTCAAGGAATTTTCCTTCGACAACTGTGTCGCTTCGTTTTGTGTGTGTGGACATTCCCAAGCTTTTTCCACTCTGCCTCGACCACGACTGCCTGTACTTTGTGAGAACTGTTAAAGGTCCTACAAGGTGCAGAGAGGTACTGGAAAACTCTCCACGCCCTGGCTGTCCCTCTCGGTTACTACAGGTTTGACCCTCGGTTGCCACAACTTATAGCGAGAGTCGACGAGGTTCTACAACAGGCTTACCAAACCCCAACATATTATTACAAGAGTCAACCAGAACTTCAACACATTATTACAGAGAGTCGACAGGATCCCTAATCACAGATAAGTCGACTCAACATATTATTACAGAGAGTCGACAGGATAACCACAACGAAGGAGACCACAACGAAGAAGGTAAAAAGACTGTCCAGATAGAAAAGAGCCAAGAAGCAAAGATGGAGGAACAAGCACGCCATTCCGACGAAACGACCAAGCAATCTTCCCCCAACGACACAGCCGAACATCCCGCAAAATAAGCCGGTGAGAAGTTACCCACCTTCGACCTTACAACGCAACCATCCAGACGACATGCCACCATCGCCAAACAGAAGTCACAAGCTTCTACAAGCTCTACATGGGACGCCTTCCACGTCATCAGGACAACAACCAAAGACCAAGTCTCCTGACTGAACAATCATAAAAACTGTGAGTTTTTTAAAAATCTACTTAACTCTCTCTTCATGCTAACAACTTGATTTTCCATAAATATAATGTTTATTTTTACTGTAATTATTTTTAAATCAAATTTTACCATTTTTATAGCATTTCAATCAAAATTTTAAATATTGTACACCCTCGTTTATCAATTTTTACTTTATTTTAAGCAACTTTAAATTTTAATTCATTACTTGTAATCTTACAGTTTTAAAAAATCATATTATATTTAAATTACTCGAATCATAATTCTAAACTTATTTGTGTTTTTTTTAATACCTTATTTTTATACCAAAAAACACCAATGTCTTAAGTAAATACACAAAACTTTGCAAAAAATCATTGTTATGTTCACTATTTTATGTACACGCCCCATTCAGATTATAAGCCACTATCACGCCATTGCCCCTTTTACAAGTAGAATTTTCGCACTACCATAATCAACGATTTAAAAAGTATATTCAAATTTTAATAAACATAGATGAAACGCATTTTTTTTAATACAAAAATCGAAAGATACAATATCTTCAAAAGCACAACTAGAAATGTAACTGTCCTTCCCCAAAACAAGTTAAAAATTCCAACATAGCTACACTCCCTCGTCCTTTTCTTTTTACATGCATAATTATTAATAATTCACACATCCCTCGGAACGAACTTCAACACATTCCCACCTTACTTTCTCCAATTGGCCACCATCTATTAACGCGCGATTTAACAACATCCAATTTCGAGCCACACGAGCTCCATATCGGCGCGAACAAAAGATTTCGCAATAAACATGCCACCTCTATAACAATCTGAAAATTCTCGATGTGTTTTGTACAACCACCACCCATGACTGATAAATTTGTTATTTTTCGGAAACAAGTTAGATGCTGTACCAAGAACAGACTTCACGTGACACCTTTCTATTCAATCCACTCACTAGTGTCACACAGCGCACCACAACAATTTTCTCACTTAACAGGCCACAAAGACGCCTTCATGCCTGTGACACTTCACACCCCAAAGCGTGTCCCGTCGAAAGTCGCACTTTTACACACATCTAAACCTGACATCATTGAATAACATTTTTAATAAGTCCGCAACAACGTCGAAACACAACACTTACGAACACCAAGAAAACTATATTTTCAAACAGGCAAGAGAAGATAACTCAACTCGGGACGTAGGCCAGACATGACATCAGGTGTCAGTCGGCAACAAAGGGTCGGCAACAAAGGACCGCCTACGAAAATAAACAACCCAGCTATGTCGGTCGGCATCAAAGGATATCGACACCAATTGCAGCCGCCATGTTAAAATGACACCTCCAGTTGCAGTTCGCCTGTACCTGACACGTGATCCTACTCGCAGGACGGATAGATTGCAACACCTATAATTAATTGACTTACCAATCATTACCCAATTTAACATATTACCATGAACATGTCAGTTCACATATTCCCAGTTTCAGAGAGACATAGAAACACCAATGTTTACCAAAAGGGAAATGACCTAGTTACACACCACAGTTGTAACTTTTCTTCAAAAGAGACAATTTTTGTTCCATTTTTCACTACTTAACATTTATCTAATCATTAATAACCTTTAATTATATTATAACTTTGTATAAAATCTTGAATAATTATTTTTATTTTTTTTTACTTTTCAATTATATAATCAAATTTTTATTCCAACATTATTTTAACAACTTTATTTTAACAATTTTATTTTTCATGATATTATTTTAGTATGACAAAACATTTAATTCTTTCAATAATCATTTTTAATTCATTGTTATATCTTTTATATTTTACTAATTCATTATTATATCTTTTTTATATTACATGTTTGATCTTATCTACTTATACTTTTTATCCGCACTCATATTTTTATCTTTTTATTCACTATATTTTTGTTTAAGTAACTTTATTATATGACAATGTTTTGTTAATCATCAACTATCGGGCATCTACAACAATCGTTTTCAACAATCATATTCTTAAATAATTCTCTATACTTTCTCACTACCTATTTCAGCCATTGCTTCAAACCATAGTAGAAACGACAGCACTGCTTGACAATTTTTCTTTTGATTTCGTAATTCAACAAACTCTTTGAACACAGTTCCCCAGAAGTACAAGTCTCGACTTGTGGTCTGAACACGTTTCAAAAGTTTATTTCAATCATCCGCAGAGCACATCACCAACGCATGCACAAAGCGTTCACTTTGTTTCAACTTTCAATTTTTTTCAGCTCTAGCGGACCACAATCAACCTTTGATTTCAAGTCAAGTCAGACCACCTACTGTCGATACAACAATTCTACTTATCGCATGGCTCTACCACCCCTTTCAATCATATTAATCCTTTTCTTCAACAACTTTTCAACCCAATAACCCTACAATTGTGACAAAGCACTGTAACCTTATACAGGATCGCAAGTGAAACATTGCCTAGGAAGACGCACAAGTCTATATCCTCGCTTTGCACCTGGATCTCAGTATTTGATTGTCTGTGCAACACTTACAATTGCGTATTCTTCAACCCCTAACCCTTTCCAACGCCCGCCAACAATCTTTTAGAACATAATTTTTTATCATCATTATTTTTTAGCAAACAAAGGTTTTATCTACAGTTCTCTTTTATAATGAATATCATAACTTTTAAATTAAACATAAGTTTTATTTTTATAATTTTCAGATTTAGCCAAATAAACATCTTGTTATAGCCCTTTACCCTCACAGTTTTAATTAATTAAAAGAAATTTTAATTACTTACCTGTGTTAGAGAGGCTTTACCCGCTTAAACCCGGATAAACCCTTTCACTCACGGGGCCCATCTATGATAATTTAAACCAATAACCCTATATTATGCAATACGTATAACAAGATTGTCATGTTGTATATAGAACTAATTGCAAATCTATAAATAATTATACGCATAATTGACATGTCTCCTTGCATAACCATATGTAATGTACTGAGGATGAATAAATAAAACTATATAATAGATTAAAAGCTGAGTAAAAGCAAGATTGAGAGAATTACAAAGTAACTTCTAAAGATAGATTGGACCCCGTCAGACCGTCGCCAGTGTCCGGTGTCCATCGACACGTGTGCCACGTGCATGACCCAATTCTCTTTGTCAGAGCTGTCGTATAAATAAGACCGGCCTTAGCGACAGTTAGTGCAGTTCCAGTGAGTCTTCCGGTCAGCGTCACCCCTTGTCGTCTCCAAGGATCAACTCATCGACCATGTAAAACAGTAAGAAACCTACTCGATCTCCATCTTTGCTCTTGGCTCGCTTTTTATCTATTCAAGGAATTTTCCTTCGACAACTGTGTCGCTTCGTTTTGTGTGTGTGGACATTCCCAAGCTTTTTCCACTCTGCCTCGACCACGACTGCCTGTACTTTGTGAGAACTGTTAAAGGTCCTACAAGGTGCAGAGAGGTACTGGAAAACTCTCCACGCCCTGGCTGTCCCTCTCGGTTACTACAGGTTTGACCCTCGGTTGCCACAACTTATAGCGAGAGTCGACGAGGTTCTACAACAGGCTTACCAAACCCCAACATATTATTACAAGAGTCAACCAGAACTTCAACACATTATTACAGAGAGTCGACAGGATCCCTAATCACAGATAAGTCGACTCAACACATTATTACATATATATATATATATAATGGCAGGATTTAAGCACGGATATTATACACAAAACAAATTCTATTGTCCTTACTGCGATGAAAAAATGTGTATGTGTATTATGTATGAAAGGGTGTCTTAAATGAACTATGGACATAAGCTTATATCTGGTTTTGTCAGGGCACACCAGGCTGGTCTCCCAGTGGTATATTTGTTCGCATCTTTTCATCATAGCACTCAAAATTTGGAAACCCTGTAGCAGTGAGCTCGAGTTAAGAAATCAGGGAGTTAGATCCGAGATTTACCTTATACCTTTCCATAAGCTTATGTCCATAGTTCATTTAAAATACCTTTTCCAATAGTCTAGCTTTAGTATCAGTATGAAAGGAAAACCGAAAAATACAATATTACAGCTGTATGGTAGATTAAACTGTCGATACCGCTGGGAGGGTTCACTACTGATGAAGCAGGCCTTCCAATTATTTTATCATTGCAGTAAGGGCAGTAGAAAAATGTATTTATTTTTTAAAAGAATTATACTTCTAAAAAATATATTTCTTTTTTAATAATAGCTATATATATAAATAATGCTTAATTAAACTGTCTCACTGTGATCCTCCTCAACTCTATCGAAGCTGAATTCTATATACATATGTATTTATACGAGAGGTATATAATCACCCATTATTTCTTCAGAAAAAGAACCGATATTGAGTATATATGTTATTAATAAAAAGGGTTTCTGTTGATATTTGAATATTAGAGTTATATATATATTATTTGATGCTGATTATTTTGAGAATATAGAATATTGTTGAGCATTTGCTTGATTTTGAATTCATGAACATGTGACATTGTTCGGCAGTCGTGGCAATAATTAGATAAAATTAGTTATCAAAATAGCTTTAATTGAACTAAAGGAATATATAAAAACATAATTTGATAAAATACTGCCTGGCTTAAGGCGTAAGAATCTTTAAAAATGTAAAACTTATATATATAATGTACAAAAGGTTTGAGCCGGCAATCGGGAAACAACAACAATGAGTTTTTATAGGGGAAGCATGACTTCTGCCGGTCGATTTAACAGAGTATTTGAATCTAGAAATATAATTTTAAATAAAATAATATTTTAATATAAAAAAAATATATATATGCAATATTGAACGATTACCTTTTTGAGATTGATTGAGTTGTTGATTGATTGATTTATGATTGTGATGAGCGCAGTCGTTTGCTGAAGTAGTAAGGTATTCACACAGGGGAAAATAACGAGGACACAGGATTGGATTGAAATAGGCCAGCGATCAAGGGAGAAAGGGGTTTAAGCTATTTGGCGTATTTGACTATTAACTATGGTTGTTTCACATTATTGAGGATTGGACTTATCTGATTGTTGAGAAGATGGGTGCTGGACTTGTTTCGGTGGTGCCGAGCTCCTAACTAAATAAACTGAGTCCGAGCTTTAACACGAAAACTTCTCAGGGCGCTGATTGGACGATTGTCGACTCGTGTAAGTTTTCCATTGGTTCCTAGCTAATCCTCCTGGACTCTGATTGGATCTTTGCTAATCCTTTGTCCTTGTCTTGTTCTAACATGCTCCCGGAAACGAAGGTTCTTGAACTCAGTTTTTATGAGTTCCTGGATAATAAAACCTGCTAATTACCGTTTCCTCTCTGATGGCCTTTCTCCCAGATTTCTAAGCCTTGTCTTTATTAAAAATCTTTAGATCATACATTGCATACATATTGTGGTGGGATTACATCCAGTTATGTACAAATTATGACAGATGCGCCCCCTACATGTGAAGAATTCAAGAAGGGGTAGCCTGAGTGAATTTTGTAAAGGGGAAAAAAATAATTTTTGTGGGAAAATTAGTTGTGGTTATTGAGAAGCTATATACAAGCATTGGTGGTGATATAAGAGATAAAAGAGAATGGTGTTGATGATATATAGGTTGATTATAATTAAGAGAAATAAAAAATAATAATTATAAGAAATCAAAATGAATGCTATGGTACATAGTGGGATAAAAAAAAGAAAATGCCTAAACAATATTCTACTCGAGATGGGGAACAAAAATCGAGGGAAATTTTCTATTAGGAGTTTTGAGAAATCAAAAATAAAATAAGTTGGAAGAAATCAAAGTGAATGCCTTGGCGCATGGTGAAAAAAAAAAAGAAAAATGTGCCTAAACCATATTCTACTCGAGATGGGGAACAAAATCGAGGGAATTCTATTAGGGCTTTTGAGAAATCAAAAATTAAAAAAATATATAAAATATCCAATTTTAAAAGAAAACCAGTGAGTTTTCGGTGATAAAAATTTGTTTAGTTGTTGGTTTATGAACAAACTAAAAAGAAGTTGTTATATAAATGGTAAATGTTTGATTAAAATAAATAATAAGTATTTGAATTAGGATAAATGGTAAATTTGATTAAGAATTTTGAATTTAAAAAATAAGAAAATAATGTAAATAAATGGGATAAGAAAAATGTAGAGCGAGAGGTTCGCAAACTCTCTTTGTAATCAAATTACATGCCAAAATCTATGTCACGCCGCGCAATCAACTTTCTTTATTTGCCTCGTAGATTTTTTGTCTTTCCCGTGCGACTCATGGGTAGAAACATGATCTTTCCCAATTGTGCTTTATATTATGTATACAGGAGACATGGGAATCTAATTAACCTTACGTGTGTATTTTGTTTTTTGTGTTTGTGTTGTTTTTCGAGATCTCAAGGCCGAGTGTATTATGTTAATATGTCCCGAGCCTTAATGCGTTCTAGGGATTTTTATGCGATTCCCTAGGGCACTTAAGATATGCTCGCCCGATATCCACCTTTTTTATCGGGTGTCATAACCGGAGTCAAATCTTTGAATACAGGGTTCGAGGAGAGTCCTCGACCCTTCTAAAGTGGTTGTTTATTCCTTTCGGAAGAAACGTAAGCTCGAAAGCTTTGCTGCCTCATTTTTCCTATCCTTTAAGTCGTAATGTGCGTGCTTTTGTTCATATTTAACCTTGAGACCCGCGTGTTGTGCATTGGTCGTGAGTTTTTTATGTGTTGCCATGTGATATTGTTTAAAAAATGTTATTAAAAGTCGAATTTGGTCGTCAAATCGTTGGGTATGTCTGTAAATGTATTAAGTTTTTTGTGAGAAATGTAAGAATGAGTTTTATGTGTTGTTAAAAGCCTAAGGTCTGTTGTGTCTGGGTGTAAGTTGGATATGTACCTAATGTGGAAAAATGTAAAAGTTTTTTTTTTTTGGAAGTCTTTAGAAAAAAGAAATATAAGAATAGAAATGTAAAATTCATTGGGATGGTTGTTTTGTTAATAATATTAATATAATGATATTAATATAATTAAATTGTGTTTTTTATATGAATCGATATGTAAGCTCGTTGTAACTGGGATCCAAGACCGTTTAAAATGGTGGACGGGGGAACGCGGTGACCTCAATTTTATGGCCAGATGTGTGGGCGCGCGGGGGAATATGACCCAGCCATCTTAAACACCGGAAATTGGGCCGGCGAGAATTGAGGGAGATGTCCTCCCCTTGTGTAATTTGACATTTCCTGTCCTCTTAATTGATTTAGATTGTTACTGAATCAACGGCTGAGGTCCTTTTAATTTTTCTAAGTTTTCTTCTAATATCTCCCATATAAGGTCTAGAAATTCTGAATTTGCTTGGCCTATATGGAAGATGGCTTCATAGACGGAATTTCCTATATGGAAGATGGCTTTTAGGACGGAACTTCCCATATGGTAGACTATTTCCTGTAGTTGGTACAGCCGTCGGGGCCGTAGGGCATATATTAGCATGTGAACTATGAATATAAATGGGGCGAGTCTATAGGGCAGAACCAGAAGACAGATAACAGATATCAGGTGAAATATGGGATATTGGCACATCTTCTCCCATGTTTTTGCCATGAATTGGGGCTTTTGAATATCGGGTTGGACTTCTATTGATTGTGGCGGATTTGGAACGGGGTGTTTTTGGGGATGGGCTATATCGCGTTTCTTGTGACTATGTGTGAGTTGCGTAAATCGTTTTTTGGACAAAATGGTAGGATCTAAATGCTTGAAAGGCTCGCTGTTTGATGGTTTGATTTTCAACGGCTCTGCTGGAAACAGTTCGGGTGTGAGGTGTTCAAACGTGAACGTGTAATTGTTTTTGTGTTGCACATGATGTATCTTAATGGCGGGTGGTGTTATATATTGGATGTTTTCTGTGTATAGTTTAAGTTTGTTGACGTGGATCGTATCAGTATCTCTTTGGAGAGGTTGGTTGGGTCTATCGATACGGACCACATTTGGTGAGATGATCTCTAATATGGTGTATGGTCCTGTGAATTATGGGGCGAGTTTTCCTGTGTTGTGGTGATGATATAATTTAACTAACACCAGGTCACCTATTTCGAAGTGTGGTTGTTTGTGTCGTTGGTTATAAGTGTTTTTATCTTGTATGTGTTTGTTTTGGGTTCTTGTGTGTGCGATCTTCCTAGCACTGTCGATGTCTGGATAAGGTGTGGTGTGGTCAGAGAGTTCTGGGGGTAGAACGCCAAACATCAGGTAGATGGGCGGAAAACCGGTGATAGAGTGTGGGGTACTGTTGTATATAGTGGTAACTCGTTTGACCAACTTGGTCCATGCGATCTTAGGGTTCTCCAAATGTAGTAGCCTAAGTTTTCCTGTGAGGGTGGCGTTTAGGCGTTCACATAGACCGTTGGCTTGTGGATTATTGCTAGTTGTGAGTAACGGGTGGATACTCCTGTTAAGCAGGAAGCTCCTAAATTTTGGCGAAGTGAATGCAGGGGCTCTATCCGTAAGAAGGCGTTTCGGAGAGCCATCCTGTAATACTCGCTTGAGTACCTGTTGATAGGTGGTAATGCTGGTGGATTTGGATGGGAACGTCCATGTGTAGCGCGAAAAATGGTCGACTACGACATGGAGGTATACTTTGGCGTTGCCATATTTGGCAAACCATGCTATGGTGTCGAGGGGTAGTAGGTCAAAGGGTCCTTTGGCTTCCGGCAGTTGACTAATTCCCCGTAAGTGGGTCCCAATGGACGTTTTGTTAACTGGCAGGTTGGGCAGGTTTTAACCTTTTGTGTAATGTCTTTTGACATGCCCTGCCAGTAATACTGAGGGGAGATGAGCCTTGTAATTTGTGATATACCTGGGTGGTTGTATTGTGCGTGTACTGTTTGTAGTAGTTTGTGGGTGAGTGTTTTTGGAATTATAATTTTAGTTACACCTTTTCGGGAAATGGTATGCAGTCCATTGTGATCAATGGTCAGGCTAGAATCTCCCGATGAGGAAGGCTGATGGTTCTTAATAAGGGAGGCGTCTAAGAAACCACAGAACGGGTTACGGGATAGGAGGTCTGCCTCATATTGCTGTGTTCCCTTTATGTAGCGAACCTCATACTCGTAACTCGACAGCCGTAAGCTCCACCAAAATAATCTGCCTGACGGGTTTTTGATTGTTTTCAGCCACTGAAATGCGTGATGGTCAGAAAATATAATAAATTTTCTGCCCATCAAATAGACGCGGAACTTCTCCACACTCTCAACGACTGCTAAGCACTCAAGTTCAGAGATGGAATAGTTTCGTTCGTGAGAACGCAGTGAGCGGCTGAAGTACTGGACTGGGTATTTTATCCCATCAGGGTGAACCTGTTTGAGGATGCCTGCTATACCGAGGGTGGAGGCGTCACAATACACCTGGCATGGCAGGCCCTCTTTGTAAAGGTGTAAAATGGGGTGTTGTGTGAGGCTCTCTTTCAGGCTAATGAACGCCTTTTGGCAATTTTCATCCCAGACCCACATGACATCCTTTTTGAGAAGGTTGTTAAGTGGCGTCCGCAAGCGGGCGTAGTCCGGGATGAATTTGTTATAGACGTTCACAGCGCCTAGAAAGGATTGTAGTGTTTTGCTGTTGTGTGGTTGTTGGATGGCGTGGATGATGTCTGTGTTGCGTGTGAGTGGTGTGGTAGTACCAGCTGTGATGGTGTATCCTAGGAAATTTATGGACTGTTTAAAAAATTCGCATTTTGCGAAGTTAAGTTGTAACTTCTCTACCTCGCAAAAGGCGAATAATTGTCGCAGGTGGTTTTGATGTTCCTCCAGTGTGTTTGAGAAAATGATGAAGTAATCAAAATAATGTGCCACATAGTCAAGTCCGTGCCTCTATAGGATCTGACTCATGGCTCTTTCGTAGATCTGAGGGCTGGTTTTCAACCCGAAAGGCAATCGAGTGGGCTGATATAACCCTTCGAGCGTGGCAAAGGCCAACAGTGGTCGAGAATCGGGGTGTATTGGGACCTGCCAATACGCGGAGGATATGTCGGCCGTGGAGAAATACTTGGCCCGTGCGAGACGGTCGAGTATATCCTCGATCCTAGGGAGGGGATGGACATCAGAGCTGATTAGCTCGTTCACCTTTCTATAGTCAATGCAAAACCTTTTGGTCTTGTCGCGCTTGGTGACGAGAGTGACAGGGCTAGAGAAAGGTGAAAACGACTGCTCTATAATGCCATTTTCCAGCATCTGTTGGACCTGGTTGCGGATTTCCTGTTGGTCACATATCGGAACACGATATGGACGTATGGTGATGATTTTGTCGGAGTTCGTGGGTATTCTTACTTGTGGGATTTTTAAGCATGGTACACCGAATTTGTTTTGTGTAAATATGTGGTTGTATCTTTGTAAAAGTGTGGTGAAGTGAGGTGGATAGTGAGAACCGTGTGTCGTATTGTAGCCTGTGTATGGAGAAGAATTTTGTTGTGTTTTAGTGTGCGTCGCGCTTGTTGCGCTGGTTGTGCGTGTGACTGTTGTGTGACGACGTGTGGTCACGTGTGTGCTCTGTGTGTGAGCTGTCCTGTTGGATGGACACGTTTTGTGCATTGTTGTTGCAAGTTGGAGCCGTTGTGGCCTTGTGTATTGAGGGCATATAAAAAAGGCAATTGGCCTTAGTGAAAATATTATGTTGTGCGTGCGCGTGTCTAGATTGGCATGTGGGTGATTGGGTTTTGACCAATGGATGCGCGCATTGGGTGCCATGTGCGGAAGGTTTGTGTGCATGGTGAGTCCTTTGTGACATCTCTTGGCACTCCCAATACGTGCATTCATTGGGTACATGGTTGAAATGGTAGGTAGGGGTAGACAATGGAGCGCCAAGCTGGAATATAGTGCCTTGGTTGAAGTCTATTGCTAATTTAAAATTACAGAGGGTATTTATGCTGAGAATTCCAAATAGTAGAGGTGCTTCCACAACATGGAAATTTTCTTTTTCAGTTAGTTTACCTATTGTCAGGGGGAAGATTATTTTACCTATTGTCGGCAAAAACCCATTTATGGCCTGTAGGTCTAGGGACTGTTTTTTAATTTTAAATTAGGGAGGTTAGTTTTTAAAATTTTATATAGGTTATAGGGCACTATATTAAAGCTTGCACCTGTGTCAATTAAAAACGGGGGTGACAGTTCAGGGGTTAGGGACAGTTGTACGTCTTCGGCGAGTGGTGGGGGTGTGGGACGCCGGGCGTGCTGCTGAGTTGGGGCTGTTTGCACTGCCCGTGCGTTTGCGTGTTGAGTTGGGGCTGTTTGCACTGCCCGTGCGTTTGCGTGTTGAGTTGGGGCTGTTTGCACTGCCCGTGCGTTTGCGTGTTGAGTTGGTGCTGGCCTATACCGGCATTCGCTGTGCCAATGACGAGCGCCGCAGAACTTACAGTTTGACGGCGGAGTAGGTGCAGTCTATGCACCTGTTCTTCTGGGTGTGCTGGGGTATGGGCCCGACATGGTGGGCGGTTGTTCCTCGCGGTGTCGTGCAGTTGGTACGTTGGGCCCGTGGATCCGCTGTGCCAGTCGGAACCACTCTCCTAGGCTCTCAGGAGGTACCACGCTAACCAGGCGCTGGTCGGAGAGCGGCAACCCCTCCGTCAGCGTCTCGAGGATCACCCCCTGTGGGAGTCCCAGTTGTAAACCCATGGCGGTTTTCTCCCGGTAATACGTCTCCAGGTCTGCTTGACCAGCAAGCTTCATGGCGATGTATTTTGCGAAGGATGCTTCGCTGGATTCCGGATAGAGATCCGTGAGGGTTTGCCTCACCTGGAAGTAGCTCTGGGTGGCCAACCGGAGTTTCCTGAAGAGTTCCAGGGGTTGGCGCGTCAGGTAGTTCGGCAACAGGAGTAGCTTATCGGGGGCGTCCACGTGGGCGTCGTCCCTCTTCCGGCCGTAAGACTGGAAGAATTGGCGGGCGCTGTAGGATCCACGAAGGGTGGTAGTTCCGCCTCCGTTCGTTCGGACGACCTCGTCTGGGAGAGCACTGCGGCCAACTGAAGCAAAACCCCCGCCAGAGGGCTCGTCTCGCCGTTTCTGGCCGCCTCTTCTTCCCTCAAAAGGTCGCCGCTATTTTTGACTTCTGTGTTCTGTTCGCTTTCCATTTTATCCTGTCGACTCACTGCAATATTGAACAATTACCTTTTTGAGATTGATTGAGTTGTTGATTGATTGATTGATGATTGTGGTGGGCGCAGTCGTTTGCTGAAGTAGTAAGGTATTCACACAGGGGAAAATAACGAGGACACAAGATTGGATTGAAATAGGCCAGCGATCAAGGGAGAAAGGGGTTTAAGCTATTTGGCGTATTTGACTATTAACTATGGTTGTTTCACATTATTGAGGATTGGACTTATCTGATTGTTGAGAAGATGGGTGCTGGACTTGTTTCGGTGGTGCTGAGCTCCTAACTAACTAAACTGAGTCCGAGCTTTAACACGAAAACTTCTCAGGGCGCTGATTGGACGATTGTCGACTCGTGTAAGTTTTCCATTGGTTCCTAGCTAATCCTCCTGGACTCTGATTGGATCTTTGCTAATCCTTTGTCCTTGTCTTGCTCTAACATGCTCCCGGAAACGAAGGTTCTTGAACTCAGTTTTTATGAGTTCCTGGATAATAAAACCTGCTAATGACCGTTTCCTCTCTGATGGCCTTTCTCCCAGATTTCTAAGCCTTGTCTTTATTGAAAATCTTTAGATCATACATTGCATACATATTGTGGTGGGATTACATCCAGTTATGTACAAATTATGACATATATGTAATATTATAAAGAATATTGTCTAATAAATAATTATGTACCATGTTGGATATAATGTATTCTGTATGGATTCAAATAAAGATGGCAGTCAAAGGACGTGGAGATGGAAGAAGTAGAAGAGAAAAGAACGACAGATCCAAGTCGTGTATCTAGGTCACTTAGAACAAAGAGGCCCTCATATTCCAGAGTTGAATGTCCTGAGAGATTGGGATGTTAGGCAAAGCTCCTTCCCGACCAAATTCACCATCATGGCCGACAGAGACAGGGACCAATCAAAGGTCAAGCAGGGTCCCACATGACCCAAGCCGGGGGGTGGGGCAACCGCAGTTCGGTCGGTGTAACGTGTGTGTCAAGACGTGTGTGTGCATCTTCTAAAAGTAGTGCCTCGAGGTCCAAGATGTGAGTCATCTCAATCCAATTTAATCGCGAAAATCCTTCCATCTCCTCTCCCGAGCCGCCAATGATTAATATTCCGAGGTGTTTTGTGATTCATTAATCGATATAGTGTGCCGATTTTTCATCCACCGCCATCGATAACGACTGCCCAAACATACAAAACCCCATCCACTCCCGAGGATTCTCAGGACAAAGCACTTTATCACAGTGAAGTCGACAAGCATTTTTTTTATATTATAGAGAGTCGACAAGATTCTCAGGATCCTTTTCCCATATATCACATATATATATGTAGTGATGTATTTTATCTTGTAGGATGACTGTGGTGTGGTTGGTTAAATGCAGTCGTTGTAGCCACAATGTTCAAAGTGGTTTCAGGCGTTAATGAACTGGACAAAAGAACGAGACATGTTGGATGTCATCTTAGAAAAGGCGAGATAGAGAGTGAATGGCAACCGGACACCGGTCGAGGGGGTCTTATCTATATTTGAGGAAAGGGAGAGACACCCCAGGGAATCCGACTATGTTTTTAATGGACCGACGGTGTAATCGGAGACTTTCCTCCTGTCTGACGCCGGCTGTCACTTAAGCTAATTTTATTATTTCGTTTTGGTGTTACACTATAGTTGTATTACACATGGGGATATAAGTATGAATTAAATTATATTACAACATATACAGTTAAACCTGTCTATAGCGCCCCCTTTTGGGACTCACCAAAATAGGGTGCTATAGGGAGGGAGGCGCTATTTATAGGGGGCGCTATAGACAGGTTTAACTGTATATACATATATAGTTGAAGGGGGAATCAAAGTGTAAGATTGTATTCAAACATAAAATATCAATACACTTTGAAGGCAATTAGATATTTTTCAAGAACCTGCCTCCAGGACAAGTTTGTACTAGTTACTCAAGCTGATATGTACTTACGATATAAGGATCATCTGCATTTCTTCTCATATAGCTCAAGTCAGAATCACGATTAGCATGGAACCGGTCGTCATGCAGGATGCACCTTTCCTGACGCTTGGTTTTGTCTTTTTTGATCACTTCTTCAGGGCACACCAGACTGGTCTCCCAGTCGTATGTTTGTTCACATCTTTCCATCATATTACTCAAAATAGGGATACCCTGTAGCAGTGCACTTGAGTTAAGACATCATGGAGTTAGATCTGAAGACTTACCTTACCGGCAATGGGATTACATATGAATGTGATTACGGTGCTGTAGTTCAATCCAGGGTATTCGGCACACCTGTTTCCCTCAATGTATTCCAATTCTAAACCTAAACGAGTGGCGTTTTTCTGATAATTTCCCAAGTTCTGTTGCAACACAGGAATAACATGAAGTGAGATATAGTGATACTTCTGAGTAGATTCAGGATTAATTTATACTGAGGTTACAAACAAGAAGCATATATCTACCATACTTTATCATGAATACAAGAAAATGATAAGATTATTTTATTATATCACCTTTTCTATCTTTTTCAAATGAATTTATATATAAGGGGGGATCACTAAATAAGGTGAATTATCTTATTTCTTAAAAAATTAAAAAGGCAAAAATAATTTAAACACAGAATATTAAAATATAACATCGAGAGACTATTTAAGGTGTTCTGTTCTTTTTTCCCACGCGCGGCGCGAGACTTAAAAATAAACTAAAATGGAAGCTCCCTTGAAGGATTGCACCACGCTTGAACAACGTGCAGTTATTCATTTCTTGAATGCAGAAGGTATTCAAACATCTCAAATATGCCAAAGAATGAAAATTATCTATGGTGAGTCTTGTTTGTTTCAAAAAAAAACATTTATAAATGGGTTAACGAGTTCAAAAATGGACGAATTCCACATTTCCTAAATTTGGACCTAAAACTTAACCGTATTCATGTTTCAAAGGCCGCATACATCATGTAAAACTGTATCTACAATCATTAAATTATGTTTGACGTTTCAGAACATCCTGCATATAGTCCAGACCTAGCCCCCTCTGACTATTTCCTTTTTGGACTACTAAAGAAGGAGTTAAAGGGAAAGCGATTTGACTCGGATGAAGATGTCCAGAAAGTGGTGCAAGAATCTTTTTCACACGCTTCCTAAGAGTGCCTATAAAGAGAGTATTTACAAGTTGCCAGAACGATGGAGACGATGTATATAGAAAGCCAAGGTGAATATTTTGAATAAATCACGTCCTAATTTTTAATATCGTTTTTATATTTTTAATAAATTATAATCCGCCTTATTTATTGATCCCACCTTGTACAATATAATCGATAATATTATAAAAATCAAAAATGTTACCTTGACTGTCCGTTTATTATTAACTCCTAAACTACTGTGGTAGATATCACAAATTGATCTTGTGTGATGTTTTAACGTTTATTTTGACGGGAGAGACGCTGTTGGAAATATATAACTTTTAAATTTTGATTCAGGAAAACGACTCTAGAGGGCGGGCATCACGGGATGCGCCACAGAGTGAATCCACAGAGTCCGTCCACGTGACCCTTTATACGACTATGAAAGTCGCGGCGAGAAAGAGGCCGGGAAGGGGGAAAGGAGAAGAGAGGACAGGGCATAGGCGTGCGCAGAGGAGAAGGTATCAGATCGGAGTTAGGTGTGTGACTGAAGGTGGATCAAGTATAAAGTTGAAGTTAAAGTTTAAAGAAGTAAAGTTAAAGTTTAAAGAAGTAAAGTTAGAGTTTAAAGAAGTAAAGTTAAAGTTTAAAGAAGTAAAGTTAGAGTTTAAAGAAGTAAAGTTAAAGATAAAGTCAAAGAAGTTAAAGAATTCAAAGAACTCGGGGAAGTTGAAGATAAATCTAGAGAATTCAAAGAAGTTAAAGGTAAATTTAAAGAACTCAAGGAAGTTGAAGATAAAGTTAAAGAATTCAAAGAGGTCAAGGAAGTTAAAGATAAATTTAGAGAATTCTAAGAAGTTAAAGATAGAGAAGATAAATATAAAGAAGTCAAGGCTAAAGCTAGAGAAGATAAAATTAGAGAAGTTACGAGTTGAATGTATATATGTAAGTAAGACCTTATTAAGAATCAAGAATATTGCCAATAGGCAAATAAAAAGGTTATATTTTATAACAACTTGAGCTATTTTACATATCCTCGTATAGCGCGAACACAGGCCTGGTGAACTATTTTACACCTTTTATTAACAACAGGCGCCTTATTCTTTTATAGATCCATTTCCTCCCAGCAAAATTTCCATATATTTTGGCAATATATTTGGCATAGTCATTTTTCCAGATTAACACCTCTTTGGCATATTGTGAAGCTTCTATTTGATCCCTTGAGGATATTATGGAATAAAGTCCGCCCTAGAATGACGAGGGTCATTAGCCAGAAACCATGGTCTCCTGGTGGACGCTTCACAGTTTTCCAAAGCTGGTGTTGTGGCTTTGTGACCGACAGAAGCCGCTGGTTTTACGTTTATTTTGACAGGAGAGGCGTCCTATGCTTATATATATATTCGTCTCCTGCAAAGTGCGCCTGGATCTGCAGGCCTGGCTCTTCGGCGTCGGCCTCCATCCCGAGGCAATGAAGTTGACCAGTGTGGCGAAGGCTACCATCTACAAGTACCATCTTGGTCTTGAGTTGGGTAATGCCAGCCATCACATAGACCTGCCCACTTTGTGGGAAAGAACTCTCGCAGTCCACCGGTGGCGGATTCTTTTCCGCGGTGGGCGCCACCAATGAAGACTATTATATATATGTTAAATCAAAATATATTTTTTTTATATTTAAAATTGTTATATTAAAATATTATTCCATTTAAAATTATATATTTCAAAGATATAAATACTCTGCTGAGTCGACCGCCAGAGGTCACGCTTCCACTATATAATCTCATTGTTGTTATTCACCTATGGCCAGCCCTAATCTTTTGTACATTATGTAAATAAGCTTTTCCTTTTTTATTCTTACGCCTTAAGCCAGGCAGTACTTTTATCAAACTATGTTTTTTATATTATATCCCATAAGCTCAATTAAAGCAATATCTGATCAAGACTATTTTTATTATTATTCTTTCAAGAAATTTAACCACGACTGCATCACCATAGCATAATTCTCAAGATAACCAAAATCAAGATAATCGCAACAATTCCAAAATCAAACAAAAATTACCTGTTTTTTTCAAAATGACAAAAGCAAAATTTTTCGAATTCAAATATGCAAATTTTCCAATCAGACATAGGCCAATCCATACAAACAACCATAGTCAACAAACAACCATCGAATCAACAAACAACCATAGCTTCTGCAAGTCATCGCCATCCGCTCCAGCGCAACCAGAAAACATCTCCGGAAATCAACTCCACCTATCCTCTGTAACACCAGTCATCTACAGCCAACTCCAGCCAGCATCATCCATTTCAAGGTACTTTGTATCTATCTTTTACTTATTTATCTCTTTTTAACTTTTTAATCCCCATCCATGATTTACAATAGTTTACAATCGCTTTTTAAAATAGTTATTTCCCTTTTTATTAAATAATTCTTAGATATCAATTTTACCATAGCTGTTTTGACCTTTGAATTTCACCACGCCTTTTAATCCTTTTGAACCTTATTTTTCTTTATTAAATTAGTTTCTATAATATATCTCCCATCACGTATTTTACTTTAAAAACATTTTCAAATAATTTAAACCTTTGTAATAAAGTTAAACCTTTAGCACCATATTAGTTTTTAAGACACCATATGTAAAACAGTCGGCCGGGAACACAACAACAACAGGATATTGTATATTTCTCAGATATTCAATCTTTAATAAGGGTTAATCTTTGTTAATCATATTTTCCATTATATATTTTTTTCTACTATAGACCACAATACCCTATAGCTTCACATTTCCATATATTTTAAATTCCCAAACTTTTAATATTTTGATATTTTTCTTATTTAATTTAATTACTTAATGTTATTATTTTGAAAATTTGCATTTTTACCCCCATTGCTTATTTCATATGTAATTATATTTCAAAGCATACCTAACTAATATGTAAATTTAGCGAGACCAACTATGTAAATTTTACCTCTTATAATTATCCACCTTAATTCTTTTTTTTTTAATGCCCATTCACTATTCTTACCATTAATTCATTTATCTTTACATGTCATTCCTTTTTTTAAATTTTGCCTTTTTTTGCATAATATTACCCTTGCCTTTAATTGCTTTTTCACAAATGCTATTTTTTCTTATAATCATCCAATGTTTTTTTCAATGCTATCATATTAATATTTTTCATTCATATACATTTTAATAATTCATGCATTTTATTTTTCCTTCCTCATTTTTAATATTATATATGTGCATTTTTTCTTGTCTATTTCCAATCTATTGGTTAATACCAAACAATATGATTATGGAATATCACATTTTTACTCTTTAGCATATTTTTATCATCATTCACACTTTGTAATTTCCATTCTATTGGTTAACAATAAACCAATATGATTATGGATTATCACATTTTTATTTTCACTTGCTCCCAATTGTTTTGTTATTATTCACATTTTTATCATTTATATAATTTTGTATTTTCCTCTCTATTGGTTACTGTTGAGTTTTAATCTATGTATGTATTATTCTTTTTGTTGTTTTAATTGGATTTGACCACGGACGTCTGGTCACGTGCCTATTTTAAATTGTATATATTGTGATGTAAAATAAAGTAGGTGTGAGTCACCAGTTAGTTCGTGTCAGCCTCATCCTTGATAGTTGGTAAACGTACTCCCGTGGGCCAAGTACCGCATCCTCCAGAGAACACAGCCTCCCTGATCCCTAGGTCGCCGGCAGTTCGGATCTTCCCTCAAACAGCAAATCATCTCTACAGTCCTCTAGAAACGGTGGAGTGAGGTACAGCGGGTTGTTGCCTTTAGGTGAAACACCTCCTCCAGCCCGGGTTGAAACATTATTGGTCCTAATCGAGCAGGATTCAAAGGAAGTTGAGAAAATTAGGGAAGAGAAAAGAAAAAAAGAATTCTAAAGACAACAAATTTGCATGCTTCAGAAGAAATTAAAAAATTTGTTTGAAAGTTAAAAGGAAATTTGCAAATTTATTTAATCAAGTGAAATATTTCAAGAATTCAAAATGAAAAGGAACCTGAAACTCCGAACTCTATTGCGATCATCTGCAACAAAGAATATAAGGGAAATCGAGGCAGAAATGGAAACGGAATCTCCATCTCGTGAGACAATCGGGATAAAACTTGAAGTGTTGGAGACAATTGAAAACCAACTTAGGGCTGCAAATGTGCAGGTTATGAATCTGCTGTTGGAGGATGAGGCAATATCTTCACCTGATCTGGAGAAGGAACAGGACATGGTGGTCCAGTATGAAGAGAGCTTTGTACGAACCAAACGCAGGGTGGCTAAATATCTCCAGGTCACTCTGGACCCTGCTAGGAGCGCCCAGGAGGGTATGTCATCGTGCAAGCTGCCTAAGATGGCACTCCCGGTTTTTGATGGCACCTGTCTCGAGTGGATGGGATGGTGGTCGCGATTTGAAATGATCCACGAGAGTGCAGTGTTGACGGAGGTGGAAAAGTTCCAGTACCTTGTGCAATCAATGAAGGCTGGTACCCGAGCAGATAGATTGGTCAAGAGTTACCCGCTGACCACAGAAAATTATCCAAAGGTGGTTAAGGCCTTGCAAGATCGGTTTGGGGATAAAGTGATACTGACCGAGGTCTATGTACGCCAACTATTGAAACTGGTGATAAATAATGCACGAAAAAAGACCTTAACGTTGGAAGGTTTGTACGACCAGGTCGAATCACATCTAGGAGCCTTAGAATCCTTGGGCGTCACTACACAACAGAACGCCTCCTTTTTGTACCCCCTGGTGGAGTCAAGTCTGCCAGAAGACTTGTTGAGAATATGGCGGAGAAGTGCACTGGCAGGGTATGGTGGAGATGAACTTGAACTCCCCATAACCATCGACCAAAGGTTGGAACGACTTCTCGAGTTCCTAAGGAGAGAAGTGAAGGGGGACCAACGGCTTGAATATATGAGAGAGGGCTTTGGAGAATCATCCCAAAGAAGGAACTATGGCCAACATATAGCCAGGATGCACGCCGCTCAGATAACGGAGGCTAAGGGTAGAGCGACTCCCCTGTGCCTCAGGTGTAAAGGAAAGCATTGGATCCAGGATTGCGCGGGTTGGCGTTCCATGACAGTGGCCAAACGAATGGATGAAATCAGAAAGTTTTACGCCTGCTTTCGATGTTTGCGGGTGGGTCATGTGATAGCAACTTGCCGAACCCAATTCCGGTGCTCGCACTGCAAGGGATTCCATCATACAGCTCTGCATCTACCAAGGCGGGTCTCAATGGAAGATCAGGATCAAAGGAAAAGGCAAAACACTGAGGAGCCGCGGATCTCGCCTGGTGAACAAGAAATCGCCTTATCAGGGATGCATGTGCGAACCGCAATCCCAACAGCCTAGTTGGCGACAGCTCGGGTTCGCCTGGTGGGCCCTCGGGGCGTGGGAGTCACTGTGCGGGCGTTGCTGGATCAGGGGTCTCAGTCGTCCTTTGTCCATCGAGACCTCCTTCATCACTTGACTATCCCAGTACACAAGGTCAATGCACAGATCTTCGGGATTAACGACACCAAGGGAGAGCATGTTAAACAGATGGTATCCTGTTCTGTGGCGTCGTTGACGGACTCAGGCTGGACTATGCCAATTCGGGCGCTGGTGGTGGGAAGAATGACTGGGATCCTACCGAGTCGGGATCTCCGCATCCCTGTGCCGTCCAGCTGGAAGACTCTGCCATTGGCAGACCCTCAGTTTGAGACAAGTGGCCGAGTGGATGTAATACTGGGAGCAGACGTATATGGAAGTTTGTTGCTTCCCGAAGTTAAGTATGATGAAAAAACCCAATTATGCGCACAGAAGACCCGATTGGGTTGGATTATCTCGGGAAAATTACCAGGTGAAGGAGAAGTCGGCCCACACAGGGTGTACAACATTCGGGTGAATTATGGAGAAAACCTGGACAACGTATTGCGGCAACTCGGGGAGGTGGAAGAGGTCCCCCTTGGACATGCCAAGTTGGACGCAGATGAATTCTGTGAAGAATTATACAAGACCAGAGGTATGGCAAAAATGGAACGCCATGAAAAACGTATGAGAACTCCAGCGTCTAGGACGGGTGAGAAAATCTCTGAATATTCCATGTCGAAAGAAGAATACCCCACTGGCAGGGTTAAGTTGACCGAGTCTAAAGACGGATACGGTTCTGAGCCTGTCAAGGTGAAAGCGGATAAACTCTGCCCTGCTAGTGCCATGGTGAAAGTGACCGAAAGAAAAACCTGTCCAGATAGTTCCGTTCTGAAAAGGCCTGAAGAGTCAACTTGTCCTGACTGCTCGAAGGTGAAAGGATCAATGTGTCCACACTGTGCAAAGATGAAAGAGATTGAGATGCTAACCTGTACCAAAGTAAAAGCAGAACTCTGTCCAGACAGTGCCAAAGTAAAAGCAGAACTCTGTCCAGACAGTGCCAAAGTAAAAGCAGAACTCTGTCCAGACAGTTCCAAATTGGAAGTAGATAAAGAAGAACCCTCTCCAGAGCTATGGCCCAAGATGCCTAAAGATAGAAAAGGATGGAAAAGGTGTCCAGATATTAAGCCGAAAGAGTACGATCATTTGGAAGAGAAGGAGAATGACAGGAGGATTCTTTCAGTCGACGAATTTGCCGAAGAATTGCTGGAGAGCTACAAGGAGTTTCCACCAGTCCATGTTAAAGTCGATAAATGTGGCAACCTCGATGAACATTGGCTGAGACGAAAGATCCGCGAGGATTTGTGCCAGGTGCCTCCAAAAATTCCTCCCTATATAAGGATGAGTGACTCCACAGGACTGAAAGTTGAAAAACTCCGGAAAATGGCTTGTTTTTTAAAGAGCACTAACGTGTCGGGAGACTTGCAAACAAATGTTGTCAACCTAGACATCGTGGAAGAACTTCTGAAGTCTCGGCCGAAGTGTGAGAATAGGGAATTGGAGTTGGACATCTACGAAAACCTTGACTTGGAGCAGAGAACGTTGGATGTCGTCCATGAATCCAATATTGAAAATCCAAATTGTGAGGAAAAGATGGCCGACAGTAAGCTCGTCCAATCTCACGTGGAGATCTGCAGAATAGACGAAGAGCCTAACGGGGCTATCGGAGCTCCAAGGATCGAAATTTCCGAGGTTTCGGTTATTGATAAATCGGAAGGCAAAGATTCGAAAGAACCAATGGTCAGTGCAGAGGCTCTGGATAAGAAAGAACTCTGCCATGATGACACGGCTCACCTCAATGTGGTTGAAGCTGATCTTAATCGACCTAAAGAGGCTACCAGTGGCATAATCAATGTTTCTACTGGGGCTGATGAATCGGCAATCAAAGCTGTACCTGTTGAACTTGTGGATCCATCAACAAAGGATTATCTACAGAGCGGTGAAAAGGCTAACTTATCCCGTTGGAAGCCCATCGATTCTCTGTGCTTGGAAGACTTCAAAGAATCTGAAAACGACGATGAAAAGTACAGTTCATCGGCATATATGGAATGGTCGGAAATCTTGAAGAAAGAAGTCTTAAAACCCGAAGCGTTAGAAAAAGCAGCCAAACAACTGCGTATAGGATTCTATATGGCTCGGGATCAGATGTCGGAGATCGCAGAGATATTGGCCAATGATGGAACGGAGTGGAAATTTAATCCTCCAGGTGCTCCTCACTTTGGTGGCCTATGGGAGGCCGGCATAAAGTGCTTCAAGTATCACTTTCGCCGCATCATTGGAGAAACCTTGCTGACGTATGAGGGGTTCCTGACCCTAATTGTCCAGATGGAAGCCTGTCTGAATTCAAGACCTTTGGGACCAATTAGTGGCGACCCCGGTGATCTAGCGGTATTGACACCAGCACAGTTTCTGCTGACATCTTCATCTTATTGCGTCCCTGAGGAGGACTTATTGAGCGTTCGGCTATTGCCTCGGTGGAAAATGGTCCAGAAGATGGTCCAACATCTGTGGAGGCAGTGGTCTACGGATTATATTCATAATCTGCAACAACGACACAAATGGAGAACGCCAAGGCCCAATGTGGCTACTGGTTCCTTGGTTCTTGTCCGGGAAGAACATGTGCCCCCCGCCAAGTGGATAATGGGGCGAGTGGTGGAGATCCATCCGGGCAAGGACGGATTGGTCCGAGTTGTGTCTATCCGCACCAAGGCTGGCTTACTCAAAATACCACTGGTTAAGCTGGCATTGCTGCCTGTTCCCCACGGCTTGTTTTGATGGTTCCCTTCAACTCGGGGAGAATGTTGAGTTTTAATCTATGTATGTATTATTCTTTTTGTTGTTTTAATTGGATTTGACCACGGACGTCTGGTCACGTGCCTATTTTAAATTGTATATATTGTGATGTAAAATAAAGTAGGTGTGAGTCACCAGTTAGTTCGTGTCAGCCTCATCCTTGATAGTTGGTAAACGTACTCCCGTGGGCCAAGTACCGCATCCTCCAGATAACACAGCCTCCCTGATCCCTAGGTCGCCGGCAGTTCGGATCTTCCCTCAAACAGCGAATCATCTCTACAGTCCTCTAGAAACGGTGGAGTGAGGTACAGCGGGTTGTTGCCTTTAGGTGAAACACCTCCTCCAGCCCGGGTTGAAACAGTTACCATATTTACAACCAATATGATAAGTGAATATCACCTCTCATGTTATTTTCTTTTAATCATTTTATCTTTTTTTAAACTATTTTATCACCTTTCTCTCTACCCATATTATTTTCTTCACAGGGGGGAAATGTTAAATCAAAATATTTTTTATTTAAAATTGTTATATTATAATATTATTCCATTTAAAATTATATATTTCAATCTCATGGAATGGGGTATAGGGGTGCAGCTTTCGTTTATCATGGCACCATGATCCAGGCACACTTTGGTGAAAGTCTGACTTTGCCTGTAGTTTGAGGCCGTTCCTAACATGGAAACAGACGCCTTTGCTGCCGACTCTAACATGAGTACAGACGCAGCTCCTCCGTATCCCTGGAGTGGGACCCTTGCTGAGGTCTATCAACTGGGTCAGTTGAAGTCAGGATTTTTAAAAAGGTCTACTTCTCTTTTCTAACAATGCTGCTGTTGGTCCGCGACTGCTTATTCGTCAGAGTTATTCTGCTTGTTTCGCAGCTGGCCTTCATATCTGAAGGTCGTTCCCCTATCCGCCACCTGGGGACGCGCCCTATAGCAGTCAGCTCTGCCAAGGGCCAACAACAACAACATATATTTCAAATATATAAATACTCTTCTGAGTCGACCGCCAGAGGTCACGCTTCCACTATATAATCTCATTGTTGTTGTTCCCCGATGGCCAGCCCTAATCTTTTGTACATTATGTAAATAAGCTTTTCCTTTTTTATTCTTACGCCTTAAGCCAGGCAGTACTTTTATCAAACTATTTTTTTTAAATATTATATCCCATAAGCTCAACTAAAGCAATATCTGATCAAGACTATTTTTATTATTATTCTTTCAAGAAATTCAACCACGACTGCATCACCATAGCATAATTCTCAAGACAACCAAAATCAAGATAATCGCAACAATTCCAAAATCAAACAGAATTTTTTAATTTATTTATATATAATATATATATATACACTGCGTGACATTGAAAATGGAACACCAAGAAATAGTGGCCAGAAAGTGATGAAACTCGGCAGACAGAGAGAGACAGGGACGAACAATAAGTGATCTTTATTTCAAAATGATAGTCATAATACAGAGCGAGAACGGCGTCGGCTTAGTAGCAAGTAGGACCACCGCGGACGGCGATGCACGCAGCAACACGTCTAGGTAGAGAGTCAATCAGAGTACGGATGGCGTCCTGAGGGATGGCTCTCCATTCCCTCTCAACCATTTGCCACAGTTCGTCTTCTGAACGCGGCTGTGGCAAGGCATGCAAACGGCGTCCAATGATGTCCCAGACGTGCTCGATTGGTGAGAGATCAGGAGAGTACGGTGGCCAGGGAAGCATCTGTACATCTTGCAGAGCTTGTTGGCTAATGCGAGCAGTGTGCGGTCGGGCGTTATCCTGCTGATAAAGGGCATTGGGTACCCCCTGAAGGTAGGGGAGTGTCACCGGTCGCAGCACATCATCAACGTATCGTTGGGCCGTCATAGTGCCCTGAATACGAAGTAAAGGTGACCTGGAATCATACGCGATTGCGCCCCAAACCATGATTCCACGTTGTCGCACGGTGGGGCGTTCCACAATTGCTGCCGGATTGGACCTTTCTCCACGTCGACACCACACGCGTACACGGCGACTATTACTGGACAAGCAGAAACGCGACTCATCTGAGAACACGACCCTGTGCCATTCCGTCATCCACGTCGATCTAGCCCGGCACCATTCCAAACGTTGGCGCCTATTCGGTGGGGTCAATGGCAGTCTTCTTAGCGGACGGCATGAGTGCAAGCCATTAGCAACCAATCGACGGGAAATGGTTCTGGTCGAGATGGAATGATCTAGGGTGTCTTGCACATGTTGCAGGATGGCGGTACAAGTGGCTTGTGGGGCCGCAACTGCTTGTCGAAGGATACGCCGATCCACACGTGCTGACGTCACTCTGGTTGCACCGGCATTCCTATAAATTGCCACATTTCCTTGTTCCAACCATCTTCTCCACAGTCGGTGCACCGTGGACGCACCAAGGTGTGTATCAGCTGCGATTTGACGTATGGACCAACCTGCCCTTTTCAGTCCGATCACCATGCCCCTCGTAAAAGCGTCTGTCTGCTTGAACTGCCTCCGTTTACGATGACGTGGCATTCTCTGTTATTACACGTGTCTTTTGACACAAGAACAAAATTTATACAATAATTTTCCTTGAAGAAATAACGACACGAATACTGTCCTTTCTGCAAGTTCCTTCCCTTATATCTTACTCCATGTGCGCACGAGAGCTGCCCATTTTACATCATTTGCATAACTCGGTTAGGCGCGTCTACCCTGAAATTTGCATAATTTTCTGGCCACTATTTCTTGGTGTTCCATTTTCAATGTCACGCAATGTATATATATATATATATATATATGTATATTAATCAATTTTATATTTCACATTTATTTATTTATATTTATCTTATTTATTCATATTTATATTTAGTATTATCTATAAAACCTTATATGAACGATGTAATAAAGAATTTTCAGTGCGAGCTCCGCGTTTTCTGAGTCAGGGATGGAGGATATGGAGTTGAGCAATCCCTTTGATGTATTGGCTGAAAGCCAAGAGAATGTGCTGCAAGCAAATGCAAGCCTTAACCAAAACGGCCAAACCTCCGCCGAGAAATCGGCAATAGATTCTGAAATGTCTGGAAGGCATTCAAAATTAACAAATGACAAAAATTCATATATTAAGCCGGCGGAGGACGGCGGATATGTAAATTCTTGACGCAATTGGACTGATTGCCCCTTATTTCCTGCAGGTCTTCAAATCTTTGTCCCTTAAAAGCCTTTTCTATTGGGTAGAATAAATAGAAGTCACAAGGTGCTAAATCTGTGCTTTCATGAGGTTTGTGTCACCAGTGACCAACCCATTTGTCCAATAGCCTCTGAGCCTGGAAGGACGTGTGCGGCCGGCATTGTCAAGGTGTAACTTGGCGGATTTATGAGGAATCTCTAGTCTTTTTTTTCTAATATCTTCCCTAAAATTTCTTATAAATTTAGAACATAGCGAGAATTGTTCCCAGTGCTACCTTCTTCTAGAAAATCAATCAGTATTACACCTCGCATGTCCCAAAAGACAGTTACCATCATTTTTGGATGACCTCTGCACTTTGATTTTTTTATTATGTGAACTAGAATGATGAAATTCTAATGACTGTGCCTTAGTTTCTAGGTCATAAAGATATACCCAGGTTTCATCTCCAGTCCTTCTATTTGAAAAAAGTGTTCTTTTGGGCCTCATAGAGATCCAGCAGTTCTTGGCATAGTTTAATCCTGTGATCACGCTGATAAAGGATTAGTTTTCTTTGAGCCTATTTTAAAGAGATTTTTTCTATAATCTGTATGTTCAAACATTATTTCTATTGTATCAGATCCAACATTTAGTATATTACACAACTCTCTGATAGTTATTCTTCGATCATGATGAATAAGGTCATCAACATTGTCTTAGTTTTCAAGTTTGGTTGATGGCCTCCCACTACGTGGTTTGTCATCCATAGAAGTCTCACCACTTCAGTACCATTTCATCTATCTTCTCACATTGATTATATCAATTGTGGCATCTTTATATGCAATTTTTCAGTCACTAGTGAATCTCTGAAGCTGAACATCCCTCCATTTCCAAAAATTAACTAACTGTTCTTTGTTTCTGTCTTGATTACATACCTTTACTTAAGGAATCTGAAAACAAAATAATTAATTATTATATTTAAGGCCTTATACTCTTAAAAACATAATAAAATTTAAATAAAATAAGTCAAATATCATTCAAGTTTTTGGGAAACAAGCATTACTTTTGGAACGCACCTAGTAATTTTATATTTAACTTTATTAAAGTAAAACCTTGGTAAGACTTAGAAATGGCTGTCGTTCTACGTAGAACAGTCTAATGTTCCAGTTTTTATATGAGCGGGTGTGAAATCCAATTGATAGAAGTTGAGTGAAGTTCAAAATCCTGTGCTGTGATGATCAATCGAGATAATATTATAAGAAGTGCAGTAGAACCTCCATGAGAGGGCACCTCTTTACAAAGGACAGTTTTTATTTACAAAATTACCATCTTTACTATTTTGACACTCTCCGGTAGGAGGACACCTCTCCCTAAAGGACACTTTGGCTTTGTAATTAGGTGTCCTTTACAGGGAGATTCTACTGTATTAGGTTCAGCTAGTTGATTGAGGGATATAGTGCTGAAATATGAGCATTATGAGTTTTAAATGTTTTCAAATTGGATTAGTGATGGCGTAAAATAATATAGCTAAAGAAAGTGTAATTTTGTATTCTTCAATAGTCCGTTGACTTTCTTAGGAAGCAGTTCGAGAAAATACTCACCTGGGTCTTGTTGGAGTCCTTGTAGTAGCGGCAGGAGATAGAGCCAGGTTCGCAGTGCGAGTCTTTGGTTTTCACCAGGGGTCCACAGACGTTGATGATGTGTTCGTAGGAGTCTACCCACCATGGATTGATGACCAGGTAGTTCCGTGTGTTGAGCCGTAGAGAACTTATGTCATATTTGACATCACCGTGGTCCATTACATAGCATTCATCTTTGCTCTGCACCCACGGCAAGGACGTGGAGAATTGCTCTGTGTTTCTACCAAGGATTTACTTACATTTTGGGCCTGCGATACCACTAATTGCGTGACAAACAAAACCGCTAGCTGCAGGAGATACATGTTCAGGCCTGTAACCACAGTTGTTACATAAACTTCAATGACCTAGAGAAAATTATTCACATAATTTATTATCAGATAATAATGTTTTATAATTGAGAATTATATAATTTTTAATATTTTACAGATATGCAGCCTGAGACACTCGCACTGCCCGCCGCATGCTTGACCGCAACTGTATTCCCTGCCCATCAATCTGTTCCTTAGAATGTGGAAGAACAATCTAAACCTCCCCATCAACATCGGCTGAGCATCGCTCCGGCGCTGCGCCTTCTCTGGGCACAACGCGGGCGTGGCAGTGAAGTGGCTATGCATGTCTTACCCCACCCAGCTCATCCGACCTCGGTCATACAGTTCTACATCGCCTGTAGGTCCAGCGACATGTCGCAGCCGATCCTGCCGCAGTGTCAGGCCTTCCTTCCTTCAGGGTTTCAGACACACCGCGGTCACCAACGGCGCAGTCCAATAAAATCGCATCTAACCAAAGGAATACCAACGCTTCCTGCTACAAGCTCCTGTCTGGCGTCAACCCCCTGCCCGGGATATTAGGGCATCGCGAAAGAACATGGCGGAATTGAGGGCGCAGCAAGCCACGGGCACCCTGAAATAGTTTGTCTATATGTAGAGCTTTGCCCCGACTTCTGCCAGCTCCAATACCTGCAGGCGCTGGTCATCCAGCTTGACAGGATGAACGGTTACGGGCTGGCCACCAAGGCGGTCCACCTCATCGAGGATGGACTAGTTATTGAGGAAACCCTACTTAAGACCTTTCTCTTCCGCAGAAGAGTGGAGAAGATCGCTACCAGCAACCTGCCCTTCTGTGCTGAGGACGCGGAAATTATCGCCGCCCTATGGGGAAGTAACTTCAATCGTCTAGGTATCCTTTATTGTGGGAGGACCAGGAGCACATGTGCTTTTCAGAAGACAGAGCGCCATCTGGTGGAACAGAAATCAATCAAACATTGATTTAGCCTGTTACCTGATATTTGGCCAACCCGATTTCTTGATAAATCAAGAAAAGCCATCCATGAACGCGTTTCGCACTGTTGGCGCTCGTCAGCGTGGAGCAGGCTGTAGGCTGTGGAAGGGATATAGTTTAATACAATATTTATTATTTAGATTTCGTTTTGGTTAAATTTGTTTGGCTCTAATATTTATTTTGAATTATTTTTGTTTCTGATTATAAAAAGTTAGATTTTTTTATTTATAAATGGGTTAACCTTGAAAATATAATAGAATGTATTAAGCATACACACAACATACCGAATTGTAACACTTGAAGGTTTATATATCAAATCTAAATAATTGTTTGAATTGTTAATTCTTTATATATAACAGTTTATATCGTAAGGTGTTCGTAGATGAGCAATTAGCTGGGAAACTCGCCTTAAATACTGGGCTGAATAAAAAGAAGCATGTCAACTTGTATCAACTGAGTGTATTTGTTTTAAATAATACGTCCTCTAACTCATTTATATATTTCAAAAATAAAGAAGGCATATCCTGACCAGGAGCACATGTGCTTTTTAGATGGCAGAACGCCATCTAGTGGAACAGAAATCAACTAAGCATTGATTTAGCCTGTTCCCTGATATTTGTCCAACGCATTTTCACAAATCCATTCGTGGATGGCTTTTCTTGATTTACCAAGAAAACGGGTTGGTCAAATATCAGGGAACAGGCTAAATCAATGTTTAGTTGATATCTGTTCCACTAGTTGGCGCTCTGCCATCTAAAAAGCACATGTGCTCCTGGTCAGGATATTCCTTTTTTTATTTTTAATATTTATATATCAACAACAAACTCAGCGTCACATAACGTCAATAGAATTAAGTTCAAACGGGCATTTTTGCCTATATTCAGTGGAGAGGGAGAATTTTTAATATAATTAAATAAAATTAATAAATTATATATAATAAATCAACGTTTAGTTGATTTCTGTTCCACAAGATGGCGATATGGCATTTAAAAATCTCATTTGAGAGTGTTGAGGATATGCCTTTTTTTGATTATATTATACCAACACCCGACCGTTTTTATTATTATTATTTTATATAATATATTGCTGAGATAGAAGAATTATTGACCATTTTGGTACAAGAACATTATGACAATGGTTTACAGACGCGACTTTTTTTTAATAAAAAAAATACGATAAAAATCAATTTTAATCACAATTTGCTTCAATTGAGTTTCTTGTAAAGATAGATGATGACTGGCCGACATTCATGGTTCTTAAAATTAAAGATACTTCGGCCAATATAAATCTTTTTAAATTGAGTTGATGAGAGTAATTAAGGATGAAACAATACCTGATTTAAGGCGTGAAGAATGAAGAAAATAAAGGAATACTTATTTACATATCTACTAAAAGATTTGAGCCGGCCAAAGGAAAACAACAACAATAGGTTTATAGAGTCTAGAGTCGCGCTATCTGGCAGTTAATTTCACAGAGTTTTGTTGTAGAAAATATAATTCAAATTTCAAAAAAATATATATATTTGAAAATAGAGAGCAATCCATAAATAGATCTTTAATTAAAAAGGCATATATTGGATCAAAGATAATTTATTTACCAATAATTCAGTTTGCTGAACGCCAACCTTTTTCAAGGTATTACAATACACCTATGTTGTAATACCTTGAAAAAGGTTGGCGTTCAGCCAACTGCAATATTGGTTAATAAATTATTTTTGATTTAATATATGCCTTTTCGATTAAATATTTATATATAAGTTACATATCTAGGTTGTCCCGAGAGTAGTAAAGTTAGTAAAGACTTTGGTGACACTCACCTCCGAACAGCAGGACACGCGACAAAGGAGCCAATTGGCCAATCTGGAGATTTAAGGCTGACTCATTTAGGCTGTCCTATCTTCTGACACATTATCTCACCGAGTCAATACACACATTCTTAATTGAGATCAGCCGAGATAAACACTGACCCACTTCAATGAATGGAAGCTTCGAGGATTATCTTTTGGGAGATTTAAATTCTTAAATGGTTTGAAATAAATTACAAATGATCAAATTTACAATACAAATACAAATAAAATACAAATTTACAAGTGATCTGTAGAAATTATAGAGTTCTATTGCTATATTTTTCTTTTCGAAATAGTTCTCAGCGGCTTCAGTGGGTTGCTAATTCTCCAGAAGGTGTTTTTAAGAGTTTTTTTTTTTCTCTTTCTTCACCTAAATATTGGCATTCTGTGATATAGTGGGAGATTTAATCAGATATCATATTTCCACAAATCCTGCAGTGAATATTTTCCTTAAATACAAAAGATAAATCAATTCTGATTACAAAAGATATGAAAAGCATAGTGTTTTATTTCCAGAATTTCATGATAATAAATAATTTTGCTAACATCTTTTGCGTTAAAATAAAGAAATATTCAAATCCATATAAAACAATAATAACCTTTAATTTATAGAAATCTCAAATGCACTATCTCTCTATTAATAAATTAAAATAGATATGATAATTTTGAAAATAGAGCAATCCATAGATAAATCTTTAATTAAAAAGGCATATATTGGATCAAAAAATTATTTATTTTACCAATATTTCAGCTGGCTGAACGCCAACCTTTATCAAGGTGTTATAACACCTTGATAAAGGTTGGCGTTCAGCCAGCTGAAATATTGGTAAAATAAATAATTTTTTGATCCAATATATGCCTTTTTAATTAAAGATATAATAATGTTCAAAATAGACCGATTTTAAATAGAAAAAAAAAGTTTTATTAAATCGAAAAAGTCTATGGTATAATATTTTGGTCAAAATAACAAATGAAATATTTTCAATGAAAAATACATGTTACTTATTCATTGTGTGGAGTTATTAAATAGTGGATGTTATTCCATCCACATATTGAAGAAATAGCACAAATACAATTTTATTATATTAAGTACAATTTTATTTTATATTTAAAAATAAATTATATTTTCACTAATTTATAGGATCAATCACTTTCATTCTGCCAACACCTGAAACACAACATAAAGTTAGTAAAGCCGTGCTTCTACTCAATTGAAATCATTTTAAAGATTTTTTTACTAGGAATTATTAACTTATAAATATGTGTATAAATAGTTTTCTAGAGAAATGTTATGGAATTTATGCTTTTGAGAAATATTTTGGCCAATCACGCAGGGACATAATATTCAAATATGTCAGAAAAGCATTTATGAAAATTTCGTATAAATTCCAACCTGAAGGCAGGTTTTGGGCTTAGGCCCTCATTAGTATAACTTCTGGGTAGAGAAGAGTAAAAGATGGCAAGGCGTTTTGGAACCTTCTTTAAAAATTATGTAAGAATACCGAAATTCAATGTTTTCTTTTTTAGAGACAGAAAAAGACACTTGATTAAGGCCATTCATCTCTATGAAATTGCTAGAAAGAAGCCACATTATAAATATTTTTTAAAAATACATGAGAATGTCTTCTTATTGGTTTACAGAAATGGTGAAATTAAACAGTTTTTTTTTTTTTTTTCATGATCGCAGATTGAATTTAGTTACATATCTATTAAATTAATACAATATAAAATTCATCTTTTTACAAATCTTTGTTTATATATGATCCTCAAAGGTCGGTCTAGTAAAAAACTACAGTATAAGACTTTCATTAAAAGTGAAACTCCGCCTTTGCCGGTCCCAAGCCCGGATGAAAAAGGAGGAGAGGGAGCAGTAACAAGCTCAGTAAAAAACCTGGGCTCAGCTGGCCCGGCTGATAGTACCCTGTAAGGGCTTCTAATCCAGGGATACAGGATTAGCAGCGTTTGTACTCCATGTTAGGAGCGGCTGCAAATGGCGTCTGTTTCTCATATCAGAGGCGGTCATTTCTTTTGGAGCTAAGTCGACCTGCCACTGAGTAGTGCTCCCAGTCTTAATGACAAAGGCAGACGCATTCTACTTCACCCAGATATGATTGAGTGGAGATAAGAAAGAAGAAGAGTAAAAGTGAAACTATCCAAAATTTGGAATAACTTTCTATCAGTTGGATCACATACAAAAATGGGGAGAGTCACCATGGGAGGTATAAACTGCCCTGTACATCGATACAGAAGATTCAATGTTCTAATTCCAGCCCAATGGCTGCAGCCATGTTACTTACTTCACTGTTGACCAAATTGGATTGGTCATCTGCTGTAGATCTCCAGGACAACCACGCCATCAAGTTCCGCCTGTCACATCACCGACATTGTCAACTCTCTAGAACATCGTGGTACAATACTGGTTATACAAATTTCAATAGCATATGCACAAACTGTTATGTTACAAATAAAATTGTCGCGTTGAGCTTTATATGACATTTCTTTTTAATTATATCTATTTTACATATACATATTGTTACATAGAAAGAAAAGCATAAATCCAGATTGAAGAGAGAATGTTCTAGAACGTTTGAGAATAATGTAGAAAAAGCGGAAGGCAACGGATTGGCCAATCTAAACTGATTGCGCAGGGCTTGGTGCTGGCGGCTTTCTGATTGGCTGACACCCCATGACCGTTCTGGAAAGATCTGCCCCGGGATATATAGGGAATTAGAGACTCATGCCGGAGGAAGAAAGATAAGAAGTGAGATAGAAGAACGAAGCTACGTGGTTTACTCCAAGCAAGTTGCTGTCTCACGAGGTCGGACTGCTGCTTACCGCCGACGACGGTGTACTTCCTGAAAGATTCTAGAAGGTTCTACGAACTTCTGTCTCCTGTTCTGCTCCTGCTTTTCCTCACCGTGCTGCAGTTGGTGAGTTTGTAACTGCTGTTTTCTTTATTGTTGTTTTATCTTTGCACTCTTTGGTAATTATTTTATCGTTTGCTTAAAGTCCTAAAGATCATTTGTACCCACGGAAGTTATTCTTTGTCAGCCAACAACGCAACAATATTGTACAGTAAAACGGAGAAAGAGTATTTATATGATAATCTCTCTGATATAGGAATCCTTTTATAATGATTTGTGGTATTGATCTGTCTTTCGCAAGGAGTGCCCGTGTCTCAGTAGAAAGAAATAATATTCGATAATGCATCATCATCACAATATGTCTGTTTGGTTGATAAAAGATAGCATGTAGGGTGATAATAATCCTTGATTTATTAATGTTTTCATTTTGAATTTGTTCTAATACACAACAACGACTGCTTTATTAGGACATTTCCGCCCTGTAAGGACTCGCCATACATCATTTTCATGAAGAAAGGGGGGGGGGGGGAAACATAAACAAAGGAGAGAAGGGAAAATGAAAAGGAATTTATAATAAATTATAATAAATCAATTATCCCCAGAATGCTTTATTTATCTCCGCGACAATATACATTTGAATACGGCTAACCTACAATACGACGTATTTTACACACAACCATAGGGGCTAATACAAACAAATATATAATTTAGTAGGATTAAAGTCCCGACCTTCTATCATGCCCGGTGATGATGTACAAGGCCGTTCCACAGGCAGTCAGGATGGAAATGGTCAGCAGAGCCAGAACACAGCCCCAGGCAACGTAGCCATGGCCTTTGTACGTGATGCCGTCAATGAGAGGAACCAGTTGGTACTGAGCCCACTCCTCAGCAGTCATGTTCCTGTGACGCCAGTTGTTGCGTTAGAGCTCCACCAGCGGGGATACAAACATAGGAATATGGGACTTTCATCTAGAAAGGGATTCAGACGTGGGGCATCAAACCCAGGGGGAGATATGGACATAGAAACATGGGTGTTCCACACAGCAGTTTAACGAGAATGAAAACCTAAATCCCGCACTTTGAAAGCAGGTCAGACATTAGAACATTTCAGTTTCAATGCCTGTAAGCCCGTACCCTCTTGTCATATTGAATCCTGTGCAACCTAAAACAATAGTTTCCATATTTAATTCAATAATGATAAGAATATTTGAAATAATGAAAGCCTATCCTGACCAATAGCACATGTGCTACTGCCCTAAAAGCTTATGTCCATAGATTCTCAAATACCATTTCTAAGATTCCACTATTGATTACAGCATATATAAGCAGAATAATCCAATACAGTATTAGAGTTCTACTGAAGCGGACTGGTAGATTAAATTCGCGAAGCCGCTGGGAGGTTTCACCACTTATGAGCCAAGCCTTCCTAATATTTTTTCATCGAGTAAGGACAGTAGAAGTTTGATTAATTTGTGAAAGAAACATTCGCGTCTTAGTGCTTTAATTTGATATATATATTATGAATAATTTGTTGTTGTTAGATAAAGGATTGATAAGATAAAGGGTTGAAGGTGCAGTCGTGTTAAAAGAAAGAAAATTATTTATCATCAAGTAGTTTTTATTTCAATTACTTGAAAATAAATATTACACTATAGTTATTTTCACAATTATATAGAATTTATAAAGTTAATCCTATATTAATGATTCAAAAAGATAGATATGTTAACTTAGCATATTTACAACAAAACTGAAAGTAATTTTAAACACGATGATAAAAAGTAGAATTATCAATGAATAAAAATATAATATAGAAATATTTGAGATATAGACTGAATTACTGACCTGGCATTTTGCGGGCAGACAAGAGGGGTATTCCAGCGGAAGAAATGGCCGCAGTATCTGGAACGGTACTCGTACGTTGGAATACTCTGCAAACAAACATTCCATTTTATATATAATAAATATGCGACACTTTTAATTTTATTGATTTTTTCTGTTTTATAAGGAAGAGTGATATGCTTGTAGCATTTACACGGTAGGATCAAAAAGTTCATATATAAATCAATATATGAATATAATCATATATATACATATTATAATATAGATATATATTGTGAGCATACTTTAATTCGTGCGGTTTTTTTTATACATTGAAATTTTATTGTGAAACATTGGTTGAACATTCAATGTTCAAAGTATTTTTCGTCGCTAGATGCTACTTTTTCCCATCTTTCTGGCAACTGACGGACCCCATCGCTTAAAAAGGCCGGTTCTTTGGCGCTATCGATTCTTCGATCCATTTAGTAAATTCATCATGATTGGAGAAGTTATTATCTGCATTGTTCGGAAGAGATAATATTCGGAAAGAGCAATGTCTGGGCTATACGGTGGGTGGGATAGAACTTCCCATTTGAACGTTTCTAAGTACGTTTTAACGGGTGCTGCAGCATGTGAACGAGCTTTATCATCTATTATCACTTTGTCGTGTATGTTGACGTATTGCAGCCGTATTTATTGCAATACTCGGCTCAAACGCATCAATTGGTTTCGTTAGACCTCCCCTGTTATCCTTTCGTTCGGTTGTAGCAGCTCATAATATACCACTCCTTGCATAATCAGCATACACAGCATAATCTTCTCAACATGAATATTCGGCTTGGCCGTCGATAATATGGCACGTCCAGGGTATCCATACGTCGCCCGACGTTTTGGATAATCGTAATGGATCCAGTTTTCATCGCCAGTTACAATTCGATGCAAAACCCCCTTTCTATTTTTACGTTGGAGCAGTGAAACGTGAAAACGTGAAAAAACGACGTTCGATATCTCTTGGCTTCAGTTCATACAGAACCCAATTTCCTACCTTTCAGATCCTACAGTGAAGAAATATGTCTCCAGTGGCCCTGAATGCCAGTTTCGTAAGAAACCATCCCAACAATCATCGGGAAAACTGCACCCTATACCACCAGCGTCTAAAATCGTTTGAACGAATAGACCTTTAGGGTAGTAGATTCTCCAAGTCCATAAACGGAAATATCTGAATCGTTGTTTGCACAGACTATTACTCAGGACATGTTGAAACAGCGGCGCAACCTCGAAGAACTGCTACAGAAATTGCAGATTTTTTCTTTAAAAATAATAGTGCTAAGACATGGAGCACCGAAAGTTATCATATCTGACCGAGGAATTTCTTTCTTGAACAAAAAAACTACTCAAACAAGTTTTGAAAAATTGCAATACAATACATAAGAAAACGACAAGTTACCATCCACAGACAAATGGCCGAACGGAAAGAATGAACCGCACACTTACAGATATGATGTCATGATATATTAAAGAGAAACACAAAAATTGGGACGAGATTCTCCCGTTTGTGACTTTCGCCTACAATTCCTCTGTACAAGAGACGACCGGCTATTCCTCATATTTCCTTATTCACAGAAGAGAACCATTGACATTTCTGGATTCGACATTTAACTTACCGGATGTTCTGCTTAAACCTGGATACTTTGATGACTGCATTTCAAATCTACTAACTATAGTTGAAGAATCAAAAAAGATTTCAATGGCTAGAACATTGGCACGGAAAATAAAGCAAAGCAAATGTACGATAAATATCACAGAGAACTTTTCACCAGGCAACCTAGT
Organism: Cordylochernes scorpioides; assembly: GCA_030710605.1. Classification (NCBI taxonomy): domain Eukaryota; kingdom Metazoa; phylum Arthropoda; class Arachnida; order Pseudoscorpiones; family Chernetidae; genus Cordylochernes; species Cordylochernes scorpioides. The sequence goes on from CP092867.1 coordinate 107,696,832, forward strand.
ACTGATTTGAACGACGATGAGAAAAGTTAGAAGAGCGGATAAACTACAGAAAAATTACATGGGACCATTCAAAAAATTAGGAAGACATCACCAGTAAATTATGAAGTAAAAGAAGTCACGGAAAGAGGCGCTAAAATTGTACATGTATCAAGAATGCACCGAACACCAGACTTGAAGACTTTTCAAGGGGAAGAGTAATATAGAGCAGAGAGTTTGGCAGCACATTCTATTTTTTCTATTTTCAATTTGCCCAACTTAAATTTGACTTTAATCCCTTTATTCATTTTTTATATATAGGTACCATCTTATTTTTTTGCTATAAATACCATCTTCATAATCATATTAGTTATTTATTTCCTCGACTTGTCCGGTGGACGGGTGTTATCTGAAAAAAATAAACCTTTATTGCCTGTTGTCTCCATGTTTCCTCGCGGTACCCCAGAACGTAATCGCAACGATACAATTCTAATCCTTATGTAATCTTTTTACTATTATATCTCTGGATACTATACCATTCTCTCACTCTCCATAGTTATTACATATTGTCATTTTAGAACTACCAATGCATATCTCAACACACCTATACCTTTTTCTTTATTTTTAAAATACAAGGAATTTTTCCCTTCTTTATAACGCATTCGCGATATCTTATAATACAATTGAAAAAAAATTATAGTCATTTTTTTTGTAATTTACCAAGTAGCAAATCATTTTAAACTGCTGTTATATTGTTGCACCAGGCTGCGGTTTTATTGTTGCACCAGGCTGCGGTTTGGCAGATTCTTCAGTCTTGATTCTCTCCTCAAACGCTTCTTGCATCTTTCCAGAACGTGTCTCAACCATCCTACAAGGTTAAACTAAGCAATAATAAGACAACTATATTTTTAGGTAACACCTAGAATATCTCTTTATTTATCACATCAAAGTTTAAAGCAGGTGGTATATTCAGTGTATCAAAATACAAATTATTTTATAGTACATAATATTTAATAATAATATTCTGTTTTATAAAAATAAATAAATATAAAATTTAGATTTTAAATATATGGAAAATAATATTATAAATAATTTTTAAAATATGCGCATTAATCATGATGCAACAATATAAACATTTTTTTTTATATAGAAAGAAGTTCATCAGAAGACTTCTAGTGTAGATATACGCACCTGGTATTCCATTTGAAGGTCGCACACCAACATGATGTGTACGTGATGGTAGGTGAGCCGCTGGTCGTAGCATTCTGCGTTGGATTCCAGAACTAACGTGATAGGTCTTTCGCCGGCTGGAGACACAGACAAACTTAATGGACAGTCGAGGTTGGTTGTCACAATATCTGCCGAAACATTTTAGGATCACCTAATCATAAGAAGCCCGCATTAATTGTATTAGAAAATATATTCTTAGGCAAATCTTGTATTAGAAAGTAACTAAGGGTTTCAAGACAAAATGGCTTGTGAAGACCCATTTTGCAACACAACGTTGATTTATATATTGTTACACACGCATCCTTATTTGTATTTAAACTCAAAATGATGACATCAAAATATAAACATCAAAAGAGTGGTCTGGTGACAGCTACGAGGGAAAGCCAAGGACATGACACGCCAAGGAAAGGGCCCCCTTCTGGAGCTTCTTATAGGCGACCCCTCCCCAGTCAATACAGCAGTGTCAGCTCAGAGTGTGATATGGTATGTCCATCTACGCAGGCCGGTTCTGTCTCTCTCTCCTTGCCTAGGTGTTAGGCATTCAGGTTTGTGTCATGACCTCCACCTCTTTTCCATGAGCTGTCTCCGACCCGCTCGGTGCTAACATTTAGCCCTGCCTCTGCTTATTGGGGTTCACGTGTGGGAAAACCTCAACACTTCGCCTCACGAACGATTGCCAGTTTATTCACACGTCGGTTTACTCGGGGTTACAATAGTAGACCGGTTTAAGTCGACAGGATCATTTTCAATATGACATATATGTGGTAATTTGAACAAACAATCTCATATTGGTGTATAATATAACAAGATTGTCTTGTTGTATAATAAAAACAGCTCTGTAAATAATTATACGCATAATTGACATGTATCATTGCATAACAATATGTAATGTACTCTGTTCAAACTGAGGATAATGAAATGAAGCTGTTTAATAGAATAATAGTTGAGCTAAATAGCAGAGATTGAGATGCAGAAGTCTAACAACATGTTGGAACGAGGCTTAGAGATGTAGGAAGTTTCCAGGAAGTCGTTAAGAGTGTACAATGACCTCTCTTACATGATCCACGCCCTTATTGCATCCGCTGTAGGCCCAGTACTTCATCTTCGGCAGGATATATAAGGTTATCTAAAGCCGGAAATGTACAGTCACTTCTCAGTCCGCGGAAGCCCTCGTCAATTGTCTCCAAGGTTCCAGCATGCCGCTGTAGACCAGTAAGAACTCTTCGTAACTCTCCATCTTTCTCTTCTAGCTCGACTTTTTCTGTTCACGGAACTTTCCTAGTACAAATGTGTCCCTTCGTTTTTGTGTGTGGACAATCCCAAATCTTCCATTCTGCCTCGACCACGCCTGCGTGTACTCTGTGAGAACTGCTGAAGGTCTTACAAGGTGCAGGGAGGTATTGGAAAACTCTCCACACCCTGATTGTTCCTCTCGGTTATCACAGGAGTGAGCGAAAGTCTACAGGATTGACCCTCTCGGTTACCACAAATATATACAACGTTAATATGGACTTATGGAACCCCTTTATTTTTTATGCATATATTATGTCTGTCGACCTGTTGAGCACATGTCTCTAGTCGTCTCGCATCACGCATATATTATTATGCAATAAACAGAAATTGTCTTTTATTATCCCCCACAGAGACAGCCTATATGATGTCCCTCATATTTCACGATGTCAAGTCTCATACCAAAATTGATAACTTAAATTCACTTACTTTTCATGACGTATCTTGCCATGGACAGGTTTCCTACCATGCTATTATTATATTTTTGAAACATATGTCTCCAGCAGATTCCTTTGCACTCAGCCTTGCCATTCATCCCAAATAGGTAGTAGTGTGGAACTCCCTCGACGATATAGTCCCTGAAAATGAACACATCCTTTATTTCCAAATCACGCTAATTTATAGGTTCATATATATAGATCAACTACTCAAAATTTCATTATATGTAACAGAACATTTGAAGCGCCTTTTGGTTGTATAGCTATATTAATATACATAAATATATTTTAAAAGATTAATAACAAAGTTTCAAAGGAAAAACATTTATATACACGGTAGGATCAAAAGGTTCCCGAACTTTTAAAAAATAAAATATAAAACAACTTTTGAAAAATGTAAAATCAATTTTACTGTAAAGAACAAAGCCTAAACTATAATTTAATTTAGCAACGCCAGTGAATGCGCGTCGGTTTCTGCAATGTCATTGTTTAAGCAAAGGGCAAATATTAAATTTTGTGTAAAATTAAAAAGGTCTTTCACAGAGACATTAGCATTAATGAATGAAGCTTATGAAGACGAAAAATTGTCGCGAACGCAAGTTTATTTCTGGTATAAACGTTTTATACTATCGCACATGTGCAATAGAATATAAGAATACTTGTATATTTATTCAAAAATAAATATAAATAATAAATGATCCATAAGGTATAATATTTATCTACCTTTACTAAATTAATGTTACAAATAATAAATTTGAGCCGCATACTTACTTTTTCATGAGAGAGCTGAGATCGAAAGCCAACTTGTCTTTTAGGTCGTAGACGTGATTCTTTGAACTCGCGAGCGGGCTGCATCACAAAGCGAGGTAGGCGTGTAACGTTCAAGGGATTTTTACTTACACAGGTGATAGTAGGCAGGCCGCCGGTGTTTTCCATATCACATCGATGACACAGTTTTCAAGTCGATTGCGGCTGTGCACATCGCAAAAACATCATCAGTAATATAAACAGCCATTTCCTCAACAAAGTGTTGTTTTATTCCAATTCGACATAAATGAATAATTAAAGGATGTCCTAATTACTATGTTACTATTCAATAACGAGAATTTTAAAGGGCATGTTAATGCACCGTAATCCATGAATAATTCAGGAACAAATGATTTTTAACAGAAATATTGTACATGTAAAACATTTTTGCAGATTAATTTTGAATTAAAAAAAAACTACTTAATTTTATTGGAACGCTTTTATTTATAAATTAATTCTTTTTAGTATTGTTTTAATTGAATAATTCTCTAATATCTCGCATATTTTCATTCAAAAATATTCCTTAAAACTTTTTTTTAATCTGTAAATTGCTTTTCTCGAATGCACACAATACTTTACAACTGATTTCATTTAACTAAATTTGCACACCAACCCTTTGTACATATATCAATTGTGTTGATATATATATATATTTTTATCTTTTCATCTAACTAACTTGCATACTAATTCTGTACATATTTAAATATCTTTCTTTCTTTTCTTTCAAAATTTTGTTTATGTTTAAAATGCAAGTGTCCCTAGGGGGACATAGCGCTCTAAGTCGAAATGAATAAATGAAGTACGAGTACATTAAAACCCCACTTATCCTGATCATTATTGTCTACACTCTGGAGAATCTGTGTAAGAACATTGGTGTCTTAATAAAGGCTTTATGTGTATGTACAGAATCGGAAAAAGAGCTTTTTAAAATTACAGAATCCCGAATTTTTAAGGTGAAATAATAAAGAAAATTACTGACATTCCTGCAAACTTGGGGCGCTCGGTGGTAGGGTTGCAGGAATAGGTGATTCTGATGGAAGCCTTCTTCTCCTTATCCTTGCAGTAGTCGTGGCCATGACCGTATTCCATTACCAGGCCCATGTAATCTGTAACTACAACAACCAATGAACGTACTGGTATAACGCCAACCTAAGTATATTGAGAAAAATATGCTTTCAAACGCCTTTTATAGACTCTATCGATGTTGTCTGTTATATGTTAGCTATAGTATTGTCCACCTAACCCTCTACAACTGAAAAACTATATATTTGATTTTTTTATGTATTTCGGTTCATCTCTATCATATGTATGTTGCACGCCTTTGCGGAAACAGTGGCATGAAGAAGCGTGACCGCGTGAAAGCTTGCCTCCTAATTTCTGAATAAAGAAACTCTGCAAATATTTTTATATTTATTTAATTCAATTATAGTATATATGATGACAACGCCAATACAATATAATTAGTAAATATTTTTCGTAAGAATATTTTCACAGGGTCAACAAATTGATCTCCACGACAAATCCAGGCCTAAAAAGTCTGTAACGCCGTCAACCAATGAACGTAATGGTATAACGCCAATATATGTATATGGAGCAAAATATACCTTCAAACGTTTTCTATAGACTTTATCGATATTGTCTGTTATACCTCAGATATATAACATAAGATGACAACACCAATACAATATAATTTGTAAATATTTTTAGCTAAGTCGGCCTGCCACTGAGTAGTGCCCCCAGTCTTAATGACAAAGGCAGATGCATTCTACTCCACCCAGTCATGATGGTTGTCAACTTTACAAGCTTGATACCGTAATATGATTGAGTGGAGATAAGGAAGAAGAAGTAAATATTTTTCGTAAGAAAATTCTCACAAGGTCAACAAATTGATCTCCACGACAAATCGAAGATTGAAAATTGAATTATTTACAAAATATTTACACCATATAGAGCCACCATATGTTTTTATTTTCAGATTCTCAGCTCAGCGTGAAAATTTACATTTGAGTCTTCGAGATAAAGTAATTTAAAGTTCTTACAGATTAAATGGTGAAATTGATGGAAGGTTTATATTTCATAAATTATATGTTCTTTTGGATTGCTGACTCTCAGGACGAGGTTTAGAATGCCAGACCCGTATGTCTCTCTTTGATCAACTTTTAACTTCTGGATTTCATTTCTTATGTTATTTAAGTATTAATTCAAAATTAAAAACCAATGCACACAATATAGAATTAGAATTAAAGAAAGTGTTGAAAGGGTTCTCCATTGATGTGAGAGCCTTTTTATTTCTGTATACTGTAATGTACGTGATTTTAAAATTAATAATTACATTTTTAGACAGAATATTTCTGGAATCACACATTTATACCTTTATTCAAAACTAGCCGAATGACCCGGGCAACGCCCGGCTTTTACCCGATTAAATGTTTTATTCAAATACTATTCGTAACAATTATAAATTGGAGCCGTGGATGTCACTCTTGTGAAACGTTCCGCTCCAAACTTTACATGTACATTAGGTCAGCTGGTATTACCCCTCATTTTCACCGCTAGAGGCGCGAGCGAAAGAGCAAATTTGCAAATAACACGACGGATATTCGGGATAGAGACCTGAAATTTTCACAGAGTTTTTCCAGATTCTACTTTATATACTGTTAAAATATGTTGTGTATATGTTAAATAAGCCGAAATAGCTCAGTTAGGAGAGCGTTAGACTGAATATCTAAAGGTCCCTGGTTCGATCCCGGGTTTCGGAATCTTTTTTTAATTTTTAAATTTCTACTTACCGTAACTTGACACGTGACCAAAATCTATCCGTGACAAAACTTAAGGAAGTTGTACCTTATAGCATATATATATCGGGATTCAGAAAATATCTCTCAGAGTTATTTTCTGAATCCCGATATATATATATGCTATAAGGTACAACTTCCTTAAGTTTTGTCTATCAGTGTTATTATACAAAATACCTTTTGTAGATATATTTTCTTTCTTTTGTACACTCTTCTTCACCGCTAGACAACAGACAATAAATAATGTTGTAGATCTATATCAATTTGTAAATAGCAGAGAAAATTATCATAAGTTTAATTATTTTTGTAAATATATTCATGATTTTCTTTCAAACCTGAAAGGTTCAGGTTCCTAATAAATATATATTTTTTCTCTTTTTATTTCGATTACCTTTTTTTGTAAAAATTTTATAACTGTTTCTGTTTAAAAAATGTAAATCGACGCAATTATCCCTAGCCGGGATATCGCGTTTGTGTGTTGAATTAAATAAATAAACACAGTCCTTTTTCTCGTTTTTTTTTTTTCTCTCTTTCTCATTGTTAACATCATATGACTATTCTATTCACGACCTAAATTTATTGTATATATATATATATACTAGCCGAATCACCCGGGCAACGCCCGTGTTTTACCCGATTGAATGTTTTTATTCAAATACTATTTGTTACAATTATAAATTGGCGCCTTAAATAAATGCATATATTAGTTAATAACTATAGCCTATGTGCTTTATCTATGTACTGTTGGCTTCCGTAGGCGTCTCTTACTGGGAAAAAGAAAGAGAGGATTCCATTTAGTTATTAACTAATATATGCATTTATTTAAGGAGCGACCCGCTCCAACACAATATTTACAAAAACCAAAAAGCGAGTGGGGGGGGACATGATGGGGGGGGGGGGGGCAAAAGGTGGCGTGATCGTAGCCAACCAAAAGGAGAGCGCCATTCCAGAAAAAAAGGCAAACTGTGACAGAGATGAAGAATTAAGAACGCATGACGCTCGTAACTGTATATAGAATAGAGACAAATGTAAAGGCATACATATATGACAGCTCAAGTGTCCCTTGGGGGATATAGCGCTTTAAATTGAAATAAAATAAATCACACATTTATTTACACAGAATATCTACATCAGGCGCCCTATAAGATGTCTTATATGTAAACACAATATGTTTTGTTAAAAGCAATGTGAAAATGTGGCAATATGACAATGTGGCTTTGCGGCTATTTCCAAGCAAGTACTTACTATCAAGTCTGTAGATCTGGTCCCAGTCTTTCCCCAGGGAATAATAGGTAGAGGTCGATTTTTGGTAGACCAGGGCCATGGAGTCTCCGGAGACCTGTCCGGGGTCGTTGAGGGCTCCGCATATGTTGATGCTGGTACCTATGCGCACAATGTAGACAAACGGTCTCGCCCACATCGATTCCACACATGAAGGTAGATCATAAAACATATAATCTATAATACAATATAATGCGGCTTATGAATTGTAGAACGACGATTGATAATTATTCACAAATGTTTCTTTTGAACGAAAAATCGAAATTTATTTTAAGGAGAAATCCCTGGACACTTTATTTTTCCATTTATCATTATTTTCACAATTCATACTTCATCCCTGAGGTTAGAAATAATCGTTATTTCTCCTTAAAATAAATTTCGATTTTTCGTTCAAAAGAAACATTTGCGGGATAATTGTCAAACGTCGTTCTACATATAATCTTATTAAGAAAAAGGGCATCTCCTGATCGTTCCACTAAAAGTTGCTAATGGCTTACGCCATCTGTAGGAAAAAATATCAACTAATCGTTGATTTTTAACTATTACAGAATGGGCTAAATACCATTTCTTGATATATTCAAGAAAGGAGTATCACATACGCGTTTCGACACCACAGCGTGGTGCAAGCTGTACCTCAACGACCAAAATAAGCTGTTCTTCGGAGCATCCTGTAAAATCATGAAACAGGTATTTAGGCCGGAAGGGTGTGAGAATGCAAATCTATGTGAAATATAATACAGAAGTGAAATTGTACTGAGATCTCAGGTTAAAATATTAATAAAAAAAATTATCTGACAGATGGCAAGAGCCAATAGATACTCTTAGTTCCACGATCAGGAGATGCCTTTTTAGAAATCTTTAATTTAACTAGCTTCCATGTCTGTCTGTTTGTCCATCCACAACTCTTGATTGATGTGGTTGTTGGGATGATAGCTCTTACCCTCCATCAATAGGAAACGCAGCTAAATACTCCAATCTATTTTCCAGGCCTATAACTACCATCGCAAAATTGAAGAGGAGTGGACTTCAGGAATTGGTTTAACCATAGAGATAAGCCCCCACACTGCCATTCTTACCCTTTCCTATGACTAATATTTCCTTTGTTTTAGCATCATTAATGGCGTAATTGACTCGTAAAGTAAAAGTGGTCAGGAATGGACTAAATTTCAAATTGCCTTTCAAATTCTTTAATTTAATTTTTATATGCTTCCAGACACAATAGAATATTGAGTTATTTTATACTCGCTCGGTCCAACTAACAATGTATGTGTAAAATATCAGAATTCTGGGATGTCGGTGAGGCCGGAAATAAAGTCAGTTGCGACTTAATATTTTCAGCAATTGTTCAAAGGGCCAAAGTGGTGACTTAATATTTTCAGCGATTGTTCAAGAGGTCAGGTGGCGACTTAATATTTTATCGGTTGTTTAAGAGGTCAGGTGGAGGCATGATATTTTCAGCAATTGTTCAAAGGGCCAAAGTGGCGACTTGATATTTCCAGCGATTGTCCAAGAGATCATGTGGCAACTTGATATTTTCAGCGATTGTTCAAGAGGTCAAAGTGGCAACTTGATATTTTCAGCGATTGTTCGAAAGGTCAAAGTGGCGACTTGATATTTTAAGTAATTGTTCAAGAGGCCAAAGTGGCGACTTGATATTTTCAGCGATTGTTTAAAAGGCCAAAGTGGCGACTTGATATTTTCAGCGATTGTTCAAGAGGTCAAAGTAGCGACTTGATATTTTATCGATTGTTCAAGAGGTCAAAGTGGCGACTTGATATTTTAAGTAAATGTTCAAGAAGCCAAAGTGGCTGACTTGATATTTTCAGCGATCGTTCAAAAGGCCAAAGTGGCGACTTGCTATTTTCAGCGATTGTTTAAAAGGTCAGGTGACGACTTGATATTTTCAGTGATTGTTCAAGAGGCCAAAGTGGCAACTTGATATTTTCAGCGATTGTTCAAGAGGTCAAAGTGGCGACTTGATATTTTCAGCGATTGTTAAAGAGGCCAAAGTGGCAACTTGATATTTTCAGCGATTGTTCAAGAGGTCAAAGTGGCGACTTGATATTTTCAGCGATTGTTCAAGAGGCCAAAGTGGCAACTTGATATTTTCAGCGATTGTTAAAGAGGCCAAAGTGGCAACTTGATATTTTCAGCGATTGTTCAAGAGGTCAAAGTGGCGACTTGATATTTTCAGCGATTGTTCAAGAGGCCAAAGTGGCGACTTGATATTTTAAGCGATTTTTCAAGAGGTCAGGTGGCAACTTGATATTTTCTGCGATTGTTCATGAGGCCAAAGTGGCGACTTGATATTTCAGCGATTGTTTAAAAGGTCAAAGTGGAAACTTGATATTTTCAGCGATTGTTCAAGAGGTCAAAGTGGCATATTGATATTTTTAGCGATTGTTCAAGACGCCAAAGTGGCGACTTGATATTTTAAGCGATTGTTTAAAAGGTCAAAGTGGCAACTTGATATTTTCAGCGATTGTTCAAGAGGTCAAAGTGACAAATTGATATTTTCAGCGATTGTTCAAGAGGTCAGGTGGCAACTTGATATTTTCAGCGATTGTTCAAGAGGTCAGGTGGCGACTTGATATTTTCCAGCGATTGTTCAAGAGGTCAAAGTGGCAAATTGATATTTTCAGCGATTGTTCAAGAGGTCAAGTGGCGACTTGATATTTTCAGTGATTGTTCAAGAGGCCAAAGTGACAACTTGATATTTAAGCGATTGTTCAAGAGGTCAAAGTGGCAAATTGATATTTTCAGCGATTGTTCAAGAGGTCAGGTGGCAACTTGATATTTTCAGCGATTGTTCAAGAGGCCAAAGTGGCAACTTGATATTTTCAGCGATTGTTCAAGAGGCCAAAGTGGCGACTTGATATTTTCAGTGATTGTTCAAGAGGCAAAGTGGCGACTTGATATTTCAAGCGATTGTTTAAAGGTCAAAGTGACAACTTGATATTTTCAGCGATTGTTCAAGAGGTCAAAGTGGCAACTTGATATTTTCAGCGATTGTTCAAGAGGTCAGGTGGCAACTTGATATTTTCAGCGATTGTTCAAGAGGCCAAAGTGGCAACTTGATATTTTCAGCAATTGTTCAAGAGGCCAAAGTGGCGACTTGATATTTTCAGTGATTGTTCAAGAGGCCAAAGTGGCGACTTGATATTTCAAGCGATTGTTTAAAAGGTCAAAGTGGCAACTTGATATTTTCAGCGATTGTTCAAAAGTCAAAGTGGCGACTTGATATTTTCAGCGATTGTTCAAGAGGTCAGGTGGCGACTTGATATTTTCAGCAATTGTCCAAGAGGTCAAAGTGGCGACTTGATATTTTCAGCGAATGTCCAAGAGGTCGGGTGGCAACTTGATATTTTCAGCGATTGTTCAAGAAGTTAAAGTGGCGGCTTGATATTTTCAGCGAATGTTCAAGAGGCCAAAGTGGTAACTTGATACTTTCAACAATTGTCCAAGAGGTCAAAGTGGCGGCTTGATATTTTCAACGATTGTTCAAGAGATCAATGTGGCGGCTTGATATTTTCAGCAATTACTCAGGAGGTAAAAGGGCAACTTGATATTTTCAGCGATTACTCAAGAGGTAAAAGGGTGACTTGATATTTTAAGCAATTGTTCAAGAGGTTAAAGTGCCGTTTCTGTGGCGCAATGAGTGGCTGGCTACTATGATATCATGGATGCTTGACCTTCTAAGCTGGTCTTTATTTAACCAATATTAAAGCCTTCTAGATTTTCCCACATGGGAATTTTCAAATTGTCTCAGACTGCCAATTGAATCTTTTTATCAATTGGCACTCTCGGCCCCTGAGAACCCATCTCCTTGCAGTTATAATATGTAACCTACATTGAATATCCAATGAACAACTCCGCTGTGTCAAAAGTCACAGCTGAATTCCGTAAAATGAACTAGAAGATCAAGCAACAAATTCTGATTCACATTCTAACTTACCCCTATCTCTGTCGCACAATATCCACAAAACTTGCCCGTAATAAAAGAACTTATCTTACACAGAATCTAAGGACAGACCTATACATTATGGATTACGCATCAAGCAATCTAAGAAAATGTATAGCCACGCCAAAATCATGATATCTCCATGCTACCGAGAATCCAACATGAGTGCACTTCGACAACCATCTTAAATGGTCATAGCTAGGTACAAGCATGCTACACAAAACATTTGTAAGAAGATCGAAGAATTTCTTCTGTGTGATCACGCTTGGTCCATCTGGACATAATAAGTCGTCCATTCAACCACAGTTTGAAGTACGCCATCAAGAGCTATCGGGACCAAGATTTCAGGATATGGGCGATTCCGTACATTAATTCCGGCTACATGGATAGTGGTTACGTATTTTTGCCTGAACAAGCCAACGGAAATTTCGTCCAAGATCGTCATTTTCAATACCTTGAGGCTGAGAACATTTCTTTTGTAGAAGATAATGGCAATTCAGCCAACGTACAGAAAGTTAATTAAATAAAAGACTTTTATCATACTTAAAATGGCTTGTATACTAAAAGTAACAGGAAAGCCAAAACGTTAATCGACTCATCGATCTAGTATTGATCGCTCAAAGTGGGTGATGATATTGTGATTTCTGTGTCATCCTGAAGTTTGCCTTTCCTAATTTTCCACGTGGCATTTTGGTGGAGATGCTGAGTAAATTAGGGAAGACAAACTGAAGATCGCCGAGAATAATTTGAAGCCATGGGTGCTGTAATCTACATTTTAGAGACTGGCTCCAGGATTCCATCGCCGTGTCAAAGCTAAGACTTCCCTACAAGATGACGGTGTCCCTATAAACGACGAAACGACGACAAAGCCGCCCTTCACGCCGCAACAAAAAGGACACAAAGGTTTTAGGGAAAAAAACCAAGACTTTGATGGAACCCTTGACAGAAGCAACTCAGAACCATGTCAGTAACTACAATATTTGCTAGCTGTGGGTCACAGCTCTCATAGGGAAGGAGCTATGTTGCGAAGTATTTATTATTTTACAAGCATTTATTATTTTACACTAGTATTAACAGAATATCATTTTTTTAATGTTTATATTTTACTACTCTGTAAACTTCCCTCATTCCTTATTTTTTGTTTATTCTTCATAGTTTGTTCTTGCCTTAAATAAATTGCTGTCTCATCCTGAAGTTTTTGTCTTCTCTAATTTTCTACGTGGTAATATTCTGAAGCTGCGATAGACAGCTAGAGCAAACACGGCGATGTTCAGTGACAAGACCTGTTTGAAACAAAATGAATATGTAATAAGTCTTAATTATGCTTTAAAATAATCTAGTTGCTATTTTATTCATTTATTATTATCACAGGGGGGTCGGTGGAAGGCTAGTTAAACCGTTTGGTTTTCGACCACTACGACCCGGGTTCGATTCCCGCATTAGACACTTTTTTCTGATAAAAAAAATGCTCCAATGGCCCCCGTTTCTTGCAAAAGTCCAACCCCACCAGCGAGTGCAAGTAACCAAACGGGGCTCTGGCACATTTGTAAGTGCAAAGTCGAACTGCTTTTCACATGTGTAGACATGTGGTGTACTTACAGTAAAAGTAGTCGCTTACTACCCAGAGATAAGAAAGAAGAAGAGATTATTATCACTCTCAATATATTACTTCAAAATATGTCCAGATTTTACCGAAATTCCAAACATTTGGACTATTGACACTACAAATGTTTGGAAAAAAGTTTTTTTTTTCCTTGGATAAAAAATTTAAAAACAAAGATTTTTTCAATGAAAACGCAAAATACATATTATTTTTTCAGATAACTTTTTGTTCAAATAAAATTCTTATAGGTCTAAACTATAAAAGTACAATTTTTTATCCAAATATCATTTAATATTATATACTTATGATCAAGGAAGGGTTCATGAAGAATTTTAAAATTCATAATAGGAAAATAAAAGATTAATAAAAGAAATTTGTTCATCATATTTTTATTTCATGGAAATTTGTCCGGGAGATATTGATCTATAAAATCACAGAGCGCCTCTCACGTCAAAATTAGACCGTCGCCGCAAACCGGCGGTCTCAGGTCGGTGACAAAGCCACAACACCAGCTTTGGCAAACTGTGAAGGGCCCACCTGGAGACCATGGTTTCGGGCTGATGACCCTCTTCAGCCCAGGGCGGACTTTATTCCATGAATCCACAAAGTTCTAATGGAATCTTCATAATCTTCTAAAGTGGTGTTTAGCTGGCAAAGTGTCTAGGCCAAATCTATGTCCAAAATAGCGACCCGAGGCCGCTAGTTTGAGGCGACGGTAAATAGATGGTGTCTAGTTTTGACGGGAGAGCTGACCTTTACATTTATAGACCATTATTTCAGCTATTCGTTTTCCCTAATTTGAGTTTTTTATGGTCCTTTGAACCTCAGGCATACAGACTTCGGTCTAGGTTTCCCTCTATCGAATGGTCCATTGAACCTCGAATTAGTGAACACTTAGTGAATATAACTATATACAATACCCAGACTACTGGAATATAATTAAAATTTTGTTAGCGTCCTGTTTCTTTTTATTTATAAATTACCTTATCTCCCAGTTACAGGGAGATAAAGTCCTAAACTATTTAGAAAGCATATATGATACCTGTTATGTTCTTTATCCATGAATTCCCAGTCTCCATCGTCCTTAGACAGGTCCCTCAGATCCATGATTCCAGGCTGGCAGGTAGACTCGAGGGTGGGGCATACATAGGCCGTTCGCCATTCGAACAAGGTCTGGCACGTCAGTTCCTGTACACACAACCTTGGTGTGATAGAGGCCCACAGTCAATTTATAACTTTCTATATAAATATATTTTAGCAATGTGAGTCTACTTTTTTTTCTTTCATTGATAAATACACAACATTTGATCTCTCTGTTGCCAACAGCGTTAGGTTACTCGATATAATTCATCCATAGACATTCCTTTAATCCAAACTTCTCCCGCCAGCCCAAGACATACCGAACACATTGCACCATTCCTTATTCTAAAGCCAATACTGCGATAGTTCATAAGTTAGGTTAATATGATGTAGTCACCTATTTTAGCACCAATGCCAATCTCGGTTCTTTGCAGAGAAACCCAATTACCAAAAATATTATTTCCAATCCCCTATCTAAATAAAATGCAATATATTCTGTCAAATGTATAAATGTAATGCCACATATGTAGATGAAACCAGTAGGACAATAGAGACCAGACTAACAGAACACGAGAGAAACATAAGATACAAAGACAATAGATCCTTAATATATCAACACACCTGCACCACTGGACACACATTCAATCTCAAACAAGCAATACCCAATTACCACGGCATAAAAAGCAAGCAACAAAGATTATTCCTGGAAGCATTGGTATCATCAAAAATAAATAGCAACAATAGAAAAATAGACCTCCCAACCCAATATAACATTATCCCTGACAAATTATATATATAATTGTTTGTGTATATATATTTCATCCCAGTATAATATCTAATATTTTAGCTGTAAACAGTCTGATACACGTCCACACATGCCAATAACACATTTTAAAAATTATTTTTGTATAAAGATTATTCAGATATTGTACATAAAGTATTTACCCGTTGAAGAGCAGAAAGTTTGCAAAACCAAAATTAAAAGAAACTTTTTAACCTGAATTTTATTGTTCCTTTTTCAAATAATTTCTGGGTAACTTCGCTCACATATAAATATTTTGTGTTAAAAATATAATAATAATCAGTAAATAGTATTCTAATGTGATATGTAATATTATATTAAAAAGACCTTCATTTAAGAGAAAATTTCGAGCTAAAAGAGCTGACTTACTGAGAAACAGGGGCTATTTTCCAATAGAACAATGCCAGACCACATAATGCCAGAGTAGTGTTGAAACTATTCTTCTTACAGTTAAAATTATTTCCCCCATAAGCCTTATTTTTGGGTTTCTAACAAGTTACCATCATCACTACCAATAATATGATACCATAGTAATAAAATTATGATTAATTAATAATCCACTAAACCTATTTCCGACAACCCGTTCTCTCCCTTTCCAGGAAAACTTATAATTTTTACCTTTGTTTGCTATTAGTCATTTTTAATTGACATTTTATTTGAAGGGCATACACCTAATTTGTAGTCAAGTATATTTCAAAAACATTTTTAAAATTTCACATCAAAGTTTTCGTGCTCAATCTTTGACGTGGAGTATAAATACATATATGAAGGAGAGGCTTAATGGATGTTTACTCTTAGCAACCATGTTGAATAAATTAATTAAAAACTCCCAATGTTAGTAGAAATGAATTCTACTTTAGATTATATACATGTTATATAAAAATATGTTTTTCAAATATATTTCATAGATAAAATACTCTGCTAAATCGACCACCAGAGGTCGCCGTTTTCACTATAAAAACTCGTTGTTGTTGTTCCCTGTTGGCCTCAAAAATCATAACTTTTGGTTAGTAGCCCGTAAAACCATATTTTCTCTCCCCGTTGGCCGGCTCAAAACTTTTGTACATTATGTAAATAATCTTTTGTTTTTCCTTTGTTCTACTCGCCTTAAGCCAGGCAGTACTTTAATCAAATTATGTTTTTCATATATATTCCTTAGCTCAAATAAGAAATCTCTGAACAGAGGACTTTCTATTTTCAAGATTATTATTCAACCACGACTGCACCACCATAGCTTAATTCTCAAGATAACCAAAATCAAGATAATCACAACAATTCCAAAATCAACAGAAAATCTCATTTCTATTCATATATATTATAATATGAACGTACGACCCATTTTGGTGTAATATAACAAGATTGTATGATGTAAAACGTGCTATATAATAGAAACACCTCTGTAACTATAAATACCCATGTTATACATGTATCATTGCATCACAATATGTAATGTACTCTGTACAAACTGGAGATAATAAAATAAAACTGTGTAATAGAAGAAGAGTTGAGTTAAATAGCAGAGAGTGAGATATAGAAGTTCAACAAAGTGTAAGAACGAGGCTTAAAGATGTCGGAAGTTTCCAGAAGGTCGTAAAGTGAGCACATTGACCTCTACTTCTTGATTCTCCCTGTTATTACGCCAGACGAATGCCCAGTTCTCCGCATATGATGCTATAAAAAACCCTAAGATCCTGGAAATAGCCACTTCCAAGTCCACGGAAGCGTTTGTCAGTCACTCCTTGACCAAGCCACCATAGAACAGTAAACCATCTTCTTCTTAACCCTCTCCATCTCCATCTCCTAGAGAGGTATTGGAAAGCTTTCCACATATATATATGAAAATATAGAAAAAATAAAAAATAAAAAGGTCAGGTGTTGATATCTATATATATAAAAATGAATGTTTGTATGTTTGTCTGTTGGTCTGTATGTCCGGTATACAAATTCGCAGTAGTTCACTAATTCAAACTAAAATTTCCATACATAGGTAAAAAAAACGAGGATGACGATAGGCTATTTTAAAAAATATATAAATGAATTATTAAAACTATATATTCAAATTATTCTAAATAGCTCACGAGCAGCGCCCTCTAGAACGGGTGGATCTGATGGCGGGGCGCGCCCATTGGCCGCCTGCGAGCACGTGGCTTCACTGTGCGCGCGCATGCGCCGGGAAGCCACTTGCTCGCCGGCAGCCGACGGGAGCAGTCACTTGCTCGCCGGGAGTCAACGGGCGCAGACATTTACTCGCTGGCAGCCAACGGGCACATGTTTAATGTGTTTGAATAATACATTTAATCATGTAAACCCGGGCGTTGCCCGGGTCATTCGTCTAGTAGACAAATAAAGCACATAGGCTATAGGTATTAACTAATATATGCATTTATTTAAGGCGCCAATTTATAATTGTAACAAATAGTTTAAAATACAATATAACGCGGCTGATGATTGTAAAAACGAAATTTGAAATTATACCGCGAATGTTTCTTTTTATAAAAATCGAAATTTATTTTCAAAGAGAAATAGCGACATTTCTAACTTTGAGGATGAGGTATGGAAAGGTGAAACATGAAACATAGTATTTGAATAAAAACATTCAATCGGGTAAAACACGGGCGTTGCCCGGGTCATTCGGCTAGTTAAAAATAAAAATGGCATATCCTGACCAGGAGCACATTTATTTAAAGCGCCATCTGGTGGAAAAGAAATCAACTAAACATTCAGGGAACAGGCTAAATCAATGTTAGTTGATTTCTGTTCCATCAGATGGCGCTCTGCCTTCTGTAAAGCACATGGGCTCCTGGTAAGGATTTTTAGTTTTAATATATTTATATACAAGCCTTTATATAACCCAAAACAATTTATCTTGAAATGGAATTATTTGATTATTTTAGAGTAGGAAAATGATGGTAATAATAATAGCTCATTAACTCGTACCATCAAGACTACTATTTAGATTTTAATGTGAAATAATCACATAATAAATGAAACATTTGATGAAACAATATTCATTTTAAAATAATTCATTCGGGAAGAACTCAGGTAAAGCCTGTTAATTGGGGTTAAATAGAAATATTGGAACGGCATTTAATATTAGATCAAAATATGTGTTAAAACATTATTCAAAAGAAATTGAACACAGTATTGCAAAAGGCCACTGATGGAAATGACAATGGAATATACACATATGGTTAATCTAAAGCAATATCACCCAATAAGTTAACACTGGTAGAAATTGGAGATCCATATAATTTCTTAATGAAGATTCCAATCTCACTCCTATTTTTTACTCATCCCGTACAAGAAATAGAGCTGCGATGTCATATAATTTTGAAAATAGAGTAATCCATATTTTAATCATTAGATAATAAAAAGGCATATATTGAATTCAATAAAAGATTTGTTTGCCAATATTTCGGTTGGCTGAACGCCAAACCTTTATCAAGACATTACATTTTTGTATAAACTTTATACAATGTGATGCCTTGAAAAAGGTTTGGCGTTCAGCCAACCGAAATATTGGCAAATAAATCTTTTATTAAATCCAATATATGTCTTTTTATTATCTAATAATTTGATGTAGTGTTATAAACTTGCATCCTATTTCTAGAGTAGCCGTCATTTCAAACATACCTGTTTCAGTTTTGGATAGCCCAGGCCTGCTGAGCGGTCACAGATGAAGTAAATTCTCGACTCCCACTTATCCCCGTCCTGACATGGTTGGCCGTCGTAGTAGGACAAGTAGAGAATGCGATCTTTCATGATCATTCCATGTTTTTGTAGGTCCCTAGGTTGGTTTCATTGCGGCAAACTGAGGCCCCATGGCAGCTGCTGATGTATTTCGTGCTCGAGGCGCAGATGTTGAGAGTGTAGTTGGTGCCAGGGTGGGACTTGCTGGGGATCTGGAACATAACTTCTCATTTACATAGGAAATTAAGTTCCAAAGAAATATTAAATTAATAACCATTTTATTTCGCAGTACTAAAGTAAGAATATTTTAATTTGATTCCAGTTTAATATATAAAAAATTCAATTAAGATGCTTTCAATAAAAAATCTATAAATAAAAGGTTTGCCAAATGATATAGGTAGTTGGACTAGAAACAAAGGCAACTCCCTTTCACACCAAATGAGAGGAGAAGCTGAGCATATATACAGCGACAGTGCAAATCTAGAAGTCGCCCGAAATAGCAATAAATGACTCACTTTGCCCGGAATATGATAGCGTAGTCTTTAGGAGATCACAACGAAGATACATCGCTGCAGATACAGACCAACTGATTATGGAAAATCCCTCTCGGATGAGAGGATGGGAAATATTTTCACCTCAAATTGGTGTATAGTAGTTGTTTCCACTATATAATTTCTATAGATCCGACGCAAGCTAATGACCCCAGCCAGATACGAGCGCCCGCCAAATGTGGCATCCTCAAGTGACCATGATGACATAGACTTGTCATCCCTAATTGAGAAATTTTTCGCGAGGAGATACAGGAGGCATTAAGCTCTCCTCGAGAGGAATCAAAAATTGCTACCACTGAAAAAAATGGTAGAGGAGCCGATTGGAAGAACTCTGGCGCCAATCTCAAAGTCTAAGAGAAGTCCCCCTCAGAAGAAAGACCCCGACAGTTCTTCAATTCTAGATACGAGGTCCAAACGATACGACCACACCCTGAACCTCAGCACCCAAAACAAGGAGGAAGACGCGACACCAACGAATGGCCGACCAATGAGGGAAAGCCAATTTGTTTCCACTGCCGGACGCCCTAGATACGTTCCATACTGTTGTAAAAGGAGGAACCTGAACGAAGAAAGAGAACGTTATATTTATTAATAGAAAGAGAGAAGCAATAAACTAGGGTGTTTTTATAATTCTAAGAGCATCCAAAAACCAAATCCTGAATTACCAAGGGAAAATTTAGCCACTACCGAAACCCACCCACATACCCTGCCAATACGGACAACTATCATCGTATTCTAGAAAATCTAGCCGGTCACCTCGTAGCTCCCGTCAGGAAAATTAGAAGATGCGTCCTAATTTGGAAGTAAGGACGCAAAATTTAAAAATCACCACCCTTGTCGACATTAGAATTAAAAGTAAATTAAATAGAAATTAAAATAGAAGGAAAAATGACGCGTGCCCTTGTCGACACAGAAGCCTTATATTCTGTCATATCTGAAATGTTTAGACTTGCGCTAAAGAAAAAAAGTTTTCAAAGACAATCAAGGCCTCTGTGACCCCAACTGTCCAGAAGAGCTCATACAACTACATGCAAGCTCTCTCAGATACAGAACACTGATCAACCATGCCTGGGACTTCACTCTCACACTGTACTGGGAGTTTCACTAGGAGAGCGCCGTTAATCACATTCTTTTCATACTGTAGTCATGAAGGATATTCTCCTTCAAACGCCCAAAATTTAAATAATTCGTTTTGCAGACGATTTCACCTTGCTATTCAAAGTTTTCCACAGACTCCCAACAACTCATTTTTATTTTATATAATATATATATGGTCATTTAAACCAACAACCCCATATTGTATATAACTTATAACAAGATTTTAATGTTGTATAGTAGAAACACATCTGTAAATGGTTATATGCATTATTGACATGTGTCTTTACATCATCATATGTAATGTAATTTGTACAAACTGAGGATAAATAAATAAAACTCTGTAATAGATTAAGAGTTGAGCTAAGCAAGAGATAGAAGTCATAACGTCTAAAATCGAGATAGATTTAGAATTCCCACAACAAGGTCTAAAAATGGAAACTGCCACGGCGCTAGTTTAGAATGTCACCAGACCACCCACACTCTTCACATCTGGTGGAATGCAAAACCCCCTTTCTCAGGAAAGGTATATAAGGCCCCCCCAGTCTTACCCTATAAATGCAGTCACTTTACTGTTAGTTCAGCATCTGTGCGAGCCCACGTCGGTTGTACCTCAGATCCATCTCATTTATCATGTAGACTAGTAAGAAATCTTCTATCTCTCCATCTTTCGCTCCTAGCTCAACTTTTATCTGTTCACGGAACTTTCTTAGTGCAACTGTGTCTTCGTTTTTTGTGTGGACATTCCCAAGCTTTCCACTCTACCTCGACCACGACCTTCTGTACTCTGTGAGAACTTTTAAAGGTCTTACAAAGTGCAGAGAGGTTTTGGAAAACTCCCCATCCTGACTGTTCCTCTCGGATCCCATCACATAGTTTAAGTCGACTGGATAACTCACCACATCACAATGATAGTCGACAGGATTCTACAAGAGGCTACCAGACCTCAACTTATTTCATGTATATGTGGTAATCTGTATATATCAATATGTAACCCCACCACAATCTATGCAATGTATCGTCAGAAGATTTAATAAAAGTTAGGCTTCGCGAAAAGGGATATAACAATTAACAGGATTTCATCATCCAGGAAGTAAATGTCCCTGCCCTGGACCCATAAAACTTAAGTTCAAAGGCCTTCTTCTTCCTGGAGGATTGCAATCATGGCGACAATGGAGGTACTAAGCCAATCACAGTTAAGCATGACAAATCAACAACCAATCACCTTTAAGCATGACCAACTGATAGCGAATCATCAGAGAGCACGTGGAAAGATCTCCACCAATGAGAAGCCGAGAGAGTTAATGACGATGATCTCGGACAAGAAGTAAAAAGAAGGTAGGTAACCGTGCTAGAAGCAAGGTGTGCTTAACATAGGCTCCAACCAAGGTAGTGTCCGCTCCATCATGTGAAAGGCCAAATACCTCCTCCAGTCTCATCACTCTCCCTTTCGCAAGGTCTTATTTCTACCTCATCTAGGTGTGCTCGTTATTCCCCTGTGGAAAACCACCATTCGACCAAGACTGCGCCATCAATCACCAATCCAATCAAATCCACCCAACCACACAATTCATCAGGACTCAACAGGATTGTTACAGAGAGTCGACAACAATCCGACAGAGAGACCACACGTTTCTTACATAGAGTCACCACGATCCTACAGAGAGTCGACAGGATTCTACAGTGAGTCCACAGCAATCCCACAAGAGTCAACAGGATACACACGGATCCTACAAAGAGTCGACAGGATACCCCAAGTCGACACCATAACCTCAATTCAACGGAATGCTACAGAGAGTCGACAGGATATGATGGAAAACGAGCGAGAACAAGACGCGAAAGAGGAGAACGGAGAGGCAGCTTCCGTGGCCGAAATAGAACCGCCACGCACCCTAGCGGAGGTTCTCCTGCAGCTGATCGCCATCCTGGCAGAGGTGCGGTCGACCCAACACGCGGAAGCGGACATCCCTCCCTTCGATGGAACCTACGCTGCCCAACAATTCTTCCAGGCCTACGACCGGAAGATGGACGGAGCCCTTGTGACCACCCCCGAAAGGTTATTCAGGTTGCCTCGCTACCTGACGCGCCAACCCCTGGAGCTCTTCAGGAAACTCCGATTGGCCACCCAGACCTACTTCCAGGTGAGACAAACCTTTCTGGACCTCTACCCGGAATCCAACGAGGCGTTCTTCGCCAAGTACTTCGCCCTGAAGCTTGCTGTCTGGAGGAGTACTACCGAGGGAAGACAGCGCTGGGCATACAACTGGGTCTCCCACAGGAGGTAATCCTCGAGACGCTGACGGAGGGATTGCCGCTCTCCGACCAGCGCCTTGTCCTCGTGGTACCGCCTGAGAGCCTGGGAGAGTGGTACCAACTGGTGCAACGGATCCGCGGAACCAGCGCACCAACTCCGCGTCACCACGAGGAACAACCGCCCAACATGTCGGGCCCATACACCAGCACACCAAGAAAAACAGGTGCGTGGACTGCACCTGCACCGCCATCGAGCTGCAAATTCTGCGGCGCCCATCACTGGCACTCTGAGTGCCGCCACAAACCTGATCCACACGCGAGCGCGCGGGCAGTGCGCCCCGCCCAACATCCACAACAAGCCCAAGCCGGACAAGCCGCCCGAGACACCCTAGCCTTTCGCCAACCAGGTAGGAAGGCCCCAACTTTTCGTCAGCCAGCTGACGATTAAACTATCCATCACCCATGAACTCTCACCCCCTTTCCTAGTTGACACAGGCGAAAGTTTGAACATAGTGCCCCATAACCTCTATAAAAAGTTCAAATACAACCTCCTTCAATTACAGCTTAAAAAACAGTCTATAGACCTTCAGGCCATAAACGGCCCTGTACCGACCTTAGGTCGAATAACCCTTCCCCTGAAAATAGGTAAAATAACCAAAAACGAGAATTTCCATGTGGTGGAAGCACCTCTACCATTTGGAATTCTCGGTATAAATACCCTTCGAAAATTTAAAATAACAATAGATTTTTTCCAAGGCACTATGTTCCAACTCGCCGCCCCATTGCACCCTACCACCTACCATTTTTCTCATATACCAAATGAATGCACCTATTGGGAATGCCAAGCGGAGTCACAAAGGGCTCACATGGCACACAAGCCTTCCGCACACGACACCCAATGCGCGCATCCATTGGTCAAAGCCCATGTGCCACCATGCCAATCTAGATCACGTCACGCGCACGCACACAATTTTTCACCAGGGCCAATTGCCCTTATTATACGCCCTCTATGCACAAGGCCACTATGGCCCAAAATAACCACACAAATGTCCGAACATTGCCAGTCCAACTGGACAATCCTCACGTTATGTACACACGTGACCACACACCACGACACCATCACACGCGGGTACATCATAACAAGCGCGTCATTCACACAAAAAGCAACAGAAACACCGCTCAGACACATCCACAATCACTACCGGAACTATCACACCATGGACACGAAACATAGACATCATTCACGCCATCCAACCACCACACAACCGCAAAACATTGCGATTCTTCTTAGGCGCGGTGAACGCTTATAACAAGTTCACCCGCTTGCGGACGCCACTTAACAACCTTCTCAAAAAGGATGTCACGTGGGTTTGGGATGACAAATGCCAGAAGGCGTTCACTAGCCTGAAGGAAAGCCTCACCACACATCCCATTTTACATCTTTACCAGGAAGGTCTGCCATGCCAGGTGTACTGTGACGCTTCAACACTCGGCATAGCAGGCGTCCTCAAACAGGTCCACCCTGATGGGAAGACCTACCCATTACAATACTTTAGAGGCGTCCTACGTTCACATGAACGGAATTACTCCATCTCTGAATTAGAATGCCTAGCAATCGCTGAGAGTGTGGATAAATTCCGCGTCTATTTGATGGGCAGAAAATTTACCATATTTTCTGACCATCACGCATTGCAAT
>CP092867.1:107721478-107789145 GCA_030710605.1 Cordylochernes scorpioides
TTTAATCATTTTATCTTTTTTTAAACTATTTTATCACCTTTCTCTCTACCCATATTATTTTCTTCACAGGGGGAAATGTTAAATCAAAATATTTTTTATTTAAAATTGTTATATTATAATATTATTCCATTTAAAATTATATATTTCAATCTCATGGAATGGGGTATAGGGGTGCAGCTTTCGTTTATCATGGCACCATGATCCAGGCACACTTTGGTGAAAGTCTGACTTTGCCTGTAGTTTGAGGCCGTTCCTAACATGGAAACAGACGCCTTTGCTGCCGACTCTAACATGAGTACAGACGCAGCTCCTCCGTATCCCTGGAGTGGGACCCTTGCTGAGGTCTATCAACTGGGTCAGTTGAAGTCAGGATTTTTAAAAAGGTCTACTTCTCTTTTCTAACAATGCTGCTGTTGGTCCGCGACTGCTTATTCGTCAGAGTTATTCTGCTTGTTTCGCAGCTGGCCTTCATATCTGAAGGTCGTTCCCCTATCCGCCACCTGGGGACGCGCCCTATAGCAGTCAGCTCTGCCAAGGGCCAACAACAACAACAATATTTCAAATATATAAATACTCTTCTGAGTCGACCGCCAGAGGTCACGCTTCCACTATATAATCTCATTGTTGTTGTTCCCCGATGGCCAGCCCTAATCTTTTGTACATTATGTAAATAAGCTTTTCCTTTTTTATTCTTACGCCTTAAGCCAGGCAGTACTTTTATCAAACTATTTTTTTAAATATTATATCCCATAAGCTCAACTAAAGCAATATCTGATCAAGACTATTTTTATTATTATTCTTTCAAGAAATTCAACCACGACTGCATCACCATAGCATAATTCTCAAGACAACCAAAATCAAGATAATCGCAACAATTCCAAAATCAAACAGAATTTTTTAATTTATTTATATATAATATATATATACACTGCGTGACATTGAAAATGGAACACCAAGAAATAGTGGCCAGAAAGTGATGAAACTCGGCAGACAGAGAGAGACAGGGACGAACAATAAGTGATCTTTATTTCAAAATGATAGTCATAATACAGAGCGAGAACGGCGTCGGCTTAGTAGCAAGTAGGACCACCGCGGACGGCGATGCACGCAGCAACACGTCTAGGTAGAGAGTCAATCAGAGTACGGATGGCGTCCTGAGGGATGGCTCTCCATTCCCTCTCAACCATTTGCCACAGTTCGTCTTCTGAACGCGGCTGTGGCAAGGCATGCAAACGGCGTCCAATGATGTCCCAGACGTGCTCGATTGGTGAGAGATCAGGAGAGTACGGTGGCCAGGGAAGCATCTGTACATCTTGCAGAGCTTGTTGGCTAATGCGAGCAGTGTGCGGTCGGGCGTTATCCTGCTGATAAAGGGCATTGGGTACCCCCTGAAGGTAGGGGAGTGTCACCGGTCGCAGCACATCATCAACGTATCGTTGGGCCGTCATAGTGCCCTGAATACGAAGTAAAGGTGACCTGGAATCATACGCGATTGCGCCCCAAACCATGATTCCACGTTGTCGCACGGTGGGGCGTTCCACAATTGCTGCCGGATTGGACCTTTCTCCACGTCGACACCACACGCGTACACGGCGACTATTACTGGACAAGCAGAAACGCGACTCATCTGAGAACACGACCCTGTGCCATTCCGTCATCCACGTCGATCTAGCCCGGCACCATTCCAAACGTTGGCGCCTATTCGGTGGGGTCAATGGCAGTCTTCTTAGCGGACGGCATGAGTGCAAGCCATTAGCAACCAATCGACGGGAAATGGTTCTGGTCGAGATGGAATGATCTAGGGTGTCTTGCACATGTTGCAGGATGGCGGTACAAGTGGCTTGTGGGGCCGCAACTGCTTGTCGAAGGATACGCCGATCCACACGTGCTGACGTCACTCTGGTTGCACCGGCATTCCTATAAATTGCCACATTTCCTTGTTCCAACCATCTTCTCCACAGTCGGTGCACCGTGGACGCACCAAGGTGTGTATCAGCTGCGATTTGACGTATGGACCAACCTGCCCTTTTCAGTCCGATCACCATGCCCCTCGTAAAAGCGTCTGTCTGCTTGAACTGCCTCCGTTTACGATGACGTGGCATTCTCTGTTATTACACGTGTCTTTTGACACAAGAACAAAATTTATACAATAATTTTCCTTGAAGAAATAACGACACGAATACTGTCCTTTCTGCAAGTTCCTTCCCTTATATCTTACTCCATGTGCGCACGAGAGCTGCCCATTTTACATCATTTGCATAACTCGGTTAGGCGCGTCTACCCTGAAATTTGCATAATTTTCTGGCCACTATTTCTTGGTGTTCCATTTTCAATGTCACGCAATGTATATATATATATATATATATGTATATTAATCAATTTTATATTTCACATTTATTTATTTATATTTATCTTATTTATTCATATTTATATTTAGTATTATCTATAAAACCTTATATGAACGATGTAATAAAGAATTTTCAGTGCGAGCTCCGCGTTTTCTGAGTCAGGGATGGAGGATATGGAGTTGAGCAATCCCTTTGATGTATTGGCTGAAAGCCAAGAGAATGTGCTGCAAGCAAATGCAAGCCTTAACCAAAACGGCCAAACCTCCGCCGAGAAATCGGCAATAGATTCTGAAATGTCTGGAAGGCATTCAAAATTAACAAATGACAAAAATTCATATATTAAGCCGGCGGAGGACGGCGGATATGTAAATTCTTGACGCAATTGGACTGATTGCCCCTTATTTCCTGCAGGTCTTCAAATCTTTGTCCCTTAAAAGCCTTTTCTATTGGGTAGAATAAATAGAAGTCACAAGGTGCTAAATCTGTGCTTTCATGAGGTTTGTGTCACCAGTGACCAACCCATTTGTCCAATAGCCTCTGAGCCTGGAAGGACGTGTGCGGCCGGCATTGTCAAGGTGTAACTTGGCGGATTTATGAGGAATCTCTAGTCTTTTTTTTCTAATATCTTCCCTAAAATTTCTTATAAATTTAGAACATAGCGAGAATTGTTCCCAGTGCTACCTTCTTCTAGAAAATCAATCAGTATTACACCTCGCATGTCCCAAAAGACAGTTACCATCATTTTTGGATGACCTCTGCACTTTGATTTTTTTATTATGTGAACTAGAATGATGAAATTCTAATGACTGTGCCTTAGTTTCTAGGTCATAAAGATATACCCAGGTTTCATCTCCAGTCCTTCTATTTGAAAAAAGTGTTCTTTTGGGCCTCATAGAGATCCAGCAGTTCTTGGCATAGTTTAATCCTGTGATCACGCTGATAAAGGATTAGTTTTCTTTGAGCCTATTTTAAAGAGATTTTTTCTATAATCTGTATGTTCAAACATTATTTCTATTGTATCAGATCCAACATTTAGTATATTACACAACTCTCTGATAGTTATTCTTCGATCATGATGAATAAGGTCATCAACATTGTCTTAGTTTTCAAGTTTGGTTGATGGCCTCCCACTACGTGGTTTGTCATCCATAGAAGTCTCACCACTTCAGTACCATTTCATCTATCTTCTCACATTGATTATATCAATTGTGGCATCTTTATATGCAATTTTTCAGTCACTAGTGAATCTCTGAAGCTGAACATCCCTCCATTTCCAAAAATTAACTAACTGTTCTTTGTTTCTGTCTTGATTACATACCTTTACTTAAGGAATCTGAAAACAAAATAATTAATTATTATATTTAAGGCCTTATACTCTTAAAAACATAATAAAATTTAAATAAAATAAGTCAAATATCATTCAAGTTTTTGGGAAACAAGCATTACTTTTGGAACGCACCTAGTAATTTTATATTTAACTTTATTAAAGTAAAACCTTGGTAAGACTTAGAAATGGCTGTCGTTCTACGTAGAACAGTCTAATGTTCCAGTTTTTATATGAGCGGGTGTGAAATCCAATTGATAGAAGTTGAGTGAAGTTCAAAATCCTGTGCTGTGATGATCAATCGAGATAATATTATAAGAAGTGCAGTAGAACCTCCATGAGAGGGCACCTCTTTACAAAGGACAGTTTTTATTTACAAAATTACCATCTTTACTATTTTGACACTCTCCGGTAGGAGGACACCTCTCCCTAAAGGACACTTTGGCTTTGTAATTAGGTGTCCTTTACAGGGAGATTCTACTGTATTAGGTTCAGCTAGTTGATTGAGGGATATAGTGCTGAAATATGAGCATTATGAGTTTTAAATGTTTTCAAATTGGATTAGTGATGGCGTAAAATAATATAGCTAAAGAAAGTGTAATTTTGTATTCTTCAATAGTCCGTTGACTTTCTTAGGAAGCAGTTCGAGAAAATACTCACCTGGGTCTTGTTGGAGTCCTTGTAGTAGCGGCAGGAGATAGAGCCAGGTTCGCAGTGCGAGTCTTTGGTTTTCACCAGGGGTCCACAGACGTTGATGATGTGTTCGTAGGAGTCTACCCACCATGGATTGATGACCAGGTAGTTCCGTGTGTTGAGCCGTAGAGAACTTATGTCATATTTGACATCACCGTGGTCCATTACATAGCATTCATCTTTGCTCTGCACCCACGGCAAGGACGTGGAGAATTGCTCTGTGTTTCTACCAAGGATTTACTTACATTTTGGGCCTGCGATACCACTAATTGCGTGACAAACAAAACCGCTAGCTGCAGGAGATACATGTTCAGGCCTGTAACCACAGTTGTTACATAAACTTCAATGACCTAGAGAAAATTATTCACATAATTTATTATCAGATAATAATGTTTTATAATTGAGAATTATATAATTTTTAATATTTTACAGATATGCAGCCTGAGACACTCGCACTGCCCGCCGCATGCTTGACCGCAACTGTATTCCCTGCCCATCAATCTGTTCCTTAGAATGTGGAAGAACAATCTAAACCTCCCCATCAACATCGGCTGAGCATCGCTCCGGCGCTGCGCCTTCTCTGGGCACAACGCGGGCGTGGCAGTGAAGTGGCTATGCATGTCTTACCCCACCCAGCTCATCCGACCTCGGTCATACAGTTCTACATCGCCTGTAGGTCCAGCGACATGTCGCAGCCGATCCTGCCGCAGTGTCAGGCCTTCCTTCCTTCAGGGTTTCAGACACACCGCGGTCACCAACGGCGCAGTCCAATAAAATCGCATCTAACCAAAGGAATACCAACGCTTCCTGCTACAAGCTCCTGTCTGGCGTCAACCCCCTGCCCGGGATATTAGGGCATCGCGAAAGAACATGGCGGAATTGAGGGCGCAGCAAGCCACGGGCACCCTGAAATAGTTTGTCTATATGTAGAGCTTTGCCCCGACTTCTGCCAGCTCCAATACCTGCAGGCGCTGGTCATCCAGCTTGACAGGATGAACGGTTACGGGCTGGCCACCAAGGCGGTCCACCTCATCGAGGATGGACTAGTTATTGAGGAAACCCTACTTAAGACCTTTCTCTTCCGCAGAAGAGTGGAGAAGATCGCTACCAGCAACCTGCCCTTCTGTGCTGAGGACGCGGAAATTATCGCCGCCCTATGGGGAAGTAACTTCAATCGTCTAGGTATCCTTTATTGTGGGAGGACCAGGAGCACATGTGCTTTTCAGAAGACAGAGCGCCATCTGGTGGAACAGAAATCAATCAAACATTGATTTAGCCTGTTACCTGATATTTGGCCAACCCGATTTCTTGATAAATCAAGAAAAGCCATCCATGAACGCGTTTCGCACTGTTGGCGCTCGTCAGCGTGGAGCAGGCTGTAGGCTGTGGAAGGGATATAGTTTAATACAATATTTATTATTTAGATTTCGTTTTGGTTAAATTTGTTTGGCTCTAATATTTATTTTGAATTATTTTTGTTTCTGATTATAAAAAGTTAGATTTTTTTATTTATAAATGGGTTAACCTTGAAAATATAATAGAATGTATTAAGCATACACACAACATACCGAATTGTAACACTTGAAGGTTTATATATCAAATCTAAATAATTGTTTGAATTGTTAATTCTTTATATATAACAGTTTTATCGTAAGGTGTTCGTAGATGAGCAATTAGCTGGGAAACTCGCCTTAAATACTGGGCTGAATAAAAAGAAGCATGTCAACTTGTATCAACTGAGTGTATTTGTTTTAAATAATACGTCCTCTAACTCATTTATATATTTCAAAAATAAAGAAGGCATATCCTGACCAGGAGCACATGTGCTTTTTAGATGGCAGAACGCCATCTAGTGGAACAGAAATCAACTAAGCATTGATTTAGCCTGTTCCCTGATATTTGTCCAACGCATTTTCACAAATCCATTCGTGGATGGCTTTTCTTGATTTACCAAGAAAACGGGTTGGTCAAATATCAGGGAACAGGCTAAATCAATGTTTAGTTGATATCTGTTCCACTAGTTGGCGCTCTGCCATCTAAAAAGCACATGTGCTCCTGGTCAGGATATTCCTTTTTTTATTTTTAATATTTATATATCAACAACAAACTCAGCGTCACATAACGTCAATAGAATTAAGTTCAAACGGGCATTTTTGCCTATATTCAGTGGAGAGGGAGAATTTTTAATATAATTAAATAAAATTAATAAATTATATATAATAAATCAACGTTTAGTTGATTTCTGTTCCACAAGATGGCGATATGGCATTTAAAAATCTCATTTGAGAGTGTTGAGGATATGCCTTTTTTTGATTATATTATACCAACACCCGACCGTTTTTATTATTATTATTTTATATAATATATTGCTGAGATAGAAGAATTATTGACCATTTTGGTACAAGAACATTATGACAATGGTTTACAGACGCGACTTTTTTTTAATAAAAAAAATACGATAAAAATCAATTTTAATCACAATTTGCTTCAATTGAGTTTCTTGTAAAGATAGATGATGACTGGCCGACATTCATGGTTCTTAAAATTAAAGATACTTCGGCCAATATAAATCTTTTTAAATTGAGTTGATGAGAGTAATTAAGGATGAAACAATACCTGATTTAAGGCGTGAAGAATGAAGAAAATAAAGGAATACTTATTTACATATCTAAAAGATTTGAGCCGGCCAAAGGAAAACAACAACAATAGGTTTATAGAGTCTAGAGTCGCGCTATCTGGCAGTTAATTTCACAGAGTTTTGTTGTAGAAAATATAATTCAAATTTCAAAAAAATATATATTTGAAAATAGAGAGCAATCCATAAATAGATCTTTAATTAAAAAGGCATATATTGGATCAAAGATAATTTATTTACCAATAATTCAGTTTGCTGAACGCCAACCTTTTTCAAGGTATTACAATACACCTATGTTGTAATACCTTGAAAAAGGTTGGCGTTCAGCCAACTGCAATATTGGTTAATAAATTATTTTTGATTTAATATATGCCTTTTCGATTAAATATTTATATATAAGTTACATATCTAGGTTGTCCCGAGAGTAGTAAAGTTAGTAAAGACTTTGGTGACACTCACCTCCGAACAGCAGGACACGCGACAAAGGAGCCAATTGGCCAATCTGGAGATTTAAGGCTGACTCATTTAGGCTGTCCTATCTTCTGACACATTATCTCACCGAGTCAATACACACATTCTTAATTGAGATCAGCCGAGATAAACACTGACCCACTTCAATGAATGGAAGCTTCGAGGATTATCTTTTGGGAGATTTAAATTCTTAAATGGTTTGAAATAAATTACAAATGATCAAATTTACAATACAAATACAAATAAAATACAAATTTACAAGTGATCTGTAGAAATTATAGAGTTCTATTGCTATATTTTTCTTTTCGAAATAGTTCTCAGCGGCTTCAGTGGGTTGCTAATTCTCCAGAAGGTGTTTTTAAGAGTTTTTTTTTTTCTCTTTCTTCACCTAAATATTGGCATTCTGTGATATAGTGGGAGATTTAATCAGATATCATATTTCCACAAATCCTGCAGTGAATATTTTCCTTAAATACAAAAGATAAATCAATTCTGATTACAAAAGATATGAAAAGCATAGTGTTTATTCCAGAATTTCATGATAATAAATAATTTTGCTAACATCTTTTGCGTTAAAATAAAGAAATATTCAAATCCATATAAAACAATAATAACCTTTAATTTATAGAAATCTCAAATGCACTATCTCTCTATTAATAAATTAAAATAGATATGATAATTTTGAAAATAGAGCAATCCATAGATAAATCTTTAATTAAAAAGGCATATATTGGATCAAAAAATTATTTATTTTACCAATATTTCAGCTGGCTGAACGCCAACCTTTATCAAGGTGTTATAACACCTTGATAAAGGTTGGCGTTCAGCCAGCTGAAATATTGGTAAAATAAATAATTTTTTGATCCAATATATGCCTTTTTAATTAAAGATATAATAATGTTCAAAATAGACCGATTTTAAATAGAAAAAAAAAGTTTTATTAAATCGAAAAAGTCTATGGTATAATATTTTGGTCAAAATAACAAATGAAATATTTTCAATGAAAAATACATGTTACTTATTCATTGTGTGGAGTTATTAAATAGTGGATGTTATTCCATCCACATATTGAAGAAATAGCACAAATACAATTTTATTATATTAAGTACAATTTTATTTTATATTTAAAAATAAATTATATTTTCACTAATTTATAGGATCAATCACTTTCATTCTGCCAACACCTGAAACACAACATAAAGTTAGTAAAGCCGTGCTTCTACTCAATTGAAATCATTTTAAAGATTTTTTTACTAGGAATTATTAACTTATAAATATGTGTATAAATAGTTTTCTAGAGAAATGTTATGGAATTTATGCTTTTGAGAAATATTTTGGCCAATCACGCAGGGACATTATTCAAATATGTCAGAAAAGCATTTATGAAAATTTCGTATAAATTCCAACCTGAAGGCAGGTTTTGGGCTTAGGCCCTCATTAGTATAACTTCTGGGTAGAGAAGAGTAAAAGATGGCAAGGCGTTTTGGAACCTTCTTTAAAATTATGTAAGAATACCGAAATTCAATGTTTTCTTTTTTAGAGACAGAAAAAGACACTTGATTAAGGCCATTCATCTCTATGAAATTGCTAAAAGAAGCCACATTATAAATATTTTTTAAAAATACATGAGAATGTCTTCTTATTGGTTTACAGAAATGGTGAAATTAAACAGTTTTTTTTTTTTTTTCATGATCGCAGATTGAATTTAGTTACATATCTATATTAAATTAATACAATATAAAATTCATCTTTTTAAAATCTTTGTTTATATATGATCCTCAAAGGTCGGTCTAGTAAAAAACTACAGTATAAGACTTTCATTAAAAGTGAAACTCCGCCTTTGCCGGTCCCAAGCCCGGTTGAAAAAGGAGAGGGGAGCAGTAACAAGCTCAGTAAAAAACCTGGGCTCAGCTGGCCCGGCTGATAGTACTCTGTAAGGGCTCTAATCCAGGATACAGGATTAGCAGCGTTTGTACTCCATGTTAGGAGCGGCTGCAAATGGCGTCTGTTTCTCATATCAGAGGCGGTCATTTCTTTTGGAGCTAAGTCGGCCTGCCACTGAGTAGTGCTCCCAGTCTTAATGACAAAGGCAGACGCATTCTACTTCACCAGATATGATTGAGTGGATAAGAAAGAAGAAGAGTAAAACGTGAAACTATCCAAAATTTGGAATAACTTTCATCAGTTGGATCACATACAAAATGGGGGAGTCACCATGGGAGGTATAAATGCCCTGTACATCGATACAGAAGTTACAATGTTCTAATTCCATCCCAATGGCTGCAGCCATGTTATACTTCACTGTTGAAGATTGGATTGGTCATCTGCTAGATTCCAGGACAACCACGCCATCAAGTTCCGCCTGTCACATCACCGACATTGTCAATTCTCTAGAACATCGTGGTACAATACTGGTTATACAAATTTAATAGCATATGCACACCAACTGTTATGTTACAAATCAAATTGTCGCGTTGAGCTTTATATGACATTTCTTTTAATTATATCTATTTTACATATACATATTGTTATAGAAAGAAAAAAAGCATCAGATTGGAGAGAGAATGTTCTAGAACGTTTGAGAATAAGGTAGAAAAGCGAAAGACAAAGGATTGGCCAATCTAAAATGTTTGCGCAAGGCTTGGTGCTCGCGGCTTTCTGATTGGCTGACACCCCATGACCGTTCTGGAAAGATCTACCCGGGATATATAGGGAATAAGAGACTCATGCCGGAGGAAGAAATATAAAAGTGAGGTAAAGAGAACGAAACTACGTGGTTTACTCCAAGCAAGTTGCTGTCTCAAGAGGTCGGACTGCTGCTTACCGCCGACGCCGGTGTACTTCCTGAAGATTCTAGAAGGTTCAACGAACTTCTGTCTCCTGTTCTGCTCCTGCTTTCCTCACCGTGCTGCAGTTGGTGAGTTTGTAACTGCTGTTTTTTTATTGTTGTTTTATCTTTGCACTCTTTGTAATTATTTTATCAATTAGGCTTTAAAGTCCTAAAGATCATTTGTACCCACGGAAGTTATTCTTTGTCAGCCAACAACGCAAACATATTGTACAGTAAAACGGAGAAAGGTATTTATATGATAATCTCTCTGATATAGGAATCCTTTTATAATGATTTATGGTATTGATCTGTCTTCCGCAAGGAGTGCCCGTGTCTCAGTAGAAAGAAATAATATTCGATAATCATCATCACAATATGTCTGTTTGGTTGATAAAAGATAGCATGTAGGGTGATAATAATCCTTGATTTTTATGTTTTCATTTTGAATTTGTTCTAATACACAACAACAACTGCTTTATTAGGACATTTCCGCCCTGTAAGGACTCGCCATACATCATTTTCATGAAGAAAGGGGGGGGGGGAAACATAAACAAAGGAGAGAAGGGAAAATGAAAAGGAATTTATAATAAATTATAATAAATCAATTATCCCCAGAATGCTTTATTTATCTCCGCGACAATATACATTTGAATACGGCTAACCTACAATACGACGTATTTTACACACAACCATAGGCTAATACAAACAAATATATAATTTAGTAGGATTAAAGTCCCGACCTTCTATCATGCCCGGTGATGATGTACAAGGCCGTTCCACAGGCAGTCAGGATGGAAATGGTCAGCAGAGCCAGAACACAGCCCCAGGCAACGTAGCCATGGCCTTTGTACGTGATGCCGTCTATGAGAGGAACCAGTTGGTACTGAGCCCACTCCTCAGCAGTCATGTTCCTGTGACTCCAGTTGTTGCGTTAGAGCTCCACCAGCGGGGATACAAACATAGGAATTTGGGACTTTCATCTAGAAAGGGATTCAGACGTGGGGCATCAAACCCAGGGGGAGATATGGACATAGAAACATGGGTGTTCCACAAAGCAGTTTAACGAGAATGAAAACCTAAATCCCGCACTATGAGCAGGTCAGACATAAGAACATTTCAGTTTCAATGCCTGTAAGCCCGTACCCTCTTGTCATATTGAATCCTGTGAACCTAAAACAATAGTTTCCATATTTAATTCAATAATGATAAGAATATTTGAAATAATGAAAGCCTATCCTGACCAATAGCACATGTGCTACTGCCCTAAAAGCTTATGTCCATAGATTCTCAAATACCATTTCTAAGATTCCACTCTTGATTACAGCATATATAAGCAGAATAATCCAATACAGTATTAGAGTTCTACTGAAGCGGTCTGGTAGATTAAATTCGCGAAGCCACTGGGAGGTTTCACCACTTATGAGCCAAGCCTTCCCAATATTTTTTCATCGAGTAAGGACAGTAGAAGTTTGATTAATTTGTGAAAGAAACATTCGCGTCTTAGTGCTTTAATTTGATATATATATTATGAATAATTTGTTGTTGTTAGATAAAGGATTGATAAGATAAAGGGTTGAAGGTGCAGTCGTGTTAAAAGAAAGAAAATTATTTATCATCAAGTAGTTTTTATTTCAATTACTTGAAAATAAATATTACACTATAGTTATTTTCACAATTATATAGAATTTATAAAGTTAATCCTATATTAGTGATTCAAAAAGATAGATATGTTAACTTAGCATATTTACAACAAAACTGAAAGTAATTTTAAACACGATGATAAAAAGTAGAATTATCAATGAATAAAAATATAATATAGAAATATTTGAGATACAGACTGAATTACTGACCTGGCATTTTGCGGGCAGACAAGAGGGGTATTCCAGCGGAAGAAATGGCCGCAGTATCTGGAACGGTACTCGTACGTTGGAATACTCTGCAAACAAACATTCCATTTTATATATAATAAATATGCGACACTTTTAATTTTATTGATTTTTTCTGTTTTATAAGGAAGAGTGATATGCTTGTAGCATTTACACGGTAGGATCAAAAAGTTCATATATAAATCAATATATGAATATAATCATATACATATTATATATAGATATATTGTGAGCATACTTTAATTCGTGCGGTTTTTTTTATACATTGAAATTTTATTGTGAAACATTGGTTGAACATTCAATGTTCAAAGTATTTTTCGTCGCTAGATGCTACTTTTTCCCATCTTTCTGGCAACTGACGGACCCCATCGCTTAAAAAGGCCGGTTCTTTGGCGCTATCGATTCTTCGATCCATTTAGTAAATTCATCATGATTGGAGAAGTTATTATCTGCATTGTTCGGAAGAGATAATATTCGGAAAGAGCAATGTCTGGGCTATACGGTGGGTGGGATAGAACTTCCCATTTGAACGTTTCTAAGTACGTTTTAACGGGTGCTGCAGCATGTGAACGAGCTTTATCATCTATTATCACTTTGTCGTGTATGTTGACGTATTGCAGCCGTATTTATTGCAATACTCGGCTCAAACGCATCAATTGGTTTCGTTAGACCTCCCCTGTTATCCTTTCGTTCGGTTGTAGCAGCTCATAATATACCACTCCTTGCATAATCAGCATACACAGCATAATCTTCTCAACATGAATATTCGGCTTGGCCGTCGATAATATGGCACGTCCAGGGTATCCATACGTCGCCCGACGTTTTGGATAATCGTAATGGATCCAGTTTTCATCGCCAGTTACAATTCGATGCAAAACCCCCTTTCTATTTTTACGTTGGAGCAGTGAAACGTGAAAACGTGAAAAAACGACGTTCGATATCTCTTGGCTTCAGTTCATACAGAACCCAATTTCCTACCTTTCAGATCCTACAGTGAAGAAATATGTCTCCAGTGGCCCTGAATACCAGTTTCGTAAGAAACCATCCCAACAATCATCGGGAAAACTGCACCCTATACCACCAGCGTCTAAAATCGTTTGAACGAATAGACCTTTAGGGTAGTAGATTCTCCAAGTCCATAAACGGAAATATCTGAATCGTTGTTTGCACAGACTATTACTCAGGACATGTTGAAACAGCGGCGCAACCTCGAAGAACTGCTACAGAAATTGCAGATTTTTCTTTAAAAAGAATAGTGCTAAGACATGGAGCACCGAAAGTTATCATATCTGACCGAGGAATTTCTTTCTTGAACAAAAACTACTCAAACAAGTTTTAAAAAATTGCAATACAATACATAAGAAAACGACAAGTTACCATCCACAGACAAATGGCCGAACGGAAAGAATGAACCGCACACTTACAGATATGATGTCAATGATATATTAAAGAGAAACACAAAAATTGGGACGAGATTCTCCCGTTTGTGACTTTCGCCTACAATTCCTCTGTACAAGAGACGACCGGCTATTCCTCATATTTCCTTATTCACAGAAGAGAACCATTGACATTTCTGGATTCGACATTTAACTTACCGGATGTTCTGCTTAAACCTGGATACTTTGATGACTGCATTTCAAATCTACTAACTATAGTTGAAGAATCAAAAAAGATTTCAATGGCTATAACATTGGCACGGAAAATAAAGCAAAGCAAATGTACGATAAATATCACAGAGAACTTTTCACCAGGCAACCTAGTACTGATTTGAACGACGATGAGAAAAGTTAGAAGAGCGGATAAACTACAGAAAAATTACATGGGACCATTCAAAAAATTAGGAAGACATCACCAGTAAATTATGAAGTAAAAGAAGTCACGGAAAGAGGCGCCAAAATTGTACATGTATCAAGAATGCACCGAACACCAGACTTGAAGACTTTTCAAGGGGAAGAGTAATATAGAGCAGAGAGTTTGGCAGCACATTCTATTTTTTCTATTTTCAATTTGCCCAACTTAAATTTGACTTTAATCCCTTTATTCATTTTTTATATATAGGTACCATCTTATTTTTTTGCTATAAATACCATCTTCATAATCATATTAGTTATTTATTTCTCGACTTGTCCGGTGGACGGGTGTTATCTGAAAAAAATAAACCTTTATTGCCTGTTGTCTCCATGTTTCCTCGCGGTACCCCAGAACGTAATCGCAACGATACAATTCTAATCCTTATGTAATCTTTTTACTATTATATCTCTGGATACTATACCATTCTCTCACTCTCCATAGTTATTACATATTGTCATTTTAGAACTACCAATGCATATCTCAACACACCTATACCTTTTTCTTTATTTTTAAAATACAAGGAATTTTTCCCTTCTTTATAACGCATTCGCGATATCTTATAATACAATTGAAAAAAAAAATTATAGTCATTTTTTTTGTAATTTACCAAGTAGCAAACCATTTTAAACTGCTGTTATATTGTTGCACCAGGCTGCGGTTTTATTGTTGCACCAGGCTGCGGTTTGGCAGATTCTTCAGTCTTGATTCTCTCCTCAAACGCTTCTTGCATCTTTCCAGAACGTGTCTCAACCATCCTACAAGGTTAAACTAAGCAATAATAAGACAACTATTTTTAGGTAACACCTAGAATATCTCTTTATTTATCACATCAAAGTTTAAAGCAGGTGGTATATTCAGTGTATCAAAATACAAATTATTTTATAGTACATAATATTAATAATAATATTCTGTTTTATAAAAATAAATAAATATAAAATTTAGATTTTAAATATATGGAAAATAATATTATAAATAATTTTTAAAATATGCGCATTAATCATGATGCAACAATATAAACATTTTTTTTTATATAGAAAGAAGTTCATCAGAAGACTTCTAGTGTAGATATACGCACCTGGTATTCCATTTGAAGGTCGCACACCAACATGATGTGTACGTGATGGTAGGTGAGCCGCTGGTCGTAGCATTCTGCGTTGGATTCCAGAACTAACGTGATAGGTCTTTCGCCGGCTGGAGACACAGACAAACTTAATGGACAGTCGAGGTTGGTTGTCACAATATCTGCCGAAACATTTTAGGATCACCTAATCATAAGAAGCCCGCATTAATTGTATTAGAAAATATATTCTTAGGCAAATCTTGTATTAGAAAGTAATAAGGGTTTCAAGACAAAATGGCTTGTGAAGACCCATTTTGCAACACAACGTTGATTTATATATTGTTACACACGCATCCTTATTTGTATTTAAACTCAAAATGATGACATCAAAATATAAACATCAAAAGAGTGGTCTGGTGACAGCTACGAGGGAAAGCCAAGGACATGACACGCCAAGGAAAGGGCCCCCTTCTGGAGCTTTTTATAGGCGACCCCTCCCCAGTCAATACAGCAGTGTCATCTCAGAGTGTGATATGGTATGTCCATCTACGCAGGCCGGTTCTGTCTCTCTCTCCTTGCCTAGGTGTTAGGCATTCAGGTTTGTGTCATGACCTCCACCTCTTTTCCTGAGCTGTCTCCGACCCGCTCGGTGCTAACATTTAGCCCTGCCTCTGCTTATTGGGGTTCACGTGTGGGAAAACCTCAACACTTCGCCTCACGAACGATTGCCAGTTTATTCACACGTCGGTTTACTCGGGTTACAATAGTAGACCGGTTTAAGTCGACAGGATCATTTTCAATATGACATATATGTGGTAATTTGAACAAACAATCTCATATTGGTGTATAATATAACAAGATTGTCTTGTGTGTATAATAAAAACAGCTCTGTAAATAATTATACGCATAATTGACATGTATCATTGCATAACAATATGTAATGTACTCTGTTCAAACTGAGGATAATGAAATGAAGCTGTTTAATAGAATAATAGTTGAGCTAAATAGCAGAGATTGAGATGCAGAAGTCTAACAACATGTTGGAACGAGGCTTAGAGATGTAGGAAGTTTCCAGGAAGTCGTTAAGAGTGTACAATGACCTCTCTTACATGATCCACGCCCTTATTGCATCCGCTGTAGGCCCAGTACTTCATCTTCGGCAGGATATATAAGGTTATCTAAAGCCGGAAATGTACAGTCACTTCTCAGTCCGCGGAAGCCCTCGTCAATTGTCTCCAAGGTTCCAGCATGCCGCTGTAGACCAGTAAGAACTCTTCGTAACTCTCCATCTTTCTCTTCTAGCTCGACTTTTTCTGTTCACGGAACTTTCCTAGTACAAATGTGTCCCTTCGTTTTTGTGTGTGGACAAATCCCAAATCTTCCATTCTGCCTCGACCACGCCTGCGTGTACTCTGTGAGAACTGCTGAAGGTCTTTACAAGGTGCAGGGAGGTATTGGAAAAACTCTCCACACCCTGATTGTTCCTCTCGGTTATCACAGGAGTGAGCGAAAAGTCTACAGGATTGACCCTCTCGGTTACCACAAATATATACAACGTTAATATGGACTTATGGAACCCCTTTATTTTTTATGCATATATTATGTCTGTCGACCTGTTGAGCACATGTCTCTAGTCGTCTCGCATCACGCATATATTATTATGCAATAAACAGAAATTGTCTTTTATTAATCCCCCACAGAGACAGCCTATATGATGTCCCCTCATATTTCACGATGTCAAGTCTCATACCAAAATTGATAACTTAAATTCACTACTTTTCATGACGTATCTTGCCATGGACAGGTTTCCTACCATGCTATTATTATATTTTTGAAACATATGTCTCCAGCAGATTCCTTTGCACTCAGCCTTGCCATTCATCCCAAATAGGTAGTTAGTGTGGAACTCCCTCGACGATATAGTCCCTGAAAATGAACACATCCTTTATTCCAAATCACGCTAATTTATAGGTTCATATATATAGATCAACTACTCAAAATTTCATTATATGTAACAGAACATTGAAGCGCCTTTTGGTTGTATAGCTATATTAATATACATAAATATATTTTAAAAGATTAATAACAAAGTTTCAAAGGAAAAACATTTATATACACGGTAGGATCAAAAGGTTCCCGAACTTTTAAAAAATAAAAATATAAAACAACTTTTGAAAAATGTAAAATTCAATTTTACTGTAAAGAACAAAGCCTAAACTATAATTTAATTTAGCAACGCCAGTGAATGCGCGTCGGTTTCTGCAATGTCATTGTTTAAGCAAAGGGCAAATATTAAATTTTGTGTAAAATTAAAAAGGTCTTTCACAGAGACATTAGCATTAATGAATGAAGCTTATGAAGACGAAAAATTGTCGCGAACGCAAGTTTATTTCTGGTATAAACGTTTTATACTATCGCACATGTGCAATAGAATATAAGAATACTTGTATATTTATTCAAAAATAAATATAAATAATAAATGATCCATAAGGTATAATATTTATCTACCTTTACTAAATTAATGTTACAAATAATAAATTTGAGCCGCATACTTACTTTTTCATGAGAGAGCTGAGATCGAAAGCCAACTTGTCTTTTAGGTCGTAGACGTGATTCTTTGAACTCGCGAGCGGGCTGCATCACAAAGCGAGGTAGGCGTGTAACGTTCAAGGGATTTTTACTTACACAGGTGATAGTAGGCAGGCCGCCGGTGTTTTCCATATCACATCGATGACACAGTTTTCAAGTCGATTGCGGCTGTGCACATCGCAAAAAACATCATCAGTAATATAAACAGCCATTTCCTCAACAAAGTGTTGTTTTATTCCAATTCGACATAAATGAATAATTAAAGGATGTCCTAATTACTATGTTACTATTCAATAACGAGAATTTTAAAGGGGCATGTTAATGCACCGTAATCCATGAATAATTCAGGAACAAATGATTTTTAACAGAAATATTGTACATGTAAAACATTTTTGCAGATTAATTTTGAATTAAAAAAAAACTACTTAATTTTATTGGAACGCTTTTATTTATAAATTAATTCTTTTTAGTATTGTTTTACTTGAATAATTCTCTAATATCTCGCATATTTTCATTCAAAAATATTCCTTAAAACTTTTTTTAAATCTGTAAATTGCTTTTCTCGAATGCACACAATACTTTTACAACTGATTTCATTTAACTAAATTTGCACACCAACCCTTTGTACATATATCAATTGTGTTGATATATATATATATTTTTATCTTTTCATCTAACTAACTTGCATACTAATTCTGTACATATTTAAATATCTTTCTTTCTTTTCTTTCAAAATTTTGTTTATGTTTAAAATGCAAGTGTCCCTAGGGGACATAGCGCTCTAAGTCGAAATGAATAAATGAAGTACGAGACATTAAAACCCCACTTATCCTGATCATTATTGTCTACACTCTGGAGAATCTGTGTAAGAACATTGGTGTCTTAATAAAGGCTTTATGTGTATGTACAGAATCGGAAAAAGAGCTTTTTTAAATTACAGAATCCCGAATTTTTAAGGTGAAATAATAAAGAAAATTACTGACATTCCTGCAAACTTGGGGCGCTCGGTGGTAGGGGTTGCAGGAATAGGTGATTCTGATGGAAGCCTTCTTCTCCTTATCCTTGCAGTAGTCGTGGCCATGACCGTATTCCATTTACCAGGCCCATGTATCTGTAACTACAACAACCAATGAACGTACTGGTATAACGCCAACCTAAGTATATTGAGAAAAATATGCTTTCAAACGCCTTTTATAGACTCTATCGATGTTGTCTGTTATATGTTAGCTATAGTATTGTCCACCTAACCCTCTACAACTGAAAACTATATATTTGATTTTTTTATGTATTTCGGTTCATCTCTATCATATGTATGTTGCACGCCTTTGCGGAAACAGTGGCATGAAGAAGCGTGACCGCGTGAAAGCTTGCCTCCTAATTTCTGAATAAAGAAACTCTGCAAATATTTTTATATTTATTTAATTCAATTATAGTATATATGATGACAACGCCAATACAATATAATTAGTAAATATTTTTCGTAAGAATATTTTCACAGGGTCAACAAATTGATCTCCACGACAAATCCAGGCCTAAAAAGTCTGTAACGCCGTCAACCAATGAACGTAATGGTATAACGCCAATATATGTATATGGAGCAAAATATACCTTCAAACGTTTTTCTATAGACTTTATCGATATTGTCTGTTATACCTCAGATATATAACATAAGATGACAACACCAATACAATATAATTTGTAAATATTTTTAGCTAAGTCGGCCTGCCACTGAGTAGTGCCCCCAGTCTTAATGACAAAGGCAGATGCATTCTACTCCACCCAGTCATGATGGTTGTCAACTTTACAAGCTTGATACCGTAATATGATTGAGTGGAGATAAGGAAGAAGAAGTAAATATTTTTCGTAAGAAAATTCTCACAAGGTCAACAAATTGATCTCCACGACAAATCGAAGATTGAAAATTGAATTATTTACAAAATATTTACACCATATAGAGCCACCATATGTTTTTATTTTCAGATTCTCAGCTCAGCGTGAAAATTTACATTTGAGTCTTCGAGATAAAGTAATTTAAAGTTCTTACAGATTAAATGGTGAAATTGATGGAAGGTTTATATTTCATAAATTATATGTTCTTTTGGATTGCTGACTCTCAGGACGAGGTTTAGAATGCCAGACCCGTATGTCTCTCTTTGATCAACTTTTAACTTCTGGATTTCATTTCTTATGTTATTTAAGTATTAATTCAAAATTAAAAACCAATGCACACAATATAGAATTAGAATTAAAGAAAGTGTTGAAAGGGTTCTCCATTGATGTGAGAGCCTTTTTATTTCTGTATACTGTAATGTACGTGATT
The DNA here is from genome assembly GCA_030710605.1 of Cordylochernes scorpioides. Lineage (NCBI taxonomy): Eukaryota > Metazoa > Arthropoda > Arachnida > Pseudoscorpiones > Chernetidae > Cordylochernes > Cordylochernes scorpioides. The sequence goes on from CP092867.1 coordinate 107,741,486, forward strand.
TTAAAATTAATAATTACATTTTTAGACAGAATATTTCTGGAATCACACATTTATACCTTTATTCAAAACTAGCCGAATGACCCGGGCAACGCCCGGCTTTTACCCGATTAAATGTTTTATTCAAATACTATTCGTAACAATTATAAATTGGAGCCGTGGATGTCACTCTTGTGAAACGTTCCGCTCCAAACTTTACATGTACATTAGGTCAGCTGGTATTACCCCTCATTTTCACCGCTAGAGGCGCGAGCGAAAGAGCAAATTTGCAAATAACACGACGGATATTCGGGATAGAGACCTGAAATTTTCACAGAGTTTTTCCAGATTCTACTTTATATACTGTTAAAATATGTTGTGTATATGTTAAATAAGCCGAAATAGCTCAGTTAGGAGAGCGTTAGACTGAATATCTAAAGGTCCCTGGTTCGATCCCGGGTTTCGGAATCTTTTTTTAATTTTTAAATTTCTACTTACCGTAACTTGACACGTGACCAAAATCTATCCGTGACAAAACTTAAGGAAGTTGTACCTTATAGCATATATATATCGGGATTCAGAAAATATCTCTCAGAGTTATTTTCTGAATCCCGATATATATATATGCTATAAGGTACAACTTCCTTAAGTTTTGTCTATCAGTGTTATTATACAAAATACCTTTTGTAGATATATTTTCTTTCTTTTGTACACTCTTCTTCACCGCTAGACAACAGACAATAAATAATGTTGTAGATCTATATCAATTTGTAAATAGCAGAGAAAATTATCATAAGTTTAATTATTTTTGTAAATATATTCATGATTTTCTTTCAAACCTGAAAGGTTCAGGTTCCTAATAAATATATATTTTTTCTCTTTTATTTCGATTACCTTTTTTTTGTAAAAATTTTATAACTGTTTCTGTTTAAAAAATGTAAATCGACGCAATTATCCCTAGCCGGGATATCGCGTTTGTGTGTTGAATTAAATAAATAAACACAGTCCTTTTTCTCGTTTTTTTTTTTTCTCTCTTTCTCATTGTTAACATCATATGACTATTCTATTCACGACCTAAATTTATTGTATATATATATATATACTAGCCGAATCACCCGGGCAACGCCCGTGTTTTACCCGATTGAATGTTTTTATTCAAATACTATTTGTTACAATTATAAATTGGCGCCTTAAATAAATGCATATATTAGTTAATAACTATAGCCTATGTGCTTTATCTATGTACTGTTGGCTTCCGTAGGCGTCTCTTACTGGGAAAAAGAAAGAGAGGATTCCATTTAGTTATTAACTAATATATGCATTTATTTAAGGAGCGACCCGCTCCAACACAATATTTACAAAAACCAAAAAGCGAGTGGGGGGGACATGATGGGGGGGGGGGGGCAAAGGTGGCGTGATCGTAGCCAACCAAAAGGAGAGCGCCATTCCAGAAAAAAAGGCAAACTGTGACAGAGATGAAGAATTAAGAACGCATGACGCTCGTAACTGTATATAGAATAGAGACAAATGTAAAGGCATACATATATGACAGCTCAAGTGTCCCTTGGGGGATATAGCGCTTTAAATTGAAATAAAATAAATCACACATTTATTTACACAGAATATCTACATCAGGCGCCCTATAAGATGTCTTATATGTAAACACAATATGTTTTGTTAAAAGCAATGTGAAAATGTGGCAATATGACAATGTGGCTTTTGCGGCTATTTCCAAGCAAGTACTTACTATCAAGTCTGTAGATCTGGTCCCAGTCTTTCCCCAGGGAATAATAGGTAGAGGTCGATTTTTGGTAGACCATGGCCATGGAGTCTCCGGAGACCTTGTCGGGATCGTTGAGGGCTCCACATATGTTGATGTGGTACCTATGCTCACAATGTAGGACAAACGGTCTCGCCCACATCGATTCCACACATGAAGGTAGATCATAAAACATATAATCTATAATACAATATAATGCGTCTTATAATTGTGAAACGACGTTGACAATTATCCCACAAATGTTTCTTTTGAACGAAAAATCGAAATTTATTTTAAGGAGAAATCCCTGGACACTTTATTTTTCCATTTATCATATTCTTCACAATTCATACTTCATCCCTGAGGTTAGAAATAATCGTTATTTCTCCTTAAAATAAATTTCGATTTTTCGTTCAAAAGAAACATTTGCGGGATAATTGTCAAACGTCGTTCTACATATAATCTTATTAAGAAAAAGGGCATCTCCTGATCGTTCCACTAAAAGTTGCTAATGGCTTACGCCATCTGTAGGAATAAATATCCACTAATCGTTGATTTTTAACTATTACAGAATGGGCTAAATACCATTTCTTGAAATATTCAAGAAAGGAGTATCACATACCCGTTTCGACACCACAGCGTGGTGCAAGCTGTACCTCAACGACCAAAATAAACTGTTCTTCGGAGCATCCTGTAAAATAATGAAACAGGTATTTAGGCCGGAAGGGTGTGAGAATGCAAATCTATGTGAAATATAATACAGAAGTGAAATTGTACTGAGATCTCAGGTTAAAATATTAATATAAAAAATTATCTGACAGATGGCAAGAGCCAATAGATACTCTTAGTTCCACGATCAGGAGATGCCTTTTAGAAAATCTTTTATTTAACTAGCTTCCATGTCTGTCTGTTTGTCCATCCACAACTCTTGCTTGATGTGGTTGTTGGTATGATAACTCTTACCCTCCATCAATAGGAAACGCAGCTAAATACTCCAATCTATTTTCCAGGCCTATAACTACCATCGCAAAATTGAAGAGGAGTGGACTTCAGGAATTGGTTTAACCATAGAGATAAGCCCCACACTGCCATTCTTACCCTTTCCCATGACTAATATTTCCTTTGTTTTAGCATTATTAATGGCGTAATTGACTCGTAAAGTAAAAGTGGTCAGGAATGGACTAAATTTCAAATTGCCTTTCAAATTCTTTAATTTAATTTTTATATGCTTCCAGACACAATAGAATATTGAGTTATTTTATACTCGCTCGGTCCAACTAACAATGTATGTGTAAAATATCAGAATTCTGGGATGTCGGTGAGGCCGGAAATAAAGTCAGTTGCGACTTATTATTTTCAGCAATTGTTCAAAGGGCCAAAGTGGTGACTTAATATTTTCAGCGATTGTTCAAGAGGTCAGGTGGCGACTTAATATTTTATCGGTTGTTTAAGAGGTCAGGTGGAGGCATGATATTTTCAGCAATTGTTCAAAGGGCCAAAGTGGCGACTTGATATTTCCAGCGATTGTCCAAGAGATCATGTGGCAACTTGATATTTTCAGCGATTGTTCAAGAGGTCAAAGTGGCAACTTGATATTTTCAGCGATTGTTCGAAAGGTCAAAGTGGCGACTTGATATTTTAAGTAATTGTTCAAGAGGCCAAAGTGGCGACTTGATATTTTCAGCGATTGTTTAAAAGGCCAAAGTGGCGACTTGATATTTTCAGCGATTGTTCAAGAGGTCAAAGTAGCGACTTGATATTTTATCGATTGTTCAAGAGGTCAAAGTGGCGACTTGATATTTTAAGTAAATGTTCAAGAAGCCAAAGTGGTGACTTGATATTTTCAGCGATCGTTCAAAAGGCCAAAGTGGCGACTTGCTATTTTCAGCGATTGTTTAAAAGGTCAGGTGACGACTTGATATTTTCAGTGATTGTTCAAGAGGCCAAAGTGGCAACTTGATATTTTCAGCGATTGTTCAAGAGGTCAAGTGGCGACTTGATATTTTCAGCGATTGTTCAAGAGGTCAAAGTGGCGACTTGATATTTCCAGCGATTGTTAAAGAGGCCAAAGTGGCAACTTGATATTTTCAGCGATTGTTCAAGAGGTCAAAGTGGCGACTTGATATTTTCAGCGATTGTTCAAGAGGCCAAAGTGGCAACTTGATATTTTCAGCGATTGTTAAAGAGGCCAAAGTGGCAACTTGATATTTTCAGCGATTGTTCAAGAGGTCAAAGTGGCGACTTGATATTTTCAGCGATTGTTCAAGAGGCCAAAGTGGCGACTTGATATTTTAAGCGATTTTTCAAGAGGTCAGGTGGCAACTTGATATTTTCTGCGATTGTTCATGAGGCCAAAGTGGCGACTTGATATTTCAGCGATTGTTTAAAAGGTCAAAGTGGAAACTTGATATTTTCAGCGATTGTTCAAGAGGTCAAAGTGGCATATTGATATTTTTAGCGATTGTTCAAGACGACAAAGTGGCGACTTGATATTTTAAGCGATTGTTTAAAAGGTCAAAGTGGCAACTTGATATTTTCAGCGATTGTTCAAGAGGTCAAAGTGACAAATTGATATTTTCAGCGATTGTTCAAGAGGTCAGGTGGCAACTTGATATTTTCAGCGATTGTTCAAGAGGTCAGGTGGCGACTTGATATTTTCAGCGATTGTTCAAGAGGTCAAAGTGGCAAATTGATATTTTCAGCGATTGTTCAAAGAGGTCAAGTGGCGACTTGATATTTTCAGTGATTGTTCAAGAGGCCAAAGTGACAACTTGATATTTAAGCGATTGTTCAAGAGGTCAAAGTGGCAAATTGATATTTTCAGCGATTGTTCAAGAGGTCAGGTGGCAACTTGATATTTTCAGCCATTGTTCAAGAGGCCAAAGTGGCAACTTGATATTTTCAGCAATTGTTCAAGAGGCCAAAGTGGCGACTTGATATTTTCAGTGATTGTTCAAGAGGCCAAAGTGGCGACTTGATATTTCAAGCGATTGTTTAAAAGGTCAAAGTGACAACTTGATATTTTCAGCGATTGTTCAAGAGGTCAAAGTGGCAAATTGATATTTTCAGCGATTGTTCAAGAGGTCAGGTGGCAACTTGATATTTTCAGCGATTGTTCAAGAGGCCAAAGTGGCAACTTGATATTTTCAGCAATTGTTCAAGAGGCCAAAGTGGCGACTTGATATTTTCAGTGATTGTTCAAGAGGCCAAAGTGGCGACTTGATATTTCAAGCGATTGTTTAAAAGGTCAAAGTGGCAACTTGATATTTTCAGCGATTGTTCAAAAGTCAAAGTGGCGACTTGATATTTTCAGCGATTGTTCAAGAGGTCAGGTGGCGACTTGATATTTTCAGCAATTGTCCAAGAGGTCAAAGTGGCGACTTGATATTTTCAGCGAATGTCCAAGAGGTCGGGTGGCAACTTGATATTTTCAGCGATTGTTCAAGAAGTTAAAGTGGCGGCTTGATATTTTCAGCGAATGTTCAAGAGGCCAAAGTGGTAACTTGATATTTTCAACAATTGTCCAAGAGGTCAAAGTGGCGGCTTGATATTTTCAACGATTGTTCAAGAGATCAATGTGGCGGCTTGATATTTTCAGCAATTACTCAGGAGGTAAAAGGGCAACTTGATATTTTCAGCGATTACTAAGAGGTAAAAGGGTGACTTGATATTTTAAGCAATTGTTCAAGAGGTTAAAGTGCCGTTTCTGTGGCGCAATGAGTGGCTGGCTACTATGATATCATGGATGCTTGACCTTCTAAGCTGGTCTTTATTTAACCAATATTAAAGCCTTCTAGATTTTCCCACATGGGAATTTTCAAATTGTCTCAGACTGCCAATTGAATCTTTTTATCAATTGGCACTCTCGGCCCCGGAGAACCCATCTCCTTGCAGTTATAATATGTAACCTACATTGAATATCCAATGAACAACTCCGCTGTGTCAAAAGTCACAGCTGAATTCCGTAAAATGAACTAGAAGATCAAGCAACAAATTCTGATTCACATTCTAACTTACCCCTATCTCTGTCGCACAATATCCACAAAACTTGCCCGTAATAAAAGAACTTATCTTACACAGAATCTAAGGACAGACCTATACATTATGGATTACGCATCTAGCAATCTAAGAAAATGTATAGCCACGCCAAAATCATGATATCTCCATGCTACCGAGAATCCAACATGAGTGCACTTCGACAACCATCTTAAATGGTCATAGCTAGGTACAAGCATGCTACACAAAACATTTGTAAGAAGATCGAAGAATTTCTTCTGTGTGATCACGCTTGGTCCATCTGGACATAATAAGTCGTCCATTTAACCACAGTTTGAAGTACGCCATCAAGAGCTTTCGGGACCAAGATTTCAGGATATGGGCGATTCCGTACATTAATTCCCGGCTACATGGATAGTGGTTACGTATTTTTGCCTGAACAAGCCAACGGAAATTTCGTCCAAGATCGTCATTTTCAATACCTTGAGGCTGAGAACATTTCTTTTGTAGAAGATAATGGCAACTCAGCCAACGTACAGAAAGTTAATTAAATAAAAGACTTTTATCATACTTAAAATGGCTTGTATACTAAAAGTAACAGGAAAGCCAAAACGTTAATCGACTCATCGATCTAGTATTGATCGCTCAAAGTGGGTGATGATATTGTGATTTCTGTGTCATCCTGAAGTTTGCCTTTCCTAATTTTCCACGTGGCATTTTGGTGGAGATGCTGAGTAAATTAGGGAAGACAAACTGAAGATCGCCGAGAATAATTTGAAGCCATGGGTGCTGTAATCTACATTTTAGAGACTGGCTCCAGGATTCCATCGCCGTGTCAAAGCTAAGACTTCCCTACAAGATGACGGTGTCCCTATAAACGACGAAACGACGACAAAGCCGCCCTTCACGCCGCAAGAAAAAGGACACAAAGGTTTTAGGGACAAAATTCCAAGACTTTGATGGAACCCTTGACAGAAGCAACTCAGAACCATGTCAGTAACTACAATATTTGCAAGCTGTGGGTCACAGCTCCCATAGGGAAGGAGCTATGTTGCGAAGTATTTATTATTTTACAAGCATTTATTATTTTACACTAGTATTAACAGAATATCATTTTTTTAATGTTTATATTTTACTACTCTGTAAACTTCCCTCATTCCTTATTTTTTGTTTATTCTTCATAGTTTGTTCTTGCCTTAAATAAATTGCTGTCTCATCCTGAAGTTTTTGTCTTCTCTAATTTTCTACGTGGTAATATTCTGAAGCTGCGATAGACAGCTAGAGCAAACACGGCGATGTTCAGTGACAAGACCTGTTTGAAACAAAATGAATATGTAATAAGTCTTAATTATGCTTTAAAATAATCTAGTTGCTATTTTATTCATTTAGTATTATCACAGGGGGGTCGGTGGAAGGCTAGTTAAACCGTTTGGTTTTCGACCACTACGACCCGGGTTCGATTCCCGCATTAGACACTTTTTTCTGATAAAAAAAAATGCTCCAATGGCCCCCGTTTCTTGCAAAAGTCCAACCCCACCAGCGAGTGCAAGTAACCAAACGGGGCTCTGGCACATTTGTAAGTGCAAAGTCGAACTGCTTTTCACATGTGTAGACATGTGGTGTACTTACAGTAAAAGTTGTCGCTTACTACCCAGAGATAAGAAAGAAGAAGAGATTATTATCACTCTCAATATATTACTTCAAAATATGTCCAGATTTTACCGAAATTCCAAACATTTGGACTATTGACACTACAAATGTTTGGAAAAAAGTTTTTTTTTTCCTTGGATAAAAAATTTAAAAACAAAGATTTTTTCAATGAAAACGCAAAATACATATTATTTTTTCAGATAACTTTTTGTTCAAATAAAATTTTTATAGGTCTAAAACTATAAAAGTACAATTTTTATCCAAATATCATTTAATATTATATACTTATGATCAAGGAAGGGTTCATGAAGAATTTTAAAATTCATAATAGGAAAATAAAAGATTAATAAAAGAAATTTGTTCATCATATTTTTATTTCATGGAAATTTGTCCGGGAGATATTGATCTATAAAATCACAGAGCGCCTCTCACGTCAAAATTAGACCGTCGCCGCAAACCGGCGGTCTCGGGTCGGTGACAAAGCCACAACACCAGCTTTGGCAAACTGTGATGGGCCCACCTGGAGACCATGGTTTCGGGCTAATGACCCTCTTCAGCCCAGGGCGGACTTTATTCCATGAATCCACAAAGTTCTAATGGAATCTTCATAATTTTCTAAAGTGGTGTTTAGCTGGCAAAGTGTCTAGGCCAAATCTATGTCCAAAATAGCGACCCGAGGCCGCTAGTTTGAGGCGACGGTCAATAGATGGTGTCTAGTTTTGACAGGAGAGGTGACCTTTACATTTATAGACCATTATTTCAGCTATTAGTTTTCCCTAATTTGAGTTTTTTATGGTCCTTTGAACCTCAGGCATACAGACTTCGGTCTAGGTTTCCCTCTATCGAATGGTCCATTGAACCTCGAATTAGTGAACACTTAGTGAATATAACTATATACAATACCCAGACTACTGGAATATAATTAAAATTTTGTTAGCGTCCTGTTTCTTTTTATTTATAAATTACATTATCTCCCAGTTACAGGGAGATAAAGTCCTAAACTATTTAGAAAGCATATATGATACCTGTTATGTTCTTTATCCATGAATTCCCAGTCTCCATCGTCCTTAGACAGGTCCCTCAGATCCATGATTCCAGGCTGGCAGGTAGACTCGAGGGTGGGGCATACATAGGCCGTTCGCCATTCGAACAAGGTCTGGCACGTCAGTTCCTGTACACACAACCTTGGTGTGATAGAGGCCCACAGTCAATTCATAACTTTCTATATAAATAAATTTTAGCAATGTGAGTCTGCTTTTTTTTTCTTTCATTGATAAATACACAACATTTGATTTCTCTGTTGCCAACAGCGTTAGGTTACTCGATATAATTCATCCATAGACATTCCTTTAATCCAAACTTCTCCCGCCAGCCCAAGACATACCGAACACATTGCACCATTCCTTATTCTAAAGCCAATACTGCGATAGTTCATAAGTTAGGTAAATATGATGTAGTCACCTATTTTAGCACCAATGCCAATCTCGGTTCTTTGCAGAGAAACCCAATTACCAAAAATATTATTTCCAATCCCCTATCTAAATAAAATGCAATATATTCTGTCAAATGTATAAATGTAATGCCACATATGTAGATGAAACCAGTAGGACAATAGAGACCAGACTAACAGAACACGAGAGAAACATAAGATACAAAGACAATAGATCCTTAATATATCAACACACCTGCACCACTGGACACACATTCAATCTCAAACAAGCAATACCCCATTACCACGACATAAAAAGCAAGCAACAAAGATTATTCCTGGAAGCATTGGTATCATCAAAAATAAATAGCAACAATAGAGAAATAGACCTCCCAACCCAATATAACATTATCCCTGACAAATTATCTATATAATTGTTTGTGTATATATATTTCATCCCAGTATAATATCTAATATTTTAGCTGTAAACAGTCTGATACACGTCCACACATGCCAATAACACATTTTAAAAATTATTTTTGTATAAAGATTATTCAGATATTGTACATAAAGTATTTACCCGTTGAAGAGCAGAAAGTTTGCAAAACCAAAATTAAAAGAAACTTTTTAACCTGAATTTTATTGTTCCTTTTTCAAATAATTTCTGGGTAACTTGGCTCACATATAAATATTTTGTGTTAAAAATATAATAATAATCAGTAAATAGTATTCTAATGTGATATGTAATATTATATTAAAAAGACCTTCATTTAAGAGAAAATTTCGAGCTAAAAGAGCTGACTTACTGAGAAACAGGGGCCATTTTCCAATAGAACAATGCCAGACCACATAATGCCAGAGTAGTGTTGAAACTATTCTTCTTACAGTTAAAATTATTTCCCCCATAACCCTTATTTTTGGGTTTCTAACAAGTTACCATCATCACTACCAATATTATGATACCATAGTAATAATATTATGATTAATTAATAATCCACTAAACCTATTTCCGACAACCCGCTCTCTCCCTTTCCAGGAAAACTAATAATTTTTACCTTTGTTTGCTATTGGTCATTTTTAATTGACATTTTATTTGAAGGGCATACACCTAGTTTGTAGTCAAGTATATTTCACAAACATTTTTAAAATTTCACATTAAAGTTTTCGTGCTCAATCTTTGACGTGGAGTATAAATACATATATGAAGGAGAGGCTTAATGGATGTTTACTCTTAGCAACCATGTTGAATAAATTAATTAAAAACTCCCAATGTTAGTAGAAATGAATTCTACTTTAGATTATATACATGTTATATAAAAATATGTTTTTCAAATATATTTCATAGATAAAATACTCTGCTAAATCGACCACCAGAGGTCGCCGTTTTCACTATAAAAACTCGTTGTTGTTGTTCCCTGTTGGCCTCAAAAATCATAACTTTTGGTTAGTAGCCCGTAAAACCATATTTTCTCTCCCCGTTGGCCGGCTCAAAACTTTTGTACATTATGTAAATAATCTTTTGTTTTTCCTTTGTTCTACTCGCCTTAAGCCAGGCAGTACTTTAATCAAATTATGTTTTTTATATATATATTCCTTAGCTCAAATAAAGAAATCTCTGAACAGGACTTTATATTTTCAAGATTATTATTCAACCACGACTGCACCACCATAGCTTAATTCTCAAGATAACCAAAATCAAGATAATCACAACAATTCCAAAATCAACAGAAAATCTCATTTCTATTCATATATATTATAATATGAACGTACGACCCATTTTGGTGTAATATAACAAGATTGTATGATGTAAAACGTGCTATATAATAGAAACACCTCTGCAACTATAAATACCCATGTTATACATGTATCATTGCATCACAATATGTAATGTACTCTGTACAAACTGGAGATAATAAAATAAAACTGTGTAATAGAAGAAGAGTTGAGTTAAATAGCAGAGAGTGAGATATAGAAGTTCAACAAAGTGTAAGAACGAGGCTTAAAGATGTCGGAAGTTTCCAGAAGGTCGTAAAGTGAGCACATTGACCTCTACTTCTTGATTCTCCCTGTTATTACGCCAGACGAATGCCCAGTTCTCCGCATATGATGCTATAAAAACCCTAAGATCCTGGAAATAGCCACTTCCAAGTCCACGGAAGCGTTTGTCAGTCACTCCCTTGACCAAGCCACCATAGAACAGTAAACCATCTTCTTCTTAACCCTCTCCATCTCCTGCTGCTCATCTTAACTCTTTCTGTTCACAGAACTTTCCTAGTACAACCGTGTCTATTCGTTTTTTTGTGTGGACAATTCCAAGTCTTCCATTTTGCCTCGACCATGACTGCCTGTACTCTGTGAGAGCTGTGAAAGGTCTTCCAAGTAACAGAGAGGTATTGGAAAGCTTTCCACATATATATATGAAAATATAGAAAAAATAAACAATAAAAAGGTCAGGTGTTGATATCTATATATATAAAAATGAATGTTTGTATGTTTGTCTGTTGGTCTGTATGTCCGGTATACAAATTCGCAGTAGTTTACTAATTCAAACCAAAATTTCCATACATAGGTAAAAAAAAAAACGAGGATGACGATAGGCTATTTTAAAAAATATATAAATCAATTATTAAAACTATATATTCAAATTATTCTAAATAGCTCACGAGCAGCGCCCTCTAGAACGGGGTGGATCTGATGGCGGGGCGCGCCCATTGGCCGCCTGCGAGCACGTGGCTTCCCTGTGCACGCGCATGCGCCGGGAAGCCACTTGCTCGCCGGCAGCCGACGGGAGCAGTCACTTGCTCGCCGGGAGTCAACGGGCGCAGACATTTACTCGCTGGCAGCCAACGGGCACATGTTTAATGTGTTTGAATAATACATTTAATCATGTAAACCCGGGCGTTGCCCGGGTCATTCGTCTAGTAGACAAATAAAGCACATAGGCTATAGGTATTAACTAATATATGCATTTATTTAAGGCGCCAATTTATAATTGTAACAAATAGTATTTGAATAAAAACATTCAATCTGGTAAAACACGGGCGTTGCCCGGGTCATTCGGCTAGTTAAAAATAAAAATGGCATATCCTGACCAGGAGCACATTTATTTAAAGCGCCATCTGGTGGAAAAGAAATCAACTAAACATTCAGGGAACAGACTAAATCAATGTTTAGTTGATTTCTGTTCCATCAGATGGCGCTCTGCCTTCTGTAAAGTACATGGGCTCCTGGTAAGGATTTTTAGTTTTAATATATTTATATACAAGCCTTTATATAACCCAAAACAATTTATCTCGAAATGGAATTATTTGATTATTTTAGAGTAGGAAAATGATGGTAATAATAATAGCTCATTAACTCGTACCATCAAGACTACTATTTAGATTTTAATGTGAAATAATCACATAATAAATGAAACATTTGATGAAACAATATTCATTTTAAAATAATTCATTCGGGAAGAACTCAGGTAAAGCCTGTTAATTGGGGTTAAATAGAAATATTGGAACGGCATTTAATATTAGATCAAAATATGTGTTAAAACATTATTCATAAGAAATTGAACACAGTATTGCAAAAGGCCACTGATGGAAATGACAATGGAATATACACATATGGTTAATCTAAAGCAATATCACCCAATAAGTTAACACTGGTAGAAATTGGAGATCCATATAATTTCTTAATGAAGATTCCAATCTCACTCCTATTTTTTACTCATCTCGTACAAGAAATAGAGCTGCGATGTCATATAATTTTGAAAATAGAGTAATCCATATTTTAATCATTAGATAATAAAAAGGCATATATTGAATTTAATAAAAGATTTGTTTGCCAATATTTCGGTTGGCTGAACGCCAAACCTTTATCAAGACATTACATTTTTGTATAAACTTTATACAATGAGATGCCTTGATAAAGGTTTGGCGTTCAGCCAACCGAAATATTGGCAAATAAATCTTTTATCAAATCCAATATATGTCTTTTTATTATCAAATAATTAGATGTAGTGTTATAAACTTGCATCCTATTTCTAGAGTAGCCGTCATTTCAAACATACCTGTTTCAGTTTTGGATAGCCCAGGCCTGCTGAGCGGTCACAGATGAAGTAAATTCTCGACTCCCACTTATCCCCGTCCTGACATGGTTGGCCGTCGTAGTAGGACAAGTAGAGAATGCGATCTTTCATGATCATTCCCATGTTTTTGTAGGTCCCTAGGTTGGTTGCATTGCGGCAAACTGAGGCCCCATGGCAGCTGCTGATGTATTTCGTGCTCGAGGCGCAGATGTTGAGAGTGTAGTTGGTGCCAGGGTGGGACTTGCTGGGGATCTGGAACATAACTTCTCATTTACATAGGAAATTAAGTTCCAAAGAAATATTAAATTAATAACCATTTTATTTCGCAGTACTAAAGTAAGAATATTTTAATTTGATTCCAGTTTAATATATAAAAAATTCAATTAAGATGCTTTCAATAAAAAATCTATAAATAAAAGGTTTGCCAAATGATATAGGTAGTTGGACTAGAAACAAAGGCAACTCCCTTTCACACCAAATGAGAGGAGAAGCTGAGCATATTTACAGCGACAGTGCAAATCTAGAAGTCGCCGAAATAGCAATAAATGACTCACTTTGCCCGGAATATGATAGCGTAGTCTTTAGGAGATAACAACGAAGATACATCGCTGCAGATACAGACCAACTGATTATGGAAAATCCCTCTCGGATGAGAGGATGGGAAATATTTTCACCTCAAATTGGTGTATAGTAGTTGTTTCCACTATATAATTTATATAGATCCGACGCAAGCGAATGACCCCAGCCAGATACGAGCGCCCGCCAAATGTGGCATCCTCAAGTGACCATGATGACATAGACTTGTCATCCCTAATTGAGAAATTTTCCGCGAGGAGATACAGGAGGCATTAAGCTCTCCTCGAGAGGAATCAAAAATTGCTACCACTGAAAAAAATGGTAGAGGAGCCGATTGGAAGAACTCTGGCGCCAATCTCAAAGTCTAAGAGAAGTCCCCCTCAAAAGAAAGACCCCGACAGTTCTTCAATTCTAGATACGAGGTCCAAACGATACGACCACACCCTGAACCTCAGCACCCAAAACAAGGAGGAAGACGCGACACCAACGAATGGCCGACCAATGAGGGAAAGCCAATTTGTTTCCACTGCCGACGCCCTAGAGACGTTCCATACTGTTGTAAAAGGAGGAACCTGAACGAAGAAAGAGAACGTTATATTTATTAATAGAAAGAGAGAAGCAATAAACTAGGGTGTTTTTATAATTCTAAGAGCATCCAAAAACCAAATCCTGAATTACCAAGGGAAAATTTAGCCACTACCGAAACCCACCCACATACCCTGCCAATACGGACAACTATCATCGTATTCTAGAAAATCTAGCCGGTCACCTCGTAGCTCCCGTCAAGAAAATTAGAAGATGCGTCCTAATTTGGAAGTAAGGACGCAAAATTTAAAAATCATCACCCTTGTCGACATTAGAATTAAAAGTAAATTAAATAGAAATTAAAATAGAAGGAAAAATGACGCGTGCCCTTGTCGACACAGAAGCCTCATATTCTGTCATATCTGAAATGTTTAGACTTGCGCTAAAGAAAAAGGTTTTCAAAGACAATTAAGGCCTCTGTGACCCCAACTGTCCAGAAGAGCTCATACTACTACCTGCAAGCTCTCTCAGATACAGAAAACTGATCAACCATGCCTGGGACTTCACTCTCACACTGTACTGGGAGTTTCACAAGGAGCGCCGTTAATCTCATTCTTTTCATACTGTACTCATGAAGGATATTCTCCTTCAAACGCCCAAAATTTAAATCATTTGTTTTGCAGACGATTTCACCTTGCTATTCAAAGTTTTCCACAGACTCCCAACAACTCATTTTTATTTTATATAATATATATATGTGATAATCTGTATATATCAATATGTAACCCCACCACAATCTATGCAATGTATCGTCAAAAGATTTAATAAAAGTTAGGCTTCGCGAAAAGGGAAATAACAATTAACAGGATTGCATCATCCAGGAAGTAAATGTCCCTGCCCTGGACCCATAAAACTTAAGTTCAAAGGCCTTCTTCTTCCTGGAGGATTGCAATCATGGCGACAATGGAGGTACTAAGCCAATCACAGTTAAGCATGACAAATCAACAACAAATCACCTTTAAGCATGACCAACTGATAGCGAATCATCAGAGAGCACGTGGAAGGATCTCCACCAATGAGAAGCCGAGAGAGTTAATGACGATGATCTCGGACAAGAAGTAAAAAGAAGGTAGGTAACCGTGCTAGAAGCAAGGTGTGCTCAACATAGGCTCCAACCAAGGTAGTGTCCGCTCCATCATGTGAAAGGTCAAATACCTCCTCCAGTCTCATCACTCTCCCTTTCGCAAGGTCTTATTTCTACCTCATCTAGGTGTGCTCGTTATTCCCCTGTGGAAAACCACCATTCGACCAAGACTGCGCCATCAATCACCAATCCAATCAAATCCACCCAACCACACAATTCATCAGGACTCAACAGGATTGTTACAGAGAGTCGACAACAATCCGACAGAGAGACAACACGATTCCTACATAGAGTCACCACGATCCTACAGAGTCGACAGGATTCTACAGTGAGTCCACAGCAATCCCACAAGAGTCGACAGGATACACTGGGATCCTACAAAGAGTCGACAGGATACCCCAAGTCGACACCACAACCTCAATTCAACGGATTGCTACAGAGAGTCGACAGGATATGATGGAAAACGAGCGAGAACAAGACGCGAAAGAGGAGAACGGAGAGGCAGCTTACGTGGCCGAAATAGAACCGCCACGCACCCTAGCGGAGGTTCTCCTGCAGCTGATCGCCATCCTGGCAGAGGTGCGGTCGACCCAACACGCGGAAGCGGACATCCCTCTCTTCGATGGAACCTACGCTGCCCACCAATTCTTCCAGGCCTACGACCGGAAGATGGACGGAGCCCTCGTGACCACCCCCGAAAGGTTATTCAGGTTGCCTCGCTACCTGACGCGCCAACCCCTGGAGCTCTTCAGGAAACTCCGATTGGCCACCCAGACCTACTTCCAGGTGAGACAAACCTTCCTGGACCTCTACCCGGAATCCAACGAGGCGTCCTTCGCCAAGTACTTCGCCCTGAAGCTTGCTGTCTGGAGGAGTACTACCAAGGGAAGACAGCGCTGGGCATACAACTGGGTCTCCCACAGGAGGTAATCCTCGAGACGCTGACGGAGGGATTGCCGCTCTCCGACCAGCGCCTTGTCCTCGTGGTACCGCCTGAGAGCCTGGGAGAGTGGTACCAACTGGTGCAACGGATCCGCGGAACCAGTGCACCAACTCCGCGTCACCACGAGGAACAACCACCCAACATGTCGGGCCCATAAACCAGCACACCAAAAAAACAGGTGCGTGGACTGCACCTGCACCGCCGTCGAGCTGCAAATTCTGCGGCGTGCATCACTGGCACTCTGAGTGCCGCCACAAACCTGCTCCACGCCCGAGCGCGCGGGCAGTTCGCCCCGCCCAACATCCACAACAAGCCCAAGCCGGACAAGCCACCCGAGACACCCTAACCTTTCGCCAACCAGGTAGGAAGGCCCCAAATTTTCGTCAGCCAGCTGACGATTAAACTGTCCATCACCCATGAACTCTCACCCCCTTTCCTAGTTGACACAGGCGAAAGTTTGAACATAGTGCCCCATAACCTCTATAAAAAGTTCAAATACAACCTCCCTCAATTACAGCTTAAATAACAGTCTATAGACCTTCTGGCCATAAACGGCCCTGTACCGACCTTAGGTCGAACAACCCTTCCCCTGACAATAGGTAAAATAACCAAAAACGAGAATTTTCATGTGGTGGAAGCACCTCTACCATTTGGAATTCTCGGTATAAATACCCTCCGCAACTTTAAAATAACAATAGATTTAACCAAGGCACTATGTTCCAACTCGCTGCCCCATTGAACCCTACCATTTTTCTCATATACCAAATGAATGCACCTATTGGGAATGCCAAGCGGAGTCACAAAGGGCTCACATGGCACACAAGCCTTCCGCACACGACACCCAATGCGCGCATCCAATGGTCAAAGCCCATGTGCCACAATGCCAATCTAGATCACGTCACGCGCACGCACACAATTTTTTCACCAGGGCCAATTGCCCTTATTATACGCCCTCTATGCACAAGGCCACTATGGCCCAAAATAACCACACAAATGTCCGAACATTGCCAGTCCAACTGGACAACCCTCACGTTATGTACACACGTGACCACACACCACGACACTATCACACGCGTGTACATCATAACAAGCGCGTCATTCACACAAAAAAGCAACAGAAACACCGCTCAGACACATCCACAATCACTACCGGAACTATCACACCAAGGACACGAAACATAGACATCATTCACGCCATCCACCACCACACAACCGCGAAACATTGCGATTCTTCTTAGGCGCGGTGAACGCTTATAACAAGTTCATCCCAGACTACGCCCGCTTGCGGACGCCACTTAACAACCTTCTCAAAAAGGATGTCACGTGGGTTTGGGATGACAAATGCCAGAAGGCGTTCACTAGCCTGAAGGAAAGCCTCACCACACATCCCATTTTACACCTTTACCAGGAAGGTCTGCCATGCCAGGTGTACTGTGACGCCTTCAAAACACTCGGCATAGCATGCGTCCTCAAACAGGTCCACCCTGATGGGAAGACCTACCCAGTCCAATAATTCAGCCGCGCCCTACGTTCACACGAACGGAATTACTCCATCTCTGAATTAGAATGCCTAACAATCGCTGAGAGTGTGGATAAATTCCGCGTCTATTTGATGGGCAGAAAATTTACCATATTTTCTGACCATCACGCATTGCAATAGCTGAAGACGATCAAAAATCCGTCAGGCTTATTATTCCGATGGAGCTTACGGCTGTCGAGCTATGAATATGAGGTTCGTTACATAAAAGGAGCACAACAATAGGAAGCGGATCTCCTATCTCGTAACCCGTTCTGTGGCTTCTTAGACGCCCCCCTCATTAAGAGCCATCAGCCTTCCCCATCTGGAGATTCTAAACTAACTATTGATCACAACGGACTTCATGCCATTTACCGCAAAGGTGTAACCAAAATAATAATCCCAAAAACACTCACAAACGAACTACTTCAATCAGTACACACCCAATACAACCACCCAGGCATCTCACAGATGACGAGACTCATCTCCGCTCAGTATTATTGGCAGGGCATGTCAAAAGATATTGCACAAAAGGTTAAAACCTGTCCAACCTGCCAATTGACAAAGCGTCCGATGGGACCCACTTACGGGGAATTAGGTCAACCACCAGAAGCCAAAGGGCCCTTTGACCTACTATCCCTCGACACCATAGCTGGGTTTGCCAAATATGGCAACGCCAAAGCCTACCTCCACGTCGTAGTCGACCATTTCTCGCGCTACACATGGACGTTTCCGTCCAAATCCACCAGCATTTTCACCTATCAACAGGTGCTCAAGCGAGTGTTGCAGGATGGCTCCCCGAAAAGCCTTCTTTCGGATAGAGCACCTGCATTCACTTCGCCGAGATTTAAGAGCTTCCTGCTTAACAGGAGTATCCACCCATTACTCACCACCAGCAATAACCCACAAGCAAACGGTCTATGCGAACGCCTAAACGCCACCCTTACAGGAAAACTTAGGCTACTCCATTTGGAGAATCCTACGGTCGCATGGACCAAGTTGGTCAAACGAGTTACCACTATATACAACAATACCCCTCATTCTATCACCGGTTTTCCGCCCATCTACCTGATGTTTGGCGTTCTACCCCCGGAACTTTCCGACCACACCACACCTTACCCAGACATCGACAAAGCCAGGAAGATCACACACACGAGAACTCAAAACAAACACCTATGAGACTAAAACATTTATGACCAACGACACAAACAACCACACTTCGAGGTAGGCGACCTGGTGTTGGTTAAGATATATCACCACCCCAACATGGGGAAACTCGCCCCGTATTTCACAGGACCATACATCATATTAGAGATCATCTCCCCAAATGTGGTCCGTATCGATAGACCCAACCAACCTCTCCAAAGAGATACCGATACAGTCCATGTAAACAAACTTAAACCATACACAGAAAACATCCAATACATAACACCACCCACAACAAAAACACACAATCTACGACATAATAATGATTACACGTTTCCATTCAAACATCTTACACCCGACATTTTTCCAACAGAGCCACTGGCAATCAAACCAACAAACAGCCACCCTTTCATTCATTTAGATCCCACCATTTTCACCATAACCCGATTTACGCCATTCATAAATAACAAAATACACGAGATCACCCCTCCACAAATAGATCCTATCATAACTAATCCTCCACCCAGTCCGCCACAACAAATAGAATTACAACACGACCCACAGAGATCTCCAATCATGGAGAAAATATTTGAAAACATGTGCAGATTCCCCATATTCCGCTTAATACTTGTTATCTGTCTTCTGACTATGCCATACTCCCTCGCCCCATTAACCATAGTAATCTACCTTGGACTATATGCCCAACAGCCCCAAAGGCTTTACCAATTACAGGAAGCCATCTTCCTAGGTAGTGCCTTCCATACGTTTCTAATTCTCGTCCTGGACACCCTGGGAGAAAACTTCCAGCGGACATTTAGATGGGAGGAAGTCGGGACCAATTTAGAAAGTTCCCCCGCACGGGCCCCTCCATTCCCCCTCTTTTCCGGTCAGCGATGACTCCCGTCGATTGAGGTCACGACCTATGGCCTCCCGACTTACAAAACGTTCGCCATCTTGGCTGTCACCGAATGTCGTCCATACCATCCTCACAGCTTGGGAATCCTAAGTATCACAATGAATTCATACCTCGATTCTTTACAAATCCACCCACAAATTCAAAATTAATTCTCAAAAATACCGCCATCCAAATGAATTAAAAATATCGATTATTTTCCAACACTCACAAACAACTTATTACATTTACCCACATAAGACACTTATCCAACACTCACAAGCAACTTATTACATTTACCCACATAAGACACGTATCCAACACTCACGCCCAACACAACAGACCTCAGGATCTTGACAACACTACACCTCCAAAAACATTACAACAAATACAGTTTACACCCTTATGGTTAATTAGATTCCCGTGTCTCCTGTACACATAATATAAACGCGATTTTGGGAAGGATCATGTTTCCACCCACAAAATTCGCACAAGAGACAAAAAATCTAAAAGAGAATCAAACTTTGACAACCAAAGGACATTTCTCAATCAGAGGACAGGCTCTCGCCCCGCGGGTGATATAATTAGACCGGAAGTGCCTCTGCATGACCTAGATTCACCCTGGCATGCAACTTTCATAATTAAGATATATTTTTGTGTATCTCTCTACATACATTTTCTTTTTCTTTTCTTTCACCCAATTTATTTACTTTTTTTTTAATATATCAATGCTCAATCAAAATATTTACCATTTATATAATAACTTTCTTTTTTATATATTTTTTATTAACCAAGTTTATTTTTCAACCACTCAGCAAATTTTTTTTTTACGAAAACTCACTTTGATTTCTTTTAATTATATTTTGATTTTTGATTTCCCAAAGCCCTAACAGAAAATTTCCTTGATGTAGTTCTACATACATCAAGTTTGAATTATTGTATAGGCACCATTTTATTTTTATTTTTTTCTTCTCTTACTCAACAATTCCACCAACGCGAATTCACTTTGATTTCTTTTAATTATTATTTTTTTATTTTGATTTCCCAACGCCCTAACAGAAAATTCCCTTGATGTAGTTCTCCATACACTAAGTTTTAATAATTGTATAGGCACCATTTTATTTTATTTTATTCTTCAACCACTCAACAATTGTTTCACTAGCACAATTCGCTTTTACCCTTTTTATTTCACCTTTGATTTTGTATATAGCCTCACAGTGCTCCCTAATTAATTTTTCCCCACAAAATTACTTTTCTCCCACAGAATTCAATTCAGGCTACCCCTTTTTGAATTCTTCACATGTAGGGGACGCATCTGTGATAATCTGTATATAGCAATATGTAACCCCACCACAATCTATGCAATGTATCGTCAAAAGATTTAATAAAAGTTAGGCTTCGCGAAAAGGGAAATAACAATTAACAGGATTGCATCATCCAGGAAGTAAATGTCCCTGCCCTGGACCCATAAAACTTAAGTTCAAAGGCCTTCTTCTTCCTGGAGGATTGCAATCATGGCGACAATGGAGGTACTAAGCCAATCACAGTTAATCATGACAAATCAACAACCAATCACATTTAAGCATGACCAACTGTTAGCGAATCATCAGAGAGCACGTGGAAGGATCTCCACCAATGAGAAGCCGAGAGAGTTAATGACGATGATCTCGGACAAGAAGTAAAAAGAAGGTAGGTGACCGTGCTAGAAGCAAAGTGTGCTCAACATAGGCTCCAACCAAGGTAGTGTCCGCTCCATCATGTGAAAGGCCAAATACCTCCTCCAGTCTCATCACCCTCCCTTTCGCAAGGTATTATTTCTACCCCATCCAGGTGTGCTCGTTATTCCCCTGTGGAAAACCACCATTCGACCAAGACTGCGCCATCAATCACCAATCCAATCAAATCCACCCAACCACACAATTAACCAGGATTCAACAGGATTGTTACAGAGAGTCAACAGCAATCCGACAGAGACAACACGATTCCTACATAGATTCCCCATGATCCTACATATATTTATATATATGTGGTGATGTGTTTTATCCTGTAGGAGGACTATGGTGTGGTTGGTTAGATGCAGTCGTGGTGACAACAATGTTCAGAGTGGTTTCAGGCGTGAATGGGATAGCACAAAAGAACGAGACATGTTGGATGTCATCTTAGAAAGGGCGAGATAGAGAGTGCTGTCAGCCGGACACCGGTCTAGGGAGGTATCTACTTATATATTTCCCTTATTCTGTCTGTTTGTCTGTCTGTCTGCAAGTCTGAAGCTCACGGATAGAATGCGCTCCCATTGGCTGCCAGCGAACACGTGGCCTCCCTGACCACGTGACCTCCGTGACCACCCTGTCTATAGCGACCACTCTACAGCTGTGTGATACATCCACCTGTCTATACAGACCACCCTGTCTATAGCGGTCACTTTAGGCAACCCTGTTATCATCAGTGTGTTACATTCACCTGTCTATACAGACCACCCTGTCTATAGCGACCACTCTAGACAACCCTGTTATCAGCTGTGTGATACATTCACCTGTCTATACAGACCACCCTGTCTATAGCGGTCACTTTAGGCAACCCTGTTATCAGCAGTGTGTTACATCCACCTGTCTATACAGACCACCCTGTCTATAGCGGTCACTTTAGACAACCCTGTTATCAGCAGTGTGATACATACACCTGTCTATACAGACCACCCTGTCTATAGCGACCACTCTAGACAACCCTGTTATCAGCAGTGTGTTACATCCACCTGTCTATACAGACCACCCTGTCTATAGCGGTCACTTTAGGCAACCCTGTTATCAGCAGTGTGATACATACACCTGTCTATACAGACCACCCTGTCTATAGCGACCACTCTAGACAACCCTGTTATCAGCTGTGTGATACATCCACCTGTCTATAGCGGCCACTCTAGACAACCCTGTTATCAGCTGTGTGATACATCCGATGTCTATACAGACCACCCTGTCTATAGCGACCACTCTAGACAACCCTGTTATCAGCTGTGTGATACATCCACCTGTCTATACAGACCACCCTGTATATAGCGGCCATTCTAGATAACCCTGTTATCGGCTGTGTGATACATACACCTGTCTATAGCGGCCACCCAAGACAACCCTGTTATCGGCTGTGTGATACATACACCTGTCTATACAGACCACCCTGTATATAGCGGCCATTCTGGACAACGCTGTTATCGGCTGTGTGATACATACACCTGTCTATACAGACCACCCTGTCTATAGCGACCACCCAAGACAACGTTTTTAAAATATATTCGCACTCGGGTAAACCCCGGGCGTTGCCCGGGCCTTTCTTCTAGTTATCTATATTTGAGCAAAGGGAGAGGACACCCCTGGGAATCCGACTATGTTTTTAACGGACCGACGGTGTAATCGGAGACCTTCCTCCTGTCTGGCGCCGGCTGTCACTCAATCTAATTTTATCATTAAGTTTTGGTATTACACTATAGTTATATTACATATGGGGATATCAGTATGAATTAAATTATATTACAACATATACAGTTAAACCTGTCTATAGCGCCCCCTTTTGGGACTCACCAAAATAGGGTGCTATAGAGAGGGGGTGCTATAGAAAGATCAATTTTAATGTAAATCGCATCGTACTACGTATTTAAAATCGGGCGCTATAGAGAGTGTAGTATTCTGTGTTCAAAGATAGACAATATATAATCATCATAGAGCGCGTGAAGCGAAAAACAATGGATTAGAATATAAAGAAAATTGTAAAATAAAATAAATGTAGCCTTTTAAATATATATAATTGTAATAAAATAATTTCATCTGGTGAGTAATGTTTAATTAATAAATTAAATAATAACTATACAACAGAGAGGGAGGCGCTATTTATAGGGGGCGCTATAGACAGGTTTAACTGTATATACATATATAGTTGAAGGGCGAATCAAAGTGAGATTGTATTCAAACATAAAATATCTATAAACTTTGAAGACAATTAGACCATTTTCAAGAATCTGCCTTCACGAAAAGTTTGTACTGACTATTCAAGCTGATATGTACTTACGATATAAGGATCCTCTGCATTTCTTCTCATGTAGCTCAAGTCAGAAGCACGATTAGCATGGAACCGGTCGTCATACAGGATGCACTTTTCCTGACGCTTGGTTTTTTCTTTTTTGATCACTTCTTCAGGGCACACTAAGCTGGTCTCCCAGTCGTATATTTGTTCACATTTTTTCAACTTATTATTCAAAATAGGGATTCCCTGTAGCAGTAAGCTTGAGTTAAGATATCATGGAGTTAGATCTGAAGACTTACCTTGCCGGCAATGGGATTACATATAAATCTGATTACGGTGCTGTAGTTCAATCCAGGGTATTCGGCACACCTGTTTCCCTCAATGTATTCCAATTCTAAACCTAAACGAGTAGCGTTCTTCTGATAATTTCCCAGGTTCTGTTGCAACACAGGAATAACATGGAGTGAGATATAGTGATACTTCTGAGAGTAGATTCAGGATTAATTTTATACTCTGAGATAACAAACAAGAAGTATATATCTATCCATACTTTATAATTTTGAAAATAGAGCAATCCATAAATAAATCTTTAATTAAAAAGACATATATTGGATCAAAAGATCATTTATTTTACTAATATTTCAAATTACAAAACTATTTTAGACGCGTAATATTATTTTTAAAATGAAACAATTTCTACTGCCCTTACTGCAATGAAAAAATTAAAGGGAGGGCCTGGCTCATCATTGGTGAACCCTCCCAGCTGTTTCGCCAGTTTAATCTGCCATGGCGAAACCTTACTGGCGAAACCGCTGGGAGGGTTCACCACTGATTAGCCAGGCCCTCCCTTTAACTTTTCCATTGCAGTAAGGGTGTCGCGTTCAGCGGCGCAGCGCCCAGGCTCTATTTTGCCCAGACGCCCGAAGTCTCTTATTCTGGTCCCGGGGAGGAAAAAATCCGTGGAATCTCAAGGGTAGAGAAGAGCGATTCCCAAGAAGTCAAATCCGCGGAAGTGTCTAAGGCAGGTATCAACCAAGGCGTAGACCTCTCGAGAGCGGGCCGAGAAACCACACGACTCTAACCAGTCAACTACTTTATTTTTTGTCACGAATATATATACATATAAATATTTACATATGGTAAATATGTTTCTTATAATGGATTAAATTTACATATATTTAAAAATATATAAATCTATAAGAAAAATAACATTCTTTTCCCAACATACTCCCACCTTGAGTTTTTCTACAGAAACTCAACCAATAGTTGGGAAACGACCGTTTTCATTCCAGTTCTTTAGGATTGGGCTATCTTCGTAGGGTCTTTACTGGCTTCTCCTCGGGAGCCTCCCCGGCGTGGTTCCGACTGTATACTCCTCAAGGTACTCCCCAGATCGGCGGGTATCTCTAAATTGTAGAGCCGTTGAACCGGCCTAATTTGGACGCCCTTGCTGGTTCTCAACTTGGCGACCCTCACAGGTCCATCTCGGCCAGGGTAGACCTCCACAACTCTCGCCAAAGGCCAATTGACTCGCTTAGCATTATCTTGTCCAATCAACACCAGATCTCCCACCTTGATAGGTCTTGTCTTCGAGCGTCTTCTAGTCTCTTGCCTTAAGAATCCAAAATACTCCGTCCGGAATCTCTTCCGCAGATCTTCTCTTAACCTTTGTCTAAATCGGTATCTCTTCTGAAGACTAGCCCTTTCAATAGAGTCCAGATCTGGAACTCCTATTTCTTTGAGGTCGTGTAAGAACAAGGCAGGGGTTAATGGACTAAGATCTTCGACATCTTCAGACATGTAAGTCAATGGACGTGAGTTCATCAAAGACTCTGTGTCACAGATAATGGTGTAAAGTTCTTCAAATTCCAAACGAGCTTGACCAAGAATCTTCCTAAGGAGTTGTTTCAGCAAACCAATCAATCTTTCCCACCATCCACCCCACCATGGAGCCGACGGAGGGATAAACTTCCAATTAATATTTTGCTTGGTACTCTCTGATTGGACTACCGCATTGTCTAGATTCCCTAGAGCTCTGCTCGCACCACGAAAATTGGTACCGTTGTCCGAGTACACTACATAGGGGCGTCCTCTCCTTGCTACAAAACGTCTGAAAGCTTGCAGAAAGTTCTCGGTTGAAAGAGAAGTCACCAGTTCCAAATGGACCGCCCGATATACGGCACAAGTAAATATAACAATCCACACCTTTCGCCTGTTCCTTAAAACAAGTGGTCCAGTAAGGTCTATCCCCACTACCTCAAATATTGAGGCATCCCTTACTCTATTTTCAGGTAATTCCACGGATTCAACAGAACCCGATTTAGCCGTGAACCGTCTACACTTAACACATTGATGTATGACCCTTCTTACAGTCCTCCTGAATTTCAAAATCCAATAATCCTCTCTTAATAAATTCATCAGAGTTTGAAGTCCCACATGCCCCCAAGTTTCATGCTTCCATCTAATGAGTAAATATACCAAGTCATGATCAGAAGGCAACAATAAAGGCATTCGAAAACTTTCCAGATCTTGTCTCCTACTTATTTTAGTTTTGACCCTCAACAATCCCAAAGAATCGCAGCATAACTTGAAATCCTTCAACCTCTTGTCCTCTGGTCCAGTGAAGGATTCCCGTTGGATAACTCTCACCAGCATCAGTTCCGCCCTTTTAATTTCATTCACAGTAAGATCACCTTTCACTCGCTGACCTATTGTTCCTCTCGCATTTGTTAAAAACCGGTTCATCCAGGCAGTTACTCTCAATATCTTGTAGTAGTTTGAAAAGCGATAGTAGTACTGATCTTTTTTCCCTTTCAATACATGTTGATGTTAAAACAATCTTTCTCTTTTCCGAGTTCACAATATCTGGGTCAGGGTATATTTCCCTATGGGGCCAATCTCTTCTTGGTCTTCTCAACCAACTCGGGCCCTCCCACCACTTCGATCTCTCCAGAGAATCGGCTAAGCACCCCCGTGATGGTAAATCCGCTGGATTCAAACATCCTGGTACATGATACCAATCCTCTGTCTCACTGAGAGATCGGATCTCCATAACTCGATTCATTACAAAAGTCGCCCAGTTATCTTTTCCCTTGATCCAATGGAGTGCATTCATGGAGTCTGTCCAATAAAATCGCTCCATGTCTTCAAATTTTAGGTCCCTCACAACGTTGTTCACCAAGCGGGCCCCAACCAAGCATGCCAACAGCTCCAAACGAGGAATGGTAGTCCCCTTCAAAGGAGCCACTCTCGACCGAGCCTGTACTAGTTGACACGTTACTTCCTGTTCGCTCTCGATGCGTAAAAAAATACAAGTGGCGTAGGAGGCCCTAGACGCATCACAAAAGACATGAAGAGTAGTTCCAATCCGGTGTTCTTCTCTATAGCAAAGCCATCTCGGTATGGCAATAGATTTCAGAGACTCCAATTTGGCCAGCCACCTCAAAAACTCGCAAGACAAGTTTTCAGGCAGAGGCTCATCCCACGACAATTTTAACAGCCACGTTTCCTGTAGGATAAGTCTCGGAACGAGGGTCACTGGACAAGTGAAGCCCACCGGATCGAAAATACGGCTTGCCAAGGAGAGTACCTTTCTTTTGTTTATTGGCCCCTGTATTTCCAAATTCTCCAAAGAACAAGCCAAAGTGTCCTTTTCTTGATTCCATGTCATGCCCAACAACCTTCCTCTATCAGACCTAGGACCATCACACATTATACTGGTAACATTGCTTGTCCAATCACGCAAGTTGAAATGAGCAGAAGCCAACAATCTCTGTGCTTCGTCCACAAATTTTTCCATATCTGTGACTTTTGAGAAACTAGCCACACAGTTATCGATGTATAAAGACTCCCTCAATAATTCAGCTGTTTCTTGCCAGTGTTCAGGAGCCTTGTTCAAGTGGTGAAACAGCGTGGCAAGCAGGAGATATGGACTCGTCGTGATTCCGAAGACAACTCTCGCATGACGTAAAACCATCACATTTCCCTCTTTGTCATACCAGAGGAATCTTAGATAATCTCTGTCTTCCTCCCTATCCCAATTTGGAGGAAGGCCTTCTCTATATCCGAGGAGACTCCTATCTCGCTCTTCCTAAATTTATTCAAAATTCTTGGGATCGTTTCTATCATATTCGGACCTCTTTCCAGACAATCATTCAGTGAAAGTCTTCCCTTCTTCTTCGCCGAAGCATCAAAAACTGGTCTTACTTTGGTGGTTGGACTATTCTCTTTAAAAACTGGTCGATGTGACAAATAGTGCACGCCTTCACGTTTATATATATTGTCTATAACCCTTTCTATTATTTTATTCCTTAGCCACTTTTCGAGAATATCTTCATATTCTGCCAAATTTCCGGTATTCACAAGATGTTTCCTCACGTTTGCTAATCGTTTTTCGGCAACATCTCTATTGTCCGTGAGTAGTTCTCTTTCGCGAATCCAAGGAAGGGCAACCTGGTAACGCCCCTCACAATCCTGTGAAATAGTACGTGCAAAATATTCTTCCGTTTCTTTTTGTATCGAGTCGTCTTGACGAGCATCTGAAATACCAATAGCCTCTAATCTCCATAAATTCTCCAAATCGCTAGTCAACAGTGAAGTTGTGCAAAGTCCACTAACGCTAGTTTCTTCTTCTGTGGCCGGAATCTTGCCCATTAAAGTCCAGCCCAACCTCGTTTGCACCGCCACAAGCCCAGAAGGAAGTCTTCTATGCTCTCCGGTTAGTAATTTTCCAGCAATATCTGCTCCTATAAGAATCTCAAGAGGTCCCCTGTGTAGATCAGTTAAGTCTATGTCATGAGCACTAAGATCTTGCATCCATTTACCCTGATGGACCCTGGGCACGCTGTCGCAGATAACATCTTGGCTCAGTGCTTCAAAATTACAGCCATAAGATCCGTCTAAATTGCTCAACCTGATATCATAAACTCCATGTTCGTACAACTCTGTGTTCGATCCACCAAACAAAGAGTGGCGAAGAGACTCTTTTTTGGAACATTCATATCCCATTTCTTCCGCCGTGTCCTGGAGTACATAGGACCTCTGAGATCCCGTATCAATCAAATTCGTCCCATTCTTTCTTTACACTTTCCTCTGATAGTCACTCTCAGTGTGGGCAACAACACCACAGGCGTCGTCAGATTGGTCAAAGTCTCATCCCTCATCATCCCTCGGGCTGGAGTAGCATTCTGGTTCTTCCTGGGGCACATAATCCTTGAATGTCTCAATTCCCCACAGCTGGTGCAACTTGTCTTAACTTTGCAGAATTTGCTCAAATGACCATATTTCAGGCATCTGAAACAAGCCCCTTTCTTCTTTAATTTTCCCAATTTATCTTCCAATGTCAAATTTTCCGCGAATTCGCACTTTGTACTTTCATGATCTCTTTCACAAAAGGCGCAATTCTTCCTCTTATTCACTGCTTCAGAGGCATTCAAAAAACCAGCAGCTGTGGGCAGGGGATTCCTCTCATTTCTTCGATACTTCACGATAGAGCTTTGTGACTGAGGGTGCTCATTTGATGGTTGGCCGGCTGTTATTTCGTCCCGCGTACCGAACGTGCTTTCTAATGCAATCAATTGTCTCTCCAAAAATTCAATCAAATCTCCAAGAGAAAAAGCTCCTGTGAATTCCCGGTGTAATTCAAGCTTTAAGTCTGATGGCAATAGCTTGAGGAGTAAAGGGCACAATAAGTTACCGTAGCTTTCAACGACAACACCCAATGACTCCAAACTTCTAATCTGCACCAGGATTCTGCCGTACAATTCTCTGAAAGCCCTCACGTCCCTTGTCACTCTAAGTGGTTTCAAGGCCAAGAGGTTGTTCATATGCACGTCGATCAACCTTTCCCCTTTTCCGAAGCGTTTCTTCAACAATTCAACGGCCTTATCGTAATTTTCCTCAGATAGGCAAAATCCTTCCACAGTTTGGGCCGCCGTTCCACCCAAGTAGGCTTTAAGATAGTTAAATTTATCTATCTTGGTCAAGTGTTCATTCCTATTGATTGATGAATCGAAGGCATTCCAAAAATTTAACCACTGGCTAATTTCCCCGTAGAATCTTTCCATTGTCAATTTGGGTAACTTAACCATCCCAGTTAGAGTCGGTCGACCGATTTCTCCTGGATATTCCTTCTTCGTGGCAGTTGCAGTTTCCCTCTGCATTCCTTCCGCTACCACCAGACTTCTTTTCTTTAACAAATATTTCCACGCCACGGCCTTTTCCCGGTATTCCTCTACCATCTTTAGATCTTTCTCTAGATCTTTGATGTCAATCAGCTTACCGATTTCTTCGTCTACCCGCCTCAGTTCTTCGTAGACATCCGAAAGCTGCCCCAGCAGTTCCTCGTGGTCACACTCCTTGTGCACGTCATATTCCTCTATTCTTTTCCCGTACTTGGATAAAGACGTGCGGAGTATGGTTCTCTTCTTCTTGAGTCTCTCTAGCGCTTCTTCTCTCTCCATCTTCTGATCCAAAAGGGTTCCAAATATAGGCACGGCTTTCTCCTCGCGTCCCGGCTGGGATGCCAAATGTCGCGTTCAGCGGCGCAGCGCCCAGGCTCTATTTTGCCCAGACGCCCGAAGTCTCTTATTCTGGTCCCGGGGAGGAAAAAATCCGTGGAATCTCAAGGGTAGAGAAGAGCGATTCCCAAGAAGTCAAATCCGCGGAAGTGTCTAAGGCAGGTATCAACCAAGGCGTAGACCTCTCGAGAGCGGGCCGAGAAACCACACGACTCTAACCAGTCAACTACTTTATTTTTTGTCACGAATATATATACATATAAATATTTACATATGGTAAATATGTTTCTTATAATGGATTAAATTTACATATATTTAAAAATATATAAATCTATAAGAAAAATAACATTCTTTTCCCAACAAAGGGCAGTAGAAATTGTTTTATTTTAAAAAGAATATTACGCGTCTAAAATAGTTTTATAATTTGATAACAGATGGCGCGCTAGTGCATCGAAATATAACTAATATTTCAGTTGGCTGAACGCCAAAAAGGTTGAAAAAGGTTGGCGTTCAGCCAACTGAAATATTAGTAAAATAAATGATATTTTAATCCAATATATCCAATATATGACTTTTTAATTAAATACTTTATCATGATTACAAGAAAATGATAAGATTATTTTATTATATCACCTTTTTTCTATCTTTTTCAAATGAATTATATACAATATAATCGATAATATTAGAAAAATGAGAAATTTTACCTTGACTCTCCGTTTATTAGTAACTCCTAAACTACTGTGGTAGATATCACAAAATGATCTTTTTGATGTTTTAACGTTTATTTTGACGGGAGAGGCGCCTTATTCTTTAATAGATCCATTTCCTCCCAGAAAAATTTCCATATATTCTTGGCCATAGATTTGGCATAGCCATTTTGCCAGATGAACACCTCTTTCGCAGATTGTGAAGACTTTATTTGAACCCTTGAGGATATTATGAAATAAAGTCCGCCCTGGAATGATGAGAGCCATTAGCCAGAAACCATGGTCTCCTGGTGGACGCTTCACAGTTTGCCAAAGCTGGTGTTGTGGCTTTGTGACCGACAGAAGCCGCTGGTTTGACGTTTATTTTGATGGGAGAGGTGCCCTATGCTTACTCGTATATATATATATATATTCGCCTCCTGCGAAGTGCCCCTGGATCTACAGGCCTGGCTCTTCGGCGTCGACTTCCATCCCGAGGCAATGAAGTTAACAAGTATGGCGAAGGCTACCATCTACAAGTACCATCTTGGTCTTGAGTTGGGTAATGCCAGCCATCACATAGACCTGCCCACTCTGTGGGAAAGAACTCTCGCAGTCCATCGGTGACGGATTCTTTCCCGCGGTGAGCGCTACCAATAAAGACGTTATATATTTTATATATATCTATATTAATCAGTTAATTTTATATTTTACATTTATTTATCTATATTTATTCTTATTTTTTAATTCATATTCATATTTAGCCTTATATATAAAAACTTTTATGAGATCGATGTAATAAAGAAGTTTCAGCGCGAGCTCCGCGTTTTTTTAGTCAGGGATGGAGGATATGGAGTTGAGCAATCCCTTTGAGGTATTGGCTAAAAGCCAAGAGAATGGGCTGCAAGCTAATGTAAACCTCACTCAAAACGGCCGAACCTCTGCCGAGAAATCAGCAATAGATTCTGAGATGCCTGGAAGGCATTCAGAATTAACAAATGACAAAAATGCAAATGTTAAGCCGGTTGAGGACGGCGGATATGTAAATTCTTGATGCAATTGGGCTGTTTGCCCCTTATTTCCTGCAGGTCTTCAAATCTTTGTCTCTTAAAACCTTTTCACAAGGTGCCAAATCTGGGCTTTCATGGGGTTGGTGTAACCAGTGATCAACCCATTTGTCCAATAGCCTCTGAGCCTGGAAGGAGGTATGCGGCCGGCATTGTCAAGGTGTAACTTGACGGATTTATGAGGAATCTCTAGTCTTTTTTTTTCTAATATCTTCCCTAAAATTTCTTATAAATTTAGAACATAGCGAGAATTGTTCCCAGTGCTACCTTCTTCTAGAAAATCAATCAGTATTACACCTCGCATGTCCCAAAAGACAGTTACCATCATTTTTGGATGACCTCTGCACTTTGATTTTTTTATTATGTGAACTAGAATGATGAAATTCTAATGACTGTGCCTTAGTTTCTAGGTCATAAAGATATACCCAGGTTTCATCTCCAGTCCTTCTATTTGAAAAAAGTGTTCTTTTGGGCCTCATAGAGATCCAGCAGTTCTTGGCATAGTTTAATCCTGTGATCACGCTGATAAAGGATTAGTTTTCTTTGAGCCTATTTTAAAGAGATTTTTCTATAATCTGTATGTTCAAACATTATTTCTATTGTATCAGATCCAACATTTAGTATATTACACAACTCTCTGATAGTTATTCTTCGATCATGATGAATAAGGTCATCAACATTGTCTTAGTTTTCAAGTTTGGTTGATGGCCTCCCACTACGTGGTTTGTCATCCATAGAAGTCTCACCACTTCAGAACCATTTCATCTATCTTCTCACATTGATTATATCAATTGTGGCATCTTTATATGCAATTTTTCAGTCACTAGTGAATCTCTGAAGCTGAACATCCCTACATTTCCAAAAATTAACTAACTGTTCTTTGTTTCTGTCTTGATTACATACCTTTACTTAAGGAATCTGAAAACAAAATGATTAATTATTATATTTAAGGCCTTACTCTTAAAAACATAATAAAATTTAAATAAAATAAGTCAAATATCATTCAAGTTTTTGGGAAACAAGCATTACTTTTGGAACGCGCCTAGTAATTTTATATTTAACTTTATTAAAGTAAAACCTTGGTAAGACTTAGAAATGGCTGTCGTTCTACGTAGAACAGTCTAATGTTCCAGTTTTTATATGAGCGGGTGTGAAATCCAATTGATAGAAGTTGAGTGAAGTTCAAAATCCTGTGCTGTGATGATCAATCGAGATAATATTATAAGAAGTGCAGTAGAACCTCCATGAGAGGGCACCTCTTTACAAAGGACAGTTTTTATTTACAAAATTACCATCTTTACTATTTTGACACTCTCCGGTAGGAGGACACCTCTCCCTAAAGGACACTTTGGCTTTGTAATTAGGTGTCCTTTACAGGGAGATTCTACTGTATTAGGTTCAGCTAGTTGATTGAGGGATATAGTGCTGAAATATGAGCATTATGAGTTTTAAATGTTTTCAAATTGGATTAGTGATGGCGTAAAATAATATAGCTAAATAAAGTGCAATTTTGTATTCTTCAATAGTCCGTTGACTTTCTTAGGAAGCAGTTCGAGAAAATACTCACCTGGGTCTTGTTGGAGTCCTTGTGGTAGCGGCAGGAGATAGAGCCAGGCTCACAGTGCGAGTCTTTGGTTTTCACCAGGGGTCCACAGACGTTGATAATGTGTTCGTAGGAGTCTACCCACCATGGATTGATGACCAGGTAGTTCCTTGTGTTGAGCCGTAGAGAACTTATGTCATATTTGACATCACCATGGTCCATTACATAGCATTCATCTTTGCTCTGCACCCACGGCAAGGACGTGGAGAATTGCCCTGTGTTTCTACCAAGGATTTACTTACATTTTGGGCCTGCGATACCACTAATTGCGTGACAAACAAAACTGCTAGCTGCAGGAGATACATGTTCGCCTGTAACCACAGTTGTTACATAAACTTCAAATGACCTATATAAATTTTTTCACTTAATTTATTATCAGATAATAATGTTTTATAATTGAGAATTATATAATTTTTGATATTTTACAGATATGCAGCCTGAGACCCTCGCATTGCCCGCCGCATGCTTGACCGCAACTGTATTCCCTGCCCATTAATCTGTTCCCTATAATGTGGGAGGATCATCTAAACCTCCCCATCAACATCGTCTGGGCATCGCTCTGGCGCTGCGCCTTCTCTGGGCACAACGCGGACGTGGCAGTGAAGTGGCTATGCATGTCTTACCTCACCCAGCTCATCCGACCTCGGTCATACAGTTCTACATCGCCTGTAGGTCCAGCGACATGTTGCAGCCGATCCTGCCGCAGTGTCAGGCCTTCCTTCCTTCAGGGTTTCAGACACATCGCGGTCACCAACGGCACAGTCCAATAAAATCGCATCTAACCAAAGGAATACCAACGCTTCCTGCTACAAGCTCCTGTCTGGCGTCAACCCCCTGCCCGGGATATTAGGGCATCGCGAAAGAACATGGCGGAATCGAGGGCGCAGCAAGCCACGGACACCCTGAACCAGTGCGTGTATATGTAGAGCTTTGCCCCGACTTCTGCCAGCTCCAATACCTGCAGGCGCTGGTCATCCAGCTTGACAGGATGAACGGTTACGGCCTGGCCACCAAGGCGGACCACCTCATCGAGGATGGACTAGTTATTGAGGAAACCCTACTTAAGACCTTTCTCTTCCGCAGAAGAGTGGAGAAGATCGCTACCAGCAACCTGACCTTCTGTGCTGAGGACGCGGAAATTATCGCCGCCCTATGGGGAAGTAACTTCAATCGTCTAGGTATCCTTTACTGTGGGAGGACCAGGAGCACATGTGCTTTTCAGAAGACAGAGCGCCATCTGGTGGAACAGAAATCAATTAAACATTGATTTAGCCTGTTACCTGATATTTGGCCTACCCAATTTCTTGATAAATCAAGAAAAGCCATCCACGAACGCGTTTCGCGCTGTTGGCGTTCGTCAGCGTGGAGCAGGCTGTAGGCTGTGGGAGGGATATACAGTATTTTAATACAATATTTATTATTTAGATTTCGTTTTGGTTAAATTTGTTTGGCTCTAATATTTATTTTTGAATTATTTTTGTTTCCGAATATAAAAAGTTAGATTTTTTTTATTATTTATAAATGGGTTAACCTTGAAAATATAATAGAATGTATTAAACATACACACAACACACCGAATTGTAAAACTTGAAGGTTTATATATCAAATCTAAATGATTGTTTAAATTCTTAATTCTTTCTTTATAACAGTTTATGTCGTAAGGTTTGTAGATGAGCAATTAGCTGGGAAACTCGCCTTAAATACTGGGCTGAATAAAAAGAAACATGTCAACTTGTATCAACTGAGTGTATTTGTTTTAAAGAATACGTCCTCTAACTCTTTTGATATAAATATTTATTTAATTTTTTATTAAAAAGGTATATATTGGATCTAAAATAATTTACTTACCAATATTTAAATTGGCTGAACGCCAACCTTTTTCAAAGTATTACAACATATTTATATATCAACAACAAAATCAGCGCCACATAACGTCAATAGAATTAAGTTTTAAAAGGGTATTTTTGCCTATATTCAATGGAGAGGGAGAAAATTTAGAATTATTAAATAAAATTAATAAATTATATATAATAAAAAAATCAACGTTTAGTTGATTTCTGTTCCACAAGATGGCGATATGGCATTTAAAAATCTCATATGAGAGTGGTGAGGATATGCCTTTTTTTTATTATAATACCAACACCTGACCGTTTTTATTTTTTTATTTTTTTAATATGTTAAATAATATATTGCTGAGTTATAGAGGAATTATTGACCATTTATGGTACAAGAAAATTATGACAATGGTTTACAGAGGTGACTTTTTTTTTTTGAAGAAAATACGATAAAAATCAATTTCAATCACAATTTGCTTCAATTGAGTTTCTCGTAAAGATAGATGATGCCTGGCCGGAATTCATGGTTCTTAAAATTAAAGATACTTCGGCCAGTATAAATATTTTTAAATTGAGTTAATGAGAGTAATTAAGGATGGAATAATACCTGACTTAAGGCGTGAAGAATAAAGAAATTAAAAGATTACTTATTTACATATCTACTAAAAAGATTTGAGCCGGCCAACGGGAAACAACAACAAAAGGTTTATAGAGTCTACTTTACAGAGTTTTGTTGTAGAAAATATAATTCAAATTAAAATATATATTTTTATATTTTTAAAATAGATAGCAATCCATAAATAGATCTTTGATTAAAAAGGCATATATTAGATCAAAAATAATTTATTAAACAATATTTTAGTTGGCTAAACGCCAACCTTTTTCAAGATATTACAATACACTTATGTTGTAATACCTTGAAAAAGGTGGGCGTTCAGCCAACTGAAATATTAGTTAATAAATTATTTTTGATCCAATATATGTCTTTTTGATTAAATATATTTATATATACTCGTAAGTTACATATCTAGGTTGTCCCGAGAGTAGTAAAGTTTGTAAAGACTTTGGTGACACTCACCTCCGAACAGCAGGACACGCGACAAAGGAGCCAATTCGGCCAATCTGAAGATTTAAGGCTGACACATTTAGCTGTCCTATCTTCCAACACATTATCTCACCGAGTCAATACACACATTCTTAATTGAGATCAGCAGAGATAAAACACTGACCCACTTCAATGAATGGAAGCTTCGAGGATTATCTTTTGGGAAATTTGAATTCATAAATGGTTTGAAATAATACTTTTATGAAAGTAGGGACCCAATATTTACAATTATATAACTTTTGAGAACACTGAAATAAAGTGACATATCGGACGCGATATCCCAACTTGGGATACTTGCACCTAAATACATTTTATCAGAGTTTATATACAATTCAATAAACTAGACTAAAAGAAAAATTAAAACTAAACGGTTGGTTTTCTCAAACAGAAAAGAAAATCTAAAATGAATATAAAATATAGTTTGATATTTGAAAATACTGAAATATAAAGTTTTCAGATTTTTAAAACATTTTTATTGATTAAATATACAAGTATACTTGTTTATTATATAATTTCAATGCCTTTTTAAAATTATAGTCATCAAAACACGTGGTACAGGCCATGATAATCATGGTGGGTAGTAGTTAGCTTTTATTGTAAACACATGTCTACATTACACGTCTACACATGTAGATAGCAGTTCGAGTTTTGCTATCACAAAGGTTCCAGAATTCCGTTTGGGTACTTGTACTCACTGATGAGTTTGGACTTTTAAAAGAATCGGGGGCCATTGTGAATCAATTATTTATTCGGAAAAAGTTCCCAATACGGGATTCGATCTCAGGTCATGGCATTAGGAAACCAACGGTTTATTCCACTCGCCCACAGACTCCCCACAAGTCAATTGTAGAAGGGGAATAAGGGATAAGGAAGGGTAGAAAGGAAATACAGGGTGTTTCACTTTTGAAATAACGATTTATTATTTATTAAAAATAATTTATTAATGTTTGTACAACTTATTGTTTTCTATGTGTAAGCCTTGATGTTTAGCAACAGCCCTGCATCGATGTTTTCAGGAAATAAGTCTTCGTCTTAGAATATTTTGGTCAAGACCATCCCAACAGTTCTTAACAACTCTACAGAGACCCTCTAGTGTCTTCGGTTTTCTAGATCTAAGAGCAGTTTTCAGCAAGCCAAAAGCAAAAGAAAATCCATCTGAAGATTTTGTAGGGAGGTGCTTAAAATGGATTTACGAAAAGGCGGTTTCATTCATCTTTTCGTCCAGGTATTGACGTATTGAACGTGATGTATGACTCGTGGCTTTATCCTGGTGCAGCCACACGGATCTCGAGTCACTTGGATACAAAAACGGGACCACATTTGACCTTTTGGTCCACCTTCTTTAACCGATAAATTTGCTCCTTAGATCATGATATTATGTCGAGGATGTCGTCGTATAGGTCTGTCACAAATATCCAACCTGCCGGTCAGGTGAATGTTTGAAGATGTCAGGTATGATGCAGCGGCAAGACAGTTCACTGGTCACATAGGAGATGCAGGACTCCCTGGCCGGATGTCTGGAGTGGGGAAGGACGTGTCAGCCGTACAGCCACGTCGACATTATGCCCAGAGAAGACACAGCACCGAAGTGATGACCAGTCGATGGAAATGTCCGTTTTAGCGTCAAGTTGGTAGTTGGGCGAATGGGGGAGCAGCCAGGTGTTGCGGCGGTCGGTGCAAGTGGTTATTCGCTAAAAGAACGTGGCGATTTCGCGTAACGCAATAGCCTTATTTCCGCGTCGATTTTGAGCATCTATCTGGCTACCGAAGTTTCACAAAGCAGCGGAGTCAGAAATAGCGACGGGCATGACATGAGGGACGGGGATATAAGGTTGGGGAATTCTCCAACGCACGCTTCTATCCATCTCCTACCCACCTGGAGATCAGATGGTCATCGGAGTGGGAAAGCTGCGATGATCAAGTGTCAGGATTCTTGGTGTTGCAAATTTAGTCTCACGTAGTGGATATATTGTAGCAATATTTTTATATGTGAATAAAAACGCCAAAAGTTTAGTTTACATATAAAAACTCTAAATGAATTATCAAGGATTTTTTTCTGTGCACAAAATAATTTAGGTTTTTTAGAGCTTTTAAATTTACTGAAAATTAGTATGTGGGATTATCGTTGCGAAATCTTTTGAAGTTGGTGGATAATTGATTTGATTGGTGTTGGCGCAGTCGTTTGAGTGACAAGTTATGCATACAAGGGAAAATAACGAAAACACAGGGGTTGGTTGAGTTGAAAAAGGCTAGCAATCTAGGGAGAAGAAGGATTTGAGGAGTTGGCTATCGACTATCTATTCCATAATTGAGAATTGACTTATCTGAGGTTTGAGGAGATGGGATTTTGCTCCAAGCTGATCCCTATGGCGCCACGGTCCTGACTCAGTGCTGTCCAGCTCCCAACTCGGTGTTGTCCCGGGGCTAACTAACTATTCTGCGTTCCCGATTTAAGAAGAAAACTCCTTTGGCTTCTCATTGGCTGATCGTTCGTGACGTGTAATCTCGCTATAGGTTCCTAGCTAATGTTCTACTCTCTGATTGGTCTTTGTTAATTCTTTGTTCTCTGGACTTGTCCTAACCTGACCAGGAAATGCTAGGTTCTTGAACTCAGTTTTATGAGTTCCGGGATAATAAAACCTGCTAATGATTGCTTCCTCTTTGTTAGTCCTTCTCTCAATCTTTCTCCCAGATTTCTTAAGCCTTGTCTTTATTAAATCTTTTAAAACATACATTGCATACATATTGGGTCGGGTTTGCATCCAGTTATGTACAAATTATGACAAGTATATTTTAGTAAATTACCAAATCGTTTTTATTAACTTCATTATAAAATTAATCATGACCTTTTTTTTTCAATGAAAAATCATATCAAAGAAAAACTGAATATGTTTATATTGTAAAATGTGTTGAGCCGACATCGCCACAGCGGGCTTCTCATCCAACATACAGTCATGGGCCAGAGTGGGAGCGCACTAGCCTGAAGATAAATGAAGAACACATGCATAGGAACATGGTTACCTTGGTTTAGAGGGGGCAGCACTCGGAAAGGTGAGGTGGACTACGGGAGTCCTGGGATCGCTCTGGTCAATCGGGTAGCATGGCGACCTGGCATCTGTCTATACTGTACTCCTGTCTATGGGCTCAGAAGGAATCCAGCTTATATGCTAATAGCGACATCAAAGAGTACAGACCTTTTTGGGTGTCCGTGTCCAATCAAGGACTGGCCTGTTCGATTTTTATGCTCTCTTAGCTTTTTCGACAATATTGCCACGTGGAAAATTAGGGAAGACAAAAACTTCAGGAGGAAACAAAATTTATTTCAGGAAAGGACAAACTATGAATGGTAAACAAAAGATAAGCCCCGAAGAAAATGTACAGAGTATCAAAATATAAACATAAAAATGACCACTCTTTTAATAAAAAATAATAAAATTAATAAATACTTTGTTACAATATCAATGATCTGTTATTTGACCTTACTGGGTGGCGCCCTTCTTTTCCGGTGGTAGATTTTATTGAATGCCATTTTGAAGTTATATCAGGCTTGGTGTTTCTATATAGAACAATCCTATGTACAACATTGTATATGTACAATAAATATAATACAACATTCATATATTTTAAATAGAGAAATAACGTATATGTGACTATATTAAACGTAAAAACAGTATAGGAATCCCATTATTATAATCCTCCCAAGTCCTATTAACTGCCTCAGCGTGGCGTGGAGGTAATCCTGGCAGGACAGGCGAAGTATGTCTGGAGTCTTGTACTCCTGGTAAGACCACCT
Organism: Cordylochernes scorpioides; assembly: GCA_030710605.1. Lineage (NCBI taxonomy): Eukaryota > Metazoa > Arthropoda > Arachnida > Pseudoscorpiones > Chernetidae > Cordylochernes > Cordylochernes scorpioides. The sequence goes on from CP092867.1 coordinate 107,781,734, forward strand.
TAGACTACCCAAGGGTCGGCAAACTTTTGAGTCGGAAGAGTCAAAAATTACAATTTACAAAATTTCAAAGTGTTTAAAGAGTCACAACATTTTTTCTTACCAACAATAAATAGTACTCGCATATATAATATTTGCATATGGAACTATATAAAGAGCCGCAGCTCACATCCAAAGAGCCGCAGTTTGCCGAACCCTGGGCATTAAGCCCAGCTAAATGTTGAAGCAAAGTCGTATTCCTACCTTTGTGTATCTCCGATTTTATTTCGACTTAGAAGGCTATGTCCCACTAGGGACACTTGCACTTTAAAGGTACACTAAAAACATAGAAAGAAAATAAATAAAGATCACTTGAAATATGTACAAGAATTAGTATGCAATTTAGTTATACAATTGACAATTTAAACAATTTTATTGATTCTTCAATTCTTACAAAGATGAAAAATGTGTGTTGATTTGTAAAATGATCTCCATTTTTCCGAATTTTTCTAAAATCGATCTATATAAATAAAATAGAAATATGGGTCTGTTTGTGTGTATATGTTTGTGCCTTATACACTCCTACAATATGTGACCAATCTGAATAAAATTTTCACAGGTTATAGAACTATATCTGTAAGAAGCACATATCATAGTTTCTAGCCCAGAAAATTCTATTTAGAAAATAAAACGAACAGATTAGTGTATTTTAGACTGTGGGAGCCGACTGGAATGACAGACCACGGCAAACATACAAGCGGGGCCTGGAAATAGTACAGATGGCCACCGCTGCGTGACGCGAAGATCGGCGGAAGCCAATCAGAACCGAATGAACATTCTATGGTGTTGTCCTTTGGTCTTCCTTTATCGACTTTCTATAAAAATGTAGCTAAGGCGTAATACTAATAATAACTAACTTTGTAATTCTTTCCTGGGCCATCGGTGGACTTAATAAATCGACACACCACAATGCCAGAAAATGATGATGATATCAGGGTAATGTTATTCTCATATATTTTTATATAATGAATCCGAAAAAAACGGCTATTAATAAAATAATATTCATCAGAGAACAATATTTCTATTTTAATTATATAAATCGATTTTAGGAAAAATCCTGACATGATTTGGGTGAAAATGGAGGTAATTTTCGTAATCAGCACACCAAATAACATACAATTCAGTGAAATTTTTTTTTGCATTTTCATCATCGCAGGCTTGTGTAATTATCATACTTTTAAATACCAAAAATGTTTTTTAACAATAACAAAAAGCTTTATTAAGACATTTTAGTCTTATACAGATTCTCTAAGCAGAAATTTAGGATACATGCACGATAAACAGTAATAGTACTTTAATGGTAATGTGATAAATACCAAAAATGTTTGAATTTTATAATTTTTATTATTTTACCCCCATCAAAATTTCAGTAAAAATTAAAATAATTTCATATATTTCATAGCGATATATTATAAAATGTTCTCGAATATAAAAATAAACATCTAAAAATGTTTTTATCATGAATAAGAACAAATTTAGTCATATTAATAAAGCGTAGAGATTTCGTATTTACCACAGATTACTTTTTAAAATGGAAAATAAACAATAAATTATTATATTGCAAAAAAAGCCAAATCATTACAAAAACATTACTGCGGGCCATTTTGTAATAACTATAAATGAAACTGCTGGAACAATAAAGAATTATAAAAAGATGTCAATAACTATATTCAATCTTCTGCTGCTAATAGGCCTAGCAGCCTCAGTTAATATCACTGACAAGAAAATCGATTTGAACAAATGCATTATCAGCGTTCCTAGCTCCACTTACAACCTAACACTTCTTGATCAGTAAGTATCAGTTACCCAATCTTATCTAACATGACACTGTGATTTGAATAGAAATATTCCAAAATCCTTTCAAAACTAATATACTCTTGAAATATTCATATATATTATGACTGAATATGAAGCCAAAATTACATAATATATTCTACATAAATATATGTAGGATGGTTGTTGCGTGATGTGTTGGTGTGGCTTGTGGAAAGGCTGCTGATAAAATTATAATTAAAATTAATTTATTTAAAGCCAGAAATATAAAAACAGAAAAGAAGCAACGGTTGAAGTAACGGCCGTTGGAGCAAGCCTAGATGTTTACCGCTGAGTGGCCAGAGTCTCTGATGACGTCCCGCGCGCATGCGTAGTCAGGTTGACGCTCGCGGTTGCCGATGCCGTCCACTGCCCCCTGTGTGTAGTGGAGCTTTGTCCCAGTTCGCGCTCGCTGAAGCAAAGTGTAGTCGCCACACTACTCCCCCTCCAGTAGGATCTTTCCAGCGATCCTATGCAATCTTATTGGCTTGCCAAGTTCGGGTCTTGGGAAAACATCGGTCCTTCTGATGTGAAAGCAGGCTTGAGGCGGTCGATTGACACCCACGTGGATCTCTTTTTAATTTTCAGTTTTTAAATTTTGGGTTTCCTAAAAAGGACTTCATATGGACCGTCGTATGGGGGAGCTAGCGGTGGCAATATCAGGTCCCGACGTAGATAGACATGGGAACATGTCTCGAGTGGTTTGGGCACGTAAACGTGGCGGTTCCCATGTGGCCTGCATGGTGCAGGTTTCAGAGATGCCATGGCGCACTTGAAGTCCTCCAACCACGGTTCGGTAGGCGAGCTTGCAGAGGGGGGTCCTCGAAAAATGTTCCTGGAAGGGGTAGGGGCTTCCCATAGACCAGCTCAGCGGTTGTGGTGTTGAGATCTTCCCTTAGCGACGAACGAATCCCTAGGAGCACCAGGGGAAGTTTCAAGGACCAGCTCGTGGAATCGTGACAGCGAAGGGAGTCTTTCAGCTGCCTGTGGAATCTTTCTACCAGTCCGTTTGCTGCTGGGTGGTAGGGTGATGTCCTTATTCTGTTGATTCCCAGAAGCCGTGTCAACTCACCGAAAAGTGCTGATTCAAACTGCCTGCCTTGGTCTGTAGTCACTTTTGCTGGCACTCCAAAACGAGATATCCAGACCGATAGGAAGGCATTTGCTACTGTTTTGGCGGTGATGTCCTGTATGGGTAGGGCTTCGGGCCACCTAGTGAATCGGTCGACGCAGATGAATATGTACCGATAGTTTTCACTCGGTGGTAGTGGTCCGACCAGGTCAATGTGAACATGACTGAACCTTCCGTCTGGGGGACTAAACGACTGAAGGGGCGTTCTTGTGTGTCTAGTGGTTTTGGAGACTTGGCAGCGGTGGCAGGCGCGAGTCCAAAGTGCGCAATCCTTCTTGACGGCCGGCCAGACGTAATGGGCGGTGACCATCCTTGTAGTAGCTCGTACTCCGGGGTGAGACAAGTTGTGGTATGCAGAAAAAAGTATGCGGCGACAGGATGCGGGTACGAATGGTCTGGGTTTTGCTGTGGAAACGTCACAGTAAAGGGAAATGTTCGTTTCTGGGATTTGTACTTTTTCCAGTTGTAGTGAGCTGCGGTTTTCCGATGTCGAGAGAGCTTGTAGCTCCTGGTCTACTGCTTGCGTTTCGGCGAGGGATTTCGGGTCATAAGGTTGGTGATGGGAGATGGGTTTCACACGTGACAGGAAATCTGCAGGTACCTTTTCACAGCCCGCGATGTGGCGGATGTCTGTTGTGAATTGCCCGATGAAATCGAGGTGTCGACATTGGCGCGGTAAGGCTTTGTCCAGATTTTGTTGAAAGGCGTATGTGAGAGGTTTGTGGTCCGTATAGACCGGAAATTGTCGCCCTTCCAATAAATGCCTGAAATGCTTGATAGCCAAGTATACCGCCAAGAGTTCTCTGTCGTATGCGCTGTATTTTCTTTGTGCAGCGTCTAGTTTCCTTGAGAAAAACGCTATTGGTTGGAAATTGTTGCCAACCTGCTGGTGAAGCGCGGCGCCCACAGCAAAATCCGAGGCATCTACCGTAAGGCAGAGAGGCGCTTCTGGAAAAGGATGGTGCAAGAGGGCAGCGTTGGCTAGTTGAAATTTGCACTGGTCGAAAGCCTGGAGTGCTGTTGGCGTCCATTGGCAGGATGCGTTCTTGCGCCCTTCGACCATGGCGTGGAGTGGTGCCTGAGTACTAGCGGCATTGGGGAGGCAGCGCCGATAGAAATTTAACATACCCAGAAAACGTCGAAGTTTTCCGTCAGTATCAGGGATTGGGATGTCTTTAATTGCTTGTACTCGCTGAGGGTCCGGCGAGATTCCGGCGTTGGTGATGATAAACCCCAAGAATTTGACTGAAGGTTGGCCGAAGGTGCATTTGGTTTCGTTGATCGTCAGGCCGTAGTCTCGAAGGCGACCAAAAAGTTGTTGAAGATGGGATACATGTTGATTTTCTGAATCGGATGCGATAAGCACGTCGTCAATGTAGGCATATGCAAAATCCAAACCTTGGAGTACTTCGTTGATGAGCCTTTGAAAGGTTTGGGCTGCGTTACATAGGCCAAAGGACATGCGGGGAAACTCGAAAAGGCCGAAAGGCGTAATAACGGCAGTTTTAGGGATATCTCTAGATTCCACGGGCACATGGTGGTACGCTCTAACCAGATCGATAGTAGAAAATATTTTCTTACCATGCAGATGCGATGCAAAGTCCATAATGTTAGGGACTGGATATCGGTCGGGCACGGTAGCGGCATTCAGTTTCCTGTAGTCTCCACATGGTCGTAGCGAGCCGTCTTTTTTGGGTACTAGGTGGAGAGGGCTGGCCCACGGTGATTTGGATGGACGACAGATGCCTTTCTCCATCATGAAGGCGAATTCTTTCTTTGCCGCGGCGAGTTTGTCCGTGGGGAGTCGTCGCGGTTTTGCTGCAATCGAGGGGCCCTTTGTGACGATATGATGAGTCACTGAGTGACGGGGAGGACCTTTTACAAGATTCTGACTAGTGAGCTCTGGAAATTGTCTGAGTATCCTGGAGTAAGGCGAATTGGCGATTGTAAAGTGAATGCTAACAGCGGGGGAAGGGGGAAACTTGTCCAATGGAGTGAAGGGAAGATACTGGGTCGCTCAGCCGGTGATTCCGCAGGTCTACTGTCAGCCCGTAATGTCGGAGAAAGTCTGCGCCGATGATGGACACGCCGACGTCGGCTATGATGAAAGGCCAACGGAATATTCGTCCGAGACCGAGGTCAAGCTCAAGATGTCGTTCCCCGTAAGTGTGGATGATAGATCCGTTAGCTGCGAAAAGCTGCCTGTGCGAGGGCCTAGCGTTTTTTACTGGTGGTGGAATCACTGAGACTTCGGCTCCAGTGTCGACCAAAAACAAATAGGCGCTGCGTCGGTCCGTAATGAAGAGCCGGCGAGTAAGGCCTGCGCCGTCAGTGGCTCCTACTGAAGGCGGGCGTATTCGTTTCCCTGGACCTTGAAGTTGCATGGTTAAAGGCACTTCCTAGCTTGCGCTCCAAACTTCATATGGTACCAGCAAGTTCCTGCGTTTCTTTTTTTGTTGTGGGTCGGGTACCTAGCGTTCGGATAGCGATTGTGTGGGGTGTCCATGGATGACTTCAAAGCTTCTATTTGCGTATGCAGGTCTTGGATTTGCGTCATCAGCTGTTGGTGGGCTTCCGCGCTATGACCTGTGCTTGGTTGGTCCACTGCTGAGACCGTTGGCAGTATGGCTTCGTGTATGTTGTCTGCCATTTCCGCCAGCTTACTCAAACTTGTTTCGGAGGATGCTGCGAGAGCGGCCCTTATGTCCTGAGGTAGGCGTCGAGTCCACAGCATTTTCAGTACTGTATCGGAGAAATTTCTTCCTGCCTGATGTTGCATCGCGGCTAGGACTGTTGATGGCTTCTGATCTCCCATGGGATGCCCATCCAGAACCTGTAAGATTTTAGTTTGTTTTGATTGACTGAGTCGTTGGAGAAGGCATGCTTTCAGCGCATTGTATTTACCAGAGGGTGGGGGGCCGTTACGATGTCCGCGACGTAAGTAAGGGTTGGCTGGTCTAGGCTCGTTACCGTTGCTTGGAATTTAGTTTCGTCGCGGGAGATCTCGGCTAGACCGAAAGCGGCTTCTAGCTGGCTTATCCACAGTTCAACGTCGTTGGGCCAGAATGGTGATGCACGGAAAGCCAATCTTGATACTTGGGAGGGTGCTGTGGATGTTGGCCCTTCCGGATGTTCCATAGTTGCGTCTTGCATTCTGGGGCTGTTGAAAGTTTCGTGGTTGAAATAATAATAATAAAAAATATAGAAGTGTGATTAAAATAACTTTTGCATCACGTCCGGCTCACCAATTTTGTAGGATGGTTGTTGCGTGATGTGTTGGTGTGGCTTGTGGAAAGGCTGCTGATAAAATTATAATTAAAATTAATTTATTTAAAGCCAGAAATATAAAAACAGAAAAGAAGCAACGGTTGAAGTAACGGCCGTTGGAGCAAGCCTAGATGTTTACCGCTGAGTGGCCAGAGTCTCTGATGACGTCCCGCGCGCATGCGTAGTCAGGTTGACGCTCGCGGTTGCCGATGCCGTCCACTGCCCCCTGTGTGTAGTGGAGCTTTGTCCCAGTTCGCGCTCGCTGAAGCAAAGTGTAGTCGCCACATATATATTTTGAAAATAGAGCAATCCATAAATAAATCTTTAATTAAAAAAGCATATATTGGATCAAAATATCATTTATTTTACCGATATTTCAGTTGGCTGAACGCCAACCTTTATCAAGGTGTTATAACACACATTAATATGTTATAACACCTTGATAAAGGTTGGCGTTCAGCTAACTGAAATATTGGGAAAATAAATGATATTTTGATCCAATATATGCCTTTCTAATTAAATAAATATATATATATATATATATGTCATAATATTTATAAATATATAAATAAATGGCTTGTGTGGGAGTATGAGGAAAGGGAAGATGAAATAGCGGGGTCGAAACAACCCCTTGGTCACCAGGTGTCCAGCCTTCACCCCACTCCCCCCTGAGGGTAATTTATCTTACTGAAAGCGGTTTAAAAAACAGCTGGATGTGATAATAAAGGAACAGTTCGCACCGAGGTGGTCTCGACACCAGTTGTTCTCAGAGTAGTCCTTAGACCTTCTCTCTTTCCTCCCCGATATATTTCCTCGCGTTTTTTGCCTCTGGATCCTGTCTCCTGTGTGCCCTTACCACTTTTCACACAACTACCACGACTGCTTCACAAATCACCACATATATATTAAAAGCTTAATTGCAAAATCTTCCTTTCTCACTTACTCATTATCTTATATAGAATATCCTACAAAATTCCATCAAACTCCAAATACGCGTTAGAATGTAAGCACTAGAAAAAACGCTCATCTTTTGTTTTAAATACCCAGCACCATAAAGAATTAAGCTGAATTTTTATCATGTGACATCACAAGATTGTCTGAATTGCTAAAGTACGGAAATCCATATTAAAGCTTCACATTTTATTGCTTAGTTTTTTTTTAATCG
>CP092867.1:107789245-107865428 GCA_030710605.1 Cordylochernes scorpioides
GGCTGAAGACGATCCAAAACCCGTCAGGCTTATTATTCCGATGGAGCTTACGGCTGTCGAGCTACGAATATGAGGTTCATTACATAAAAGGAGCACAACAATAGGAAGCGGATCTCCTATCTCGTAACCCGTTCTGTGGCTTCTTAGACGCCCCCCTCATTAAGAGCCATCAGCCTTCCCCATCTGGAGATTCTAAACTAACTATTGATCACAACGGACTTCATACCATTTACCGCAAAGGTGTAACCAAAATAATAAACCCAAAAACACTCACAAACGAACTACTTCAATCAATACACACCCAATACAACCACCCAGGCATCTCACAGATGACGAGACTCATCTCCGCTCAGTATTATTGGCAGGGCATGTCAAAATACATTGCACAAAAGGTTAAAACCTGTCCAACCTGCCAATTGACAAAGCGTCCAATGGGACCCACTTACGGGGAATTAGGTCAACCACCAGAAGCCAAAGGGCCCTTTGACCTACTATCCCTCGACACCATAGCTGGGTTTGCCAAATATGGCAACGCCAAAGCCTACCTCCACGTCGTAGTCGACCATTTCTCGCGCTACACATGGACGTTTCCGTCCAAATCCACCAGCATTTTCACCTATCAACAGGTGCTCAAGCGAGTGTTGAAGGATGGCTCCCCGAAACGCCTTCTTTCGGATAGAGCACCTGCATTCACTTCGCCGAGATTTAAGAGCTTCCTGCTTAACAGAAGTATCCACCCATTACTCACCACCAGCAATAACCCACAAGCCAACGGTCTATGCGAACACCTAAACGCCACCCTTACAGGAAAACTTAGGCTACTCCATTTGGAGAATCCTACGGTCGCATGGACCAAGTTGGTCAAACGAGTTACCACTATATACAACAATACCCCTCACTCTATCACCGGTTTTCCGCCCATCTACCTGATGTTTGGCGTTCTACCCCCCGGAACTTTCCGACCACACTACACCTTACCCAGACATCGACAGAGCCAGGAAGATCACACACACGAGAACTCAAAACAAACACCTATGAGGCAAAAACATTCATGACCAACGACCCAACAACCACACTTCGAGGTAGGCGACCTGGTGTTGGTTAAGATATATCACCATCCCAACACAGGGAAACTCGCCCCGTATTTCACAGGACCATACATCATATTAGAGATCATCTCCCCAAATGTGGTCCGTATAGATAGACCCAACCAACCTCTCCAAAGAGATACCGATACAGTCCATGTAAACAAACTTAAACCATACACAGAAATCATCCAATACATAACACCACCCACAACAAAACACACAATCTACGACATAAGAATGATTACACGTTTCCATTCAAACATCTTACACCCGAAATTTTTCCAACAGAGCCACTGGCAATCAAACCAACAAACAGCCACCCTTTCATTCATTTAGATCCCACCATTTTCACCATAACCCGATTTACGCCATTCATAAATAACAAAATACACGAGATCACCCCTCCACAAATAGATCCAATCATAACTAATCCTCCACCCAGTCCGCCACAACAAATAGAATTACAACACGACCCACAGAGATCTCCAATCATGGAGAAAATATTTGAAAACATGTGCAGATTCCCCATATTCCGCTTAATACTTGTTATCTGTCTTCTGACTATGCCATACTCCCTCGCCCCATTAACCATAGTAATCTACCTTGGACTATATGCCCAACAGCCCCAAAGGCTTTACCAATTACAGGAAGCCATCTTCCAGATAGGTAGTGCCTTCCATACGTTTCTAATTCTCGTCCTGGACACCCTGGGTGAAAACTTCCAGCGGACATTTAGATGGGAGGGAGTCGGGACCAATTTAGAAAGTTCCCCCGCACGGGCCCCTCCATTCCCCCTCTTTTTCCGGTCAGCGATGACTCCCGTCGATTGAAGTCACGACCTCTGGCCTCCCGACTTACAAAACGTTCGCCATCTTGGCTGTCACCGAATGTCGTCCATACCATCCTCACAGCTTGGGAATCCTAAGTATCACAATGAATTCATACCTCGATTCTTTACAAATCCACCCACAAATTCAAAATTAATTCTCAAAAACACCGCCATCCAAATGAATTAAAAATATCGATTATTTTCCAACACTCACAAACAACTTATTACATTTACCCACATAAAACACGTATCCAACACTCACGCCCAACACAACAGACCTTAGGATCTTGACAACACTAGACCTCCAAAAACATTACAACAAATACAGTTTACACCCTTATGGTTAATTAGATTCCCGTGTCTCCTGTACACATAATATAAACGCGATTTTGGGAAGGATCATGTTTCCCCCCACAAAATTCGCACAAGAGACAAAAAATCTAAAAGAGAATCAAACTTTGACAACCAAAGGACATTTCTCAATCAGAGGACAGGCTCTCGCCCCGCGGGTGATATAATTAGACCGGAAGTGCCTCCGCATGACCTAGATACACCCTGGCATGCAACTTTCATCATTAAGATATATTTTTGTGTATCTCTCTACATACATTTTCTTTTTCTTTTCTTTCACCCAATTTATTTACTTTTTTTTAATATATCAATGCTCAATCAAAATATTTACCATTTATATAATAACTTTCTTTTTATATATTTTTTATTAACCAAGTTTATTTTTCAACCACTCAGCAAATTTTTTTTACGAAAACTCACTTTGATTTCTTTTAATTATATTTTTATTTTTGATTTCCCAAAGCCCTAACAGAAAATTCCCTTGATGTAGTTCTCCATACATCAAGTTTGAATAATTGTATAGGCACCATTTTATTTTTATTTTTTTCTTCTCTTACTCAACAATTCCACCAACGCGAATTCACTTTGATTTCTTTTAATTATTATTTTTTTATTTTGATTTCCCAACGCCCTAACAGAAAATTCCCTTGATGTAGTTCTCCATACACTAAGTTTTAATAATTGTATAGGCACCATTTTATTTATTTTTTCTTCAACCGTTCAACAGTTGTTTCACTAGCACAATTCGCTTTTACCCTTTTTATTTCACCTTTGATTTTGTATATAGCCTCACAGTGCTGCCTAATTAATTTTTCCCCACAAAATTACTTTTCTCCCACAGAATTCAATTCAGGCTACCCCTTTTTGAATTCTTCACATGTAGGGGACGCATCTGTGATAATCTGTATATAGCAATATGTAACCCCACCACAATCTATGCAATGTATCGTCAAAAGATTTAATAAAAGTTAGGCTTCGCGAAAAGGGAAATAACAATTAACAGGATTGCATCATCCAGGAAGTAAATTTCCCTGCCCTGGACCCATAAAACTTAATTTCAAAGGCCTTCTTCTTCCTGGAGGATTGCAATCATGGCGACAATGGAGGTACTAAGCCAATCACAGTTAAGCATGACAAATCAACAAACAATCACATTTAAGCATGACCAACTGATAGCGAATCATCAGAGAGCACGTGGAAGGATCTCCACCAATGAGAAGCCGAGAGAGTTAATGACGATGATCTCGGAAAGAAGTTAGAAGATGGTAGGTGACCGTGCTAGAAGCAAGGTGTGCTCAACATAGGCTCCAACCAAGGTAGTGTACGCTCCATCATGTGAAAGGCCAAATACCTCCTCCAGTCTCATCACCCTCCCTTTCGCAAGGTATTATTTCTACCCCATCCAGGTGTGCTCGTTATTCCCCTGTGGAAACCACCATTCGACCAAAACTGCGCCATCAATCACCAATCCAATCAAATCCACCCAACCACACAATTCGCCAGGATTCAACAGGATTGTTACAGAGAGTCAACAGCAATCCGACAGAGACAACACGATTCCTACATAGATTCCCCATGATCCTACATATATTTATATATATGTGGTAATGTGTTTTATCCTGTAGGAGGACTATGGTGTGTGGTTGGTTAGATGCAGTCGTTGTGACCATAATGTTCAGAGTGGTTTCAGGCGTGAATGGGATAGCACAAAAGATCGAGACATGTTGGATGTCATCTTAGAAAGGGCGAGATAGAGAGTGCTGGCAGCTGGACACCGGTCTAGAGAGGTCTTATCTATATTTGAGCAAAGGGAGAGGACACCCCTGGGAATCCGACTATGTTTTTAACGGACCGACGGTGTAATCGGAGACCTTCCTCCTGTCTGGCGCCAGCTGTCACTCAATCTAATTTTATTATTAAGTTTTGGTATTACACTATAGTTATCTACCTATATAATTGCCTTATTCTGTCTGTCTGAAGCTCACGGATAGAACCTCCATGAGAGGACACTCACGCTAGAGGACACCTCTCTATAAAGGACAGTTTTCTTCACCAATACAGTATAACCTCCATGAGAGGACACTCACGCTAGAGGACACCTCTCTATAAAGGACAGTTTTCTTCACCAATACAGTAGAACCTCCATGAGAGGACACTCACGCTAGAGGACACCTCTCTATAAAGGACAGTTTTCTTCATGTTTTAATTTGCTATGTTTTATGTGTTTGAATAATACATTTAATCGTGTAAACCCGGGCGTTGCCCGGGTCATTAGTCTAGTATTACATATGGGGATATCAGTATGAAATAAATTATATTACAACATATACAGTTAAACCTGTCTATAGCGCCCCCTTTTGGGACTCACCAAAATAGGGTGCTATAGAGAGGGGGTGCTATAGAAAGATCAATTTTAATGTAAATCGCATCGTACTACGTATTTAAAATCGGGCGCTATAGAGAGTGTAGTATTCTGTGTTTAAATATAGACGATATATCATCATCATAGAGCGCGTGAAGCGAAAAACAATGGATTAGAATATAAAGAAAATTGTAAAATAAAATAAATGTAACCTTTTAAATATATTAAATTGTAATAAAATAATTTCATCTGGTGAGTAATGTTTAATTAATAAATTAAATATTTAATAACTATACAACAGAGAGGGAGGCGCTATTTATAGGGGGCGCTATAGACAGGTTTAACTGTATATACATATATAGTTGAAGGGCGAATCAAAGTGAGATTGTATTCAAACATAAAATATCTATAAACTTTGAAGACAATTAGATCATTTTCAAGAATCTGCCTTCACGAAAAGTTTGTACTGACTATTCAAGCTGATATGTACTTACGATATAAGGATCCTCTGCATTTCTTCTCATGTAGCTCAAGTCAGAAGCACGATTAGCATGGAACCGGTCGTCATACAGGATGCACTTTTCCTGACGCTTGGTTTTGTCTTTTTTGATCACTTCTTCAGGGCACACTAGGCTGGTCTCCCAGTCGTATATTTGTTCACATTTTTTCAACTTATTATTCAAAATAGGGATTCCCTGTAGCAGTAAGCTTGAGTTAAGATATCATGGAGTTAGATCTGAAGACTTACCTTGCCGGCAATGGGATTACATATAAATCTGATTACGGTGCTGTAGTTCAATCCAGGGTATTCGGCACACCTGTTTCCCTCAATGTATTCCAATTCTAAACCTAAACGAGTAGCGTTCTTCTGATAATTTCCCAGGTTCTGTTGCAACACAGGAATAACATGGAGTGAGATATAGTGATACTTCTGAGAGTAGATTCAGGATTAATTTTATACTCTGAGATAACAAACAAGAAGTATATATCTATCCATACTTTATAATTTTGAAAATAGAGCAATCCATAAATAAATCTTTAATTAAAAAGACATATATTGGATCAAAAGATCATTTATTTTACTAATATTTCAAATTACAAAACTATTTTAGACGCGTAATATTATTTTTTAAATGAAACAATTTCTACTGCCCTTACTGCAATGGAAAAATTAAAGGGAGGGCCTGGCTCATCAGTGGTGAACCCTCCCAGCTGTTTCGCCAGTTTAATCTGCCATGGCGAAACCTTACTGGCGAAACCGCTGGGAGGGTTCACCACTGATTAGCCAGGCCCTCCCTTTAACTTTTCCATTGCAGTAAGGGCAGTAGAAATTGTTTTATTTTAAAAAGAATATTACGCGTCTAAAATAGTTTTGTAATTTGATAACAGATGGCGCGCTAGTGCATCGAAATATAACTAATATTTCAGTTGGCTGAACGCCAAAAAGGTTGAAAAAGGTTGGCGTTCAGCCAACTGAAATATTAGTAAAATAAATGATATTTTAATCCAATATATGACTTTTTAATTAAATACTTTATCATGATTACAAGAAAATGATAAGATTATTTTATTATATCACCTTTTTTCTATCTTTTTCAAATGAATTATATACAATATAATCGATAATATTAGAAAAATGAGAAATTTTACCTTGACTCTCCGTTTATTAGTAACTCCTAAACTACTGTGGTAGATATCACAAAATGATCTTGTTTGATGTTTTAACGTTTATTTTGACGGGAGAGGCGCCTTATTCTTTAATAGATCCATTTCCTCCCAGAAAAATTTCCATATATTCTTGGCCATAGATTTGGCATAGCCATTTTGCCAGATGAACACCTCTTTCGCAGATTGTGAAGACTTTATTTGAACCCTTGAGGATATTATGAAATAAAGTCCGCCCTGGAATGATGAGAGCCATTAGCCAGAAACCATGGTCTCCTGGTGGACGCTTCACAGTTTGCCAAAGCTGGTGTTGTGGCTTTGTGACCGACAGAAGCCGCTGGTTTGACGTTTATTTTGATGGGAGAGGCGCCCTATGCTTACTCGTATATATATATATATTCGCCTCCTGCGAAGTGCCCCTGGATCTACAGGCCTGGCTCTTCGGCGTCGACTTCCATCCCGAGGCAATGAAGTTAACAAGTATGGCGAAGGCTACCATCTACAAGTACCATCTTGGTCTTGAGTTGGGTAATGCCAGCCATCACATAGACCTGCCCACTCTGTGGGAAAGAACTCTCGCAGTCCATCGGTGACGGATTCTTTCCCGCGGTGAGCGCTACCAATAAAGACGTTATATATTTTATATATATCTATATTAATCAGTTAATTTTATATTTTACATTTATTTATCTATATTTATTCTTATTTTTAAATTCATATTCATATTTAGCCTTATATATAAAAACTTTTATGAGATCGATGTAATAAAGAAGTTTCAGCGCGAGCTCCGCGTTTTTTAGTCAGGGATGGAGGATATGGAGTTGAGCAATCCCTTTGAGGTATTGGCTAAAAGCCAAGAGAATGGGCTGCAAGCTAATGTAAACCTCACTCAAAACGGCCGAACCTCTGCCGAGAAATCAGCAATAGATTCTGAAATGCCTGGAAGGCATTCAGAATTAACAAATGACAAAAATGCAAATGTTAAGCCGGTTGAGGACGGCGGATATGTAAATTCTTGATGCAATTGGGCTGATTGCCCCTTATTTCCTGCAGGTCTTCAAATCTTTGTCTCTTAAAACCTTTTCACAAGGTGCCAAATCTGGGCTTTCATGGGGTTGGTGTAACCAGTGATCAACCCATTTGTCCAATAGCCTCTGAGCCTGGAAGGAGGTGTGCGGCCGGCATTGTCAAGGTGTAACTTGACGGATTTATTAGGAATCTCTAGTCTTTTTTTTCTAATATCTTCCCTAAAATTTCTTATAAATTTAGAACATAGCGAGAATTGTTCCCAGTGCTACCTTCTTCTAGAAAATCAATCAGTATTACACCTCGCATGTCCCAAAAGACAGTTACCATCATTTTTGGATGACCTCTGCACTTTGATTTTTTTATTATGTGAACTAGAATGATGAAATTCTAATGACTGTGCCTTAGTTTCTAGGTCATAAAGATATACCCAGGTTTCATCTCCAGTCCTTCTATTTGAAAAAAGTGTTCTTTTGGGCCTCATAGAGATCCAGCAGTTCTTGGCATAGTTTAATCCTGTGATCACGCTGATAAAGGATTAGTTTTCTTTGAGCCTATTTTAAAGAGATTTTTTCTATAATCTGTATGTTCAAACATTATTTCTATTGTATCAGATCCAACATTTAGTATATTACACAACTCTCTGATAGTTATTCTTCGATCATGATGAATAAGGTCATCAACATTGTCTTAGTTTTCAAGTTTGGTTGATGGCCTCCCACTACGTGGTTTGTCATCCATAGAAGTCTCACCACTTCAGAACCATTTCATCTATCTTCTCACATTGATTATATCAATTGTGGCATCTTTATATGCAATTTTTCAGTCACTAGTGAATCTCTGAAGCTGAACATCCCTCCATTTCCAAAAATTAACTAACTGTTCTTTGTTTCTGTCTTGATTACATACCTTTACTTAAGGAATCTGAAAACAAAATGATTAATTATTATATTTAAGGCCTTACTCTTAAAAACAATAAAATTTAAATAAAAAAAGTCAAATATCATTCAAGTTTTTGGGAAACAAGCATTACTTTTGGAACGCACCTAGTAATTTTATATTTAACTTTATTAAAGTAAAACCTTGGTAAGACTTAGAAATGGCTGTCATTCTACGTAGAACAGTCTAATGTTCCAGTTTTTATATGAGCGGGTGTGAAATCCAATTGATAGAAGTTGAGTGAAGTTCAAAATCCTGTGCTGAGATGATCAATCGAGATAATATTATAAGAAGTGCAGTAGAACCTCCATGAGAGGGCACCTCTTTACAAAGGACAGTTTTTATTTACAAAATTACCATCTTTACTATTTTGACACTCTCCGGTAGGAGGACACCTCTCCCTAAAGGACACTTTGGCTTTGTAATTAGGTGTCCTTTACAGGGAGATTCTACTGTATTAGGTTCAGCTAGTTGATTGAGGGATATAGTGCTGAAATATGAGCATTATGAGTTTTAAATGTTTTCTCAAATTGGATTAGTGATGGCGTAAAATAATATAGCTAAAGAAAGTGTAATTTTGTATTCTTCAATAGTCCGTTGACTTTCTTAGGAAGCAGTTCGAGAAAATACTCACCTGGGTCTTGTTGGAGTCCTTGTGGTAGCGGCAGGAGATAGAGCCAGGCTCACAGTGCGAGTCTTTGGTTTTCACCAGGGGTCCACAGACGTTGATAATGTGTTCGTAGGAGTCTACCCACCATGGATTGATGACCAGGTAGTTCCTTGTGTTGAGCCGTAGAGAACTTATGTCATATTTGACATCACCGTGGTCCATTACATAGCATTCATCTTTGCTCTGCACCCACGGCAAGGACGTGGAGAATTGCCCTGTGTTTCTACCAAGGATTTACTTACATTTTGGGCCTGCGATACCACTAATTGCGTGACAAACAAAACTGCTAGCTGCAGGAGATACATGTTCACCTGTAACCACAGTTGTTACATAGACTTCAATGACCTATAGAAAATTATTCACTTAATTTATTATCAGATAATAATGTTTTATAATTGAGAATTATATAATTTTTGATATTTTACAGATATGCAGCCTGAGACCCTCGCATTGCCCGCCGCATGCTTGACCGCAACTATATTCCCTGCCCATTAATCTGTTCCCTAGAATGTGGGAGGATCATCTAAACCTCCCCATCAACATCGGCTGGGCATCGCTCCGGCGCTTGCGCCTTCTCTGGGCACAACGCGGACGTGGCAGTGAAGTGGCTATGCACGCCTTGCCTCACCCAGCCCATCCGACCTCGGTCATACAGTTCTACATCGCCTGTAGATCCAGCGACCTGTCGCAGCCGATCCGGCCGCAGTGTCAGGCCTTCCATCCAGTAGGCCTTCTGTTAGGCCTACCTTTCCGCCGTGAGGCCACTTGCCCGCGAGCTCCGCGATTTTTTTTCTATTTGGAGGTGGCAACGTGGAGTTTTAAAATCAATATCATATATCGACTGAAATCCCGGAATATTCCCTACATGAAGACATGCAATTTATTAAGATAGATGAAACTGTTGCTGATAAATAGGAAAATAAATTAAAATAAAATAATCCTCTAATAACGGCGGCAAACATGATTGTATAAATTCGCTCAGTTATTGAAAAACGAGCTAATTCGGCCGCAGTGGGTGACGACGAACTCCCAACCATTGTTCCCGGTGAAGATGGCGGTCGCGTATTCAACTAGGCAGAGACCATGGATCATCGTCAATCAAATGGTAACCTTTCTCCCTTCACCAAGGTGATAGGAATCGGCGCAGGGTTTCAGACACACCGCGGTCACTAACGGCGCAGTCCAATAAAATCGCACCCAACCAAAGGAATACCTACGCTTCCTGCTACAAGCTCCTGCCTGGCGTCAACCCCCTGCCCGGGATATTAGGGCATCGCGAAAGAACATTGCGGAATTGAGGGCGCAGCAAGCCACGGGCACCCTGAACCAGTGCGTCTCTATGTAGAGCTTTGCCCCGACTTCTGCCAGCTCCAATACCTGCAGGCGCTGGTCAGCCAGCTTACCAGGATGAACGGTCACGGCCTGGCCACCAAGGCGGACCGTCTCATCGAGGATGGACTGGTTATTGAGGAAACCCTACTCAAGACCATCCGCAGAAGAGTGGAGAAGATCGCTACCAGCAACCTGCCCTTCTGTGCTGAGGACGCGGAAATTATCGCTGCCCTATGGGGAAGTAACTTCAATCGTCTAGGTATCCTTTACTGTGGGAGGACCACGAGCACATGTGCTTTTCAGAAGACAGAGCGCCATCTGGTGGAACAGAAATAAACTAAACATTGATTTAGCCTGTTACCTGATATTTGACCAACCCGATTTCTTGATAAATCAAGAAAAGCCATCCACGAACGCGTTTCGCGCTGTTGGCGCTCGTCAGCGTGGAGTAGGCTGTAGGCTGTGTGAGGGATATAGTTTAATACAATATTTATTATTTAGATTTCGTTTTGGTTAAATTTGTTTGGCTCTAATATTTATTTCTGAGAGAATTATTTTTGTTTCCGATTATAAAAAGTTAGATTTTTTTATTATTTATAAATGGGTTAACCTTGAAAATATAATAGAATGTATTAAGCACATACACACAACATACCGAATTGTAACACTTGATGGTATATATCAAATCTAAATGATTGTTTAAATTATTAATTCTTTCTATATAACACTTTATACAATCAGGTGTTCTTCAGGGTGAACCTCTTTCACCGTATTTATTTATTATTTTCATTAACGATCTGGTTGCTACACTGGATGATTCTGAGCTGCCAGATATATACTTACCGGGCCCTGGAACTATACACCTCCTCCTGTTCGCGGATGATATAGTCCTCTTTGGTGAATCTAAGATAAATCTCCAAATAAAGATTAATCTAATAAAAAGATATTTTGAGGAAAATGGTTTAACTCTGAACCAATCCAAGTCTAAAATCGTAGTGTTTCGAAATGGAGGCCGCTTGGCCAGATCTGACGTTTGGTTTTGAGGCCAACAACCCTTGACAGTATCTTCAAAATATACATATCTTGGCTACCCCTTAACTACCAAGAATCCAACTGCTTGCGTGGCGCAGCACTTTAAAAGCAAAGCATTGGTTGCTACAAACGCAGTATGGAGAATACTATCTAAGTCAAGAACCAAATCGTTCGGAGCAGTGATGAAACTACTTGACTCCATAGTTTTATCCACGTTTTTATACTCGGCCCCACTGTGGGCGACAAATCAGATAAGAGTTGTAAACCAGATCCAGGATATTTTCCTACGGCGATTTCTTGACCTTCCCAAATATACTCCGGGCTACATCTTACGAACAGAAACCGGAAGGATGTCCTTTGAATTAAACATTACGAAATTGATTCTAAAGTTCTGGATACGGATTTTAAAAATGGGCAGGACAAGATTACCCTATGTTTGCTTGTCCCAGCTCTGGAAAGTTTCAATTGTGGGAAAAGCGGGAAACAACTTTATTCATAATTTGAATAGCATCATTGACTCTAGGGGTTTTTCTTTTCTTAAGAACTGTGAAGATTATATGGTTGTGCGAGGAGAAATGCCTAGAATTATTCAAACCACAGTGGACCAGCTGCTCCAATTTGACCGAGCTAAGATACAAAACTCAACTCATTTTATTCACTACCAATCTCTAAGTAGCTCCTTTATGACGGAGGACTACTTACTATCAAACCTCCCTTTGAAAATTAAACGATTTATAGCCCGTCAAAGGATTCTATGGCTACTTTTCCGCGAGGATATCATGGAATTTTGGAACAGCGACCCTTTAAATTGCTACTTCTGCAATGCTGTCATCCAAGACAATTTGGTCCACTATCTATTCCATTGCCCATTCCTACATAAAAAGAGACTGGAAATTCGCGAAATTTCGGAGCTAACTCACTACAATGAACAACATGCATATAAAATCTTCACTACTCTCCTGCTGGATAAAACATTTGTTTATAAATATTTTAAATTTTTCAAGGCGATTGATAAAATGAGAGAAGAAGTGCTCAACTCCACAGACAACGGCTGATTGCTCCCCCTCCCCTCTAAATTGCTTTTCCTCTCTCTCTCTCTCTCTCTCTCTCTCCTCACTCATGTACATATATAACTTTTTAGGGGAATCCCCTTGTAAGACAATAGTGTCTTAATAAAGGTTTTTGTTGTTGTTCTATATAACAGTCTATGTCGTAAGGTTCGTAGATGAGCAATTAGCTGGGAAACTCGCCCTAAATACTGGGCTGAATAAAAAGAAGCATGTCAACTTGTATCAACTGAGAATATTTGTTTTAAAGAATACGTTCTCTAACATTTTTGATATATATTTATTTTATTTCTAATTAAAAAGGAATATGTTGGATCAAAAATAATTTACTCACCAATATTTCAGTTGGCTGAACGCCAACCTTTTTCAAGGTATTACAACATATTTATATATCAACAACAAACTCAGCGCCACATAGCGTCAATAGAATTAAGTTTAAAAGGGTATTTTTTCCAATATTAAATGGAGAGGGAGAAAAATTTATAATTATTAAATAAAATTAATAAATAATATATAATAAATCAACGTTTAGTTTATTTCTGTTCTACAAGATGGAGCTCTGCCATTTAAAAATCTCATGTGAGAATGGTCAGGATATGCATTTTTTTATTATATAACACTAACACCTGACCGTTTTTATTATTTTATTTTTTAATATGTTAAATAATATATTGCTGAGTTATAGAGGAATTATTGACCATTTTGGTACAAGAAAATTATGACAATGGTTTACAGACGTGACTTTTTTTGAAGAAAATACGAGAAAAATCAATTTGAATCACAATTTGCTTTAATTGAGTTTCTCGTAAAGATAGATGATGCCTGGTCGAAATTCATGGTTCTTAAAATTGAAGATACTTCGGCCAGTGCATCGTATCATAAATCTTTTTTAATTGAGTTGACGAGAGTAATTAAAGATAAAACAATACCTGACTTAAGACGTGAAGAATGAAGAAAATAAAATATTACTTATTTACATATCTACAAAAAGATTTGAGCCGGCCAACGGGAAACAACAATAGGTTTATAGAGTCACGCTATCTGGCGGTCAAATTCACAGAGTTTTGTTGTAGAAAATATAATTCAAATAAAAATATATTTTTTCATATTTTTAAAATAAAGCAATACATAAATAGATCTTTAATCAAAAATACATATATTGGATCAAAATATAATTTATTTTACCAATATTTCAGTTGGCTGAACGCCAACCTTTTTCAAAGTATTACAACATAAGTGTATTGTAATACCTTGAAAAAGGTTGGCGTTCAGCCAACTAAAATATGGTTAATAAATTATTTTTGATCCAATATATGCCTTTTTGATTAAATATTTATATATAAGTTACATATCTAGGTTGTCCCGAGAGTAGTAAAGATTGTAAAGACTTTGGTGACACTCACCTCCGAACAGCAGGACACGCGACAAAGGAGCCAATTCAGCCAATCTGGAGATTTAAGGCTGACACATTTAGGCTGTCCTATCTTCTTACACATTATCTCACCGAGTCAATACACACATTCTTAATTGAGATCAGCCGAGATAAACACTGACCCACTTCAATGAATGGAAGCTTCGAGGATTATCTTTTGGGAGATTTAAATTCATAAATGGTTTGAAATAATACTTTTATTAAAGTAGGGACCCAATATTCACAATTATTTAACTTTTGAGAAGACTGAAATATAGTGACATATCGGACACGATATCCCAGCTTGGGATACTAGCGCCTAAATACACATTTATCAGAGCTTATATACAATCCATTTTACACTGCGTGACATTGAAAATGGAACACCAAGAAATAGTGGCCAGAAAATTATGCAAATTTCAGGGTAGACGCGCCTAACCGAGTTATGCAAATGATGTAAAATGCGCAGCTCTCGTGCGCACATGGAGTAAGATATAAGGGAAGGAACTTGCAGAAAGGACAGTATTCGTGTCGTTATTTCTTCAAGATAAAATCATTGTAGAAATTTTGTTCTTGTGTCAAAAGACACGTGTAATAACAGAGAATGCCAGGTCATCGTAAACGGAGGCAGTTCAAGCAGACAGACGCTTTTACGAGGGGCATGGTGATCGGACTGAAAAGGGCAGGTTGGTCCATACGTCAAATTGCAGCTGATACACACCTTGGTGCGTCCACGGTGCACCGACTGTGGAGAAGATGGTTGGAACAAGGAAATGTGGCAATTTATAGGAATGTCGGTGCAACCAGAGTGACGTCAGCACGTGTGGATCGGCGTATCCTTCGACAAGCAGTGGCGGCCCCACAAGCCACTTGTACCGCCATCCTGAAACATGTGCAAGACACCCTAGATCATTCCATCTCGACCAGAACCATTTCCCGTCGATTGGTTGCTAATGGCTTGCACTCATGCCGTCCGCTAAGAAGACTGCCATTGACCCCACCGAATAGGCGCCAACGTTTGGAATGGTGCCGGGCTAGATCGACGTGGATGACGGAATGGCACAGGGTCGTGTTCTCAGATGAGTCGTGTTTCTGCTTGTCCAGTGATAGTCGCCGTGTACGCGTGTGGCGTCGACGTGGAGAAAGGTCCAATCCGGCAGCAATTGTGGAACGCCCCACCGTGCGACAACGTGGAATCATGGTTTGGGGCGCAATCTCGTATGATTCCAGGTCACCTTTACTTCGTATTCAGGGCACTATGACGGCCCAACGATACGTTGATGATGTGCTGCGACCGGTGACACTCCCCTACCTTCAGGGGATACCCAATGCCCTTTATCAGCAGGATAACGCCCGACCGCACACTGCTCGCATTAGCCAACAAGCTCTGCAAGATGTACAGATGCTTCCCTGGCCACCGTACTCTCCTGATCTCTCACCAATCGAGCACGTCTGGGACATCATTGGACGCCGTTTGCATGCCTTGCCACAGCCGCGTTCAGAAGACGAACTGTAGCAAATGGTTGAGAGGGAATGGAGAGCCATCCCTCAGGACCCCATCCGTACTCTGATTGACTCTCTACCTAGACGTGTTGCTGCGTGCATCGCCGTCCGCGGTGGTCCTACTTGCAACTAAGCCGTTCTTGCTCTGTATTATGACTATCATTTTGAAATAAAGATCACTTATTGTTCGTCCCTGTCTCTCTCTGTCTGCCGAGTTTCATCACTTTCTGGCCACTATTTCTTGGTTTTCCATTTTCAATGTCACGCAGTGTATATACAATTCAATAAACAAGACTAAAATAAAAATTAAAACTGAAAGGTTGGTTTTCTCAAACAGAAAAGAAAATCTAAAATGAATATTTTTTAATATTTTAAAATATTGAAATATAGAGTTTTCAGATTTTTAAAACATTTTATTGATCAAATATACAAGTATACTTGTTTTATATATATAATCTCAATGCTTTTTTTTTTTTATTATAGTCATCAAAACATGTTGAACAGTTCATGATAATGATGGTGAGTAGTAGTTGGTGATTGTTTTCATTGTAAACACATGACTACACTACACGTCTACACATATAGATAGCAGTTCGAATTTTGCTATCACAAAGATTCCAGAATTCCGTTTGGGTACGTGCACTTACTGATGAGTTTGGACTTTTAAAAGAATCGGGGGCCATTGTGAATCAATTATTTATTCGGAAAAAGTTCCCAATACGGGATTCGATCTCAGGTCATGGCATTAGGAAACCAACGGTTTATTCCACTCGCCCACAGACTCCCCACAAGTCAATTGTAGAAGGGGAATAAGGGATAAGGAAGGGTAGAAAAGAAATACAGGATATTCCATTTTTAAAATAACGATTTTAGTGCTTTATTAAAAATAATTTATTAATGTTTGTACAACTTATTGTTTTCTATGTGTAAGCCTTGATGTTTAGCAACAGCCCTGCATCGATGTTTCCAGGAAATAAGTCTTCGTCTTAGAATATTTTGATCAAGACCATCCCAACAGTTCTTAACAACTTTACAGAGACCCTCTAGTGTCTTTGGTTTTCTAGATCTAAAAGCAGTTTTCAGCAAGCCAAAAGCACGAAAGTCCATCTGAAGATTTTTCAGGGAGTTGCTTAAAAAGGATGTACGAAATGCTGGTTTCATCCATCTTTTCGTCCAGGTATTGACGTGTTGAATGTGAGGTACAACTCGTGGCTTCATCCTGGTGCAGCCACACGGATCTCGCGTCACTTGGATACAAAAACGGGACCACATTGTCGATTAATTGGTCTAAGTCTTTGGCATATTTGCAAATTTATTTTGACCTTTTGGTCCACCTTCTTTAACCGATAAATTTGCTCCTTAGATCGTGATGTTATGTCGAGGATGTCGTCGTATAGGTCTGTCACAAATATCCAACCTGCCGGTCAGGTGAATGTTTGAAGATGTCAGGTATGATGCAGCGGCAAGACAGTTCACTGGTCTTATAGGAGATGCAGGACTCCCTGGCCGGATGTCTGGAGTGGGGAAGGACGTGTCAGCCGTACAGCCACGTCGACATTATGCCCAGAGAAGACACAGCACCGAAGTGATGACCAGTCGATGGAAATGTCCGTTTTACCGCCGGTAGTTAGGCGATTGGCGGAGCAGCCAGGTGTAGCGGCGGTCGGTGCAAGTGGTTATTCGCTAAAAGAACGTGGCGATTTCGCGTAACGCAATAGCCTTATTTCCGCGTCGATTTTGAGCATCTATCCGGCTACCGAAGTTTCACAAAGCAGCGGAGTCAGAAATAGCGACGGGCATGACATGAAGGACGGGGATATAAGGTTGGGGAATTCTCCAACGCACGCTTCTATCCATCTCCTACCCACCTGGAGATCAGATGGTCATCGGAGTGGGAAAGCTGCGATGATCAAGTGTCAGGATTCTTGGTGTTGCAAATTTAGTCTCACGTAGTGGATATATTGTAGCAATATTTTTATATGTGAATAAAAACGCCAAAAGTATAGTTTACATATAAAAACTCTAAATGAAAATCAAGGATTTTTTTCTGTGCACAAAATAATTTAGGTTTTTTAGAGCTTTTAAATTTACTGAAAATTAGTATGTGGGATTATCGTTGCGAAATCTTTTGAAGTTGGTGGATAATTGATTTGATTGGTGTTGGCGCAGTCGTTTGAGTGACAAGTTATGCATACAAGGGAAAATAACGAAAACACAGGGGTTGGTTGAGTTGAAAAAGGCTAGCAATCTAGGGAGAAGAAGGATTTGAGGAGTTGGCTATTGACTATCTATTCCATAATTGAGAATTGACTTATCTGAGGTTTGAGGAGATGGGATTTTGCTCCAAGCTGATCCCTATGGCGCCACGGTCCTGACTCAGTGCTGTCCAGCTCCCAACTCGGTGCTGTCCCGGGGCTAACTAACTATTCTGCGTTCCCGATTTAAGAAGAAAACTCCTTTGGCTTCTCATTGGCTGATCGTTCGTGACGTGTAATCTCGCTATAGGTTCCTAGCTAATGTTCTACTCTCTGATTGGTCTTTGTTAATTCTTTGTTCTCTGGACTTGTCCTAACCTGACCAGGAAATGCTAGGTTCTTGAACTCAGTTTTATGAGTTCCGGGATAATAAAACCTGCTAATGATTGCTTCCTCTTTGTTAGTCCTTCTCTCAATCTTTCTCCCAGATTTCTTAAGCCTTGTCTTTATTAAATCTTTTAAAACATACATTGCATACATATTGGGTCGGGTTTGCATCCAGTTATGTACAAATTATGACAAGTATATTTTAGTAAATTACCAAATCGTTTTTATTAACTTCATTATAAAATTAATCATGACCTTTTTTTTTCAATGAAAAATCATATCAAAGAAAAACTGAATATGTTTATATTGTAATGTGTTGAGCCGACATCGCCACAGCGGGCTTCTCATCCAACATGCAGTCATGGGCCAGAGTGGGAGCGCACTAGCCTGAAGATAAATGAAGAACACATGCATAGGAACATGGTTACCTTGGTTTAGATGGGGGCAGCACTCGGAAAGGTGAGGTGGACTACGGGAGTCCTGGGATCGCTCTGGTCAATCGGGTAGCATGGCGACCTGGCATCTGTCTATACTGTACTCCTGTCTATGGGCTCAGAAGGAATCCAGCTTATATGCTAATAGCGACATCAAAGAGTACAGACCTTTTTGGGTGTCCGTGTCCAATCAAGGACTGGCCTGTTCGATTTTTATGCTCTCTTAGCTTTTTCGACAATATTGCCACGTGGAAAATTAGGGAAGACAAAAACTTCAGGAGGAAACAAAATTTATTTCAGGAAAGGACAAACTATGAATGGTAAACAAAAGATAAGCCCCGAAGAAAATGTACAGAGTATCAAAATATAAACATAAAAATGACCACTCTTTTAATAAAAAATAATAAAATTAATAAATACTTTGTTACAATATCAATGATCTGTTATTCGACTTTACTGGGTGGCGCCCTTCTTTTTAGGTGGTAGATTTTTATTGAACCCTATTTTAAAGTTATATCAGGCTTGGTGTTTCTATGTAGAACAATCCTATGTACAACATTGTATATGTACAATAAATATAATACGACATTCATATATTTTAAATAGAGAAATAACGTATATATATGACTATATTAAACGTAAAAACAGTATAGGAATCCAGTTATCATAATTCTTTTAAAGTGCTGTTAACTGCCTCAGCGTGGCGTGGAGGTTATATCCTGGGCAGGGCAGGCGAAGTGTGTCTGGAGTCTTGTACTCCTGGTAAGACTACCCAGTAACCAGGGTTAGGCTACCCAGGGGTCGGCAAACTTTTGAGTCGGAAGAGTCAAAAATTACACTTTACAAAATTTCAAAGTTTTTAAAGAGCCACACATTTTTTTCTTTCCAAAAATGAATAGTACTCGCATAAATAATATATGCGTATATAACTATATAAAGAGCCGCAGTTTCACACCCAAAGAGCAGCATGTGGCTCGCAAGTCACAGCTTGCCGAACCCTGGGCATTAAGCCCAGCTAAATGTTGAAGCAAAGTCGTATTCCTACCTTTGTGTATCTCAGATTTTATTTCGACTTGGAGGGCTATGTCCCACTAGGGACACTTGCACTTTAAGGTAAACTAAGCATATAAAGAAAATAAAGAATTATCATTCGAAATATGTACAAGAATTAGTATGCAATTTAGTTAGATGAAAAGAGAAAAACATCAACACAATTGAATTATGTACAAATAGTTGTTATGCAAATTTAGTTAAATGAAATCAATTGTAAAGTAGTGTAAAAAAAATAAAATTGTGTATCTCACATGTTCCCTTCAACAGGAAACGCACCAATTACTCTGTATGAATTCTACTCTTCGTTCTAATGACACTAGCCTGTGAAATTTAAATATTTGAAAAAAAAATCAAAATAAGTTTTAACTGATTTGTATGTTATTTTTTCGTGTATTGAATTCGAAAATTACCACCATTTTTCCCCATCACGTCATAATTTTTCTAAAATCGATCTATATAAACAAAATAGAAATATAGGTCTGTTTGTGTGTATATATTTGTGTCTTATACACTCCTACCATATGTGACCAATTTGAATGATATTTTCACAGGTTAGAGAACAATATATGGAAGAAGCACACATCATAGTTTCTAGCCCAGAAATTTCTATTTAGAAAATAAAACGAACAGATTATTGTATTTTAGGCTGTGGGAGCCGAGAGACTTCCTTCCAGTCCGCTGGGATGACAGACCACGCCGTCGGTAAAAATACAAGCGGGGCCTGGAAATAGTACAGATGGCCACCGCTGCGAGGCGCGGCAGATCGGCGAAAACAGAATCAGAACAGAATCGACATTCTAGGGTGTTGTCCTTTTGTCTTCCTTTATCGACTTTCTATAAAAATGTAGCTAATACGTAATTCTAATAAAAACTGACTTTGAAATACTTTCTGGGCCATCGCTGGACTTAATAAATCGACACACCACAAGGCCAGAAAATGATGATAATATTACCGTAATATTATTTTCATATATTTTTATATAATTATATAATGAATCTCCGACACAAAACCGGCTATTAATAAAATTATATTGTCAGGAGGACAGAGTTTCCTGGTATTCCCTCTTATCTGGACTGGACCGACAGGTCGGGGTAAACAGTGGCGCCACGTGGAAGGGAGAAAAACTCAGTTCTCCCCTCTTTCTCTAACTGCTGGGTCGATTTGGCTCATGTACATAGTAACTCTTATTTTATATTTAAAATCTCTCATATAAGTCATTAAATAAATATTTAAAGTAATTCGGAAGCCTAATTAATTATTTTTCTTCACGACAATATTCATCAGAACAATATTTCTATTTTATTTATAAAGATCGATTTTAGGGAAAATCCTGACGCGATATGAAAAAAAAATGAGGTTATTTTCGTAATCAGCACACCAAATAACATACAATTCAGTAAAAAGTTTCTCTTGTATTTTTATCATCGCAGGCTTGTATAATTATCATAATTTTATATACCAAAAATGTATTTTTAACAATATCAAAAAGCTTTATTAAGACCTTTTAGTCTTATACAGATTCTCCAAGTAGAAATTTAGGATACATGCACGAAAAACAGTAATAGTACTTTAATGATAATGTGATATATACCAAAAATGTTTTAATTTTATAATTTTTATTATTTTACCACCATCAAAATTTCAGCAAAAATTATAATAATTTCATATATTTTATAGCGATATATTATAAAATGCTCTCGAATAAAAAAATTATCATCCAAAATTGTTTTTATCATGAATAAGAACAATCTAATTCAGTAGAAATAAAAGCGTAGAGGTTTCATATTTACCACAGATTACTTTTTAAAATAGAAAATAAACAATAAAATATTTGCATAAAATGAACAATAAAATATTGCATATTGCAAAAAAAAAGCCAAATCATTACAAAAACATTACTGCGGGCCATTTTGTTATAACTATAAATGAAAACAACAACTGCTGGAACACAATAAAGAATTATTAAGATGTCAATAAGTATATTCAATCTTCTGCTGTTAATAGGCTTAGCCGCCTCAGTTAATATCACTGACAAGAAAATCGACTTGGACAAATGCATTATCAACATTCCTGGCTCCACTTACAACTTAACACTTCTTGATCAGTAAGTATCAGTTGTCCAATCTTATCTAACATGACTTTGTGATCTGAATAGAAATATTCGAAAAAATCCTTTCAAAACTAATATACTCTTGAAATATTCATATATATTATGACTGAATATGAAGCCAAAATTGCATAATATATTCTACATAAATATATATTTTTAAAATAGAGCAATCCATAAATACATGTTTAATTAAAAAAGCATATATTGGATCAAAATAGCATTTATTTTACCAATATTTCAGTTGGCTGAACGCCAACCTTTATCAAGGTATTATAACATATTAATGTGTGTTATAACACCTTGATAAAAGTTGGCGTTCAGCCAACTGAAATATTGGTAAAATAAATGACATTTTGATCCAATATATGCCTTTCTAATTAAATTATATATACAAGTATCAGAGTCATCAACAATTCTGTCACAGTTTGCTTTTGGTTCAGTGGTAGAATGCTCGCCTGCCACGCGGGCGCTCCGGGTTCGATTCCCGGCCGATGCATTTTTTTTTTTTTTTTTTACTATTTTTAAAACTCATTTATATTATTAAAATATATGTACTTTTCCTGTGTATGTACAGATTTATGGTCTATGTACACAAGTATACAAGTATGTATTTAAAAATAGAAATGAAAATTAAGGAGAAAAGATTTTTATTCAGATAAACGTGTGACAAGCTTTCGGGCAGTCACGCCCTTCAACAGGTCCTGTTGAAGGGCGTGACTGCCCGAAAGCTTGTCACACGTTTATCTGAATAAAAATCTTTTCTCCTTAATTTTCATTTCTATTTTTAAATATTCAATGGAGAAAGTTTTCTTGTAGTTCTGATACAAGTATGTATACAAGTTATTTGCAAATTGCGTTGCAAATTTGCCCTTTCGCTCGCAAGCAGCGCCTCTAGCGGTGAAGATGGGAGGTAATATCAGCTGACCTAATGGACATGTAAAACGTGTTTTAACAGGACATAAAGAAAAATCTGGAAAAGATATTTTTCGGATTTTTAGTCAAGAAAAATAAATTGACAGGTTCTGGGAAAAAAGTAGTTGCTTTTTATTCAGAAAATGATGATGACAATATTGCTGTATCATATTTGATTATCAGATACAAAATTATACCCGGAAAAATTCCAAAAAGCAGAGACCACGAGTGAAGCCAGTTCATTTTTAGTATTCAGGAACAAAATTCTAACAGAAAGGTGGTCTCTTTATAAAAATATCGCTTCTCAGACACAAAGTTTGGAGCGGGACGTTTCACAAGAATGACATCCACGGCGCCAATTTATAATTGTAACGAATAGTATTTGAATAAAAGCATTTAATCGGGTAAAACCCGGGCGTTGCCCGGGTCATTCGGCTAGTAAATATACATATGTCATAATATTTATAAATATATAAATAAATGGCTTGTGTGGTAGTATGAAGAAAGGGAAGATAGAAATTAGAGGGGTCAAAACAACCTCCTTGATCACCAGATGTCCAGCCTTCACCCCACTTTACCCTGGGGGTAATTTATCTTACTTAAAGCTTTTTAAAAGCAGCTGGATGTGATGATCAAGGGACAGTTCTCACCGAGGTGGTCTCGACACCAGTTGTTCTCAGAGTAATCCTCGGACCTTCTATCTTTCCTCCCCGATCTACTCCCCACTGGTCTCTGGATTCTGTCTCCTGTGTGTCCTTTACCACTTTTCACACAGCTACCATGACTGCTTCACAAATCACCACATGTATATATATCAAAAGCTTAATTGCAAAATTTTCCTTTCTCACTTACTCATCCTCTTATGTAAAATATCCTTCAAAATTCCATCAAACCCCAAATACGCGTTAGAATGTAAGCACTAGAAAAAACGCTAATCTTTTGTTCTAAATACCCAGCACCATAAAGAATTAAGCTGACTGCTTATCATGTGACATCACAAGATTTTCTGAATTGCTAAAGTGCGGAAATTCATATTGAAACTTCAAATTTGCTTAGTATTTTTAATCGTGACGTATCATGATACAAAATAACCTTGTATACTCAACCTGATAAAGTTAATGAATTTAATATATTCCAGTATTAATCTAAAATATATTCTTAAAAATTATATATTCATAATTTATTAGAAATTTACTTAACTTCAGTTAGAACTAGGAGTCATCTGCAATAGAACCGACAATTATAAACTCTTTCTCAAAACTTTGTGCAATTTCATTTATCTTTTTGTTGATTTTCCCCCATCAGTGTGTGTGTTAGCATAGAAAATATATTTCTCGCCAATTTTTATATATCCTTTTTCTGAATCAGCTATGTGCTCGATTTTATATCTCGCTAAGTATATCAGGCAGTTCCAAGACAATTGTCGTCATGTTCATTTTGTGATTAAGTTAAAGGTTATCCTGGCCGATGGTTAAGTCACTTGCCCAAACTATTGAAAGAATTGCGAATTTTTGTATCAAAGGTTTGTTTGACCGCCAAGTGGTCTTTGTTATTATTTCAGGCTGATTCTCGCTAGGGTTTTTTTAATTACAAGGTTGTCCCAAAGGTTTGTGAACATATAATGATTATGATTTATATTCTTCAAGTATTTACGAACTTTTGGGACAACCTTGTAATTCTGAAACTTGGCCCACCTGCTGATTGGTCACCCTTGATATAGAACATCAGAGATTAAATCATTCCATTAAAGAATTCTGTTATAATTTTACCAAGGTTACCAATATTATCAAGGTTGTTCCAAAAGTTCGTAAACACTTGCAAAATATAAATCATAATATGTTTACGAACTTTTGGGACAACCTTATATTTTCACGGCTTAATGATGATTTTCATTCAGCACATTTCATATCTTTTATCATTTTGAAACCGTCGTTTTTTATATACGTAAATTTTCCTTGTTCTATATCTAAGACATTGATTGAAAGTGCATTTATAAAGACGTCTTTGGCATTTCAAATAGTTGTTATGATATATGCTCTTTCAAATGATCACACATGTAATACACCTATCCCCCGATTTACACGGTACTTGTTTTACACGTTTTCGCTTTTACACGGTTTTCCAAATAAGTTTTTTTTGTTTTTGTTTTTATCGCACTATACTAAATGCTACTGTGATTGAACACATGCGCTGTGTATACATCTCACGAGGAATCCCGAGCTTATGTGCTGACTACATATTTTAACCTGTCAATGCATTTTATTTTTATTTCTGTGTATACCTATCCCTCGATTTACCCGTTTTTCTCAGGAACGTATCTACCGTGTAAATCGGGGGATAGGTGTAATTTATTATAAATAAAACACAATTCGCCTACTAAAAAGTTTTATTACAGTAGTTATACCTGTCAAAGAGCTGTACACCAGAAAGCTTGTATTACCGTTAAATATAAAAGAAACTCTTCCCTCAGCGAAGTGTCTTTTATTTATAATTTTACCGAAGGGATTATATTATTGACAAATATTTTATTTATACTTTTAAAAACTATATTTCAAAAGGCTTAAAATATAGAAAATATCCATCTATACAATTCTATTTCAAAATATTTCTTTCAAATTGTAATTTTAAATTTGTTATGTTCAAAACTATTCCGTGAATCAGTGGTCTCGGTCTCTTTAAATATAAAAAGTGCTCATAAATAATGTCAGTATGAAAAATTATTTTCGTTATTTATAAAAGCAAAAGTCGCCTCTCCCGTCAAAATAGATGTCGAAACTAGACACCATCTATTGACCGTCGCCGTAAACCAGCGGCCTCGGGTCGGTAACAAAGCCACAACACCAGCTTTGGCTAACTGAGAAGTTTTGACGTTTATTTTGACGGGAGATGCGACCTTTGCTTTTTTATAGATCAATTTCTTCTGACAAAATTTGCCCATCTATATGTATAATCAGATATAAATAATTTATCTATAATCAGAAAAAATATATATATGAGTGCATTCTCAAATATTGAATTTTTTAACTAGATAGATATTTTCATGAAGAAAGTTGTATGTACTTTTCTATGCTCTTCAATAATAAATATATGTGGAAGGAATATATAAAATATATTATGAAAATTTCCAGTTGAAACGCCAATTAATAAGCTGTTCTTTAAACCTGTATCACGTTTAACAAGGAATTTCGCGACTTGCTGAGCTTCCCCGGATGCCAAGCTCTCTGTGATCGTATATTTGGATAAATATTCGGTGCACAATATTGTCCATCTTTTCTGGCCAGGTGATGGTATGAAACGTCCAGGTAGGTCTATGTCTATCTTTTGGAATGGTCAGCTTGGAGGTGGTATAGGCATCAGGTGTCCAGGCCACAGTTGAGGAATTTCTTCCTCTGTTGACATTCCTGACAGTGGCTGACATATTTTCTAACACTCCGGTAAAACCTCTGGATAAAATACTTCTTTTCACTTTATCGTAACTCTTAGCAAAACCCAGATGACCTGCCATGGGAGCGTCGTCCAGTTCGTTCAATGTGTCAACTTTCAGTTGTTAAGAAATGATCATTAGTTGATGTGGGCCAATTGAGTCAAAGTTATTCTTGTAAAGAATCCTATCAGCAATCTTAAAATGGTTGTCCTTGGCCGAAGGTTCTGTCAACTTATCAACAATTTTCAAAATATGAGTATTTCTTTTGTTCATCCATGATGTTTCCAAAGGTTATCAAAATGGAGAATCATCATGCTCAGTGTCTTCAAATTTGCTTTTTGAAGGATTTCTTGAAAAATCCTGCGTCTTTTCAGTCTTATATGTGATTCAAATATCGTATTCCCCTGTAGACAAAGAGCCCCATCTAGCCAATCTGCCTGAAAATCCTACATGTTTGTCAGCCAGCACACGGAATGGAATAAGTCACAACACCTTTACGGAATTTTCAAATATTTAAGATCTGATTTTGCCAATCGCTCATACGACCTTCAAGTATTCTCTTTCAGTTGTCAAGTAGTTACTCTCGGCTTTCAGTTAAGTTTGAGATGCGTAAGAGATTGCCTTTTATTTCCCATTTGAATCTCCACTCAAAAGGGTCCTATTCCATGCTATGTGAATTTCCTTTGGAGCGTTCTCGTCAAAATGTCCGAGAACAGGTTTTGAAGTGAATAATAACTTTAGACTCCAAAAATGTCTTTATTGATTTTCTTATCAATTGAACATAGATTCTTTGAACCTTTGTTGTCGGCATAGTTTTTGATGAATCATTGTTAATATGATAATATTGCAAAGAAACTTTTTTATTTGCTGAATGTTGGTCGGCGTAGAAAGTTCAGTTTTGCTTTTATTTCTCATAATAAAGTCTAAGGTTTTTTACCTACTTGATTCTCCAGAATTTTTTATTTGATCCAAAGCAACGTTTTTTTTTTAAAGTGTTCATTTAACTTGCTTCCAGATGTCTGTATGTCCATAAATATTGTGATCAGTTTTAAATATACTTCAGAGCACCTGGAAGTTTGAAGTTTTGCATACTCGTTCAATCCAGCTAACAATGCAAGCGTAAATATTTTCTTACTTTCCAGCTGTCAAGATGGTCGGGAATTTACTTATATCAGAATTGACTTTCAAATGTTTCCAGACCACATAGAAGTCAAAAATGTGTACACTAGCTCAATCCAGCTAACAATGCAAGCGTACAAATTTTCTGACTTTTGAGCTGTCAGAGTGATCGGGAATGGACTAATATCAGAATTACCTTTCAAATGCTTCCAGACCTCATAGAAGTCAAAATGTGTACACTAGCTCAATCCTGATGACAATGCAGGCGTAGAAATTTTCAGACTTCTGGGTAGCCGGGGTGGATGGAATGAATAATTTCTATATTTTATTTTAAATATATTGTGATCAGCCATCTATATAAATATGATGTATGTGTGTGATGCATGATTTCAACTCGAGAAGTGTTGGGAATAGAGACTTGGTTTTTCAAGGTTTCAAAGGAAGAAGAAATCCAAATATTCAGGATTCTATCTAAAACCTTCTTATAAATAAATACAAGCAAAAAATTGTCAAAAATAAATATGTATATATATTAATTTCTCTATGTAATAACTCCCTTAAATATGTTTCAAATAGCAGCATGAATTTATCTATATCTGTATTTACACAACTGCTTTTCACATGTGTAGACATGTGGTGCACTTACAGTAAAAGCAGTCGCCTACTTCTTCCCACCATGATTATCAGTGCCTGTATCACGTGTACTAGGGATATATATAACTAGGGCTTCCAATCCCGGTACATATTTTCAATCCCGGGATTCGGGATTGCTTCGGGATTGAAAACATTTTCGTCTTTCTACGCCAAGAGGTATATCGTTTCGTTCGTTATATTTTTAATTTTTTCTTTTATATAATGCCAATGACGTGGCACTTACTTCGATGAAAACAACCTGAAAGCCATATATTTTGCGCCTGCTTATGAACTAAATGATTGCTTTTGGGTTACAGTTTATAATTATCTGTCAATTACTGTACACACATCTGAAAAAAATTACTGTTCTTGGAACTCTTAGACCACATCTCTTAATGCAGTGTTGGGCAGTAATCCATTCAAAGTAATACATTACCTTGTAATTACGATTACTTTGCAATGCATTACTTTGCAAAAAAATTAATTACATTAGAATGTAAACATAATTACTCATAATTCTATATATAATGATAGCAATTGTGATTAAAATTACTTGTAATTGTAATTATAGCAAATGTAATCATGATTATTTGCAATTGTGATTATAGAAAATGTAATCATTATTGCATTTTGCCCAACTATGTATTAATGTTTAGAAAGAAGACAAATCATAGTTGAGTAGGATGCGGAGTCTGGTGTAGGTGTTGCAATTGAAGTTGAAGAGGCAGCCTCAATAGCTTCTTGCAATCGGCGCTCTATTGTAAGATGGTCATTCGATTGTGATGGCTCATGGCGTTCTTGTAAACTCCGAGGAAGTTGCGAATTATCAGCCTGAATTTTCTTACTTCGGCCTGTAACGGTTTAAGACGCAAAAGCAATTTCACGCTAAAGTCTTTGACCATCTTCTTTTTTTTTCTAACTGTGCTTGCGGATTGTGCAGATATTGGAGGAATAAAGATGTTTTATTGCATCGCTCTTCTAAAATTCTCTTTAGAAAAGTTTTTGCAGATCTTTGCTGAGAGAATGAGATTGTGCTTGCAGCTCCTCTAGAATAAACTTTACTGTTGCTTCTACAGTCAAAAGCGTAGCGTCGCGTCTACAGATAGCCGCCACAGCTGCCCGAAATGGTTTCAGTGCGGAAATTACTTGCGTCATGATATCAAAATCTTCATCAGTTAGACAGATATTTGCATTCACATCTATTAGCGCCTTCTGAATCGCTGACTTCACACTGAGAAGTCTCTCCTACATGTTCAATAAACTATCCCAGCGCGTTCTGCAGTCGAGAATGAGACACATACTGGTGGAAATGCGATTATCTTGCCGCATGTAGTTCAGTCCAGATAAGAGGTTAGTGGCGGGTCCATGTTACACGCAGGTCAGCCACAAAAATAAAGGAATGCCGCTACTATCTAAGAAGCCACTATTTTCATGTCAACAAAAACTGGGGCCCCCTCCATGTATACTGCTGCATACTCTCATTCTAGAGGCTGCCATTTTGGAAATATCTTGCAGAATAACCCTTCGTTATTAGTGCATGAAAATAATTTCAAATCTCTCAGAAAAAAAAAAAGACCTGAAATGCAGCTGTATAAACAAAATGTCAAAATTGTGCTATCCCATCATCTGTTTGATTACCAAAATGCTAGATAATAAAAATATATTTTTGCGCTGGTTTTCATGCACAAACCAGTAATCCCAGGATTTTTTCGAGCAGAATCCCGGGATTTCGGGATCATTATTTGGCTCCGGGATCCCGGGAAACGGGATCCCGGGATTGAAGGCCCTATATATAACCCCCTGTAAAGGATACCTAATTGCAGAGCCAAAATGTCTTTTAGGGAAAGGCGTTCTCTTACCGGAGAGTTAATAAATAGTAAAAATGGTAATTTTGCAAATAAAACTATCTTTTGTAGAGAGGTGTTAACAATAGTGAATACCGTATTGCAGATAAGATGCCAATATGTTTTAATTACAATCTACCGCGACATGAGGTAATGTAGGGAAGTATTGCGAAATAAATGTACCAATCCCATACTACTATCAAGGTCGGTTTTACTACACCAAAAACAATATTTGCCCCCGTACACACAGAGACCTAAGGTCGAAGAGGAAAACGTCTTTTTAGAAATAGACATAATTGTACTAAACGTCCCTCTCGATACCCAGGCCGTGGAAAGTTTAGAATAGAAAGACGATAGTTTAGTAGACATTCCAGCTTATCTCCTAGGCCTGTGGATCATTACTTTCAAAGAGAGAGAGGAGGTTAGGTTATCAGATACGTAAACCTTCCATCGACAAACACGGAACTAGATGCCAATTATCATGTGATAATCATTAATTGTCGCGGTGTTAGGGCCTTAGTTGACCAGTTGAAAGGCCAAGTATAACGTTGAGAGACGCGAACAATCGATTTGTTTCGCCCATTGGAATAAATACGATGACACTTGAGGTAAATAACTTGTTATGGACATTCGGATTTCTGATGCTTCCCAGCTACGACCACAAAGTTATTCTACGAAGGATACAAACGTTGAAGTAAACGTTTATTGACTGAGACTAATCTATAATCCACTCATGGATAAAACTTATTAAAGTTTTACCTTTTAGCATGTATATCAGGATTCAAACAATAACTATGAGAGATATTACAGTGAATTTTATTGAAGATACACAAGATAACCAAGTGTGAACAATACTTTTTCATTGCAGTAAGGACAGTAGAGATGTTTGATTTGTGTGAAAAATAAACATTAGTGCTTAAATACTTTCTTTTCTTATATATAGAGGGCGCGTTATTGCTTTATATTAAAATATACTCAGTCTTCTTTTTAAAAAAGATGACCGGCGACATCAAAGACTTTCAACTTTCTTAAGTTTTGTGCATGAGTGTATACATATCAGAAACAAATAATGCTGAATCATTAATTTTATAACTTGTTTATGTTATCTTTTCGAAGATGACTCTGCACATTACCACATGTCGAACTGAATGATTTCTTTCTCCACATCCAAAATGGTAGGAATCAAAATTCATAGTCACATAGTTTGATAAACAGTGATCAAAACCAGAATATGAAAAAAATAGTACAAATGTGATATTGTACTGGGATAAGGTGCATAATTTATAAAAAAAGGCATCTCCTTATCGTGCAACTAAAAGTTGCTGATGGCTTTCGCCATCTATCGGAATAAATATCAAATATTCTCGTTGATTTATAATTATTCCAGAATTGGCCAAATTTGGCCATTTGGGTATTTGGCCAATTATGGAATAATTAAAAATCAACGAGAATAGTTTATATTTATTCCGATAGATGGCGCAAGCATCAGCAACTTTTAGTTGCAAGATAAGGAGATGCCTTTTTTCATAAAACCAGAATAGTTTTTCAAATATCATAGAGCCCACGAATACGTTTAAATAAATGAATATCTGTGTGTGCTAATGATGATAAAATTTAGTCGGAAATAAACGCTATTCCGTAATTACCAAAGCAAAAAAATGGCATATGTCGGTAGAATGAGATCACCACGGGATATCTCAGAGCAGGGAGGTAGACATCCAGTCTGTCTGTCTATATCAATGGCAAAGTCATGAGCGTAATTTGATGTCAAAGGAATAGAACTCTTCAAAATAGAGATTTGTTGACGTTTTCAGGAGATAAATTCCTTTAAATC
The DNA here is from genome assembly GCA_030710605.1 of Cordylochernes scorpioides. Taxonomy (NCBI): domain Eukaryota; kingdom Metazoa; phylum Arthropoda; class Arachnida; order Pseudoscorpiones; family Chernetidae; genus Cordylochernes; species Cordylochernes scorpioides. Next base: position 107,820,467 of record CP092867.1, read on the forward strand.
TCTGCCTCTGTCAGACCCCACCTTTATGGCTAGTTATTGTATTCGATGAACGTGCTAGATAGATAGAGCATGTTGCCTTGTCCAGGCATGGTGTCTGCTTTTTTTATTGGTAATACTGCTGAAAAGTTTAAATGATTTTGTAAATGATATTAAGTACAAGATTGTCCCAAAAGTTCGTAAACACTTGCAAAAAAAAAGAAAAAAAAATACCAATATTTTCACCGTAATATATAATGTCCTTGTATTATGTATAAAGTAATTGCTTATTATGTATTCGCCGTAATAATATTATTCGCCAAGTAATAAGAAAAACACGAACTTTTGGGACAACCTTATATCTGCTCCTACCTGACGCCACCTTTATGATTAGTAATCGTATTTGACGAACGTGTTAGATAGAGGGCATTGCCTTGTCCAGGCATGCTGTCTGCTTCTTTTTTTTCTCATTGGTGACATTGCTGAAAAGTAAATTAAATTAAGTATATTTGAAGTGCGGTAAAATTATTATACACTTATATACAAGTATACTTATTATACATATAGATGCTACATTATCTAATGTTTGCTTCAGGGAGGATCACAAGATCCTTGGCAGAAATGACAGCAGTACTATGATTATTTCTCTCTGCAGCGGACTGAAGGACCCAGGCTGTAGTGGGGCCTTACTTTGTCTCAAACAGGGGCAGAAGGCTTCTAAGATTGTTAAAAACAAGGAGGGCGTCAGTTTGTATAGCCTCAAGAATTCCTTACGGCTGTCCTATCTTGGAGATATATGTCCTCAAGACAACACTACACAGCAGACTCTTGATGTCCAACTGATCTGCTCAAAGAACGAGGTATGGATTTGTCACCTAGATCTTGTGCAAGCCATAGCAGCGTGCATGTGCAGAGAGAGCCGGTTCTGAAGGAACACAAGAATTGTACTTATTCCATCCAGTGGGAGACCAAGTCGGCATGTGCCAACCATAAAGAAGATTATATGTATCTTTCCAACGAAAAGGTTTGCTTTCTAGTTAATCATCCTAACTACTAAATATGTTTTCTATAGTTTACTACCTATCTGTGTAAAATGTAGACGATAATTTGATGCTCTATATTGCTCTAATCAGGTTCATAAAATATACTTTTAAAACTTTGTTGAAAATATTTATTATTTATTTTATTACATCAAGTTAGTTAGCGCACAGAGATTAATATTTTGATATATTTGTTTTGTTTTTATTTATATGTATATACTTAAATATCTTCTCTGGGTAAACCCCAAGACTATAATATAAAAGCTGAAACAATGGGACCTAATGGAGATCGTTTAAATTGAGGAATAATCAACAACAAACATCTTTTGATTCTGAAGATAGGATCTTCACAATTTTTATTGTTTCATTTTCCTGTTTAATAACTGAGAATCCTTTTTTTAGATACAAAATGTGTGATATATATTGTATTAAAATTAAAAAGTACTCTATTCTATTTTCTATTTGAGAACTCACATCGTGGCAGGCAGTAACTATGGGTTGTCCAGGCTAAGTGCGAGGTCGTGGACCAGAACGGAACTGTGTACGACCTTTCCCCCTTAAGAAACACCCACCGGAATTACTTCGCCATCAACCAAGCCTGGGACGACACCTCGGGCTATGCAATTAACCTCTGTGGTCCCTTGGTGAAGGAAAAGAAAGTTCCTTGTGATGGACTCAAGACTGGAGCATGCCGTTATGTACTAGATGACAATCTCATTGATACACCAGAGGTAGGTGTGCTGTGTTGCATTATGCTGTATTGCTGTGGGTGTCCTTTGTTTGGACTTTGGTTGTGCATTGTGGTATTGCTGTGGACATTGATGTGTGACAATCTCATTGGTACACCAAAGGTAGGTGTGCTGTATTGCTGTGGGTGTTCTTTGTTTGGGCTTTGGTTGTGATATATTGCATTGTGGTATTGCTGTGGACATTGATGTGTGACAATCTCATTGGTACACCAAAGGTAGGTGTGCTGTATTGCTGTGGGTGTTCTTTGTTTGGGCTTTGGTTGTGATATATTGCATTGTGGTATTGCTGTGGACATTGATGTGTGACAATCTCATTGGTACACCAAAGGTAGGTGTGCTGTATTGCTGTGGGTGTTCTTTGTTTGGGCTTTGGTTGTGATATATTGTATTGTGGTATTGCTGTGAGTGTCCTTTGTTTGAGCTTTGGTTGTGATATATTGCATTGTGGTATTGCTGTGGAGATTGATGTGCGACAATCTCATTGGTACACCAAAGGTAGGTGTGCTGTATTGCTGTGAGTGTCCTTTGTTTGGGCTTTGGTTGTGATATATTGCATTGTGGTATTGCTGTGGACATTGATGTGTGACAATCTCATTGGTACACCAAAGGTAGGTGTGCTGTATCGCAGTGGGTGTTCTTTGTTTGGGCTTTGGTTGTGATATATTGCATTGTGGTATTGCTGTGGACATTGATGTGTGACAATCTCATTGGTACACCAAAGGTAGGTGTGCTGTATCGCTGTGGGTGTTCTTTGTTTGGGCTTTGGTTGTGATATATTGCATTGTGGTATTGCCGTGGACATTGATGTGTGACAATCTCATTGATACACCAGAGGTAGGTGTGCTGTATCGCTGTGGGTGTTCTTTGTTTGGGCTTTGGTTGTGATATATTGCATTGTGGTATTGCTGTGGACATTGATGTGTGACAATCTCATTGGTACACCAAAGGTAGGTGTGCTCTATCGCTGTGGGTGTTCTTTGTTTGGGCTTTGGTTGTGATATATTGCATTATGGTATTGCTGTGGACATTGATGTGTGACAATCTCATTGGTACACCAAAGGTAGGTGTGCTGTATCGCTGTGGGTGTTCTTTGTTTGGGCTTTGGTTGTGATATATTGCATTGTGGTATTGCTGTGAGTGTCCTTTGTTTGGGCTTTGGTTGTGATATATTGCATTATGGTATTGCTGTGGACATTGATGTTTGACAATCACATTGGTACACCAAAGGTGGGTGTGCTGTATCGCTGTGGGTGTTCTCTGTTTGGGCTTTGGTTGTGATATATTGTATTGTGGTATTGCTGTGGACATTGATGTGTGACAATCACATTGGTACACCAAAGGTGGGTGTGCTGTATCGCTGTGGGTGTTCTCTGTTTGGGCTTTGGTTGTGATATATTAATTCTCGTATAAGCTTTGCTGTGATCTAACTTTGGCCTTTATTTAAGAGTAATTGTTCTGATATGATTTTGCTTGGTTATTCTGTACTCGTGACAGTCTTGTGTTAAATTTCCTAATAATTCCTAATGTATACTGTTTTGTGCATATCTGGGTTATTTAGGTTTTACTGTGTTAGTAGTCTTTGTGCTGTACTTGATTTTCTTTCGTTTTGGGATATCAGATGTCTTGTGCGCAGAGCCTAGGATCCCTTACTCCAGTGAAGAGCAATACACCCCTTACCTTGGTCTACTTGAACGGTACTGAGTGCCCATTCGATGACACCATGAAAATGAATTATAGAATTAAGTTCGTCTGTCTACCTTCTTCAGGCAAGGTAAGTGATGGTACATATGAAAACTCAACCTGACTTATTTGTGAATTTTTTAAGGTTATTTTTTCTAATACAGTAGAACCTCAATGAGAAGATACTCGCGCTAGAGGACACTTCTCTACAAAGGACAGTTTTCATTTGAAAAATTAGCATTTTTATTATTTAGAAACTCTCCGGTAAGAGGATACCTCTCCGTAAAGGACACTTTGGCTCTGCAACTAGGTGTCCTTTACAAGGAGGTTCTACTGTATATGGATTATTTGAGTATTTTAAACATATATAGTGTAGAAAGTATAAAATTGAGCAAACATATAAGTTGTGCTTGCTAAACAGGGCGTTCCTATTGTGTTGCCAATTACCAAAGAAGACTGCTCCACCACGTTTCTTTGGCACACATCTTATGTCTGCTCCAAGGATGTTATTGACGCGTACAAAGATTCAGTTAACAGAAATGGATCTTGCTCCTATACGGACCCTTTCACAAAAGAGGAGTTTGATATGTCCGCCTTTAAAAAGCCCAGCGATAAACCTTTCCAGGTATGTATTTCTATTTAACATTTAATTATTTTGTTATAAATTTACAATCCCACTCTCTTAGGTCCCTAGCAAGACTTTCAAGGGACAAACCTACATAATAAACATCTGCGGAGCTGTCACCGAAAACTCCAAGAGTCGATGCAGCAACTCCGGTTTCTGCAGGACTGGAAATGACACAGAGATGTCCTATGGTTCCTATAAGGAGGTTGGGTTCTCCTCTAAAAACAGAATCCTGACCGCTACCTACAGCCATGGTGACAAATGCAAGAACGGCACCATGGAAGCAAAGATCAACTTTATCTGCGATCGAAAAGCTTTATACGGGAAGCCTGTCATCAAAGAGGTAAAGTTACAAATGCCTACACATTGGATATTGAATAAAGATATGGAGTTTAGGAGAAAGAGTGCCATATTGAGTTAGATTGGAGAACTATTCACACCTGTGCCACATCCAAGCCACAGTGCAACTTTATCTCTGGCAGAAGATCCTACAACTTCACCGAGCTCTCCATCGCCCATGAAGATTGGAAAGTCAAGGATTATAACAATAACGAGTAAGTAATTTCTTTCTATAAAAAATATTATAACAGCAGACAGTGTTTAGCGTTAATTTTATACAACTCTTTTGCTTCTTAGATTTCATATTTTGCTTTAAAAATACATAGACAACTTTCTATTAACATATTATGCGGAATTTTAGCTATATTTTGAAGCTATGTGCCTATATATAGAGATTATATTTTCGTCCATTGTCAGCAAAGGCTAATGTACTTGAGTGCAAACAATACAATTGTAGTTATTGACATGATGATATAGAAGGAGTTATAAGCAAATAAATTTCTCATTTAGATAAACCTCACGTCCTGACTGAAACGACAGCATTAACTGGACTTATCTCACGTCCAGTATATGGAGAGTTACTGACATTAACTGGACTTATCTCACGTCTAGAATATGGAGAGACCACTGACATTAACTGGACTTATGTTCTGTTTAAACTGTAAAAGAATCACCAACATTAAATGGACTTTTGTCGAATCCACACACACTGGGTGTTAGTGATTTCACTAATATTAATTAAACTTTTAGACGTTCAGACTCTGTGGACGAACCACCAACACTATCTTTACTTGAGTCCCATTCAGACTGTGCGTGAATCATTAATGATAATTGGACTGTTTAGGGTTCACATAGTGTAGGCTAACCACCAACATCAAATACACTTATGGCGTGTTCAGCTCTAGGTGAACTAAAAACATTAAATAGATTTGTGTCGTAACTAGGCTGTGGTTTTACCGCCAACATAAGCTGTACACTCTTCATCTCTGTGCCAACATAAGCTGTACACTCTTCATCTGTGCTGTGGGTTCAACCATCACCTTTTATTTACTTTGTATTGTGCCTAGATCGGGTATTTATTACTAACATTAATTTCACGTGTACATGAAGGATGTGGTTGAATTACTAGCATTTTTGTACATGTGTTGTAAAATATGTGTGAGAAACACAACAATTAACTGAATTTGAGCCGTGTCTAGGCTATAGGTGATCCATCAACGTTTTCTAGACTTGTGTCGTGTTGAATATGTGAGCGAAACACAACAATTAACTGAATTTCAGTCGTGTCTAGGCTATAGGTGATCCATCAACGTTTTCTAGACTTGTGTCGTGTTGAATATGTGAGCGAAACACAACAATTAACTGAATTTGAGTCGTGTCTAGGCTATAGGTGATCCATCTACGTTTTCTAGACTTGTGTCGTGTTGAATATGTGAGCGAAACACAACAATTAACTGAATTTCAGTCGTGTCTAGGCTATAGGTGATCCATCTACGTTTTCTATACTTGTGTCGTGTTGAATATGTGAGCGAAACACAACAATTAACTGAATTTGAGTCGTGTCTAGGCTATAGGTGATCCATCTACGTTTTCTAGACTTGTGTCGTGTTGAATATGTGAGCGAAACACAACAATTAACTGAATTTCAGTCGTGTCTAGGCTATAGGTGATCCATCTACGTTTTCTAGACTTGTGTCGTGTTGAATATGTGAGCGAAACACAACAATTAACTGAATTTGAATCGTATCTAGGTTATAGGTGATCCATCAACGTTTACTAGACTTGTATCGTGTCCAATATGCGGGTGAGTCACCAATATAATTGCCGTTTCCAGGATGTGGGTGAACCTGTGCGGGGAGCTGAACCACGAGCATGGCTGCGACCGCGACACTGTGGTGTGTATGAAGGAGAAAGCCACCAACAAGACTCACTCCCTCGGCAGATACTCCGATCAGTATATTCGGCGACACTGTGAGTAGCCTTTAACATACCTCTCTCTCACACGCCCCACAACAGTTAAAATAAATCTTAAACAAGGAAATTGTGCGACAAGATTGAAATTATAGATGTGCAAGAATAGAGTAAAAGAGTATGCTGCCGCAGGGACGTACGGGCTCCAGATCATCTACGGCCAGGGGGACAGCTACTGCCCCGGCAGTTCCAAGAACTCCTCGGTGGAGATCACGTTCCACTGCTCTGAGAAGACGGAAAGTGTCAAATACATATCACCGTGAGTTTCTTTTTAAGTCTGTGCTTAGTGGTCAATATATGGTATTAATATATGCCTGAATGGCCAGTTTTTTGGTCGTTGAGGTACAGCTGGCACCATGCTGACGAGGGCCAACAGCTCGAGCGCGTTTGAGGTTAGCTTTTCTATATTAATCAAGAATTGGTATTTGGTCAATTCTGAAATAATTCAAAACCAGAGAATAGTCACAGTGTCGTGTAAATATTGATTAAATGCGGATTCAAAACGTTTAAAAATATGCGCGTACATATATTTTGCAAAACTGATCATTTGTTTAGTATATGGTATGTAGCTTTTAGTTGTACATAAAGCCCATTAGTTTTAAATTGAAATGATATATACATTCAAATATATATATATCATACATATACAGATAAAAGTATATATATTTATAAAAGGCGAGGGATACATTCGAATTTTTATTGCGATCTATGCGCTGTGCATTTGGGAAGTCCCTCTTGGTCGTCCGGTGATTATGACATCAAATCTTCCTCCTCCCTTCTGGATAGTTGCTTAGACCGGCGTTTCGAGGAGAAGTAGTCAGGAAGTAGTTTGGGCCGTGATACATTTTCCTCTTTTTATAGATAACTAATGAAATTAATCAAACTACAATTATTTAGTGACAGTATGTATAAGAGAGTGAGAGATACAGTTTCATGTGTCCTGCCACATTTCTGCGCAACGCTGGTGTGGCGTCACTAACGGTCACCCGGCGATTATGACATCTTCCTCCTCCCTTCTGGATAGTTGCTTACACCGGAGTGTCGAGGCGAAGTAGTCAGGAAGTGGTGTGGCCGACATTTAGTTTTGTATGGGTACGTTCAGCTGATGGTGGGTGTCAGTCTCTGATACAATCTGCGACCATTCCCCACTCTACCATCAGACAGTACAAATGTAAGCGGCTTTAGTGGTTTCGTTGGAGTAAACGAGCCTCTGTACTGTAACGTTGGGTCACCAGCTCAAACTTTTACCTGGTCACCAACCTGTGACCGTGGCTTTTATTTCACCGAGTTTTCCTGATGGGGAACTTTGTTTTGTTCCTCGGTGTCAATCTCTTTATCGAACCCATGAACCAATGTTCGTGAAGTTCTCCCGTGGAAGAGGAAAGCTGGAGTCCCCAGGTTTGGTAACACTACTGTGTGACGTAGATTCTCTAAGGAATAGTTGTTTTATTCTTCTGTAAGTAAGCTGTCAGGTTTTGTTGAAGTTTACGACTTCGCTGTTGCAGGCAGGATATAATTGACAGTACGGAGATGTTTAATGTCGTGACTCAACAAGAAATTTCAAACTTTTTGGAGATGAAGAGTATTTCATTATCGGTGACAATTCCTAGTGTGAAAATCCTTCTCTAGAGAAAACATCTTACAAGGAGTTAATTATCTCTCTAGAAATAGTCTTGTTCGTACAGAAAACTTCGGGAATTCAGACATAGAGCCAATCAGAGCGATAGTAAACTTAAAACCGATCTCAGAATGATTGAAAAGTCCAACTATATGCAGGCCTAATTCAGTCCAAAGCTTTGATAAAGCTTCATTGAGGCTCCATTCAATGGGACTCAAATATATTTTTAATTTTGTGTTTTTAATAGCATCAACGATTCGTGTTCAGTTTGTTTAAATAGAGTTTAACATTTTGTCGTGGTTTTTACACACCCAGCAATTATTCACCAAGTCTTCCACGTCTTTATCCATCCCTGATCATTAAGTCATTACTTACAAGTAGCTTTTTACTTGTAGTTTTGAAAATTACTTGGTGGGCCTTGTGAGCAAAGGAAGGCAGTTTTTAGTTCGGTGAGATACTGGTCTACTAGAGAATCTTTTCCTTCTCAGTTAAGAACAAGTCGTTTTGGATCGAGAACTGTTTTCTCATCCTGAAGCACTTCGTCGCTTCTTCAAAATGTGTTGATTCCTTCCTACGCCATGATTTTCCAATTGGGCTTTAAGGGCAGTAATCTCGGGGTACATCGAATAGTCTCGAAGAAATTCATGATTCTGATTAATCATAGTGATTAGTTCTACTTTTTTTACCATTGTAGTCCTCCTCATAAGATGATAGTAATAATCTAGAAAGAAGATAACTACAGGCAACACATTTACTTTACTCTCTTATACTCGATGTTATAATCAAATTTCACGCTTATCTGGCTGACCACTCTCACTAAAACTCTTGTATTACCTTCAGATCTCATCACCAGGGAAGATTATCATGATGAACTTGCGACCCCAGATCCATCTTCTGAAATTTTTACAAGCCCTCACACAAGCGAAAGCTTTTCTTTCAACGATTGAGTATTTCCTCTCAGCATCGGAAAGTGTTCTTGAGGTACATGCTATGTTCTTTCCCCTTCTTCTGAATGCTATAAGGACTAACGATCAGACACTTCGGGTGGAAATTATTCATAGAAAAGGTGCTGGGAATTCTAAAAGGTGCAAAATATACAAGCTAGTTTTGTGATGAGATTTCAAAGAATATTTACAATTGCTCTCGGGCTGCGAAATATTAACCTTTTACCAAATTTATTTAGTTCTAATATTATTTCTGCATTTGTTTCTGAATAATCGATAAGTTATCATCTTCTAGGTCTGACGGCAAGTGTATGTACACAGAGGATCGCTGGCTAGTGACTGCATCACCAAGATGAGTTGGAAGACGCCTCTGGCTTGCGGAGGGAAGCTGATGTGAGTGACATATCTACAAACAGGTAGATTTATCTAATGGCTAATTTCTCCAGTGACGTTCCTGAAGCCAAAGACATGATCTACGATAGAATCAAGAAGAAGGCTTACAACATCTCATCACTCGTTGGCATGTAAGTGATTCTTTGCCATCTTAGTAAATACACAATTAATTAATAGGATCTGTGACATCTCCAGGTGTATCTAGATTTTTTCGAATTCTTAATGTAGTTAAATATTTTATTTTTCCATTTATAAATATAACATAAATAACATTTTATACTTAATATTCTGTGATCTTTTTGTTTTTATTTATCATCATCAATGTATTGTTGCGTTGTTGGTTAACAAAGAATAACTTCCGTGGGTACAAAGGATCTTTAGGACTTTATTTGAGCCTAATCGATAAAATAATTACAGAAGAGCGCAAAAATAAAACAACAATAAATAAAACAACAGTTAAAAACTCACCAACTGCAGCACGGTGAGGGAAAGCAGGAGCAAAACAGGAAACAGAAGTTCGTGGAACCTTCTAGAATCTTCCAAGAAGTACACCGGCGTCGGCGGTAAGCAGCAGTCCGACCTCTTGAGACAGCAGCTTTCTTGGAGTACACCATGTAGCTTCGTTCTTCGACTCCCCTTATCTTTCTTCTCCCCCTGGCATGAGTTTATCCTCCCTATATATCCCGGAGTAGATCTTTCCAGAACGGTCACGCTTGGTCAGCCAATCAGAAAGCCGCCAGCACAAAGCGGTTGCGCAATCGCTTTAGATTGGCCAATCGGTTGTTCTCCGATTTTCTACATTTTCTTGAACGTTCTAAAACATTATCTCTAGATTCTGGAATGTGCTTTTCTTTCTACGTAACAGTATTTATCGTTTGCTTAGTTAAGGATAGCAGAGCATCAAAAATAGGTTTTCAGCAGCCCAGAATTTCAACTACAGCTATTCGAGACGGCTATACTTATTGGACTGTTTTATTCTCAATGACACTGCCCTATTGAATCTACCAAGAAACATACCGGCCTGGAAACACTTGGTGAACTGGTTCAATAAGGCTACCAAGACAGATTCCTAAACTGAAGAATAGCACGGGTAGTTGGCGATCTATGGATACGCTCCAAGAGCCTGGGTTACCTTTATGTTACTATACTCTTACTCAATATTCGTGGAATGTTGTCAGTAATAGTAATAAAGCAATATTTTAGTTTTAAATAATAGTGCATTTTACCAAATATATATTCTAAACAAACCATTTCTATCATTTAAATACCAAAGGTTAATAAGAGCTTTTAGAACAAATTAATTCTAAACAATCATTTAGAGAATTAGGTAACGATTTCTCTCACCACGGGAATATTATAAAACTAAACAATTCCAAGTTGTTTCAATCGCTGATTATCTTATATTGAGCTTCTCGTAAATTTTCCTTCTTCACATGTTTACACGAGACATAAACATCTATATACAAAAACAACATTTTATTGCAATGGTTCTATTAATTATTCTAAAACCTTTTTTTATCATGCAGCTTGAGGAATTACACTACTATACGACTTGATTTACATCAATGTAAATAATTAATAAGTTACTTTAGAATATAACTCATTGTAAATAGCTCAACTTGATCAACTTTCTCTCTCCACGATACTAATTATTACAGATAACTTCATTAAATCAACTTCCATCATTGCTCAACATATTGTAAATAACTACTTTGCGATTTCTTCTATCTGCTTATGTTGTTGCTTATTTGTTTAATGGATATGTTTATTCAAAATGCTCTTTTTCTTGATTGTTTATTTTATCTATATATATATATATATATATATATATATATATATATATATATATATATATATATATATATATATATATATATAAATGAATGTATGTGTGTGTGTGACAATTTGACAATTAAAAAATATTTATTGTCATCTAGACAATATTACATATTTTCAAACAATAAAGTAGAGAGAGAAAATATATACATAAAGAAAGAGAGAAAGAAAATATATACATATATGAAAACTACAAGATGATGATGGGAGATGATGGAAGGAAACCTCGACGCTGGAGGGTCCTGGACCAGGCGATGAGCGGGTCCTCCACCGCTTCTCCGAACCCAACCTGGACAAAGTAGCGATAAATTCGCAACTTTGCCGACGCCAGGATGGAAAGGGCGTCGTCCTCAAGGCCGGACCCGCCGAAGATCCAAGCCTGCAGGTCAGGGGCCGCCCTATGATGTTGAAGGCCTCTCTAATGAGGGGCCTGATGGAGGGACAGCACCAGTAACGGTGGCTGAGGGAGCGGTCGATGGACCAGCAGACAGGACAGGAGGGGCCGACCGAGGCAGGATGGGCCGGATGGGGCAGGGCGTGGAGGGCCAACTTGAGGGCCGCGTCGGCCTCGTGGCCCGAGTAGGCGCAGCGAGGCCCAGTCGATCCTGGATGGTGGATTGATGGTGGGCGTCCATCTCGCCAGGAATCTGGAGATGGGCGTGGCGGCAAGGCGCGGACGATCCAGGGCCCGTCGGGCCGAGCGGGTCGTGAGGCCGCTGAGGAACGGCGTAGCCGTCCCACGCAGCACCACGGCCGCAGCAAGGGAACTGGATGAAGGCGTGGACTCCGCCCCGAAGCCCACGGCGTTCTCGGAGGTCAGCCTCCGACAGAAGGCGCCCAGGGCCGCGGCGTCAGCCAGGGCCGAGCGCGTAGGTCGGGCGGTGAGGTGTTCCTCCACGGTGAGGTCCCGGACTCGGGCTCCGCGCCAGCGGGCGGGGGCCAGGAGATCGGGAGGGCGGAGGAACCGGCAGCCGCCGATGATGGGGAGGTCCAGCAGCTGAGCAGTGGGGACCGCCCGGTGGTTGAGGCCCAGGATGTTGGAGGCCTCCTCCCAGAGCTTCAGCAGCCGGAGACGGCGGGGCTGGAGACGGGTGCCGTCCGGTGGAGGGTGGATCCAGGCTTCACCGCTGTTGGCGCCGACCAGCCAGCTGAAGGCATTTCTGCCTCCGCGGAGCGCGACCTGCACCCCCTTGAGGCAGGCGAGCTGGAGCTGGGTCGCGAGGTCGAGAAGGCCGAGGCCTCCGATGGCAATTGGCCTCGCCATGACACCGGCGGGAAGCCACGCCGTGTGGTCTTGTCCCCAGACGAACCTCGCCAGTCGGGCCTGCAGCTTGGCGATGGTCGGGGGTGATGGCAAATAGCCATGCAGATGGTGCTGGATGACAGAGCCCACCAGCGTGTTCGCCGCTCTTGCTCGCCCGACGAGGGAGAGGCCGCGGGTGAAGGGCGTCCATCTGCGGCATGCGGTCTCCAGGAAGGCCAGGAGATGCTGCTCCCGATGGGCGACGGTGCTCCTGGGGGCGATGTCGAGCCCGAGGATCCTGATGGAGGTGGTCGACCAGGAGGCGCCGAGAGGGGAGTCGCCGCGGTTGCGCCAGGCGCCGCACCAGAGGCCAGCGCTCTTCCGGAGGTTCACGCCAACTCCGGAGGCCTGCTTGTAATCTTCGAAGACGGTCGCCACCCGCTCGAAGTCTCCGTCGCGATGGAATAGGAGGACGATGTCGTCGGCGTAGGCGATGACATTGCCCACGCCGAGGGTCAACTCCAGGCGACGTAGCAGCGGCCCCGTGGCGATACTGAAGAGTGCGGCGCTCACGGCGCAACCCTGTCTTAGGCCGTTGAGGAGGGGGAAGGCGGTGGTATAGAAGCCTCCGGCCCGGATCGTAGCGTCCGACCCGGCGTAGAGGATGTTGATCCATGCCAAAAAGGCCGGCGGGAGGCGGAGGGACATCAACAGGGACTCCAGGAAGCCGCGGTCTAGTGAGTCAAAGGCGGATTCTAGATCGACGCCCATGACGGCCAGCGGCGAGCCCAGGGCGGTGGCCTCCTCGACGGCGTCCGTCACCATGGCGATGTTCCATGACGGGGACCTCCCGGGGACGGCGTAGGTCTGGCATTCCGGCACAAGGGTCCGCAGGTGGGGCTTGAGGCGCCGGTGAAGGATGGCGGCCAGGACCCTGTAGTCGGCCGAGGGCAGCGCGACAGGCCTGTAGCCATCAAGGCCGCGACCTTCGCGGGCCTTGGGCACGAGGCAGATGGAGCTGCGCCGCGTCGACGGAGGTAGGGCACCGCGGAGCCGTGAAGCCGCGAACACCCGGGCCAGAGCTTCCGCGAAGAAGTCCTCGTTGAAGGCGACGAGGAGCTCGCACGGCAAGCCGTCCCAGCCGGGGGCCTTTCCGCGAGGGAGGTGCTCGATGGCGTGGGCGATCTCGCTGGGGCTGATGTCTGGCCGGTGGAGCGGGTCCTCCTCACTCAGCTCGCGGGTGGTGGTGGTGGGCGCGCTGCTGGCGATGAAGGCAGCTCCCGCAGCTGGATCGCTGGTGGGACGGGCGAAGCGGGGCTGGAAGGTCGCGAACGCCCTCCGCCGAAGCTCTGGGCCCTCGATGACGTTGTCCTCCTCGTCCCTAATGACGCTGACCGGGCGACGGAGGCGGATGGCGCTTGCCAGGTCCGGCAGCGATGGGTAGTCTGCCCGGATGGAGGAGGCCTCGAGCTGCGCCGCGATGTAACGTCTCGCCCTGTAGACGTAGCTGTCGCTGGCAGCGTGGCGCGGGTCGTGCAGGGATCTGGCCTCCGCCAGCAGCCCCGCCTTTATGGAGGTCCACCTATCCCAGAAGGTCCCGTCGTCGTCATCGTGCGCTGTGTCTTCCTCCAACTCCCGGATGTAGCCAGCCAGATGTTCGAGGGCAAGGCCCGAACGGAGCATCGCGGCCAAGCGAGGCTGGGTGGGGGAGGAGACGGCGGTGGTGGGCGGGCCCACTTGGAGCAGCACGAGGCGGTGGTCCGAGAGGTGGTAGTGGCTGGTCGCGTAGATGGACGCGCGATCCAGGACTCCAGCAGGGACGAGGATCCGGTCCAGGCGGCTGGATTCGACTTGGTCGCCGTGCCTGGCGACTCTGGTGGGCAGGTGGGCGGCGTCGAACTGGGTGGCCACGTCGACCAGCGCGGCCAGGTCCAGAAGAGCGGCAAGGGCATCTGACGATGATGATGATGAGGGGCCCCGATCCCTGATATTGAAGTCGCCGAAGATCCAGCAGGCCCCCTCCTCCTCCTGTGCCGCTGTCGCCGCGAGGAGCTCCAGTTGTTGGTTTCTCTCGCGGGGTTCATGAGCCAGATGAACGTTGATGGCCGTCATCTCCTCGCCGTGGACATCTATGGTTGCCAAGGCAATGTGGCCCGGCCACAGGATGCGCTGTTGCAGCACGGCTACGCCTGGCCCGAAGACGCAGGCGAGTCCGGATCCCGAGATGGCTACGGGATGGGCCAATACAACAGCGTTGTAGCCGAGGCAGAGGTCTTGGCCGCTGCCCAGATGATATGCGTTTGTCTCCTGGACAAACGCGATGTCCACGCGATGTTGCCTGAGGAGATGACATAGGGCAAGGCTCCTCCCCCGAGTGGCGAGCCCTCGCGCGTTGATGCTGGCGACGCGGTAACTCATTTGGGCCGTCCTACAAGCAGCACCGTCCTGGTCTTCTGGAGGGTCTTGTAGACAAGGGTGCTTGAGTTAGGGCACGAGGCCATGATGGTTTTGGCCAGCTCGGTGAAGGCAGTGACCTGTGCTTCTAGCAGCGAGGGCACTCGCTTCTTCATGTTGGATGGAGAGGCGAGGAGCTTCTGTGCGTCCTCCCAGTCTAGGCCGAGCAGCCCGGAGTGGTAGATGGCAATGGAGGGGAGCTTTTCGAGGTGCTCCCGCAGCTGGACGATTGCGGGTTTTCCCTTGGAAGGGGGGGAGGGAGTTGAGGTCCGCTCCTCCTCCGACATCTCGATGTCGAGCGGAAGGATCGCGGACTCGAGGGGCCGCGGGGCAGCCATAGGAGCAGGGATGGCAACAGGGGCGGGCTGGGCAAGATCCCTCGGGTCGGCAGGATGGGGCGCCGAGGGGATCGCTGGAGCCTCGGTTGATGTCTTCGCCGGTTGGACAGGGGACGCCGGTGTTGCGGGCGCAGGTGTCGGCCTCCTTGGCTGCTGAGGAGGAGGAGGGGGGAGGGGCCTTGCGTCGGTGGGAGACGCTGCTTGCCTGGGGCTGCTGTTGCCTGGCGAGCGCTGGGCAGTTGGCTCTGCGGTGGCCCTGTTTCCCGTATTTTGAGCACTTGATGCCAAAGGAGAGGTAGGCCGGCAGGTTGTCTCCCTTGGACCTGACGTTCAGGCGGGTGGGCAGCTTCTCCAGGTTGATGCCGTCGTGGAGCAGAACGAAGGCCTCCCGGCGGCCGTCGGTGAAGGTGTACTCCCCCATTTTGACCAGGATGGGGGCGATGGAGGTGGTATTTCCATAGGGTCGCAGGGCATCCTCGACGGCTTTGTCCTCCACGAAGCCTGGCAGGTTGGCGACGACGATTCGCTCGGCCCTCTTGCGGTAGGGGAAGACCTTAAGGGTCGTTCCGTCGATCTCCAGGCCGCCTTCAACTAGACGGCGCGCAAGATTCTTGGTAGCCAAGCCCACGATGTAATGGCCGTTCATCCTGTTGAATTGTGTTATGCCTCCAGGCCCTCCGACCAGTTTGCCCATTGCCCGGAGGTAGGAGTAGTCCGGGATGTCAGGGCACAGCTCCACGAAGATGTAGTTTTCGTGGGTAGAAGAGGTCTGCCTCGCCTTGGCTTCCGCGATGTTTGCGCGTGTCGCCTTGATCTCCTTAGGCGGCACTGCTCTCGGCCCTGTTGGCCGTTTCCGCTGCTGGGAGCTGCGCTGCTCTCCAGGCTTGTTGGACTGCCTTGTAGCGTGCTCAGGTGAGGTTGAGCCGAGGCGCCTCTTCTTGTTTCTCCTGACGACAGTGTAGCCGTCGTTGGATTCCACCTCAGCCATCTCGGTGTCTCCCCATATCAGCGAGGCCGGATTGGCTGAATTTGCGCTGGAAGAATCAGCAGTCGTTGGTGCCGTGACGTCACGCGCAGCGGCCGGATTTACATGCTTGCCGCTAGCCGGCAAATTTGCATGATCTTCTCTTTCAGAGCTTTTCTTAGAGTTTTCTTTCTGAGTTCCATTTTTCGGCGATAGTTCCTCGCCTGTTTGAGACAGGATGCTGGGCCTTTCAGGCACTTGTTCAGCAGAGCCTGGGCTACCTTTCGGTGCCAAACTTGGCCTGTCCACGGACATTTGCACACACGCCAGAGGCGAAAACGGCGGAGCTCGCGAAAGCGTGGCCGCACGCTCGAGTGTGTGTCCTTTATGCCTGACCAAACCACTCATTGGAACGCCATGAAACTTTGGGAAGTTATTTAGTATACTACTGGGAAGGTTTCTAGAAAATAAAATTTTTGAAATAACTTTTCGCCTAAAAATAATCAAGATAAATATTCTAATTTATCTGTTATAATTCAACAATCTGCTCTAAATATTATCATGATGATACGATGATTTTGTAATGTAGAAAATTAGGAAAGACAAAATTCAGGATGACACGGCAATTTATTTGGGACAAGAATAATGATACAATTCCAAGGCAAGATACTATTCCTTTAACTTCCAATTACCGAGGGAACCAATTAATATTGATTTTATTCAACTTATCGAGTATTTTTCAAGGGACCGGGAAAAAATGTTCACTTTATCGAGAGATTCGTTAGACAAACCTTTACTCGGGTAAAACCCGGACGAAGCCGGGTACATCCGCTAGTTTTTGATAATTCTGTTACCTACTCTACTACAATATTAATTATTGTAAATAGTTTCACGCGCAATTATTCAGATCGGATATAGCGTGCCTTATTTGCCACTGGTAATTAATAAATATGAGAGAGAATTAATAAAGATATAATATATAAATAATAATTTATTATAATATACTAGACGAATGGCCCGGGCAACGCCCGGGTTTTACCCGAGTGCGCATATATTTTAAAAACGTTTTAATTCAAATACTATTCGTTACAATTATAAATTGGCGCCATGGATGTCACTCTTGTGAAACGTCCCGTTCCAAACTGTGTGTTTTTAAAATGTTTTAATTAAAATACTATTCGTTACAATTATAAATTGGCGCCGTGGATGTCTCTTGTGAAACGTCCCGCCCCAAACTGTGTGTGTCTTGAAAATATAAAAATAAAAATGTGAATTTTCATAAAGATTTCATCATGTCGATTTTTTTTTTTTTGCATTTCACCTACTAAATCGATAGAGATAATTACATTTGCAACATGAACTTAGGTATATTGACTAAATAGAAAACTGCATAGTAATAAAGATCATTTTTTAAAGGCACCATATCGTTTTTTTTTCAATAAAATCGAAACAAAAATTAACGATAAATAACGATAATTGCCTTAAAAAGAAATTGCCTTAAAAAAAAGAAACATTCGCGGTGATTTTGTCTTGCATTCGTTTATACAATTATTATATACGAATGACCCGGCAACGCCCGGGTTTTACCCGATTAAATGCTTTTATTCAAATACTATTCGTTACAATTATAAATTGGCGCCGTGGATGTCATTCTTGTATAATATATAAATGAGTTTTAAAAATTGTAAAAAAAAAAAAAATGCATCGGCCGGGAATCGAACCCGGGCCGCCCGCGTGGCAGGCGAGCATTCTACCACTGAACCACCAATGGTTATGAAAATTCCCATCCGTGAGCTTCAGACAAACAAACAGACAGAATAAGGCAAATATATAAGTAGATGACCCGGGCAACGCCCGGGTTTTACCCGATTAAATGCTTTTATTCAAATACTATTCGTTACAATTATAAATTGGCGCCGTGGATGTCATTCTTGTATAATATATAAATGAGTTTTAAAAATTGTAAAAAAAAAAAAAATGCATCGGCCGGGAATCGAACCCGGGCCGCCCGCGTGGCAGGCGAGCATTCTACCACTGAACCACCAATGGTTATGAAAATTCCCATCCGTGAGCTTCAGACAAACAAACAGACAGAATAAGGCAAATATATAAGTAGATGACCCGGGAAACGCCCGGGTTTTACCCGATTAAATGCTTTTATTCAAATACTATTCGTTACAATTATAAATTGGCGCCGTGGATGTCATTCTTGTATAATATATAAATGAGTTTTAAAAATTGTAAAAAAAAAAAAATGCATCGGCCGGGAATCGAACCCGGGCCGCCCGCGTGGCAGGCGAGCATTCTACCACTGAACCACCGATGGTTATGAAAAATCCCATCCGTGAGCTTCAGACAAACAAACAGACAGAATAAGGCAAATATATAAGTAGATTATCACACAGAGATATAAATAGGAAAAATAAACCTCAGAATGACACGGCTATTTATTTGATGAAAAATAAAATCAAAATTTATAGAATACTAATGAAAATACCCAGCTTCGCCAAGGTTTTTCCCGAATGAAAGTTTGCCTAACGAATATTTGTTAACACAATATTTTCGGGGCAAACATCCACTCCAGGAGAATCCAGTCGTATTTTTTTAATTTCTTCAAATCTATAATTATGTATAATGATAATGAATGAATTCCATCATTATTATTATGTATGAACATTTTTTAATTTGTCTTTTTTACGAAATAAATATTAAAACTACTTAATATCTATTCTTCTAAAGTTAAATTGATGTTTATGCTGATCTACTGAAAAAAAAAAACATTTCAATGAGTTTTTTTATTATTATTATTATTAAAATGACTATGCTGTGTGTTGTGCGTGTGATTTGCGGCAGCGATATAGCAATTCCAGGAAACCCCGGCTCCGAATATTTGATCAACTTGAGGAAAGGCACCAAGAAGCCGGGCTGCAGTGGAGCCTCTGTCTGTTTGCTGGATGACTTACAGGAATACAACATCGGGGAATGGAGCACACGGCAGTACTTGAAGAAATGTGAGTCCTGTCTCGACATTAGTTTCAGAAACATTTCTTATAAATACGGTTATATATATAGTATATTTTAAACTGTATAATAATGACAATTTTAGTATATTTCACATATATTCCAATTAGTTAGAGTCGATAATTTATATAAGATCTACCCTTCTATATTAAAATGTACACTGCTCCTATTTGCTACCACCCCCATATTTTGTATATATCCTATATCTTTATTAATATAACCTGTACACCTTTATTTGTATTTAAACTCAAAATAGTGACGTCAAAATAAAAAGCCAAAGAGTGGTCAGCTGGTGGCAGCTGCGGGCAGAGGGAGAGGAAATAGCCAACGCCCAGATGGGGCCCCCCTCCATGGCTTTTTATGGACGACCCCTGTAAACAGGACAGATTTTAGCAGGGGGTCAGCGGCAGTATGTTCTACAGGGTGTCCATCGGCAGACCGCTTATGTCTCTCTCTGTCGCTCGCTCCTTGTCACGTTGTTAGAAATCCAAGTTTGTGTCATGGCCTCTACCTCTGTCCCGTGGGCTCTCTCCAATCAATCTCGGTGCTAACATCTAACCCTGCCTCTGCTTCTTGTTGTCCGCGTGTGGGAAGAGCATCAACACTCGCTTCACGTACACGACTTCCAGTTTATCCATACTTCGACAGGATCATTTGCAACAATATTACATACGATGTGTCCATGTATATGTCTATTTTTTGTGTCGCAGCGGCAAAAGCACATATCACCTTGACTCTGACCTCCAAATTAACCTGCCACGAAAACAAGAACAAACAGCCACGGACCTACATAACATTAATATGCTCTAATAAACGCGATAATAACAAGGTACGTAAGGATTTTCAAAATTGTGACAACCCTCGTAATTCTTAAAATCAAAGATACTTCGGCCAGTAAATCTTCGTAATATATAATAATGGATACAACTTAAATAACCCAAACATCCATAGGCAACTACAATGGGGGTGATGGTGTTTATCTCCATGGTTAAACCAATTCCTGAAGTTCACTCCTCTCCAATTCTGTGATGTTAATAAAGCAACTACAATACATACCAGGATTATGTTGGTAGCTCTCATTGATGGTTTAAACATATCAGTATCAATTTACTTTAATCAATCATTGATTGTTTGTAACTCTAGGTGGCAATGAAGTACGAGAATAAAAACTGCGAGACCTTCTTCGAGTGGATGACCGTCAACGTGTGCGACAACATGGCAAGGTAAGTCCTTCTGTCCTCCCGTGGTATGATTCTGAGACGGAGCGCAGGAACATGACGTCCGCGGAGTGGGCCACTTATTCCAAAATCTCAACGTCCAGTAGCCAGATCATTATTGTGGTCGTGGTAATTCTGATTGTCCTGATTGTTGGAATATCTGCCGTGGTCCTCTACCGCAGTGATCGAACGCGCAAATACATCAACAACTTGACCTCTCGGCGGAGCAAAGGAGCTGAAAGTCATGAGGTAAGTCTACTCTCTCAGCTGTCTAGACGTGTACTAACCAGGTACTTGTCTCTAGTGGGGTATCTAACGAGGTATTTGTCTCTAGTGGGGTGTATAACAAGGTATTTACTCAAGTGTGTGGGTATAATAGAGAATAATTGTTTTAATGTCCATCCATACAGAGTTCAAAACAACAACTACTCACCCGTGCAGGCACGGTCACGCTCCGCCGCGGCACGTGGGAAAACATACAGTTCCCAGCACATCCCCCTTTTTAAGATTTGAAATATACATACATTACAAACTTTAAATGCATAATATAATTAATAATGAAGGCGATCCACGGGTTTAACAATTCGTCCACTCCGGGTTCTTATCTGGCCGTCTTCTGAGTCGTTAGAGGGATAATCCACAACTGGGGTCTTTTCATTTTCAACCAGTTCCTCCCCCGAAAAGGTCGGCGTCGATGGGTCGGCTGGATATTGCACTGTATCTCCTTTTCGAAGATGGAACCTGTTTCGACGTAAAGTCCCAACTGGAGTATCAACCATATATGACCTTGGTGTCGATGCTTTCTGCTTTACAATCCCCCAGATTCGCATATCTGTAATCCAAACCGTGTCACCTTCGGATAGCTCCTCCATGTCCGTAGCTCCGCAGCGTCGATCATATCTGGATTTCATATCCTTTCTCCTTCTCCCCTCCTTTCTTTTCAGGGTCTGAGAGTCCACCAACTTTGGATTAAGATTCTCTGGTGCAATTGGCAAGGTCGTTCGGAGTTTACGTCCCATGAGAAGCTCAGCAGGGCTGTAACCATTCTCCAAAGGGGTCGATCGATACTCCAGGAGTCCAAGCGATGGGTCTCGATTTTTCTTGAGGATCAACTTAGCAATTTTCATACCTGCTTCTGCCATCCCATTGCTCTGCGGGAATCGAGGACTTGAAGTGACATGTGTGAATCCGTACTGCCTTGCGAAATTTGCAAATTCACGAGCAGCTCCAAATTGCGTCCCATTATCGCTTACAACAGTTTCTGGTATTCCATGTCGGGCAAATATGGATTTGCAACAACGCACCACCACATTGGCTGTGAGCCGATCCAGCTGAATCATTTCAGGAAAGCGAGAATAATAGTCAATGACGACTAGATACCACTTATTCTCGAACTTGAACAAATCCATTCCAATCTTTTGCCACGGTCGTGTAGGAAAGTTGGTTGGTATCAAAGGTTCATGTTTTGAGACGGCTTCCTGGATACAGACACTGCACTTTCTGACCGTTTCCGCGATCTCTTCCGAAATTCCAGGCCACCATACCGTCTCACGTGCGCGAAGTCTTGTTTTTGTAATCCCGAAGTGTCCAGCGTGCAACTATCTAGGATCTCCAGTTTCATACTTGCTGGAATAACAAGACGACAGCTACGCATCAGTAGTCCATTTTGAACGCCGAGTTCATCCTTGACATGCCAATAAGAGAGCAGAGCCTGTGACATCTTCTTCTTATCTGGCCAGCCATGCTCAAGGTAGTTGACTACTGCTTTCAGGGTCGTATCTTCTTGTTGAGCTTCAGAAATCTTCGTCAACATCTCGTCTTTGTCGGTTATACTCGAGAGAACTGCATTTATATGCGCTGAGGTTGGCCGTTCGTCTACACCTCCCTCGGTTGTAAGAAGTGGTTGTCTGGATAATGCATCGGCGTCGAATAGCTCCTTTCCAGGGATGTCCAATCTTGTTTTGAGCATTTCCATCAAAGGTACTGGTACCCGTCGAGGAGTATGCACAGCATATGGTTTTGCTCCAGGTTTCAATTTGATTTCGTAAGGGTTTCCGATCTGTCCCAGTCCTTCAAATACTTCAGGGAATTCCTTGATCGGGTTAATTCTCGTTGCAACCACTTCAATCCGCCTCGCCAGGTTCAAGAGCTCACATGCCCGGCGACTCAGAAGAGGTTCACTCAAACGACGAATGACATAAATCTTCTCCTTGATTTCATAATTGCCATTTCGCAGCGTTGATATAAACATACCCACAGTCTGAAGTTCGGAAAATTCAGCAGCTCTAATGTTGATATCACTTTCCACTAGTCGTTGTTGTCCCATTATCTTCTTGAAGAGACACAGAGGAACACATGTAACATCCGCCTGGGAGTCGAGCTTGAACTTCACCTGTTTCCCGTTCACTTGGATTTCTGCTGTCCATCGCCTCCTGCACTCGCCTTCATCATCATCGAGATTAGATGAATCCTCCACAGCTGAGACCTCCAGGAGAAAACCAATTTCTTCTTCAAGTTCGGAAACAGCTTTGACTTCCGCAGTCTTCGCCTGCTTATCTGGGCAGCAATTTGCAAAATGGCCAGTTTTTGAACACAGGTTTCATTTTTGTCCTTCAGCACGGCAAGCCTGTCCTTCCCTGTGGGTGAAACCTCCGCATTTTGGACATCGTGATCTTGTTTTGGCTGACTTCTCCTTCTTCCTCGAAGGCTGCTGTTGTTGTTTCGGTGATTGTTTCTTCGAGTTGAACTTCACCTGATTGACCTTTTGGCTTGTTGAGGGACGCTGCAGGTCGACTTGCTGCTGTCGAACGGCTTCCTGCTGTCAAACCATTTTCACACCGCCTTTTCCAAAGTCAGTTCGCTGTCCAACTGCATTCTTTCAGATAAAGCTTTGTCCCTCACTCCAACCATTATTCGGTCACGGATCAACTGCTCATGAAGACCCTCAAATTCGCAACTATCAGCCAATTTGTACAATGAAGTGATGAATTCGTCCACTGGCTCCCGATCCTCTTGGATTCTTGAATTAAATTTCGCACGTTCGTAGATAATATTCTTCCTGACACAGAAGTGGCTGTCGAACGCCTTGAGGACGGAATCAATTTCGTTGCCTCTTCCTCCTTTTCGAACTTGAAGGTCCTGAATATATCATCCGCGCGGTCACCCATCAAGTACATGAACAAATCGATCTTGTCCGCCTCCTCTTTCTTCTTCATTCCACTGACCACGAGGTATCGTTCGAATCTCTTCCTCCATTTGGGCCATTCGTTGGGAGTCGAGAAGTCGAAAGTTTCTGGAGGTTGAATCTGAGCCATGTTGAATTATCTTCCAAGGTACACAAAAATCGATATTTTGCAATATACGGGTTCGTATTTTATCCAGTTACCGCTGCCACCATGTTTTAATGTCCATCCATACAGAGTTCAAAACAACAACTACTCACCCGTGCAGGCACGGTCACGCTCCGCCGCGGCACGTGGGAAAACATACAGTTCCCAGCACAAAAATATTTTAAATTAAAATATAATAATAATTTATACATAGGAACAAAATAAATTTCTTTGTAGAAGTTTTGGGAAGGGTGATTATCCAACATAAAGAGAATATAACTCATAAAATTATAAAATATTTCTCTTTTTCACCTTATATGATGTCATAATTAATAACAATGCAATATATTTAGGTTTTTGTTCAATTTAATTAAACTCTAGAGCATTTGTCTTACTACATCAATAATCACCCATTGATATGTTCAAGCTGGCGGAAACCCGAAGACCCAACGCAGTTTAACTAAGGTAAGTCTAATTTTGAGGAACAAATAGGCTCATGTGGTAGAGAGGACATAGGTTTATCTTTGGAAGAAATTTGTTTAAATATTATCCTCTAAATATATTTTTAATAAAACACTCTATTAAACCCAATCTTTTTGCCCAAATCTAGATTAATGGAAACAACAGAATTAGTATTTGGAATTTTGTAAGCACAAAGTCGACCTTACATAGCTGCGTCAAACATTTATAAATTGTTACTCTCTCTCTCTCTCTCTTACCGCTACAGTTAAAGTCTTCTTCTTCTTTCTTATCTCCACTCAATCATATTAGGGTATCAAGCTTGTAAAGCTTGAAACCATCATGACTGGGTGAAGTATATTGCGTCTGCCTTTGTCATTAACACTGGGAGCACTACTCAGTGGCAGGCCGACTTAGCTCAAAAAGAAATGACCGCCTCTGACACGAGGAACAGACGCCATGTGCAGCTGATCTTAACATGGAGTACAAACGCTGCTCATCCTGTATCCCTGGAGCCCTTACAGGGTACTATCAGCCGGGCTAGCTGAGCCCAGGATTTTTAGCAAGCTTGTTACTGCTCCCCCTCCTTTTTCATCCGGGCTTGGGACCGGCAAAGGCGGAGTTACAATTAAATTTACTCTCTCTTATCGCGACTGAGATGGTTGATGTAGCATCGTGTTTGGGATGTAATACGTATAGTGGGCCACAACGTTTGATCGCGAATAAAATGATTTATTTATTGCTAAAATCAAGATACGGTATAGAGAAAAGCTCCAATGCTAAACCGTCCAAACATAAGATAACGTTTTTCTTTCTTTAAGCGATGGTTTCTCTAATTGGATTCATATTAGATCAGGTTTTATGTAATTATTTATTTTATATATATATATATATATGCAAAGGAATCCATTAAGAAAAGTAATCACTTATCAGATGGTACACTCAAGAAAGATTTTATTATATTAAAAAGAAGACTTTATTTATGAGGAAACTTGTTAACTGCGTTCTGAAATAACGATATTGTACAAGATCTTGCAGAATAAATCAACAATATGCCATTATCATTACTCTTCACAATTCATTCTTTCATACTTTATCCCTAAGGTTAGAAATAATCGTTATTTCTTCTCTTAAAAATAAATTTCGATTTTTCGTTTAAAAGAAACACATGCTGGATAATTTTCAAATATCGTTTTACAATATGCCATCTGTTAAACCCAATATATATTTCTGCGGTATAGGACATTACAATAGCTCAGTATCATTGTAAAGTATTTTTACCTTGGCAATACTGTTGGTATTTTTACCTTGGCAATACTGTTGGTATTTTTACCTGGCAACGTTATTTGATTTTGCAAATATATTTTGTCCTTAGATGGTGGTGGTGGTGGTGTCTTTTCCATGGAGCAGATCAGATCGGTCCATGCACCCTGATCACAATACCGGCCAACAAAGGTGCCTTGTCCGTATGGATGTCCTCTTCTGGATTGATGCCTGCCATATAGAGGGCTGCAAGGATGGCTGTGCAACTTTGTCCTTAGATAAATATATTTTAATCAAAAATCAATGTCTAATTTTAATATATCAAAACGCTCGTGTTGAAAACAACAATGAGACAAAAATTCATTGGTGACGAAGATTGTTGATAAGTAGGATCAAGCCAGCTAGGAGTCAGTCAGAGTAAGGAGATACCGGCTGGCCGGCCACTCCATGCACCTGTGCCAATCACTACTGTCCAAAGGTCGCTTGTGGCCACAGAGAAATATAAAGTATTTTACAAACCTAATTGCTTATCTTTATTAAAGTAAAACTTTAATAGCGCTTAGAACGTGCTGTCGTTCTATACCTGTTTGTAGAACAGTCTTTTTTTTCTGAAAATAGAGCAATCCATACTCAAATCATTATTCTAATATATTCACCTAAAAAATAATAATATAAACTTATATTACTCATTACATTTTTCATCTTTATTTTAAAGTTATATTGAATCATAGTAAGTATACTTCTCTGTTAAATATATATTTGCATACATTTCTCTTTTCAAATTATTTCAAACATTTAAAAAATATATATATATATATTAGATAATAAAAAGGCATATATTGGATTGAATAAAAGATTTATTTGCTAATATTTCGGTTGGCTGAACGCCAACCAAGTAATGCCTTGATAAAGGTTTGGCGTTCAGCCAACCTAAATAATGGCAAATAAATCTTTTATTCAATCCAATATATACCTTTTTATTATCTAATATATATTTAAATGTTTGAAATATTTTGAAAAGAGAAATGTACGTAAATATATATTTAACAGAGAAGTATACTTACTTTGATTCAATATAACTTTAAAATAAAGATGAAAAAGAGATAAATGTAATGAGTAATATAAGTTTACTAGCCGAATGACCCGGGCAACGCCCGTGTTTTACCCGATTGAATGTTTTGATTCAAATACTATTTGTTACAATTATAAATTGGCGCCTTAAATAAATGCATATTTTAGTTAATAACTATAGCCTATGTGCTTTATCTGTCTATGTACTGTTGGCTTCCGAAGGCGTCTCTTACTGGGAAAAAAGAAAGAGAGGATTCCATTTGGTTATTAACTAATATATGCATTTATTTAAGGAGCGACCCGCTCCAACACAATAGTTACAGAAATGGGGGGGGGCATGATGGGGGAGGGGGGGGGGGCAAAGGTGGCGTGATCGTAGCCGACCAATAGGAGGGCGCCATTCCAAAAAAAAAAAAGCAAACCGTGACAGAGGCCACGCATGACGCTCGTAACTGTATATAGAATATTATTATTTTTGAGGTGAATATTATGACGTGTCAAAGCCGATGCTTGGTTCCCTTGTTAAATTTTACTGTTAAACAATTTAAATATTTATCGATACATTATCTTGCTCATCTAAAGTTTCACTAAATAATTTTCTTCGGGTTTTCTGTTCAGGCGTGGGGCGATTCAAAACTCATTGGGCACATTTTTTATGCGGCTCATATTGAGACTTATAGTACATATATTGATCGCGTATATAGAGACTTGTAGTATATATTGATACAAATAGTGCATATCTCACTAAACCTTTGATACAATGAATAAATTAATGCGGACTATCCTTAGAAAATTACCCCATATGCCTGAGATCCTAGGATATTATCAAATATCCTTCTAGATACAGAGATGGCTTCAGGTAGCGTAGCTGCTGTTACGACTACTAGAGTGGTCAACTTTGTTTATGTAAATATTTTTGTAAATTAAAAAATGAAGGAAGAGAAAAAAAAGACAAGTATGTAAATTTCTTGGACTGTATAAATTTACCGTGTTGTTCAATAAAAAGTTTTTGGATAAGTGATAGTCGTTCTTTATTGCATTAGAGCCTCTCTCCGAGCTGGAAAGTGGCTGGACCTAGTCGGAATGTACCTCCGCCAGCCAAAAGAAAAAAAACTAAACACTCGGTCAAGCTCGTCTCTCAAAGGAAAGAGAGACAGCTTTAATATTGATAAGAAAAAGTAACCCCCCTTTAATAGTTGCTTTGAATTTATATATATAAACTGTGATTGTGTGTTACAGTCGAGGCTGCCTTGAAGAAATTATCCATTTCCCCTCTCACGTCCTAATAAAAATGTTTTTGTTGTTGTTCTTTGTTTGCCTCTCTCTCTCTTAAGATGTTGCAATTTCAACAAATCAATAAGTGTTTAAAGTGGTTCTTCAACTTAAAATTCCAGATTTAAAACACATTTTTGATGTGTATAATATCCAGTTGATAGATATATTTTATGTCATCTATTACTTGAACCTGAAAAAAGAGCGATAAGTAACTTCATGCATCAATGAGAGTGAAGCTCAAAACTATTTTAGAACTATTCTTTATCATCATAACTATCTTTATCATTAAACCTCTCATAGAATGTTATGAAATCGAAGCCGTCCCTGTACTGATGAAGGCTAAAGCCCGAAACCATGGTATACTGGTTGGCTTTTGTCTGAATTTTCCGAAAATGTTATTACCACTAGTAAGGTTTTTTACTAGAGTGATGATGCATAGTTACAATGCTCTCCGTTAAATTATTGTTAAAAATAAAAACCGTGTTCTTGCAGCAAGTAATCCTTCACGTGTAAAATGCTTTCTCCTATCGACCCGAAGCTCATCAGAAGACTTACTGCCTCAGGGCTCGAGATCGAGTAATAATGCCAAGGTTTTCTAACTTCTTGATCTGGGTATTTATTCATGAGTTTGAGATGGTTGTATTCTTCTAAAGGGCTAAAGATCACGTGGTCATCGGCCGCTGGTCCATCATCTCCCTCCTCGGGTCCAACTCGCTGGCTTTCAGCTGGTTGGATCCGACAAGTCATCATTTCTTGCCTATGCATATCATAAACTTAGTGAGCATATCAGCAGTTGTTTCTTCAGTGTAATATATTGCGCTGATACAGTATCGTCCTGGATTTTCTCCCGGATGAAATGGAACTTGATGGCGATGTGTCTCGTCCTTGATCTGTCCCCATAGTTCTTGGCGTGTGTGATTTGAACTTGGCATCAGGTCTCTTACCCATGTGATTTCTCTCACTATCGTTGAAAGAGCTACATATTCTGCTTCCATTGTACTGAGTGCTGTAACAGTCTGTTTTACACTCTTCAGATTATGGGAGCTCCTGCTAACCTAATCACATAGCCAGTTGTACTCTTCCTATCTTGAACATTCGATGCCCAATCTTCATCTGAAAATGCTTTAAGTTGCTCTCCTGTTGGTCTGTAGGTGATACCATAATATTTGGTTACTCCAAGGTATCGCAATACCTTATTTGCTTCATTCCAATGCTTCTTTATGAGTTTGTTACAATATTGAGCCAGTCGTCCAACAGCGTATGCTATGTCTTGTTCTCTGTGTCAAGAATGATAGCCCTCCTAACAGTTCTCGATAGGGTAGGTTTTCTTCAAATTCATCAATAGTGTCATCAAGGTCTACATTTATCTCCATCCGTGTTGATATATATTATTGTACTTCTCACATATTGTAGTCTGAAGCGTCTTGGAGCGCCTCTTATTTTCCTCGCTGAAACTCACGATACCACCTGAATATGGTAGTACGATGTGGACAATCATTTCCCAGTACAGCAGTCATTTCTTGCAAGCATTCTTCAATGCCCAAACCGCGTTCAAAGTTATATCGCAAAATGGCTCGGTATTCAATTTTGTACCAGGTAGACATCATTAATATTTTATCACTCCACAGTTCAAAGAATACTAACATCTAGCAAATGACATTTTAACAACAGTTCAAATATAAACAGGGTTCAACAAGTTCGAACTCATGCTCTCGTGATCGCAGGGGTTTGAACCTATGGCAAAACTTTCCTAGTGCGCCCTTTGTATATATAACTACTTCTGCCAAAGATGAAGACCAAACCGTAGACCACCTCCTCTTCACTTGCCCAACCTTCCAATACCAATGATTCCAGACAGCCACTCTCCTAGGTATCACCAACATATGTCCAGCATCCTAGAAAATCTCCCAAGAAAGAAATCTGACTGGCGACACCTCATTAATTGGACTTCCACTGGCATTGTATATAAATCCAAGAAGACTTAGGTCAGAAGGACATCCCGGGTAGTTGGCGACTTCTGTACGCTCCAGGAACCTGGGTTACTTAAATAAATAATAATATAACTACTTTTAATTTATTATATATATAAATACTAGCGGATGTGTACCGGCTTCGCCCGGGTCTTATCCGAGTGAAAGTTTGCCTAACGAATATTATTGATAATAATATTCCGGAACATACAGAATATTATGATAATAATATACGTTACATTATATATTTATATAATATATAAAATATATTTTTCGAGAAAACATGTCCACTCTCTCTACTGAATAGATTTTTAAAAAGATATTTATTGTTGCATCAATTTTAATGCGCCCTACATTTATTCAAAATATTCTATGATATTTAATATTTATTTAAAACGGATTATTTAGATTATCATCATTCCTTTTGTAATATTTTATTGTACATATATATTGATTGGTTAGTGGAGCGAGAGAGGACCTAGACGAAGACTGCGGATAGCGACCTACGAGGAAGACAAACGAATAAATAAACGCAATAACTTTAAAAGGCAATTTATTTTTATTTACTTTTGTTTATTTACTTTTATTTATTTGCTTTGAGTATGGAAACCCGCCGGGAAACGTGTATAAGACCAAGAAGGAAGAAACCAAGGTCGACGACCCTGCAAAGCTGCAACTTGGTGCAACAATTGGTAGAGATGCTAGTTCCGACCCAGTTGCTTTGAACCCCAATATAGAAATTCCGAAGGATGACGGGACAGAAGACCCTCGCCCATGGATAGAATCCCTCGAAGAGATTGGTTTCCTCTACCATTGGGCAGACTACATAATTGCCCGTTATGCCGCCATGAACATGACGGAAAGTGCCAAAACCTGGTTGAATTTGCACAAAGCTAGTTTCACGAGTTGGGAAAATATTAAAATCCGCCTCATTCAGGATTTTTTCTCTGGGCGCAAATAAAGAAGAACTTAGAATGAATCTCAACAGAATGCAACACTGGAATGAACCAGCAATCAGGTTCGCAGGAGGCATCCTAGTGTTATGCAACAAGGTTGACCCCGCAATGAAAGAAGAAACAAAAGTCGATCATGTTATTGGAGGACTGAAAAAAGAATACTCATTCGCGCTCTACCTAAACCCTCCTAAAACGACCAATGAACTCCTTGTCGTGTGCAAGAAAATGGATTCTTTTGAGAAGAAATCTGGAGAAATCCAGAAGTCTATATAACGGCCCACGCTATTCTAGACCCCAACAACAATCGAGGAACGTGCCGCCGACTGCCACACGAAACTACCAGACCACTTCCAGGGCCCAGGCCCCTGTTTCCAAATACTACAAGAACGACTCCCCTCCTACTCCCAGGCAGTATCGAAACAACTTGCCCCAGCCTTCTACCCCTAGACGTCCTTATAATCCAAACTTAGTCCCGAAACCAAACCTTCAGAGAAACACCTAAAATAAAAGCCAAGAAGTGAGCAAAAATAGGACGGAAGATGGAAGACCAATCTGCTTCAAGTGTAACAAGCCAGGACACGTGGCCCGTTATTGTAGGGTCAAATTTATAAGAACCCTCGAAGAGGATCCAACAGCTGCCCAAGAGAAGGTCGAAGAGAAATTCCAAACGAATGAAATATCAGAGAAATCAGGACCTCGGCTTTAATCTGATGTATGTCATAGCACAGAGACATATATTCCTACATGGAATAGATATTCCGTGTTGGAAGATTTAAACTAAGCGTCGCGCCTGAATCTGTCAATCAAAGCAAGTCGACCATAAATGGAATCAAGAAGTTGGACCCTAAATACAAATTAAAAATTAATGTGGACAAGATAGGGACTTTTGAAGCTTTGGTTGATACAGGCGCTGACCTCTCAGTGGTCGACCTCAGAACGGCCCTCGATACAGGCCATGATATAAGTAAACTCGCAAAAACGTGTGCAGGACCCGATGGAAAAAAATTAGACATAGTAGGAAGTATATTTTTAAATATAAAATTTGATGACAAAGTATTATCACACAAATTTGTGATATTGAAAACGCATTTACGGACATTAATTCTTGGAAGAGATTTCCTTAAGAAAATGAACGCGAAAATAGATTGTATAAGCATGAAACTATAAAATACGATTTGACAAATAATCGCGACGAAAGCAATTTTGAAATGTTGAAAATAAAGAGTGACAAGGATTCCATTGTACCGAAATGTTCCATTAAATTGATCAAGGCATTGGTAGAAACAGAGGATGGGGAATACATTATCGAGAAGAGCAACAAAATGTTTCAAACAAATGAACTTCGCCTAGCAAGAAGCTTGATCAATGTTATAAATAAGAAGCACATATCTGGATAACTAATCCGTATCCTCGACCGTTAAAAATAATGAAAAACCAAACATTGGCTTTTGGAAGTAGTCCAGCGAAAATAAATGTGAATCGAGAAAGGGAGGTAGAAGAGAACGAGGAACCTAGATTCCAAATAAACGAAACCCTTTCATCAAAGGAACAGAAGGAGTTAAAAACAAGTTTTAGGAGGGTATGGGGATCTGTTTTCGTCGAGATTAGGGAGAACCATTTGACAAAACATCGAATTGACACAAAAGATGCGAAGCCCATTAAACACAAGCCCTACAGGGTAAGTGCTAAAGAACGAGATATATTATAAAAGAGCAAATTGATGAGATGCTTACAGAAGGCATAATTAGGCCATCTTCTAGTCCCTGGCCTTTCCCAGTAATATTGGTCAAGAAGCGAGATGGTAAATACAGATTTTGTGTGGACTACAGAAAACTGAATAATGTGACATTAAAAGATGTCTATCCGATCCCTAGAATAGACGAAGTTATGGATACTCTCCAAGGATCTACATACTTCTCAGCAATAGACCTCAGATCTGGATTTCGGCAAGTTGAAGTCGAAGAAAGAGACAAAGAGAAGCTTTCACTACAGCGCATGGTTTATATGAATTCAACGTGATGCCTTTTGGACTTTGCAACGCACCTGCTACCTTTGAGAGAAATATGGAAAATATGCTTGGAAATCTGAGATGGCAAATTTGTCTGTGTTATCTGGATGATGTTATCATATATAGCCCGGATTTTCCAACGCACCTCAAAAGACTCGAAGCTGTTTTTAGATGTTTTCGTGAATCTAATTTAAGGTTAAACGACAAAAAATGTCGATTTGTTTTTTAAGAATTGGAGATTATCGGCTATATAACGAGCAAACAGGGTATAAAACCCGCGGAACATAACATCAAAGTTGTCAGAAATTTCCCTCGGCCCACAAAGGTCAAAGAAGTACAATCCTTTTTGGGAATGTGCTCATATGATTGAAAATTTATCAGATTTCTCAAAAATTGCTGACCCTTTTGACCAACCTTATTTTTAAAAAAGTGTATCATTTACCTAGACCGAAAGGCAAGAGGAAGCGTTTCAACCCTGAAAACAGCATTATTAATTCCACCAATTTTAGGTCACTTCAATCCAAAAAAAAAATGGCCCTACTTATATTCATACTAATGCGTCCAACATCGGCATAGGTGCAAACTTGTCCAAGACATCGGTGGTAAAGAGAAGGTGATCTCATATTTGAGTCGTACTCTAATAAAGCGGAGCAAAATTATTCAGCCATCGAAAAGGAATGTCTGGCTGTTGTCTGGTCAATGTCAAAATTACGACCTTACCTTTATGGAAGACACTATAAAATAGTAACAGATCACCACGCCTTATGCTGGCTCAAAAACTTGAAGGATCCAACAGGTTGATTGGCAAGATGGGCATTGAAAATCCAAAAATATGACTTCGATATAATAAATAAATCAGGAAAGAAGCATCTGGACGCCGATTGGCTTATCTAGGGGACCCTTACCAGAAACTGATTGGGATGAGGATTTTGAAAGGCTATATTTAAATCAAATAACAGACGAAGAGGATAAGTTTATCGAAACTGTTAAGAAAAACCTTAATGGAAGCAGGCTATCAATTGCGCAAAACTTTAAAGAAGAAGATGGATGCCTCTTTAAGAAAACCCCGAACCCTGAAGGCAGGGCGTGGTTGCTTGTGGTTCCAGAGAAGAAAAGAGAGAAATTATGAAAGAAAATATCACAATCATATGTAGAATGGCCATCTGGGTGATGCCAGAACCATATGCCGAATAAAGAATAAATACTTTTGGCCATCCATGCTAAAGGATGTCTCAGAATTCGTGAAGACGTGTCACCTTTGCCAAAGTAGAAAAGGCTCAAACCAAATACCTTCTGGACTACTACAGCCCATTCCCCCAGCCAACTTTCCTTTCGAAAGAATTGGAATTGACTTTGTTGGTCCATTGCCATCTACGAAAAACAGAAAAAAAATGGATAATCGTGCTGACGGACTACTACACTAGATATGCAGAAACAAGAGCAGTCTCAGAAGCAACAGTAAAAGAAGTTTCTAAATTTCTAGTAGAGGATATTTTCTCCGGCACGGAGCCCCACAATATCTTATTAGTGACAGGGGCTCTCAATTTACCAGTAATTTAATGAAAGAGGTGATGAAAATGTTCAAGATTAAACATTGCTTCACAAAGAGTTATCATCCCCAGACTAATGGATTGACAGAGCGGTTAAATAGAACATTGATCAATATGCTCAGTATGTATGTGAACACTGATCAGAATAATTGGGACGAAATACTTCCGTTCATCACTCACGCTTACAATACTACAATTCAGGAAACCACAGGATATTCTCCCTTTTTCCTGATGTTTGGAAGAGAACCCACGTCTCTTTTGGACGACAGGAATATCTCGGTGGACATTGACAAGGATGATTATGATGAATACATAAAACATCACTTAGACAAAATTGACAGGACAAGAAAATTTGTTATTAACAACACAATAAAGACTCAAGAAAGAATGAAAAAGAACTATGACAAGAAACACATGGAAAGAAGCTACGAACCAGGAGAATTAGTAGCAGTTTGGACACTAATAAGGAAAATAGGAAGTGTGAGAAACTTCTGAGAAAATATTTTGGTCCATATAGAATATTAAAGAAGATGTCTAACGTCAATTATCTAATAGAACCGAAAGATAATCCGGGCCAAGACCCTCTGATAGTTCATGTTTCAAGACTCAAGCCTTATTATGAGAGAATGGATGAGGTCATTCACGAGGACGTGACAACCTCTGGAGGGGGGGAAGTATTGCATCAATTTTAATGCGCCCTACATTTATTCAAAATATTCTATGATATTTAATATTTATTTAAACAGATTATTTAGATTATCATCATTCCTTTTTATAGTTTCATTCCTTTTTAAAGTTTCATTCCTTTTTATAGTTTCATTCCTTTTGTAATATTTTATTATACATATATCTTGATTGGTTATTGGAGCGAGAGAGAGGACCTATACGATGACTGCGGATCGTGATCTACGAGGAAGACAACGAATAAATAAACGCAATAACTTTAAAAGGTAATTTATTTTTATTTATTTTTATTTATTTGATTTGAGTATGGAACCCGCTCGGGAAACGTGTATAACACTAAGAAGGAAGAAACCAAGGTCGACGACCCTGCAAAGCTGCAACTTTGTGCAACAATATAAATAAAAATATCTAGAGATATACCTCATGATCTTAGCCAAAAGGCCGAGAAAACGATATTTTATATATAGAGATGACCTGGCTTCATGTGTCTTCTGCTCGAGTGAATGTTTCGCTGGTAGAATTTTGTTCCTGCCTAATAAAAATTATTATCTGGCTTCGCCCGTGGTCTGCTTTAGTGAATATTTCCCTAAAGAATTTTGTTTATGTCAATCAAGCATGATACAGCAATATTGTCATCATCATTTCTGACTAAAAAAATATTGTTGCTCAGTACTTGGTTATTTATAATTTTTCTTAGCTAAAAGTGCGACAAAAACTCTTCCATATTTAACTCTCTGTCCTGTTCAAATTTCAGCGAGATTAGTTACATATTGAGGACGTGCATAGCCGACAAACATATATATATATCTCTATATATATATAAATGAATGTTTGTATGTTTGTCTGTTTGTCTGTCTGTATGTCCGGTATACAAATTCGCAATAGTTCACTAATTCAAACCAAATTTCCATACATAGGTAAAAGAATAAGGGGAAGACGATAGGCTATTTTAAAAAATATATAAATCAATTATTAAAACTATATATTTTTAGTCAGAAAATGATGGTGACGATATTGCTGTATCATGTTTGATTATCAGATACAAAATTATATCGGGAAAAATTCCAAAAAGCAGAGACCACGGGTGAAACCAGTTCATTATTTTGTATACAGGAACAAAATTCTAACAGAATTTTGCCAGATCATCTTTCTATAAAAATATCGCTTCTCAGACACAAAGTTTGGAGCGGGACGTTTCACAAAAGTGACATCCACGGCGCCAATTTATAATTGTAACGAATAGTATTTGAATAGGGTACATTTAATAGGGTAAACCCGGGCGTTGCCCGGGTCATTCGGCTAGTATATATATATACGTGTTCCCAGCTTCGCCCGGTTTCTACCCGAGTAAAAGTTTGCCTAACGAACATTTGTTAAAACGATTATATAAAACATCCAATCCACCTATATATAGATTTATAAACGTATATAAATATTTTTATATGCGTTTAAATATATTTTTGAAACACATAATTTTTTTGAAAACATTTATTAAATTTTAAATAAGATATTTTCTTTAAATATATATTAATAATGAAATGCCAAGTTTTTTTTACAACGTCATTGGAATAATATATTACTAAATCCTCAAATTAAATATTAAATTTATTATACTTGGAACACATTTCAGCATTTTTACAATTTATAAATGTGATTTTATCAGATACCGCGAGAGGTGCTGCTTGCTAGTGAAAGTAGAAAAATTGCAAATAAAATTGCAAAGAATATTTATTTCAAATCAAATTCAAACCATAAACCTTCTTAGTAGTATAGTAAATAACTTCCTAAAGTTTCACGGCCATAAAAACATTCATCGTCTAAACAAACTACGTGTAAAATTATTAACCAATCAAATTTATTAATCGTCGCGACCAGTGCTGCGCCAAGCGGTAAAAGGCTGGAACTAACGCTTTTTGTTTTTGCATTTAAAAAAAAGCACATTAACCTTTTTAGTTTTTTGAATAGCCTATATTTTAAACGAAATCTTCAGCTACCTACATGCGAAATTTCATAATGATTGATTCTGTAGATTTTGCGCAACGCGATAACATTGATTTTGGATTTCATTTTTATAGATATAAAGGAAAGGATGATAACGGATGTTTTTTTTTTTTTTCAAAATATAATAATATAAGATACATTTTTTTTAACAAAATCTTCGAAAGCTTGTATGTATGGTATCAAAAACCTATTTTAGAATACACAAAACACACAATTTTCGTAAAATAAAAAATTGTTTAGTATATTAAAATCTATGGGAAAAAATAATAAAAAAGGTCAGATGTTGGTATTAACATTTTTTAAAAATGCATATACTGACCACGAGCACATGAGCGTTTTAGATGGCAGAGCGCCATCTAGTGGAACAGAAATCAACTAGACGTTGATTTAGCCTGTTCCCTGATATTTACCCATTTCTTGGTTTCTCAAGAAGCTTCTGGGACAAAAACATTTTGGTCGTAGAGGTACAGCCTGCTCCACTCTGACGAGAGCCAACAACCCGAAACGCGTTCGTGGATGACTTTTCTTGATTTATAAAGAAAATGGGTTGGCCAAATATCAGGGAACAGACTAAATCAACGTTTAGTTGATTTCTGTTCCACTATATGGCGCTCTGCCTTCTAAAAAGCTCATGTACTCGTGGTCAGGAAAGGCTTTTTTTATTATTAAAATCTATATTATCTTGCTCGCGCAGAGAAGGCGAGTACTTGTGCGCGCCACTTGTGAACCAACTGCTACGCTGCGAGGATCTAGCTAGCATGGGCTCCAATAACAAGCTGAGACTTCTAGACTGCTGCCTAGAGAAAATCTACAAGAACATCCAGGAGTCTTCGGAGGTTGACCCCAACATTGGTTTTCTTCCCTCCAACCTCAAATCTAAGCTCCTCATCTTGTTCTGCAAGAGAGGAACCATCAATGACGACATTTTTAAGAGTCTCTTGTACCGACACATCCAAGAGCTGGAGCTCTGTGACTGCTTCCAGCTGGGAGACGAGAGCCTAATCACGATTGGGCGAGTTTGTAAGCAACTTCGCAAGCTTGACCTGAATTCCTGCAAATTTTCCAGATCTAACATAAGCAACAAGGGACTTCTACCACTGTTCAGGGCCTGCAGACATCTTAGGATTGTCGGACTGCGGAGATGCGACAATGTGGATGATGACACGCTGCTGCAGCTCTCACGATCCTGTTTCTTCTTGAGGCAGCTGAACCTCTCTGGTTGTTACAAAGTCACAGATCGCGGCATCGCTTCAATCAGCAAACAATGCTTAGCACTGGTTTGTCTCGATCTTTCTTTTACCCAGATCTCAGATCAGGGCATCTTTAATCTCATCAGCAACAAGCTGCAGCTGCAGGAGGTCATCCTGAAGTATTGCGAGAACATCACTCTGGCAGGACTGGAGCTATTCAAGAAGTGTCCCACGCTCAAAATTATCCAATACTACAGCGCGGATGGCAAAAACGATGTCAGACTCAGCGAACTCTTCGGTCAACTCTGCCTCGGACCAACAAGATTCAAACAAGTCAGTTGGACTATAGACTTGTGATCAGACAACAAAATAACATCAACTTTTATTTAAAATAATAAAATTGACGATTTTTTAAAGTGCTGGATTGTTATTAAAGGATGCGTGAGTATTCCATTACTCATAGTTAAAATTTGAAATAATTTCAAACAATTAATCATTATTTCTAAAAATACAAAGGTCGCCTCTCGTGTCAAAGCTAGACACCATCTATTGCCGTCGCCACAAACTAGCGGCCTCAGGTCGGTGACAAAGCCACAACACCAGCTTTGGAAAACTGAGGAGTATCCACCTGGAGATCATGGTTTCGGGTTAAATGGCCCTAGACTGACGGTCAATAGATAACGTCTAGCTTTGACGGTAGAGACGACCTTTGTATTTTTAGAACAATATCCTTCCGTCAAAATTTTCATCTATAATCATTATTTCGTTTTATTATTTTTTTTATAAAGACAAAATAATTATATTGACATCTTGTCATTACATTCAAAGTGCACAGTCTGCACTATTTTTTAAAAATAATATGCATTATATACACTATGTACAATGTTGCATTCGCTTTTTATAAATACTGGAAATCAGCTCAATCAAAATGTTTAGCACAGATACCGGATCCAACTCGATAATTGGTCGAGGTCAATACCCAATATTTGTATATAACTATGATGCTAATTTGTTATTTATTTATTTTGTCCTACCGGGAGAATCCTGTATGGCACGTGTGCCCAATAAAAGCTATTGTTGTTGTACACTATATACAATGAATATGGCGCCTCTGCCAGCGCTGCAGAGTTTGGTGGAGAATCGCCAGTAGGTCTCCAGCGACACCACGTATTTCGCGATCTACAATCTACTTCGTTTTAACGTACGAATTGAAGGCAAAAATAGTTTTGACGGAATTGTTAATATAATTAGGATATTAAATGAATTAATACTTCCTTTTGATAAATATATATCTGGAGCGCGCGCGCGCACACACAAAGGTATTTATAGATTCAACCTTTACATTGTTGTATATAAAAGTTTATTAGTTACTATGATGCATTAGCACGCCATCTGTTATCAAAATTTGAAACTATTATAGACGCGTATGATTCTTTTAAAAATTAAACTATTATCTACTGTCCTTACTGCAATGAAAAAATTAATGAGAGGGCCTGG
The DNA here is from genome assembly GCA_030710605.1 of Cordylochernes scorpioides. Lineage (NCBI taxonomy): Eukaryota > Metazoa > Arthropoda > Arachnida > Pseudoscorpiones > Chernetidae > Cordylochernes > Cordylochernes scorpioides. The sequence goes on from CP092867.1 coordinate 107,860,128, forward strand.
CTCATCAGTGGTGAACCCTCTCAGCGGTTTCTCCAGTTTAATCTACCATACCGCTGTTATATTGCATTTTTGGAACTTCCTTTTATAGTGATACTGTTGATAGACTCTTTGAATGGGTATTTTAGAAGAACTATAGACATAAGCTTTGAGGACAGTAGAATTACATACATTTATAAATATATAATATTAAAAGCATATTATATGTATTTATAAATGTATGTTATTCTACTGTCCTCAAAGCTTATGTCTATAGTTCTTCTAAAATACCCATTCAAAGAGTCTATAAACAGTATCACTATAAAAGGAAGTTCCAAAAATGCAATATAACAGCGGTATGGTAGATTAAACTGGAGAAACCGCTGAGAGGGTTCACCACTGATGAGCCAGGCCCTCTCATTATTTTTTTCATTGCAGTAAGGGCAGTAGAAATTGTTTAATATCAAAAAGAATCTTACGCCTTTAAAATAGTTTTGAATTTAGATATATGTATATATTAAATACTTCTTTATTTTTATATTATACTAGCCGAATGACCCGGGCAACGCCCGGGTTTTACCCGATTAAATGTTTTTATTCAAATACTATTCGTTACCATTATAAATTGGCACCGTGGATGTCACTTTTGTGAAACGTCCCGCTCCAAACTTTGTGTGTTTTTAAAATATAAAAATAAAAATGTAAATTTTCACAACGATATTTGAAAATTATATTATTTTGATTTTCAAATACTATTCGTTACAATTATAAATTGGCGCCGTGGATGTCACTCTTGTGAAACGTCCCGCTCCAAACTTTGTGTCTGGGAAGCGATATTTTTATAGAAAGATGATCTGGCTTTTGTTTTCTGCTCGAATGAATGTTTTTCTGTTAGAATTTTGTTCCTGCGTACAAAAAAATGAACTGGTTTCACCCGTGGTCTCTGCTTTTTTGAATTTTTCCCGATATAATTTTGTATCTGATAATCAAACATAATACAGCAATATTGTCATCATCATTTTCTGACTAAAAAAAACAACTTTTAAGGCCCAGAACCTGTCAATTTCAATTTTTCTTGCCTAAAAATGCGAAAAATATATCTTCCAGATTTTTCTCTATGTCCTGTTAAAACACGTTTTACATGTACATTAGGTCAGCTGATATTACTTCCCATCTTCACCGCTAGAGGCGCTGCTTGCGAGCGAAAGAACAAATTTGCAACGCAATTTGCAAATAACTCGACGAATATTCGGGATAGAGACCTGAAATTTTCGCTATAAGTTTTTCCAGATTCTACTCTATATACTTTTAAATTTTCAGTCAGATTAGTTACGTATTGTGGACGTGTATAGCCGACATAGAAACACACATACATACATACATACACTGACTTTTATATATATATATATAGGGATTTTTAAAATAATGAAGTGGTTTAGTGTTTTAAAAACTCTGCATAAATTTATTCTATTAAATAAGTTTTTCATATTTTTGCCACTAACCTTATAAAATGAGTATTTTAATAAATTAAAGTCATATATAATATATAAATTATTTCGGTTAACTAGTTTACTAATTTGATTATTAGTTTATTACTAATACAAGATTCAGATTTTAAAATCGGTAACAAGTATACATATCATTGCGCCATCTGTTATCATAAATTTTAACTATTTATGATGCTTCGGCCAGTTAGAGTTTTTTATTTTTCTCAGCGTTTCAACAAAAATCTTTTGTCATCGTCAGGAGAAGTAAATAAAAATAAAGCATTTGGCAAGGCGTTAAAAATTGTTCTTAAAATAAATTGGTTTTGGTGATAAATCCGAGTGAGTAGAGTGTCTGGCAGAGTGCCATCTAGTGAAGCAAAAATAAACTAAAAGTTTATTTAACTTCCTCCGTGATATTTGGCCAACAGCCCGAAAAGCGTTCGTAGTTGACTTTTCTTGATTTATCAAGAAATTGGGATGACCAAATATCATGGAGCAAGTTAAATAAACGTTTAGTTTATTTTTACTCCACTAGATGGCGCTCTGTCCCATGAATCTTGTCAGGATTGATCGAACTACCGCTGAAGAATCAGCGAAATAAGAATTAATTATTGTTATATAAAGTTTACCTTTACGAGATAGTTTAAATTCGCCTTCAGTCAGGAGGAATTATATTGTCGCGATGAAAAATAATTAACTAGGCCTTCGAATTACTTTAAATATTTATTTAATGAGTTATATGAGAGATTTTAAATATAAAATAAGAGTTACTATTTACATGAGCCAAATCGACCCAGCCGTTAGAGCAAGAGGGGAGAACCGAGATATATCCTCCTTCCACGTGACGCCACTGTTTTCCCCGACTGGTCGGTCCAGATAAGGGGGAATACCAGGAAACTCTGTCCTCCTGACATCACTCCCTCCACAAGAGAAACAGCGTCCCGCTGTTTACTAGTCGGTCACATGACCTTGGGCAATCTGTTCTTGGGCTTCAGGGTCGTGGTAGGGCTTCATTCTCACTACATGGACGATATCTTGGGTTTTTCGTCTTCTCCTAGTATTCGTCACGCCTTCTACTTGATAATTTACACTCGATATTTTTCTGATCACTCGATAGGGTCCGAAATATCTCTTCAATAACTTCTCCGATAAGCCAACGGTACGGACTGGGGTGAACACCCACACCAAATCACCTTCCTTTTACGTCACCTCCTGATGCTTCTTGTCGTAGCGTTCTTTGTCTTTGCTCTGAGCCTGCAGGATGTTGAGACGGGCTAACATTCGTGCGTCCTCAGCGTTGGTCACAAGATGGCCCACATAATCTTCTGCAGTTCCTGCCGGCTGGTACGGCAGTATAGAATCCAGCGGTGTTTCAACTTCTCGGCCGTGGACGAGGAAGAACGGGCTGTATCCTGTTGTCTCTTGTCGAGCGGTATTGTAGGCGAAGGTCACATATGGTAGGATGTTGTCCCAATTTTTCTGATCAACGTCAACATACATCGAGATCATGTCAGTCAGGGTCTTGTTAAGTCTTTCTGTCAAACCATTCGTTTGAGGGTGGTATGCCGTGGTGAATCTGTGAATTGTTCCGTTTAGATTATTTATTTCTCGTATGGTCTGAGACATGAAATTTCTTCCTCTGTCCGTGATGATTTCCCGAGGAGCGCCGTGCTTGAGTATGACGTCTTCAATAAGGAAGGTTGCTAATTCAGTAGCCTCCGCTGTTGCCGCGGCCTTTGTTATCGCAAATCTGGTGAGATAATCAGTCGCGACTATTATCCATCTATTTCCCGTGTGAGATATGGGAAATCTTCCCAGATAATCAATTCCTATCTTTTGAAAAGGCGAGGTCGTTGGAGGTATTGGGACTAGTAGTCCAGGAGGTTTCTGAGGCACGCCCTTCCTTCGCTGGCATTCTTTACAATGAGCAATGTATTGGGAAACTGTCCTATAAAGTCCAGGCCAATAGAATCTCTTTCTAACGCGGTCATAGGTTTTGGCAAATCCCAAATGACCGGCCATTGGAGTGTCGTGGACATCTTTAAGAATTTCGTGCCTCATTTGTTTTGGGACTACTAGCAGCCATGGTTTGCCCTCAGGGTCGTAATTTTTCTTATAGAGAACGCCTCCAATCATCTGATACCCTTTTAAATTTTCATTTGCAAGTTTTTCACGGATCCCAACCAAATGAGGGTCTTTACTTTGTTCTTCTGCAATGTCTTGGATGGAAGTAATGTGCCCTTCTATCTCTGCGGTGTCAGCCAAGGGGCTTCTTGACAAACAGTCAGCGTCTTTATGCTTGCGTCCGCTTTTGTAAACGATGTTTATGTCGTATTCTTGTAGTTTGAGGGCCCAACGAGCTAAGCGGCCGGATGGATCTTTCAAGCCTACCAGCCAACATAGCGAGTGATGGTCGGTAACCACAGTAAAGGGTCTGCCATATAGGTACGGGCGGAATTTACCAAGGGCCCAAACAACTGCGAGGCATTCTTTTTCTGTAGTGGAATAATTCTTTTCCGCTTTGGTTAGTGTTCGTGAGGCATAGGCTATAGGTCTCTCCGCGTCATTCTGGATTTGAACAAGAACTGCCCCTAAACCATAGCCGCTTGCATCAGTATGGACATGAGTTTCCGCACCTTCTATGAAATGTCCTAACACAGGCGAAGATCCCAATTCCTGTTTGAGAATCCGGAAAGATTCATCTTGTTCTTCGCCCCAAATGAATTTTTCATCTTTCTTTAAAAGGCTATTCAAGGGTCGAGACTTGTTAGCATAACTTTTGATGAAGCGTCTATAGTATGAACTTAACCCAAGAAAACTTCTGGTCTCACTGATATTACGGGGTTTTGGAAAGTGGACAATGGCTTTCACTTTTTCTGGGTCTGGCTGCGTTCCAAATTCATTAACGACGTGCCCGAGGATAGTTATTTGTCTCGAGGCGAAATGACACTTTTTATAATTCAGGCACAGTCCGGCCTGCTGAATGCATCTCAAAACTTTGTATAAACGTGTTAAATGTTCTTTAAAGGTCGATCCATAGACTACAATGTCATCTAAGTAGCATAAACACATGTCCCATTTCAATCCCCGTAGGACGTTTGTCTATCATTCGCTCGAAAGTTGCTGGTGCATTACATAGACCAAATGGCATTACATTAAATTCATAAAGCCCATCTGGAGTGATAAATGCCGTTTTCTCCCGGTCCTTATCGTCTACTTCGATTTGCCAGTAACCCGATCTCATATCCATAGTGGAGAAGTACCTGGATCCAGAGAGGGTGTCCAGCGCGTCATCGATACGAGGGAGAGGGTAAACATCTTTCTTTGTAATTTTATTTAGACGACGATAGTCGACACAGAATCTCAACGAGCCGTCCTTCTTCCTCACTAATATAACGGGAGAGGCCCATGGACTTGATGATGGCCGGATGATTTTAGTCTCCATCATTTTCTCTACTTCACTCTGAATGACACGTCTTTCGGCGGGAGACACTCTATAAGGACGCTGTCTGACAGGCGGATAATCACTCGTATCGATTTTATGTTTTATTTCGCCAGAGACAGGGAAGCTCTTTTTCTCAAAGTCGAATATATCAGAAAACTCATTTAGGCACGTGAGTAATCTGTTTTCTTTGTTTCCTCCAAATCAGTAGAAATCATTGAAATTAAACATTCTCTCACATCTGGGGAATTTACTTCGTCTTTTCAGCTATTTCAGAACAAGCGTCAAGATTAGATATGCTCCCTACTTCTAGATCTTGCATTGTTCCTATCTTCATGTCCGAAGGTATCACTTGAGACTGGTGAGTACTGTTAGTCACCCACAACACCGCTCTGC
>CP092867.1:107865528-107886380 GCA_030710605.1 Cordylochernes scorpioides
TGACATATCATGATACAGAATATAACCTTGTATACTCAACCTGATAAGTTAATGAATTTAATAATTCCAGTATTAATCTAAAATATATTCTTTAAAAAAATATATTCAGAATTTATTAGAAACTAGCCGAATGACCCGGGCAACGCCCGGGTTTTACCCGATTAAATGTTTTTATTCAAATACTATTCGTTACAATTATAAATTGGCACCATGGATGTCACTTTTGTGAAACGTCCCGCTCCAAACTTTGTGTCTGAGAAGCGATATTTTTATAGAAAGATGATCTGGCTTTTGTTTTCTGCTCGAATGAATGTTTTTCTGTTAGAATTTTGTTCCTGCGTACAAAAAAAATGAACTGGTTTCACCCGTGGTCTCTGCTTTTTGGAATTTTTCCCGATATAATTTTGTATCTGATAATCAAACATAATACCGCAATATTGGCATCATCATTTTCTGACAAAAAAAAGCAACTATTTTTGCCCAGAACCTGTCAATTTTATTTTTTATTGGCTAAAAATCCGATAAATATATTTCCAGATTTTTCTCTATGTCCCGTCAAAACACGTTTTACATGTACATTAGGTCAGCTGATATTACCTAACTCCCATCTTCACCGCTAGAGGCGCTGCTTGCGTGCGAAAAGGCAAATTTGCAACGCAATTTGCAAATAACTCGAAGAATATTCGGGATAGAGACCTGAAATTTTCACTATAAGTTTTTCCAGATTCTACTCTATATACTGTTAAAATTTCAGTCAGATTAGTTACGTATTGTGGACGTGTATAGCCGACATAGATACCCACATACATACATACATACATACACTGACTTTTATATATATAGGGATTTACTTAACTTCAGTTAGAACTAGGAGTCATCTGCGATAGAACCGACAACTATAAACTCTTTCTCAAAACTTTGGGCAATTTCATTATCTTTTTGTTGGATTTTTCCCCCATCAGTATGTGTGTTAGCATAGAAAGTATATTTTTTTCTCGCCAATTTTTATATATTCTTTGTCTGAAGTAACTATATGTTCGCTTTTATGTCTCGCTAAGTATATATGAGGCAGTTTCAAGGCATTTGTCTTCATGATCATTTTGTGATTAAGTTGAAGGTTATCCGGGTTGATGGTTAAGTCACTTGCCCAAACTATTGAAAGAATGGCGAATTTTTGTATCAAATGATTGCTTTGACCGCCAAGTGGTCTTTGTTATTATTCCAGGCTGATATGGGCCGTTTTTTTTCTAATTATCTTCACGACTTTCAATGAGTATTTTCATTCAGCATTTCATATCTTTTATAATTTTGAAACCGTATTTTTTATATATACGTACATTTTCCTTGTTCTATATCTAAAACATTGATTGAAAGTACATTTATAAAGGCGTCTTTCTTTGGTATTTCAAAAAGTCGTTATAATATTTTAAATAATATGGGCTCTTTCAAATGTTCACATGTAATATTTTATTATAAATAGAAGACAATTCGACTACTAAAATGTTTTAGTAGCGTAGTTCTACCTGTCAAAGGGCTGCTACACCAGAAAGCTTGTATTGCCGCCGTTATATATAAAAATAAACTCTTCCCTCAGCGAATTTTGTCTTTTATTTATAATTTTACCGAAGGGATTATAATATTAACATATATTTTATTATACACCTATCCCCCGATTTACGCGGTAGATACGTTCCTGAGAAAAACGTGTAAATCGGGGATAGGTGTACACAGAAATAAAAATAAAATGCATCGACAGGTTAAAATATGTAGTCAGCACATAAGCTCGAGATTCCTCGTGAGATGTGTACACAGCGCATGTGTTAAATCACAGTAGCATTTAGTATAGTACGATAAAAACAAAAAACTTATTTGGAAAACCGTGTAAAAGCGAAAATGTGTAAAAATAAGTACCGTGTAAATCGGGGAATAGGTGTACTTTTAAAAACTATATTTCAAAAGGATTAAAATATAGGAAATATCCATCTATACATATCTATTTCAAAAAAATTATTTCAAATTGTAATTTTAAATTTGTTACGTTCAAAACTATTCAGTGAATCGGTGGTTTTAACTCGGATTCTTTAAATAAAAAAAAGTGCTCATTAATAATGTACTTATTAAAAAGTATTTTCATTATATATAAAAGCAAAGGTCGCCTCTCCCGTCAAAATAAACGTAAAACTAAACGCCATCTATTGACCGGCTCCACAAACTAACGACCACGGGTCGGTAACAAAGCCACAACAACAGCTTTGGCAAATTGAGAAGTTTTGACGTTTATTTTGACAGGAGAAGCGACCTTTGCTTTTTATAGATCAATTTCTTCCCGACAAAATTTGCCCATCTATATGTATAATCAGATATAAATAATTTATCTATAATCAGAAAAAAATATATATGAGTGCATTCTCAAATATTGAATTTTTTAACTAGATAGATATTTTCATGAAAAAAGTTGTATGTACTTTTCTATGCTCTTCAATAATAAATATATGTGGAAGGAATATATAAAATATATTATTGAAAATTTCCAGTTGAAACGCCAGCTAATAAGCTGTTCTTTAAACCTGTATCACGTTTAACAAGGAATTTCGCGACTTGCTGAGCTTCCCCGGATGCCAAGCTCTCTGTGATCGTATATTTGGATAAATATTCGGTGCACAATATTGTCCATCTTTTCTGGCCAGGTGATAGTGTGAAACGTCCAAGTAGGTCTATGTCTATCTTTTGGAATGGTCAGTTTGGAGGTGGTATAGGCATCAGGCGTCCAGACGACAGTTGAGGAATTTCTTTCCCTGTTGACATTCCTGACAGTGGTTGACATATTTTCTAACACTCCGATAAAACCTCTATCCAAAATACTTCTTTCTGACTCTATCGTAACTCTTAGCAAAGCCTAGATGATCTGCCATTGGAGCGTCGTCCAGTTCGTTCAATATGTCAACTTTCAGTTGTTTAGGAATGGTCTGTAGTTGATGTGGGCCTATTGAGTCAAAATTCTTCTTTTAAAGAATCCCCATTAACAATCTTTAAACGGCTGTCCTTGGTCGAAGGTTCTGCCAACTTATCAACAATTTTCAAAATAAAAGAGTCTTTCTTTTGTTCATCCATGATGTTTCCAAAGGTTATCAAAATGGAGAATCATCATTCTTAGTGTCTTCCTTGAAAAAATCTGCATCTTTATGCGTCTTTTCAGTCCTATATGTGATTCAAATATCGTATTCCTGTAGACAAAGAGCCCCATCTATCCAATCTGCTCCAAAAAATCCTACATGTTTGTTTGCCAGCACACGGAATGGTATAAGTCACAACAAAGTAATTTTGAAATACATGAGATCTGATTTTGCCAATCGCTCATACGATCTTCAAGCATTCTCTTTCAGTTGTCAATTAGCTATGCTCTGCTTTCATTTAAGTGTGAGATGCGTAAGAGATTGTCTTTTCTTTCCCATTTGAATCTCCACTCAAATATGAGTCCTATTCCATATCCGCAAGCGTCAATGTGAATTTCCTTTGGAGCGTTCTCGTCAAAATGTCCGAGAACAGGTTTTGAAGTGAATAATAACTTTAGACTCCAAAAATGTATTTATTGATTTTCTTCTCAATTGAACATAGATTCTTTGAACCTTTGTTGTCGGCATAGTTTTTGATGAATCATTGTTAGTATGATAATATTGCAAAGAAACTTTTGGTCGGCGTAGAAAGTTCAGTTTTGCTTTTATTTCTCATAATAAAGTCTAAGGTTTTTTACCTACTTGATTCTCCAGAATTTTTATTTGATCCAAAGCAACGTTTTTTTTAAGCGTTCATTTAACTTGCTTCCATGTCTGTATGTCCATAAATATTGTGATCAGTTTTAAATATACTTCAGAGCACCTGGAAGTTTGAAGTTTTGCATACTCGTTCAATCCAGCAAGCGTAAAAATTTTCTTACTTTCGACTGTCAAGATGGTCAATTCCAGACCACATAGAAGTCAAAAATGTGTACACTAGCTCAATCCAGCTAACAATGCAAGCGTACAAACTTTCTGACTTTTGAGCTGTCAGAGTGATCGGGAATGGACTAATATCAGAATTACCTTTCAAATGCTTCCAGACCTCATAGAAGTCAAAAATGTGTACACTAGCTCAATCCTGATGACAATGCAGGCGTAGAAATTTTCAGACTTCTGGGTAGCCGGGGTGGATGGAATAAATAATTTCTATATTTTATTTTAAATATATTGTGATCAACCATCTATATAAATATGATGTATGTGTGTGATGCATGATTTCAACTCGAGAAGTGTTGGGAATAGAGACTTGGTTTTCAAGGTTTCAAAGGAAGAAGAAATCCAAATATTCAGGATTCTATCTAAAACCTTCTTATAAATACAAGCAAAAAATTGTCAAAAATAAATATGTATATATATTTTTCTCTATGTAATAACTCCCTTAAATATGTTTCAAATAGCAGCATGAATTTATCTATATCTGTATTTACACAACTGCTTTTCACATGTGTAGACATGTGGTGCACTTACAGTAAAAGCAGTCGCCTACTTCTTCCTACCATGATTATCAGTGCCTGTATCACGTGTACTAGGGATATATATAACTAGGGCTTCCAATCCCGGTACATATTTTCAATCCCGGGATTCGGGATTGCTTTTTTCTCAATCCCGGGATCCCGGGATATCCCGGGATTGAAAAAACATTTTCGTCTTTCTACGCCAAGAGGTATATCGTTTCGTTCGTTATATTTTTATTTTTTTCTTTTATATAGTGCCAATGACGTGGCACTTACTTCGATGAAAACAACCTGAAAGCCATATATTTTGCGCCTGCTTATGAACTAAATCATTGCTTTTGGGTTACAGTTTGAAATTATCTGTCAATTACTGTACACACATCTGGAAAAAAAATTACTGTTCTTGGAACTCTTAGACCACATCTCTTAATGCAGTGTTGGGAAGTAATCCATTCAAAGTAATACATTACCTTGTAATTACGATTACTTTGCAATGCATTACTTTGCAAAAAAATAATTGCATTAGAATGTAAACATAATTAATCATAATTCTATATACAATGATAGCAATTGTGATTAAAATTACTTGTAATTGTAATTATAGCAAATGTAATCATGATTATTTGCAATTGTGATTATAGAAAATGTAATCATTATTGCATTTTGCCCAACTATGTATTAATGTTTAGAAAGAAGACAAATTATAGTTGAGTAGGATGCAGAGTCTGGTGTAGGTGTTGCAATTGAAGTTGAAGAGGCAGCCTCAATAGCTTCTTGCAATCGGCGCTCTATTGTAAGATGGTCATTCGATTGTGATGGCTCATGGCGTTCTTGTAAACTCCGAGGAATTTGCGAATTATCAGCCTGAATTCTTACTTCGGCCTGTAACGGTTTACGACGCAAAAGCAATTTCACGCTAAAGTCTTTGACCATCTTCTTTTTTTTTTTCTAACTGTGCTTGCGGATTGTGCAGATATTGGAGGAATAAAGATGTTTTATTGCATCGCTCTTCTAAAATTCTCTTTTGAAAAGTTTTTGCAGATCTTTGCTGAGAGAATGAGATTGTGCTTGCAGCTCCTCTAGAAGAAACTTTACTGTTACTTCTGCAGTCAAAAGCGTAGCGTCGCGTCTACAGATAGCCGCCACAGCTGCCCGAAATGGTTTCAGGGCGGGAATTACTTGCGTCATGATAGCAAAATCTTCATCAGTTAGACGGACATTTGCATTCACATCTATTAGCGCCTTCTGAATCGCTGACTTCACACTGAGAAGTCTCTCCTACATGTTCAATAAACTATCCCAGCGCGTTCTCAGTCGAGAATGAGACACATACTGGTGGAAATGCGATTATCTTGCCGCATGTAGTTCAGTCCAGATAAGAGGTTAGTGGCGGGTCCATTTTACACGCGGGTCCGCCACAAAATAAAGGGATGCCGCTACTATCTAAGAAGCCACTATTTGCATGTCAACAAAAACTGGGGCCCCCTCCATGTATATTGCTGCATACTCTCATTCTAGAGGCTGCCATTTTGGAAAGATCTTGCAGAATAACCCTTCGTTATTAGTGCATGAAAATAATTTCAAATCTCTCAGAAAAAAAAAAAAGACCTGAAATGCAGCTGTATAAACAAAACGTCAAAATTGTGCTATCCCATCATCTGTTTGATTACCAAAATTCTATATAATAAAAATATATTTTTGCGCTGGTTTTCATGCACAAACCAGTAATCCCGGGATTTTTCGAGCAGAATCCCGGGATTTCGGGATCATTATTTGGCTCCGGGATCCCGGGAAACGGGTTCCCGGGATTGGAGGCCCTATATATAACCCCCTGTAAAGGATACCTAATTGCAGAGCCAAAATGTCTTTTAGGGAGAGGTGTCCTCTTACCGGAGAGTTGCTAAATAGTTAAAATGGCTATTTTGCAAATAAAAACTATCCTTTGTAGAGAGGTGTTAACAATAGTGTATTCCGTATTGCAGATAACATGCCAATCTGTTTTAATTACAATCTACCGCGACATGAGGTATTGTAATTGTAGGGGAGTATTGCGAAATAAATGTACCAATTCCATACTACTATCAAGGTCGGTTTTACTACACCAAAAACAATCTTTGCCAGCAAAGTACAGACAGAGACCTAAGGTCGAAGAAGAAAACGTCTTGTTAGAAATAGACACATTTGTACTAAGAACCTGTCTCCATACACAAGCCGTGGAAAGTTTAGAATAGAAAGCGACAGTTTAGTTGACATCCCAGCTTATCTCTTAGGCCTGTGGATCATGACTTTCAAAGGAGGTTAGGTTATCAGATACGTAAACCTTCCATCGACGAACACGGAACTAGATGCCAATTACCATGTGATAATCATTAATTGTCACAGTCTTAGTCGACCTGTTGAAGGGCCGAGTATAACGTTGAAAAACGCGAACAATCGATTTTTTTCACCCATTAGAATAAATACGATAACACTTGAGGTAAATAACTTGTTACAGCCATTCGGATTTCTGATGCTTCCCAGCTACGGCCACGAGGTTATTCTACGAAGGAAACAAGCGTCAAAGCAAACGTTTATTGACGGCGGCTGATCTATAATCAACTGATGGACAAAACTTATGAAAGTTGTATCTTTTAGCATGTATATATATATCGGGATTTAAACAATGATTCTGAAAGATATTTGATACACAGTGACCTTTATTAAAGATACACGAGATAACCAAGTGTGAACAATACTTTTTCATTGCAGTAAGGACAGTAGAGATGTTTGATTTGTGTGAAAAAAGAAACATTAGTGCTTAAATACTTTCTTTTCTTATATATAGAGGGCGCGTTATTGCTTTATATTAAAATATACTCAGTCTTCTTTTTAAAAAAAGATGACCGGCGACATCAAAGACTTTCAACTTTCTTAAGTTTTGTGCATGAGTGTATACATCTCAGAAACAAATAATGCTGAATCATTAATTTTATAACTTGTTTATGTTATCTTTTCGAAGATGACTCTGCACATTACCACAAGTCGAACTGAATGATTTCTTTCTCCACATCCAAAATGGTAGGAATCAAAATTCATAGTCACATAGTTTGATAAACAGTGATCAAAACCAGAATATGAAAAAAATAGTACAAATGTGATATTGTACTGGGATAAGGTGCATAATTTATGAAAAAGGCATTTCCTTATCGTGCAACTAAAAGTTGCTGATGGCTTTCGCCATCTATCGGAATAAATATCAAATATTCTCGTTGATTTATAATTATTCCAGAATTGGCCAAATTTGGCCATTTGGGTATTTGGCCAATTATGGAATAATTAAAAATCAACGAGAATAGTTTATATTTATTCCGATAGATGGCGCAAGCATCAGCAACTTTTAGCTGCAAGATAAGGAGATGCCTTTTTCATAAAACCAGAATAGTTTTTCAAATATCATAGAGCCCACGAATACGTTTAAATAAATGAATATCTGTGTGTGCTAATGATGATAAAATTTAGTCGGAAATAAACGCTATTCCGTAATTACCAAAGCAAAAAAATGGCATATGTCGGTAGAATGAGATCACCACGGGATATCTCAGAGCAGGGAGGTAGACATCCAGTCTCTGTCTGTCTATATCAATGGAAAAGTCCCGAGCGTAATTTGATGTCAAAGGAAGAGAACTCTTCAAAATAGAGATTTGTTGACGCCGTCGAAGGATCAATTCTTTTAAATCTCGGCTTCTGTCAGACGCCACCTTTATTACAGGTATTTGTATTCGATGAACGTGCTTAGATAGAGGGCGTGTTGCCTTATCCAGGCATGGTGTCTGCTTTTTCTTATTGGTAATACTGCTGAAAAGTTTAAATGATTTTGTAAATGATATTAAGTACAAGATTGTCCCAAAAGTTCGTAAACACTTGCAAAAAAAAAAAGAAAAATACCAATATTTTTCACCGTAATATATAATGTCCTTGTATTATGTATAAAGTAATTGCTTATTATGTATTCGCCGTAATAATATTATTCGCCAAGTAATAAGAAAAACACGAACTTTTGGGACAACCTTATATCTGCTCCTACCTGACGCCACCTTTATGATTAGTAATCGTATTTGACGAACGTGTTAGATAGAGGGCATTGCCTTGTCCAGACATGCTGTCTGCTTCTTTTTTTTTTCTCATTGGTGACATTGCTGAAAAGTTAAAATGATATTGTAAATTAAATTAAGTATATTTGAAGTGCGGTAAAATTATTATACACTTATATACAAGTATACTTATTATACATATAGATGCTACATTATCTAATGTTTGCTTCAGGGAGGATCACAAGATCCTTGGCAGAAATGACAGCAGTACTATGATTATTTCTCTCTGCAGCGGACTGAAGGACCCAGGCTGTAGTGGGGCCTTACTTTGTCTTAAACAGGGGCAGAAGGCTTCTAAGATTGTTAAAAACAAGGAGGGCGTCAGTTTGTATAGCCTCAAGAATTCCTTACGGCTGTCCTATCTTGGAGATATATGTCCTCAAGACAACACTACACAGCAGACTCTTGATGTCCAACTGATCTGCTCAAAGAACGAGGTATGGATTTGTCACCTAGATCTTGTGCAAGCCATAGCAGCGTGCATGTGCAGAGAGAGCCGGTTCTGAAGGAACACAAGAATTGTACTTATTCCATCCAGTGGGAGACCAAGTCGGCATGTGCCAACCATAAAGAAGATTATATGTATCTTTCCAACGAAAAGGTTTGCTTTCTAGTTAATCATCCTAACTACTAAATATGTTTTCTATAGTTTACTACCTATCTGTGTAAAATGTAGACGATAATTTGATGCTCTATATTGCTCTAATCAGGTTCATAAAATATACTTTTAAAACTTTGTTGAAAATATTTATTATTTATTTTATTACATCAAGTTAGTTAGCGCACAGAGATTAATATTTTGATATATTTGTTTTGTTTTTATTTATATGTATATACTTAAATATCTTCTCTGGGTAAACCCCAAGACTATAATATAAAAGCTGAAACAATGGGACCTAATGGAGATCGTTTAAATTGAGGAATAATCAACAACAAACATCTTTTGATTCTGAAGATAGGATCTTCACAATTTTTATTGTTTCATTTTCCTGTTTTAATAACTAAGAATCCTTTTTTTAGATACAAAATGTGTGATATATATTGTATTAAAATTAAAAAGTACTCTATTCTATTTTCTATTTGAGAACTCACATCGTGGCAGGCAGTGACTATGGGTTGTCCAGGCTAAGTGCGAGGTCGTGGACCAGAACGGAACTGTGTACGACCTTTCCCCCTTAAGAAACACCCACCGGAATTACTTCGCCATCAACCAAGCCTGGGACGACACCTCGGGCTATGCAATTAACCTCTGTGGTCCCTTGGTGAAGGAAAAGAAAGTTCCTTGTGATGGACTCAAGACTGGAGCATGCCGTTATGTACTAGATGACAATCTCATTGATACACCAGAGGTAGGTGTGCTGTGTTGCATTATGCTGTATTGCTGTGGGTGTCCTTTGTTTGGACTTTGGTTGTGCATTGTGGTATTGCTGTGGACATTGATGTGTGACAATCTCATTGGTACACCAAAGGTAGGTGTGCTGTATTGCTGTGGGTGTTCTTTGTTTGGGCTTTGGTTGTGATATATTGCATTGTGGTATTGCTGTGGACATTGATGTGTGACAATCTCATTGGTACACCAAAGGTAGGTGTGCTGTATTGCTGTGGGTGTTCTTTGTTTGGGCTTTGGTTGTGATATATTGCATTGTGGTATTGCTGTGGACATTGATGTGTGACAATCTCATTGGTACACCAAAGGTAGGTGTGCTGTATTGCTGTGGGTGTTCTTTGTTTGGGCTTTGGTTGTGATATATTGTATTGTGGTATTGCTGTGAGTGTCCTTTGTTTGAGCTTTGGTTGTGATATATTGCATTGTGGTATTGCTGTGGAGATTGATGTGCGACAATCTCATTGGTACACCAAAGGTAGGTGTGCTGTATTGCTGTGAGTGTCCTTTGTTTGGGCTTTGGTTGTGATATATTGCATTGTGGTATTGCTGTGGACATTGATGTGTGACAATCTCATTGGTACACCAAAGGTAGGTGTGCTGTATCGCAGTGGGTGTTCTTTGTTTGGGCTTTGGTTGTGATATATTGCATTGTGGTATTGCTGTGGACATTGATGTGTGACAATCTCATTGGTACACCAAAGGTAGGTGTGCTGTATCGCTGTGGGTGTTCTTTGTTTGGGCTTTGGTTGTGATATATTGTATTGTGGTATTGCCGTGGACATTAATGTGTGACAATCTCATTGATACACCAGAGGTAGGTGTGCTGTATCGCTGTGGGTGTTCTTTGTTTGGGCTTTGGTTGTGATATATTGCATTGTGGTATTGCTGTGGACATTGATGTGTGACAATCTCATTGGTACACCAAAGGTAGGTGTGCTCTATCGCTGTGGGTGTTCTTTGTTTGGGCTTTGGTTGTGATATATTGCATTATGGTATTGCTGTGGACATTGATGTGTGACAATCTCATTGGTACACCAAAGGTAGGTGTGCTGTATCGCTGTGGGTGTTCTTTGTTTGGGCTTTGGTTGTGATATATTGCATTGTGGTATTGCTGTGAGTGTCCTTTGTTTGGGCTTTGGTTGTGATATATTGCATTATGGTATTGCTGTGGACATTGATGTGTGACAATCACATTGGTACACCAAAGGTGGGTGTTCTCTGTTTGGGCTTTGGTTGTGATATATTAATTCTCGTATAAGCTTTGCTGTGATCTAACTTTGGCCTTTATTTAACTGAGTAATTGTTCTGATATGATTTTGCTTGGTTATTCTGTACTCGTGACAGTCTTGTGTTAAATTTCCTAATAATTCCTAATGTATACTGTTTTGTGCATATCTGGGTTATTTAGGTTTTACTGTGTTAGTAGTCTTTGTGCTGTACTTGATTTTCTTTCGTTTTGGGATATCAGATGTCTTGTGCGCAGAGCCTAGGATCCCTTACTCCAGTGAAGAGCAATACACCCCTTACCTTGGTCTACTTGAACGGTACTGAGTGCCCATTCGATGACACCATGAAAATGAATTATAGAATTAAGTTCGTCTGTCTACCTTCTTCAGGCAAGGTAAGTGATGGTACATATGAAAACTCAACCTGACTTATTTGTGAATTTTTTAAGGTTATTTTTTCTAATACAGTAGAACCTCAATGAGAAGATACTCGCGCTAGAGGACACTTCTCTACAAAGGACAGTTTTCATTTGAAAAATTAGCATTTTTATTATTTAGAAACTCTCCGGTAAGAGGATACCTCTCCGTAAAGGACACTTTGGCTCTGCAACTAGGTGTCCTTTACAAGGAGGTTCTACTGTATATGGATTATTTGAGTATTTTAAACATATATAGTGTAGAAAGTATAAAATTGAGCAAACATATAAGTTGTGCTTGCTAAACAGGGCGTTCCTATTGTGTTGCCAATTACCAAAGAAGACTGCTCCACCACGTTTCTTTGGCACACATCTTATGTCTGCTCCAAGGATGTTATTGACGCGTACAAAGATTCAGTTAACAGAAATGGATCTTGCTCCTATACGGACCCTTTCACAAAAGAGGAGTTTGATATGTCCGCCTTTAAAAAGCCCAGCGAGAAACCTTTCCAGGTA
This sequence comes from Cordylochernes scorpioides, assembly GCA_030710605.1. Classification (NCBI taxonomy): domain Eukaryota; kingdom Metazoa; phylum Arthropoda; class Arachnida; order Pseudoscorpiones; family Chernetidae; genus Cordylochernes; species Cordylochernes scorpioides. The sequence goes on from CP092867.1 coordinate 107,877,714, forward strand.
TGTATTTCTATATAACATTTAATTATTTTGTTATAAATTTACAATCCCACTCTCTTAGGTCCCTAGCAAGACTTTCAAGGGACAAACCTACATAATAAACATCTGCGGAGCTGTCACCGAAAACTCCAAGAGTCGATGCAGCAACTCCGGTTTCTGCAGGACTGGAAATGACACAGAGATGTCCTATGGTTCCTATAAGGAGGTTGGGTTCTCCTCTAAAAACAGAATCCTGACCGCTACCTACAGCCATGGTGACAAATGCAAGAACGGCACCATGGAAGCAAAGATCAACTTTATCTGCGATCGAAAAGCTTTATACGGGAAGCCTGTCATCAAAGAGGTAAAGTTACAAATGCCTACACATTGGATATTGAATAAAGATATGGAGTTTAGGAGAAAGAGTGCCATATTGAGTTAGATTGGAGAACTATTCACACCTGTGCCACATCCAAGCCACAGTGCAACTTTATCTCTGGCAGAAGATCCTACAACTTCACCGAGCTCTCCATCGCCCATGAAGATTGGAAAGTCAAGGATTATAACAATAACGAGTAAGTAATTTCTTTCTATAAAAAATATTATAACAGCAGACAGTGTTTAGCGTTAATTTTATACAACTCTTTTGCTTCTTAGATTTCATATTTTGCTTTAAAAATACATAGACAACTTTCTATTAACATTATATGCGGAATTTTATCTATATTTTGAAGCTATATACCTATATATAGAGATTATATTTTCGTCCATTGTCAGCAAAGGCTAATGTGCTTGAGTGCAAACAATACAATTGTATTTATATAAAAAATAGACACCTCGGCCAGTTGGAGTTTTTTTAAAAAACTCCAACTGGCCGAAGTGTCTATTTTTTATATAAATATGAATGCCGGCCAGGCAGCCTCTATCTTTACGATAATACAATTGTAGTTACTGACATGATTATATAAAAGGAGTTATAGGCAAATAAAATTCTCATTTAGGTAAGCCTTCACGTCCTGACTGAAACGACAGAATTAACTGGACTCATCTCACGTCCAGAATATGGAGAGTCACTGACATTAACTGGACTTATCTCACGTCCAGAATATGGAGAGTCACTGACATTAACTGGATTTATGTTCTGTTTGAACTGTAGGAGAATCACCAACATTAAATGGGCTTTTGTCGAATCCACACACACTGGGTGTTAGTGGTTTCACTAACATTAATTAAACTTTTAGACGTTCAGACTCTGTGGACGAACCACCAACACTATCTTTACTTGACTCACATTCAGACTGTGCGTGAATCATTAATGATAATTGGACTGTTTAGGATTCACATACTGTAGGCTAACCAGCAACATCAAATGCACTTATGGCGTGTTCAGAGCTGGGTGAACTATATACATTAAATGGATTTGTGTGTCGTGATCAGGCTGTGGTTTTACCGCCAACATAATCTGTACTTGCTTCATCTCTGTGTTGTGGGTCAATCATCACCTTTTATTTACTTTGTATTGTGCCTAGATCGGGTATTTATCACTAACATTAATTTCACGTATATTTGAAGGATGTGATAGAATTACCAGTATTAACTGGACTTGTGTTGTGTTGAATATGTGAGCGAAACACAACAATTAACTGAATTTGAGTCGTGTCTAGGCTATAGGTGATCCATCAACGTTTACTAGACTTGTGTCGTGTAGAATATGTGAGCGAAACACAACAATTAACTGAATTTGAGTCGTATCTAGGCTATAGGTGATCCATCAACGTTTACTAGACTTGTGTCTTGTAGAATATGTGTGCGAAACAACAATTAACTGATTTTGAGTCGTGTCTAGGTTATAGGTGATCCATCAACGTTTACAAGACTTGTGTCGTGTCCAGTCTGCGGGTGAGTCACCAATATAATTGTCTTTTCCAGGATGTGGGTGAACCTGTGCGGGGAGCTGAACCACGAGCATGGCTGCGACCGTGACACTGTGGTGTGTATGAAGGAGAAAGCCACCAACAAGACTCACTCCCTCGGCAGATACTCCGATCAGTATATTCGGCGACACTGTGAGTAGCCTTTAACATACCTCTCTCTCTCTCTTTCTCAAACGCCTCAGAGTAAGTAAATTAAATCAATAAAAATTAAACCACAGTAGAGTTTAGAGAGAAAGATGAAAAATAATTCTAAGTGAAGTAAATTGTGCGACAAGATTGAAATTATAGATGTGAAAGGGTGGAATAAAAGAGTGTGGTGACGCAGGGACGTACGGGCTCCAGATCATCTACGGCCAGGGGGACAGCTACTGCCCCGGCAGTTCCAAGAACTCCTCGGTGGAGATCACGTTCCACTGCTCTGAGAAGACGGAAAGTGTCCAATACATATCACCGTGAGTTTCTTTTTAAGTCTGTGCTTAGTGGTCAATATATGGTATTAATATATGCCTGAATGGCCAGTTTTTTGGTCGTTGAGGTACAGCTGGCACCATGCTGACGAGGGCCAACAGCTCGAGCGCGTTTGAGGTTAGCTTTTCTATATTAATCAAGAATTGGTATTTGGTCAATTCTGAAATAATTCAAAACCAGAGAATAGTCACAGTGTCGTGTAAATATTGATTAAATGCGGATTCAAAACGTTTAAAAATATGCGCGTACATATATTTTGCAAAACTGATCATTTGTTTAGTATATGGTATGTAGCTTTTAGTTGTACATAAAGCCCATTAGTTTTAAATTGAAATGATATATACATTCAAATATATATATATCATACATATACAGATAAAAGTATATATATTTATAAAAGGCGAGGGATACATTCGAATTTTTATTGCGATCTATGCGCTGTGCATTTGGGAAGTCCCTCTTGGTCGTCCGGTGATTATGACATCAAATCTTCCTCCTCCCTTCTGGATAGTTGCTTAGACCGGCGTTTCGAGGCGAAGTAGTCAGGAAGTAGTTTGGGCCGTGATACATTTTCCTCTTTTTATAGATAACTAATGAAATTAATCAAACTACAATTATTTAGTGACAGTATGTATAAGAGAGTGAGAGATACAGTTTCATGTGTCCTGCCACATTTCTGCGCAACGCTGGTGTGGCGTCACTAACGGTCACCCGGCGATTATGACATCTTCCTCCTCCCTTCTGGATAGTTGCTTACACCGGAGTGTCGAGGCGAAGTAGTCAGGAAGTGGTGTGGCCGACATTTAGTTTTGTATGGGTACGTTCAGCTGATGGTGGGTGTCAGTCTCTGATACAATCTGCGACCATTCCCCACTCTACCATCAGACAGTACAAATGTAAGCGGCTTTAGTGGTTTCGTTGGAGTAAACGAGCCTCTGTACTGTAACGTTGGGTCACCAGCTCAAACTTTTACCTGGTCACCAACCTGTGACCGTGGCTTTTATTTCACCGAGTTTTCCTGATGGGGAACTTTGTTTTGTTCCTCGGTGTCAATCTCTTTATCGAACCCATGAACCAATGTTCGTGAAGTTCTCCCGTGGAAGAGGAAAGCTGGAGTCCCCAGGTTTGGTAACACTACTGTGTGACGTAGATTCTCTAAGGAATAGTTGTTTTATTCTTCTGTAAGTAAGCTGTCAGGCTTTGTTGAAGTTTACGACTTCGCTGTTGCAGGCAGGATATAATTGACAGTACGGAGATGTTTAATGTCGTGACTCAACAAGAAATTTCAAACTTTTTGGAGATGAAGAGTATTTCATTATCGGTGACAATTCCTAGTGTGAAAATCCTTCTCTAGAGAAAACATCTTACAAGGAGTTAATTATCTCTCTAGAAATAGTCTTGTTCGTACAGAAAACTTCGGGAATTCAGACATAGAGCCAATCAGAGCGATAGTAAACTTAAAACCGATCTCAGAATGATTGAAAAGTCCAACTATATGCAGGCCTAATTCAGTCCAAAGCTTTGATAAAGCTTCATTGAGGCTCCATTCAATGGGACTCAAATATATTTTTAATTTTGTGTTTTTAATAGCATCAACGATTCGTGTTCAGTTTGTTTAAATAGAGTTTAACATTTTGTCGTGGTTTTTACACACCCAGCAATTATTCACCAAGTCTTCCACGTCTTTATCCATCCCTGATCATTAAGTCATTACTTACAAGTAGCTTTTTACTTGTAGTTTTGAAAATTACTTGGTGGGCCTTGTGAGCAAAGGAAGGCAGTTTTTAGTTCGGTGAGATACTGGTCTACTAGAGAATCTTTTCCTTCTCAGTTAAGAACAAGTCGTTTTGGATCGAGAACTGTTTTCTCATCATGAAGCACTTCGTCGCTTCTTCAAAATGTGTTGATTCCTTCCTACGCCATGATTTTCCAATTGGGCTTTAAGGGCAGTAATCTCGGGGTACATCGAATAGTCTCGAAGAAATTCATGATTCTGATTAATCATAGTGATTAGTTCTACTTTTTTTACCATTGTAGTCCTCCTCATAAGATGATAGTAATAATCTAGAAAGAAGATAACTACAGGCAACACATTTACTTTACTCTCTTATACTCGATGTTATAATCAAATTTCACGCTTATCTGGCTGACCACTCTCTCACTAAAACTCTTGTATTACCTTCAGATCTCATCACCAGGGAAGATTATCATGATGAACTTGCGACCACAGATCCATCTTCTGAACTTTTTACAAGCCCTCACACAAGCGAAAGCTTTTCTTTCAACGATTGAGTATTTCCTCTCAGCATCGGAAAGTGTTCTTGAGGTACATGCTATGTTCTTTCCCCTTCTTCTGAATGCTATAAGGACTAACGATCAGACACTTCGGGTGGAAATTATTCATAGAAAAGGTGCTGGGAATTCTAAAAGGTGCAAAATATACAAGCTAGTTTTGTGATGAGATTTCAAAGAATATTTACAATTGCTCTCGGGCTGCGAAATATTAACCTTTTACCAAATTTATTTAGTTCTAATATTATTTCTGCATTTGTTTCTGAATAATCGATAAGTTATCATCTTCTAGGTCTGACGGCAAGTGTATGTACACAGAGGATCGCTGGCTAGTGACTGCATCACCAAGATGAGTTGGAAGACGCCTCTGGCTTGCGGAGGGAAGCTGATGTGAGTGACATATCTACAAACAGGTAGATTTATCTAATGGCTAATTTCTCCAGTGACGTTCCTGAAGCCAAAGACATGATCTACGATAGAATCAAGAAGAAGGCTTACAACATCTCATCACTCGTTGGCATGTAAGTGATTCTTTGCCATCTTAGTAAATACGCAATTAATTAATAGGATCTGTGACATCTCCAGGTGTATCTAGATTTTTGCGAATTCTTAATGTGGTTTAATATTCTATTTTTCCATTTATACAGATCTGTAAATACAACATAAATAACATTTTATACTCAATATTCTGTGATCTTTTTCACTTTTATCATCATCAATGTATTTATCGTTTGTTTAGTTAAGGATAGCAGAGCATCATTAATCGTTATTTAGCAAACCAGAATTTCAACTACAGCTATTCCAGACGGCTACACTTCTTGGACTGCCCTCATTCAATAACACTGCCCTATTGAATCTACCAAGAAACAAACCGGCCTGGAAACACTTGGTGAACTGGTTCACTAAGGCTACTAAGACAGATTCCTAAACTGAAAAATAGCACGGGTAGTTGGCGATCTATGGATACGCTCCAAGAGCCTGGGTTACCTTTATGTTACTATACTCTTACTCAATATTCGTGGAATGTTGTCAGTAATAGTAATAAAGCAATATTTTAGTTTTAAATAATAGTGCATTTTACCAAATATATATTCTAAACAAACCATTTCTATCATTTAAATACCAAAGGTTAATAAGAGCTTTTTGAACAAATGTATTCTAAACAATCATTTAGAGAATTAGGTAACGATTTCTCTCACCACGGGAATATTATAAAACTAAACAATTCCAAGCTGTTTCAATCGCTGATTATCTTATATTGAGCTTCTCGTAAATTTTCCTTCTTCACATGTTTACACGAGACCTAAACGTCTATATACAAAAACAACATTTTATTGCAATGGTTCTATTAATTATTCTAAAACCTTTTTTTATCATGCAGCTTGAGGAATTACACTACTATACGACTTGATTTACATCAATGTAAATAATTAATAAGTTACTTTAGAATATAACTCATTGTAAATAGCTCAACTTGATCAACTTTCTCTCTCCACGATACTAATTATTACAGATAACTTCATTAAATCAACTTCCATCATTGCTTAACATATTGTAAATAACTACCTTGAGATTTCTTCTATCTTCTTATGTTGTTGCTTATTTGTTTAATGTATATGTTTATTCAAGGTTCTTTTTCTTAATTGTTGATTTTATTTTTGATAATTCTGTTACCTACTCTACTACAATATGAATTATTGTAAATAGTTTCACGCGCAATTATTCATATCGGATATAGTGTGTCTTATTTGCAACTGGTAATAAATAAATATGAGAGAGAATTAATAAAGATATAATATATAAATAATAATTTATTATAATATATTATCACACAGAGATATAAATAGGAAAAATAAACCTCAGAATGACACGGCTATAAATTTGATGAAAAATGAAATCATAATTTATAGAATACTAAGGAATATACCCGGCTTCGCCAAGGTTTTTCCCGAATGAAAGTTTGCCTAACGAATATTTGTTAACACAATATTTTCGGGGCAAACATCCACTCCAGGAGAATCCAGTCGTATTTTTTTAATTTCTTCAAATCTATAAATATGTATAATGATAATGAATGAATTCCATCATTATTATTATGTATGAACATTTTTTAATTTGTCTTTTTTACGAAATAAATATTAAAACTACTTAATATCTATTCTTTTAAAGTTAAATTGATGTTTATGCTGATCTACTGAAAAAAAAAAACATTTCAATGAGTTTTTTTATTATTATTATTATTATTAAAATGACTATGCTGCGTGTTGTGCGTGTGATTTGCGGCAGCGATATAGCAATTCCAGGAAACCCTGGCTCCGAATATTTGATCAACTTGAGGAAAGGCACCAAGAAGCCGGGCTGCAGTGGAGCCTCTGTCTGTTTGCTGGATGACTTACAGGAATACAACATCGGGGAATGGAGCACACGGAAGTACTTGAAGAAATGTGAGTCCTGTCTCGACATTAGTTTCTGAAACATTTCTTATAAATACGGTCATATATATATATATATATATATATAGTATATTTTAAACTGTATAATAATGACACTCTTAGTATATTTCACATATATTCCAATTAGTTAGAGTCGATAATTTATATAAGATCTACCCTTCTATATTAAAATGTACACTGCTCCTATTTGCTACCACCCCCATATTTTGTATATATCCTATATCTTTATTAATATAACCTGTACACCTTTATTTGTATTTAAACTCAAAATAGTGACGTCAAAATAAAAAGCCAAAGAGTGGTCAGCTGGTGGCAGCTGCGGGCAGAGGGAGAGGAAATAGCCAACGCCCAGATGGGGCCCCCCTCCATGGCTTTTTATGGACGACCCCTGTAAACAGGACAGATTTTAGCAGGGGGTCAGCGGCAGTATGTTCTACAGGGTGTCCATCGGCAGACCGCTTATGTCTCTCTCTGTCGCTCGCTCCTTGTCACGTTGTTAGAAATCCAAGTTTGTGTCATGGCCTCTACCTCTGTCCCGTGGGCTCTCTCCGATCAATCTCGGTGCTAACATCTAACCCTGCCTCTGCTTCTTGTTGTCCGCGTGTGGGAAGAGCATCAACACTCGCCTCACGTACACGACTTCCAGTTTATCCATACTTCGACAGGATCATTTGCAACAATATTACATACGATGTGTCCATGTATATGTCTATTTTTTGTGTCGCAGCGGCAAAAGCACATATCACCTTGTCTCTGACCTCCAAAGTAACCTGCCACGAAAACAAGAACAAACAGCCACGGACCTACATAACATTAATATGCTCTAATAAACGCGATAATAACAAGGTACGTAAGGATTTTCAAAATTGTGACAACCCTCGTAATTCTTAAAATCAAAGATACTTCGGCCAGTAAATCTTCGTAATATATAATAATGGATACAACTTAAATAATCCAAACATCCATAGGCAACTACAATGGGGGTGATGGTGTTTATCTCCATGGTTAAACCAATTCCTGAAGTTCACTCCTCTCCAATTCTGTGATGTTAATAAAGCAACTACAATACATACCAGGATTATGTTGGTAGCTCTCATTGATGGTTTAAACATATCAGTATCAATTTCCTTTAATCAATCATTGATTGTTTGTAACTATAGGTGGCAATGAAGTACGAGAATAAAAACTGCGAGACATTCTTCGAGTGGATGACCGTCAACGTGTGCGACAACATGGCAAGGTAAGTCCTTCTATACTCATGTGATATGATTCTGAGACGAAGCGCAGGAACATGACGTCTGCGGAGTGGGCGACTTATTCTAAAATCTCAACGTCCAGTAGCCAGATCATTATTGTAGTCGTGGTAATCCTGATAGTCCTGATTGTTGGAATATCTGCCGTGGTCCTCTACCGCAGTGATCGAACGCGCAAATACATCAACAACTTGACCTCTCGACGGAGCAAAGGAGCTGAAAGTCATGAGGTAAGTCTACTCTGTCAGCTGTCTAGACGTGTACTAGCGAGATGTCTAACCAGGTACATAT
>CP092867.1:107886480-107951580 GCA_030710605.1 Cordylochernes scorpioides
TTTTAAAGGTCTTACAAGGTGCAGAGAGGTACTGAAAACTCCCCATCCTGACTGTTCCTCTCGGATCCCATCACATAGTTAAGTCGACTGGATACCTCACCACATCACATTGATAGTCGACAGGATTCTACAAGAGGCTACCAGACCTCAACTTATTTCATATATATTTGTGGTAATCTGTATATATCAATATGTAACCCCACCACAATCTATGCAATGTATCGTCAAAAGATTTAATAAAAGTTAGGCTTCGCCGAAAAGGGAAATAACAATTAACAGGATTGCATCATCCAGGAAGTAAATGTCCCTGCCCTGGACCCATAAAACTTAAGTTCAAAGGCCTTCTTCTTCCTGGAGGATTGCGACAATGGAGGTACTAAGCCAATCACAGTTAAGCATGACAAATCAACAACCAATCACATTTAAGCATGACCAACTGATAGCGAATCATCAGAGAGCACGTGGAAGGATCTCCACCAATGAGAAGCCGAGAGAGTTAATGACGATGATCTCGGACAAGAAGTAAAAAGAAGGTAGGTGACCGTGCTAGAAGCAAAGTGTGCTCAACATAGGCTCCAACCAAGGTAGTGTCCGCTCCATCATGTGAAAGGCCAAATACCCTCCTCCAGTCTCATCACTCTCCCTTTCGCAAGGTATTATTTCTACCCCATCCAGGTGTGCTCGTTATTCCCCTGTGGAAAACCACCATTCGACCAAGACTGCGCCATCAATCACCAATCCAATCAATCCACCCAACCACCACAATTCGCCAGGATTCAACAGGATTGTTACAGAGAGTCAACAGCAATCCGACAGAGACAACACGATTCCTACATAGAGTCCCCATGATCCTACATATATTTATATATATATGTGGTGATGTGTTTTATCCTGTAGGAGGACTATGGTGTGGTTGGTTAGATGCAGTCGTGGTGACCATAATGTTCAGAGTGGTTTCAGGCGTGAATGGGATAGCACAAAAGAACGAGACATGTTGGATGTCATCTTAGAAAGGGCGAGATAGAGAGTGCTGGCAGCTGGACACCGGTCTAGAGAGGTCTTATCTATATTTGAGCAAAGGGAGAGGACACCCCTGGGAATCCGACTATGTTTTTAACGGACCGACGGTGTAATCGGAGACCTTCCTCCTGTCTGGCGCCAGCTGTCACTCAATCTAATTTTATTATTAAGTTTTGGTATTACACTATAGTTATCTACCTATATAATTGCCTTATTCTGTCTGTCTGAAGCTCACGGATAGAACCTCCATGAGAGGACACTCACGCTAGAGGACACCTCTCTATAAAGGACAGTTTTCTTCACCAATACAGTAGAACCTCCATGAGAGGACACTCACGCTAGAGGACACCTCTCTATAAAGGACAGTTTTCTTCACCAATACAGTAGAACCTCCATGAGAGGACACTCACGCTAGAGGACACCTCTCTATAAAGGACAGTTTTCTTCATGTTTTAATTTGCTATGTTTTATGTGTTTGAATAATACATTTAATCGTGTAAACCCGGGCGTTGCCCGGGTCATTCGTCTAGTATTACATATGGGGATATCAGTATGAAATAAATTATATCACAACATATACAGTTAAACCTGTCTATAGCGCCCCCTTTTGGGACTCACCAAAATAGGGTGCTATAGAGAGGGGGTGCTATAGAAAGATCAATTTAATGTAAATCGCATCGTACTACGTATTTAAATCGGGCGCTATAGAGAGTGTAGTATTCTGTGTTTAAATATAGACGATATATCATCATCATAGAGCGCGTGAAGCGAAAAACATTGGATTAGAATATAAAGAAAATTGTAAAATAAAATAAATGTAACCTTTTAAATATATTAAATTGTAATAAAATAATTTCATCTGGTGAGTAATGTTTAATTAATAAATTAAATAATAACTATACAACAGAGAGGGAGGCGCTATTTATAGGGGGCGCTATAGACAGGTTTAACTGTATATACATATATAGTTGAAGGGCGAATCAAAGTGAGTTGTATTCAAACATAAAATATCTATAAACTTTGAAGACAATTAGACCATTTTCAAGAATCTGCCTCCACGACAAGTTTGTACTGACTATTCAAGCTGATATGTACTTACGATATAAGGATCCTCTGCATTTCTTCTCATGTAGCTCAAGTCAGAAGCACGATTAGCATGGAACCGGTCGTCATGCAGGATGCACCTTTCCTGACGCTTGGTTTTGTCTTTTTTGATCACTTCTTCAGGGCACACTAGGCTGGTCTCCCAGTCGTATATTTGTTCACATTTTTTCAACTTATTATTCAAAATAGGGATTCCCTGTAGCAGTAAGCTTGAGTTAAGATATCATGGAGTTAGATCTGAAGACTTACCTTGCCGGCAATGGGATTACATATAAATCTGATTACGGTGCTGTAGTTCAATCCAGGGTATTCGGCACACCTGTTTCCCTCAATATATTCCAATTCTAAACCTAAACGAGTGGCGTTCTTCTGATAATTTCCCAGGTTCTGTTGCAACACAGGAATAACATGGAGTGAGATATAGTGATACTTCTGAGAGTAGATTCAGGATTAATTTTATACTCTGAGATAACAAACAAGAAGTATATATCTATCCATACTTTATAATTTTGAAAATAGAGCAATCCATAAATAAATCTTTAATTAAAAAGACATATATTGGATCAAAAGATCATTTATTTTACTAATATTTCAAATTACAAAACTATTTTAGACGCGTAATATTATTTTTTAAATGAAACAATTTCTACTGCCCTTACTGCAATGGAAAAATTAAAGGGAGGGCCTGGCTCATCAGTGGTGAACCCTCCCAGCTGTTTCGCCAGTTTAATCTGCCATGGCGAAACCTTACTGGCGAAACCGCTGGGAGGGTTCACCACTGATTAGCCAGGCCCTCCCTTTAACTTTTCAATTGCAGTAAGGGCAGTAGAAATTGTTTTATTTTAAAAAGAATATTACGCGTCTAAAATAGTTTTGTAATTTGATAACAGATGGCGCGCTAGTGCATCGAAATATAACTAATATTTCAGTTGGCTGAACGCCAAAAAGGTTGAAAAAGGTTGGCGTTCAGCCAACTGAAATATTAGTAAAATAAATGATATTTTAATCCAATATATGACTTTTTAATTAAATACTTTATCATGATTACAAGAAAATGATAAGATTATTTTATTATATCACCTTTTTTCTATCTTTTTCAAATGAATTATATACAATATAATCGATAATATTAGAAAAATGAGAAATTTTACCTTGACTCTCCGTTTATTAGTAACTCCTAAACTACTGTGGTAGATATCACAAAATGATCTTGTTTGATGTTTTAACGTTTATTTTGACGGGAGAGGCGCCTTATTCTTTAATAGATCCATTTCCTCCCAGAAAAATTTCCATATATTCTTGGCCATAGATTTGGCATAGCCATTTTGCCAGATGAACACCTCTTTCGCAGATTGTGAAGACTTTATTTGAACCCTTGAGGATATTATGAAATAAAGTCCGCCCTGGAATGATGAGAGTCATTAGCCAGAAACCATGGTCTCCTGGTGGACGCTTCACAGTTTGCCAAAGCTGGTGTTGTGGCTTTGTGACCGACAGAAGCCGCTGGTTTGACGTTTATTTTGATGGGAGAGGCGCCCTATGCTTACTCGTATATATATATATATTCGCCTCCTGCGAAGTGCCCCTGGATCTACAGGCCTGGCTCTTCGGCGTCGACTTCCATCCCGAGGCAATGAAGTTAACAAGTATGGCGAAGGCTACCATCTACAAGTACCATCTTGGTCTTGAGTTGGGTAATGCCAGCCATCACATAGACCTGCCCACTCTGTGGGAAAGAACTCTCGCAGTCCATCGGTGACGGATTCTTTCCCGCGGTGAGCGCTACCAATAAAGACGTTATATATTTTATATATATCTATATTAATCAGTTAATTTTATATTTTACATTTATTTATCTATATTTATTCTTATTTTTAAATTCATATTCATATTTAGCCTTATATATAAAAACTTTTATGAGATCGATGTAATAAAGAAGTTTCAGCGCGAGCTCCGCGTTTTTTAGTCAGGGATGGAGGATATGGAGTTGAGCAATCCCTTTGAGGTATTGGCTAAAAGCCAAGAGAATGGGCTGCAAGCTAATGTAAACCTCACTCAAAACGGCCGAACCTCTGCCGAGAAATCAGCAATAGATTCTGAAATGCCTGGAAGGCATTCAGAATTAACAAATGACAAAAATGCAAATGTTAAGCCGGTTGAGGACGGCGGATATGTAAATTCTTGATGCAATTGGGCTGATTGCCCCTTATTTCCTGCAGGTCTTCAATCTTTGTCTCTTAAAACCTTTTCACAAGGTGCCAAATCTGGGCTTTCATGGGGTTGGTGTAACCAGTGATCAACCCATTTGTCCAATAGCCTCTGAGCCTGGAAGGAGGTGTGCGGCCGGCATTGTCAAGGTGTAACTTGACGGATTTATTAGGAATCTCTAGTCTTTTTTTTCTAATATCTTCCCTAAAATTTCTTATAAATTTAGAACATAGCGAGAATTGTTCCCAGTGCTACCTTCTTCTAGAAAATCAATCAGTATTACACCTCGCATGTCCCAAAAGACAGTTACCATCATTTTTGGATGACCTCTGCACTTTGATTTTTTTATTATGTGAACTAGAATGATGAAATTCTAATGACTGTGCCTTAGTTTCTAGGTCATAAAGATATACCCAGGTTTCATCTCCAGTCCTTCTATTTGAAAAAAGTGTTCTTTTGGGCCTCATAGAGATCCAGCAGTTCTTGGCATAGTTTAATCCTGTGATCACGCTGATAAAGGATTAGTTTTCTTTGAGCCTATTTTAAAGAGATTTTTTCTATAATCTGTATGTTCAAACATTATTTCTATTGTATCAGATCCAACATTTAGTATATTACACAACTCTCTGATAGTTATTCTTCGATCATGATGAATAAGGTCATCAACATTGTCTTAGTTTTCAAGTTTGGTTGATGGCCTCCCACTACGTGGTTTGTCATCCATAGAAGTCTCACCACTTCAGAACCATTTCATCTATCTTCTCACATTGATTATATCAATTGTGGCATCTTTATATGCAATTTTTCAGTCACTAGTGAATCTCTGAAGCTGAACATCCCTCCATTTCCAAAAATTAACTAACTGTTCTTTGTTTCTGTCTTGATTACATACCTTTACTTAAGGAATCTGAAAACAAAATGATTAATTATTATATTTAAGGCCTTACTCTTAAAAACATAATAAAATTTAAATAAAATAAGTCAAATATCATTCAAGTTTTTGGGAAACAAGCATTACTTTTGGAACGCATCTAGTAATTTTATATTTAACTTTATTAAAGTAAAACCTTGGTAAGACTTAGAAATGGCTGTCGTTCTACGTAGAACAGTCTAATGTTCCAATTTTTATATGAGCGGGTGTGAAATCCAATTGATAGAAGTTGAGTGAAGTTCAAAATCCTGTGCTGAGATGATCAATCGAGATAATATTATAAGAAGTGCAGTAGAACCTCCATGAGAGGGCACCTCTTTACAAAGGACAGTTTTTATTTACAAAATTACCATCTTTACTATTTTGACACTCTCCGGTAGGAGGACACCTCTCCCTAAAGGACACTTTGGCTTTGTAATTAGGTGTCCTTTACAGGGAGATTCTACTGTATTAGGTTCAGCTAGTTGATTGAGGGATATAGTGCTGAAATATATGAGCATTATGAGTTTTAAATGTTTTCAAATTGGATTAGTGATGGCGTAAAATAATATAGCTAAAAAGAAAGTGTAATTTTGTATTCTTCAATAGTCCGTTGACTTTCTTAGGAAGCAGTTCGAGAAAATACTCACCTGGGTCTTGTTGGAGTCCTTGTGGTAGCGGCAGGAGATAGAGCCAGGCTCACAGTGCGAGTCTTTGGTTTTCACCAGGGGTCCACAGACGTTGATAATGTGTTCGTAGGAGTCTACCCACCATGGATTGATGACCAGGTAGTTCCTTGTGTTGAGCCGTAGAGAACTTATGTCATATTTGACATCACCATGGTCCATTACATAGCATTCATCTTTGCTCTGCACCCACGGCAAGGACGTGGAGAATTGCCCTGTGTTTCTACCAAGGATTTACTTACATTTTGGGCCTGCGATACCACTAATTGCGTGACAAACAAAACTGCTAGCTGCAGGAGATACATGTTCGCCTGTAACCACAGTTGTTACATAAACTTCAAATGACCTATATAAATTTATTCACTTAATTTATTATCAGATAATAATGTTTTATAATTGAGAGAATTATATAATTTTTGATATTTTACAGATATGCAGCCTGAGACCCTCGCATTGCCCGCCGCATGCTTGACCGCAACTGTATTCCCTGCCCATTAATCTGTTCCCTATAATGTGGGAGGATCATCTAAACCTCCCCATCAACATCGTCTGGGCATCGCTCCGGCGCTGCGCCTTCTCTGGGCACAACGCGGACGTGGCAGTGAAGTGGCTATGCATGTCTTACCTCACCCAGCTCATCCGACCTCGGTCATACAGTTCTACATCGCCTGTAGGTCCAGCGACATGTTGCAGCCGATCCTGCCGCAGTGTCAGGCCTTCCTTCCTTCAGGGTTTCAGACACACCGCGGTCACCAACGGCACAGTCCAATAAAATCGCATCTAACCAAAGGAATACCAACGCTTCCTGCTACAAGCTCCTGTCTGGCGTCAACCCCCTGCCCGGGATATTAGGGCATCGCGAAAGAACATGGCGGAATTGAGGGCGCAGCAAGCCACGGGCACCCTGAACCAGTGCGTCTATATGTAGAGCTTTGCCCCGACTTCTGCCAGCTCCAATACCTGCAGGCGCTGGTCATCCAGCTTGACAGGATGAACGGTTACGGCCTGGCCACCAAGGCGGACCACCTCATCGAGGATGGACTAGTTATTGAGGAAACCCTACTTAATACCTTTCTCTTCCGCAGAAGAGTGGAGAAGATCGCTACCAGCAACCTGCCCTTCTGTGCTGAGGACGCGGAAATTATCGCCGCCCTATGGGGAAGTTACTTCAATCGTCTAGGTATCCTTTACTGTGGGAGGACCAGGAGCACATGTGCTTTTCAGAAGGCAGAGCGCCATCTGGTGGAACAGAAATCAATTAAACATTGATTTAGCCTGTTACCTGATATTTGGCCTACCCAATTTCTTGATAAATCAAGAAAAGCCATCCACGAACGCGTTTCGCGCTGTTGGCGTTCGTCAGCGTGGAGCAGGCTGTAGGCTGTGGGAGGGATATACATTATTTTAATACAATATTTATTATTTAGATTTCGTTTTGGTTAAATTTGTTTGGCTCTAATATTTATTTTTGAATTATTTTTGTTTCCGAATATAAAAAGTTAGATTTTTTTATTATTTATAAATGGGTTAACCTTGAAAATATAATAGAATGTATTAAACATACACACAACACACCGAATTGTAAAACTTGAAGGTTTATATATCAAATCTAAATGATTGTTTAAATTCTTAATTCTTTCTTTATAACAGTTTATGTCGTAAGGTTTGTAGATGAGCAATTAGCTGGGAAACTCGCCTTAAATACTGGGCTGAATAAAAAGAAGCATGTCAACTTGTATCAACTGAGTGTATTTGTTTTAAAGAATACGTCCTCTAACTCTTCTGATATAAATATTTATTTAATTTTTTATTAAAAAGGTATATATTGGATCTAAAATAATTTACTTACCAATATTTAAATTGGCTGAACGCCAACCTTTTTCAAAGTATTACAACATATTTATATATCAACAACAAAATCAGCGCCACATAACGTCAATAGAATTAAGTTTAAAAGGGTATTTTTGCCTATATTCAATGGAGAGGGAGAAAATTTAGAATTATTAAATAAAATTAATAAATTATATATAATAAAAAAATCAACGTTTAGTTGATTTCTGTTCCACAAGATGGCGATATGGCATTTAAAAATCTCATATGAGAGTGGTGAGGATATGCCTTTTTTTTATTATAATACCAACACCTGACCGTTTTTATTTTTTTATTTTTTTAATATGTTAAATAATATATTGCTGAGTTATAGAGGAATTATTGACCATTTATGGTACAAGAAAATTATGACAATGGTTTACAGAGGTGACTTTTTTTTTTTTTAAGAAAATACGATAAAAATCAATTTCAATCACAATTTGCTTCAATTGAGTTTCTCGTAAAGATAGATGATGCCTGGCCGGAATTCATGGTTCTTAAAATTAAAGATACTTCGGCCAGTATAAATATTTTTAAATTGAGTTAATGAGAGTAATTAAGGATGGAATAATACCTGACTTAAGGCGTGAAGAATAAAGAAATTAAAAGATTACTTATTTACATATCTACTAAAAGATTTGAGCCGGCCAACGGGAAACAACAACAAAAGGTTTATAGAGTCTACTTTACAGAGTTTTGTTGTAGAAAATATAATTCAAATTAAAATATATTTTTTTATATTTTTAAAATAGATAGCAATCCATAAATAGATCTTTGATTAAAAAGGCATATATTAGATCAAAAATAATTTATTAAACAATATTTTAGTTGGCTAAACGCCAACCTTTTTCAAGATATTACAATACACTTATGTTGTAATACCTTGAAAAAGGTGGGCGTTCAGCCAACTGAAATATTAGTTAATAAATTATTTTTGATCCAATATATGTCTTTTTGATTAAATATATTTATATATACTCGTAAGTTACATATCTAGGTTGTTCCGAGAGTAGTAAAGTTTGTAAAGACTTTGGTGACACTCACCTCCGAACAGCAGGACACGCGACAAAGGAGCCAATTCGGCCAATCTGAAGATTTAAGGCTGACACATTTAGCTGTCCTATCTTCCAACACATTATCTCACCGAGTCAATACACACATTCTTAATTGAGATCAGCAGAGATAAAACACTGACCCACTTCAATGAATGGAAGCTTCGAGGATTATCTTTTGGGAAATTTGAATTCATAAATGGTTTGAAATAATACTTTTATGAAAGTAGGGACCCAATATTTACAATTATATAACTTTTGAGAAGACTGAAATATAGTGACATATCGGACGCGATATCCCAACTTGGGATACTTGCACCAAAATACATTTTATCAGAGTTTATATACAATTCAATAAACTAGACTAAAAGAAAAATTAAAACTAAAAGGTTGGTTTTCTCAAACAGAAAATAAAATCTAAAATGAATATAAAATATAGTTTGATATTGAAAATACTGAAATATAAAGTTTTCAGATTTTTAAAACATTTTTATTGATTAAATATACAAGTATACTTGTTTATTATATAATCTCAATGCCTTTTTAAAATTATAGTCAT
The DNA here is from genome assembly GCA_030710605.1 of Cordylochernes scorpioides. Taxonomy (NCBI): domain Eukaryota; kingdom Metazoa; phylum Arthropoda; class Arachnida; order Pseudoscorpiones; family Chernetidae; genus Cordylochernes; species Cordylochernes scorpioides. Next base: position 107,895,889 of record CP092867.1, read on the forward strand.
CAAAACACGTGGAACAGGTCATGATAATCATGGTGGGTAGTAGTTAGTGATTGCTTTCATTGTAAACACATGACTACACTACACGTCTACACATATAGATAGCAGTTCGAGTTTTAAAATCACAAAGATTTCAGAATTCCGTTTGGGTACGTGCACTCACTGATGAGGTTGTACTCTTAAAAGAATCGGGGGCCATTGTGAATCAATTATTTATTCGGAAAAAGTTCCCAATACGGGATTCGATCTCAGGTCATGGCATTAGGAAACCAACGGCTTATTCCACTCGCCCACAGACTCCCCACTAGTCAATTGTAGAAGGGGGAATAAGGGATAAGGAAGGGTAGAAAGGAAATACAGGGTGTTTCACTTTTAAAATAACGATTTATTATTTATTAAAAATAATTTATTAATGTTTGTACAACTTATTGTTTTCTATATGTAAGCCTTGACGTTTAGCAACAGCCCTGCATCGATGTTTCCAGGAAATAAGTCTTCGTCTTAGAATATTTTGATCAAGACCATCCCAACAATCCTTAACAACTTTACAGAGACCCTCTAGTGTCTTCGGTTTTCTAGATCTAAGAGCAGTTTTCAGCAAGCCAAAAGCAAAAAAAACCATCTGAAGATTTTGTAGGGAGGTGCTTAAAATGGATGTACGAAAAGGCGGTTTCATTCATCTTTTCGTCCAGGTATTGACGTATTGAACGTGATGTATGACTCGTGGCTTTATCCTGGTGCAGCCACACGGATCTCGAGTCACTTGGATACAAAAACGGGACCACATTTGACCTTTTGGTCCACCTTCTTTAACCGATAAATTTGCTCCTTAGATCGTGATGTTATGTCGAGGATATCGTCGTATAGGTCTGTCACAAATATCCAACCTGCCGGTCAGGTGAATGTTTGAAGATGTCAGGTATGATGCAGCGGCAAGACAGTTCACTGGTCACATAGGAGATGCAGGACTCCCTGGCCGGATGTCTGGAGTGGGGAAGGACGTGTCAGCCGTACAGCCACGTCGACATTATGCCCAGAGAAGTCACAGCACCGAAGTGATGACCAGTCGATGGAAATGTCCTTTTTAGATCCTACTTGGTAGCTGTCGATTGGGGGAGCATCCAGGTGTAGCGGCGGTCGGTGCAAGTGGTTATTCGCTAAAAGAACGTGGCGATTTCGCGTAACGCAATAGCCCTTTTTCCGCGTCGATTTTGAGCATCTATCCGGCTGCCAAAGTTGCACAAAGCAGCGGCGTCAGCAATAGCGACGGGCATGACATGAAGGACGGGGAGATAAAGTTGGGGAATTATCCAACGCACACTTCTATCCATCTCCTACCCACCTGGAGATCAGATGGTCATCGGAGTGGGAAAGCTGCGATGATGGTGAGCTCAAGGGGGCGGGCAGCACCCGGTGGTCAAGTGTCAGGATTCTTGGTGTTGCAAATTTAGTCTCACCTAGTGGATATATTGTAGCAATATTTTTATATGTGAAAAAAAAAGCCAAAGTTTAGTTTACACTTAAAAAGTCTGAATGAATTATCATGGATTTTTTTACGCACAAAATGATTTAGGATTTTTATAGCTCTTAAATTTACTGAAAATTAGTATATTTTAGTAAATTACCAAATCGTTTTTATTAACTCCATTATAAAATTAATCATGACCTTTTTTTCAATGAAAAATCATATCAAAGAAAAACTCAATATGTTTATATTGTAATGCGTGGAGCCGACATAGCCACAGCGGGCTCCTCATTCAATATGCAGTCATGGGCCAGAGTAGGAGCGCACTAGCCTGAAGATAAATGAGGACTACATACATAGGAACATGGTTACCTTGGTTTAGAGGGGGCAGCACCCGGAAAGGTGAGGTGGACTATGGGTGTCCTGGGATCGCTCTGGTCAATCTGACAGATGGCGACCTGGCTGCTGTCTATACTGTGCTCCTGTGGGCTCAGAAAGAACCCAGCTTATATGCTAATAGCGACGTTAGAGAGGGCGGACCTTTTTGGGTGTCCGTGTCCAATCAAGGGTTGACCTGATCGATTTTTATGTTCTCTTAGCTTTTTAGACAATGTCAATGATCTGTTATTCGACTTTACTGGGTGGCGCCCTTCTTTTTAGGTGGTAGATTTTTATTGAACCCTATTTTAAAGTTATATCAGGCTTGGTGTTTCTATGTAGAACAATCCTATGTACAACATTGTATATGTACAATAAATATAATACGACATTCATATATTTTAAATAGAGAAATAACGTATATATATATGTGACTATATTAAACGTAAAAACAGTATAGGAATCCAGTTATCATAATTCTTTTAAAGTGCTGTTAACTGCCTCAGCGTGGCGTGGAGGTTATATCCTGGGCAGGGCAGGCGAAGTGTGTCTGGAGTCTTGTACTCCTGGTAAGACTACCCAGTAACCAGGGTTAGGCTACCCAGGTGTCGGCAAACTTTTGAGTCGGAAGAGTCAAAAATTACACTTTACAAAATTTCAAAGTTTTTAAAGAGCCACACATTTTTTTCTTTCCAAAAATGAATAGTACTCGCATAAATAATATATGCGTATATAACTATATAAAGAGCCGCAGTTTCACACCCAAAGAGCAGCATGTGGCTCGCAAGTCACAGCTTGCCGAACCCTGGGCATTAAGCCCAGCTAAATGTTGAAGCAAAGTCGTATTCCTACCTTTGTGTCTCTCAGATTTTATTTCGACTTAGAGGGCTATGTCCCACTAGGGATACTTGCACTTTAAAGGCAAACTAGACATAGAAAGAAAATAAAGATCACTTGAAATATGTACAAGAATTATTATGCAATTTAGTTAGATGAAAAGAGAAAAAAAAACATCAACACAATTGAAATATGTACATAGAGTTGGTATGTAAATTTAGTTAAATGAAATCAATTGTAAAGTATTGTAAAAAAAATAACAATAAAATTGTGTATCTCACATGTTCCCTTCAACAGGAAACGCACCAATTACTCTGTATGAATTCTACTCTTCTCTCTAATAACACTAGCCTGCGAAATTTAAATATTTGAAAAAATTCAAGATATGTTTTACATGATTTGTGTGTGCATGTTATTTTTGTGTGTTGAATTCGAAATTTACCTTCATTTTTCCCATCACGTCATACAGTTAAACCTGTCTATAGCGCCCCCTCTAAATAGCGTCTCCCTCTCTATAGCGCCCGATTTTAAATATGAAGTACGATGCGATTTACATTAAAAGTGACCTGTCTATAGCACCCCCTCTCTATAGCACCCTATTTTGGTGTGTCCCAAGAGGGGGCGCTATAGACAGGTTTAACTGTACATATTTCTAAAATCGATCTATATAAACAAAATAGAAATATGAGTCTGTTTGTGTGTGTATATTTGTGTCTTATACACTCCTACAATATGTGACCAATCTGAATAAAATTTTCACATGTTATAGAACTATATCTGTAAGAAGGCACACACCATAGTTTCTAGCCTAGAAATTGCTATTTAGAAAATAAAAAGAACAGATTAGTGTATTTTAGACTGTGGGAGCCAAGAGCCTTCCTTCCAGCCTGCTGGGATGACAGACCACGGCAAACATACAAGCGGGGCCTGGAAATAGTACGGATGGCCACCGCTGCGAGGCGCGGCAGATCGGCGGAAGCCAAATCAGAACCGAATGAACATTCTAGGGTGTTGTCCTTTGGTCTTCCTTTTATCGACTTCCTATAAAAATGTAACTAATACGTAATACTAATAAAAACTAACTTTGAAATAATTTATGGGCCATGGCTGGACTTAATAAATCGACACACCACAAGGCCAGAAAATGATGATGATAGCGCAGTATTGTTATTTTCATATATTTTTATATAATTATATAATGAATCTCCGACACAAAACCGGCTATTAATAAAATAATATTGTTAGGAGGACAGTTTCCTGGTATTCCCTCTTATCTGGACTGGACCGACCGGTCGGGGTAAACAGTGGCGCCACGTGGAAGGTAGAAAAACTCAGTTCTCCCCTCTTTCTCTAACTGCTGGGTCGATTTGGCTCATGTACATAGTAACTCTTGTTTTATATTTAAAATCTCTCATATAACTGATTAAATAAATATTTAAAGTAATTCGGAAGCCTAATTAATTATTTTTCTTCACGACAATATTCATCAGAACAATATTTCTATTTATTTATAAAGATCGATTTTAGGGAAAATCCTGACGCGATATGAAAAAAATTGAGGTTATTTTCGTAATCAGCACACCAAATAACATACAATTCAGTAAAAAGTTTCTCTTGTATTTTTATCATCGCAGGCTTGTATAATTATCATAATTTTATATACCAAAAATGTATTTTAACAATATCAAAAAGCTTTATTAAGACCTTTTAGTCTTATACAGATTCTCCAAGTAGAAATTTAGGATACATGCACGAAAAACAGTAATAGTACTTTAATGATAATGTGATATATACCAAAAATGTTTTAATTTTATAATTTTTATTATTTTACCACCATCAAAATTTCAGCAAAAATTATAATAATTTTCATATATTTTATAGCGATATATTATAAAATGCTCTCGAATAAAAAAATTATCATCCAAAATTGTTTTTATCATGAATAAGAACAATTTAATTCAGTAGAAATAAAAGCGTAGAGGTTTCATATTTACCACAGATTACTTTTTAAAATAGAAAATAAACAATAAAATATTTGCATAAAATGAACAATAAAATATTGCATATTGCAAAAAAAAAGCCAAATCATTACAAAAACATTACTGCGGGCCATTTTGTTATAACTATAAATGAAAACAACAACTGCTGGAACACAATAAAGAATTATTAAGATGTCAATAAGTATATTCAATCTTCTGCTGTTAATAGGCTTAGCCGCCTCAGTTAATATCACTGACAAGAAAATCGACTTGGACAAATGCATTATCAACATTCCTGGCTCCACTTACAACTTAACACTTCTTGATCAGTAAGTATCAGTTGTCCAATCTTATCTAACATGACTTTGTGATCTGAATAGAAATATTCCAAAAAATCCTTTCAAAACTAATATACTCTTGAAATATTCATATATATTATGACTGAATATGAAGCCAAAATTGCATAATATATTCTACATAAATATATATTTTTAAAATAGAGCAATCCATAAATACATGTTTAATTAAAAAAGCATATATTGGATCAAAATAGCATTTATTTTACCAATATTTCAGTTGGCTGAACGCCAACCTTTATCAAGGTATTATAACATATTAATGTGTGTTATAACACCTTGATAAAAGTTGGCGTTCAGCCAACTGAAATATTGGTAAAATAAAGGACATTTTGATCCAATATATGCCTTTCTAATTAAATTATATATACAAGTATCAGAGTCATCAACAATTCTGTCACAGTTTGCTTTTGGTTCAGTGGTAGAATGCTCGCCTGCCACGCGGGCGCTCCGGGTTCGATTCCCGGCCGATGCATTTTTTTTTACTATTTTTAAAACTCATTTATATTATTAAAATATATGTGCTTTTCCTGTGTATGTACAGATTTATGGTCTATGTACACAAGTATACAAGTATGTATTTAAAAATAGAAATGAAAATTAAGGAGAAAAGATTTTTATTCAGATAAACGTGTGACAAGCTTTCGGGCAGTCACGCCCTTCAACAGGACCTGTTGAAGGGCGTGACTGCCCGAAAGCTTGTCACACGTTTATCTGAATAAAAATCTTTTCTCCTTAATTTTCATTTCTATTTTTAAATATTCAATGGGGAAAGTTTTCTTGTAGTTCTGATACAAGTATGTATACAAGTTATTTGCAAATTGCGTTGCAAATTTGCCCTTTCGCTCGCAAGCAGCGCCTCTAGCGGTGAAGATGGGAGGTAATATCAGCTGACCTAATGGACATGTAAAACGTGTTTTAACAGGAAATAAAGAAAAATCTGGAAAAGATATTTTTCTGATTTTTAGTCAAGAAAAATAAATTGACAGGTTCTGGGAAAAAAGTAGTTGCTTTTTATTCAGAAAATGATGATGACAATATTGCTGTATCATATTTGATTATCAGATACAAAATTATACCCGGAAAAATTCCAAAAAGCAGAGACCACGAGTGAAGCCAGTTCATTTTTAGTATGCAGGAACAAAATTCTAACAGAAAGGTGGTCTCTTTATAAAAATATCGCTTCTCAGACACAAAGTTTGGAGCGGGGACGTTTCACAAGAATGACATCCACGGCGCCAATTTATAATTGTAACGAATAGTATTTGAATAAAAGCATTTAATCGGGTAAAACCCGGGCGTTGCCCGGGTCATTCGGCTAGTAAATATACATATGTCATAATATTTATAAATATATAAATAAATGGCTTGTGTGGTAGTATGAAGAAAGGGAAGATAGAAATTAGAGGGGTCAAAACAACCTCCTTGATCACCAGATGTCCAGCCTTCACCCCACTTTACCCTGGGGGTAATTTATCTTACTTAAAGCTTTTTAAAAGCAGCTGGATGTGATGATTAAGGGACAGTTCTCACCGAGGTGGTCTCGACACCAGTTGTTCTCAGAGTAATCCTCGGACCTTCTATCTTTCCTCCCCGATCTACTCCCCACTGGTCTCTGGATTCTGTCTCCTGTGTGTCCTTTACCACTTTTCACACAGCTACCATGACTGCTTCACAAATCACCACATGTATATATATCAAAAGCTTAATTGCAAAATTTTCCTTTCTCACTTACTCATCCTCTTATGTAAAATATCCTTCAAAATTCCATCAAACCCCAAATACGCGTTAGAATGTAAGCACTAGAAAAAACGCTAATCTTTTGTTCTAAATACCCAGCACCATAAAGAATTAAGCTGACTGCTTATCATGTGACATCACAAGATTTTCTGAATTGCTAAAGAGCGGAAATTCATATTGAAACTTCAAATTTGCTTAGTATTTTTAATCGTGACGTATCATGATACAAAATAACCTTGTATACTCAACCTGATAAAGTTAATGAATTTAATATATTCCAGTATTAATCTAAAATATATTCTTAAAAATTATATATTCATAATTTATTAGAAATTTACTTAACTTCAGTTAGAACTAGGAGTCATCTGCAATAGAACCGACAATTATAAACTCTTTCTCAAAACTTTGTGCAATTTCATTTATCTTTTTGTTGATTTTCCCCCATCAGTGTGTGTGTTAGCATAGAAAATATATTTCTCGCCAATTTTTATATATCCTTTTTCTGAATCAGCTATGTGCTCGATTTTATATCTCGCTAAGTATATCAGGCAGTTCCAAGACAATTGTCGTCATGTTCATTTTGTGATTAAGTTAAAGGTTATCCTGGCCGATGGTTAAGTCACTTGCCCAAACTATTGAAAGAATTGCGAATTTTTGTATCAAAGGTTTGTTTGACCGCCAAGTGGTCTTTGTTATTATTTCAGGCTGATTCTCGCTAGGGTTTTTTTTAATTACAAGGTTGTCCCAAAGGTTTGTGAACATATAATGATTATGATTTATATTCTTCAAGTATTTACGAACTTTTGGGACAACCTTGTAATTCTGAAACTTGGCCCACCTGCTGATTGGTCACCCTTGATATAGAACATCAGAGATTAAATCATTCCATTAAAGAATTCTGTTATAATTTTACCAAGGTTACCAATATTACCAAGGTTGTTCCAAAAGTTCGTAAACACTTACAAAATATAAATCATAATATGTTTACGAACTTTTGGGACAACCTTATATTTTCACGGCTTAATGATGATTTTCATTCAGCACATTTCATATCTTTTATCATTTTGAAACCGTCGTTTTTTATATACGTAATTTTCCTTGTTCTATATCTAAGACATTGATTGAAAGTGCATTTATAAAGACGTCTTTGGCATTTCAAATAGTTGTTATGATATATGCTCTTTCAAATGATCACACATGTAATACACCTATCCCCCGATTTACACGGTACTTGTTTTACACGTTTTCGCTTTTACACGGTTTTCCAAATAAGTTTTTTTTGTTTTTGTTTTTATCGCACTATACTAAATGCTACTGTGATTGAACACATGCGCTGTGTATACATCTCACGAGAATCCCGAGCTTATGTGCTGACTACATATTTTAACCTGTCAATGCATTTTATTTTTATTTCTGTGTATACCTATCCCTCGATTTACCCGTTTTTCTCAGGAACGTATCTACCGTGTAAATCGGGGGATAGGTGTAATTTATTATAAATAAAACACAATTCGCCTACTAAAAAGTTTTATTACAGTAGTTATACCTGTCAAAGAGCTGTTACACCAGAAAGCTTGTATTACCGTTAAATATAAAAGAAACTCTTCCCTCAGCGAAGTGTCTTTTATTTATAATTTTACCGAAGGGATTATATTATTGACAAATATTTTATTATACTTTTAAAAACTATATTTCAAAAGGCTTAAAATATAGAAAATATCCATCTATACAATTCTATTTCAAAATATTTCTTTCAAATTGTAATTTTAAATTTGTTATGTTCAAAACTATTCCGTGAATCAGTGGTCTCGGTCTCTTTAAATATAAAAAGTGCTCATAAATAATGTCAGTATGAAAAATTATTTTCGTTATTTATAAAAGCAAAAGTCGCCTCTCCCGTCAAAATAGATGTCGAAACTAGACACCATCTATTGACCGTCGCCGTAAACCAGCGGCCTCGGGTCGGTAACAAAGCCACAACACCAGCTTTGGCTAACTGAGAAGTTTTGACGTTTATTTTGACGGGAGATGCGACCTTTGCTTTTTTATAGATCAATTTCTTCTGACAAAATTTGTACATCTATATGTATAATCAGATATGAATAATTTATCTATAATTTAACTAGATAGTTATTTTCATTTAAAAAAGGTCGTGTGTCTTTTCTATGCTCCTAAACAATAAATATATAAAAGGAATGTATAGAAACGATTAATAAAAATTTCCGTTGAAACGCCAATTAATAAGCTGTTCTTTAAACCTGTATCACGTTTAACAAGGAATTTCGCGACTTGCTGAGCTTCCCCGGATGCCAAGCTCTCTGTGATCGTATATTTGGATAAATATTCGGTGCACAATATTGTCCATCTTTTCTGGCCAGGTGATGGTATGAAACGTCCAGGTAGGTCTATGTCTATCTTTTGGAATGGTCAGCTTGGAGGTGGTATAGGCATCAGGTGTCCAGGCCACAGTTGAGGAATTTCTTCCTCTGTTGACATTCCTGACAGTGGCTGACATATTTTCTAACACTCCGGTAAAACCTCTGGATAAAATACTTCTTTTCACTTTATCGTAACTCTTAGCAAAGCCTAGATGATCTGCCATGGGTGCGTCGTCCAGTTCGTTCAATGTGTCAACTTTCAGTTGTTAAGAAATGATCATTAGTTGATGTGGGTCAATTGAGTCAAAGTTATTCTTGTAAAGAATCCTATCAGCAATCTTAAAATGGTTGTCCTTGGCCGAAGGTTCTGTCAACTTATCAACAATTTTCAAAATATGAGTATTTCTTTTGTTCATCCATGATGTTTCCAAAGGTTATCAAAATGGAGAATCATCATGCTCAGTGTCTTCAAATTTGCTTTTTGAAGGATTTCTTGAAAAATCCATGTCTTATATGTGATTCAAATATCGTATTCCCCTGTAGACAAAGAGCCCCATCTAGCCAATCTGCCTGAAAATCCTACATGTTTGTCAGCCAGCACACGGAATGGAATAAGTCACAACACCTTTAAGGAATTTTCAAATATTTAAGATCTGATTTTGCCAATCGCTCATACGACCTTCAAGTATTCTCTTTCAGTTGTCAAGTAGTTACTCTCGGCTTTCAGTTAAGTTTGAGATGCGTAAGAGATTGCCTTTTATTTCCCATTTGAATCTCCACTCAAAAGGGTCCTATTCCATGCTATGTGAATTTCCTTTGGAGCGTTCTCGTCAAAATGTCCGAGAACAGGTTTTGAAGTGAATAATAACTTTAGACTCCAAAAATGTCTTTATTGATTTTCTTATCAATTGAACATAGATTCTTTGAACCTTTGTTGTCGGCATAGTTTTTGATGAATCATTGTTAGTATGATAATATTGCAAAGAAACTTTTTTATTTGCTGAATGTTGGTCGGCGTAGAAAGTTCAGTTTTGCTTTTATTTCTCATAATAAAGTCTAAGGTTTTTTACCTACTTGATTCTCCAGAATTTTTATTTGATCCAAAGCAACGTTTTTTTTTTTAAGTGTTCATTTAACTTGCTTCCAGATGTCTGTATGTCCATAAATATTGTGATCAGTTTTAAATATACTTCAGAGCACCTGGAAGTTTGAAGTTTTGCATACTCGTTCAATCCAGCTAACAATGCAAGCGTAAATATTTTCTTACTTTCGAGCTGTCAAGATGGTCGGGAATTTACTTATATCAGAATTGACTTTCAAATGTTTCCAGACCACATAAAAGTCAAAAATGTGTACACTAGCTCAATCCAGCTAACAATGCAAGCGTACAAATTTTCTGACTTTTGAGCTGTCAGAGTGATCGGGAATGGACTAATATCAGAATTACCTTTCAAATGCTTCCAGACCTCATAGAAGTCAAAAATGTGTACACTAGCTCAATCCTGATGACAATGCAGGCGTAGAAATTTTCAGACTTCTGGGTAGCCGGGGTGGATGGAATGAATAATTTCTATATTTTATTTTAAATATATTGTGATCAGCCATCTATATAAATATGATGTATGTGTGTGATGCATGATTTCAACTCGAGAATTGTTGGGAATAGAGACTTGGTTTTTCAAGGTTTCAAAGGAAGAAGAAATCCAAATATTCAGGATTCTATCTAAAACCTTCTTATAAATAAATACAAGCAAAAAATTGTCAAAATAAATATGTATATATATTAATTTCTCTATGTAATAACTCCCTTAAATATGTTTCAAATAGCAGCATGAATTTATCTATATCTGTATTTACACAACTGCTTTTCACATGTGTAGACATGTGGTGCACTTACAGTAAAAGCAGTCGCCTACTTCTTCCCACCATGATTATCAGTGCCTGTATCACGTGTACTAGGGATATATATAACTAGGGCTTCCAATCCCGGTACATATTTTCAATCCCGGGATTCGGGATTGCTTCGGGATTGAAAACATTTTCGTCTTTCTACGCCAAGAGGTATATCGTTTCGTTCGTTATATTTTTAATTTTTTCTTTTATATAGTGCCAATGACGTGGCACTTACTTCGATGAAAACAACCTGAAAGCCATATATTTTGCGCCTGCTTATGAACTAAATGATTGCTTTTGGGTTACAGTTTATAATTATCTGTCAATTACTGTACACACATCTGGAAAAAAATTACTGTTCTTGGAACTCTTAGACCACATCTCTTAATGCAGTGTTGGGCAGTAATCCATTCAAAGTAATACATTACCTTGTAATTACGATTACTTTGCAATGCATTACTTTGCAAAAAAAATTAATTACATTAGAATGTAAACATAATTACTCATAATTCTATATATAATGATAGCAATTGTGATTAAAATTACTTGTAATTGTAATTATAGCAAATGTAATCATGATTATTTGCAATTGTGATTATAGAAAATGTAATCATTATTGCATTTTGCCCAACTATGTATTAATGTTTAGAAAGAAGACAAATCATAGTTGAGTAGGATGCGGAGTCTGGTGTAGGTGTTGCAATTGAAGTTGAAGAGGCAGCCTCAATAGCTTCTTGCAATCGGCGCTCTATTGTAAGATGGTCATTCGATTGTGATGGCTCATGGCGTTCTTGTAAACTCCGAGGAAGTTGCGAATTATCAGCCTGAATTTTCTTACTTCGGCCTGTAACGGTTTAAGACGCAAAAGCAATTTCACGCTAAAGTCTTTGACCATCTTCTTTTTTTTCTAACTGTGCTTGCGGATTGTGCAGATATTGGAGGAATAAAGATGTTTTATTGCATCGCTCTTCTAAAATTCTCTTTAGAAAAGTTTTTGCAGATCTTTGCTGAGAGAATGAGATTGTGCTTGCAGCTCCTCTAGAATAAACTTTACTGTTGCTTCTACAGTCAAAAGCGTAGCGTCGCGTCTACAGATAGCCGCCACAGCTGCCCGAAATGGTTTCAGTGCGGAAATTACTTGCGTCATGATATCAAAATCTTCATCAGTTAGACAGATATTTGCATTCACATCTATTAGCGCCTTCTGAATCGCTGACTTCACACTGAGAAGTCTCTCCTACATGTTCAATAAACTATCCCAGCGCGTTCTGCAGTCGAGAATGAGACACATACTGGTGGAAATGCGATTATCTTGCCGCATGTAGTTCAGTCCAGATAAGAGGTTAGTGGCGGGTCCATGTTACACGCAGGTCCGCCACAAAAATAAAGGAATGCCGCTACTATCTAAGAAGCCACTATTTTCATGTCAACAAAAACTGGGGCCCCCTCCATGTATACTGCTGCATACTCTCATTCTAGAGGCTGCCATTTTGGAAATATCTTGCAGAATAACCCTTCGTTATTAGTGCATGAAAATAATTTCAAATCTCTCAGAAAAAAAAAAAAGACCTGAAATGCAGCTGTATAAACAAAATGTCAAAATTGTGCTATCCCATCATCTGTTTGATTACCAAAATGCTAGATAATAAAAATATATTTTTGCGCTGGTTTTCATGCACAAACCAGTAATCCCAGGATTTTTCGAGCAGAATCCCGGGATTTCGGGATCATTATTTGGCTCCGGGATCCCGGGAAACGGGATCCCGGGATTGAAGGCCCTATATATAACCCCCTGTAAAGGATACCTAATTGCAGAGCCAAAATGTCTTTTAGGGAAAGGCGTTCTCTTACCGGAGAGTTAATAAATAGTAAAAATGGTAATTTTGCAAATAAAACTATCTTTTGTAGAGAGGTGTTAACAATAGTGAATACCGTATTGCAGATAAGATGCCAATATGTTTTAATTACAATCTACCGCGACATGAGGTAATGTAGGGAAGTATTGCGAAATAAATGTACCAATTCCATACTACTATCAAGGTCGGTTTTACTACACCAAAAACAATATTTGCCCCCGTACACACAGAGACCTAAGGTCGAAGAGGAAAACGTCTTTTTAGAAATAGACATAATTGTACTAAACGTCCCTCTCGATACCCAGGCCGTGGAAAGTTTAGAATAGAAAGACGATAGTTTAGTAGACATTCCAGCTTATCTCCTAGGCCTGTGGATCATTAATTTCAAAGAGAGAGAGGAGGTTAGGTTATCAGATACGTAAACCTTCCATCGACAAACACGGAACTAGATGCCAATTATCATGTGATAATCATTAATTGTCGCGGTGTTAGGGCCTTAGTTGACCAGTTGAAAGGCCAAGTATAACGTTGAGAGACGCGAACAATCGATTTGTTTCGCCCATTGGAATAAATACGATGACACTTGAGGTAAATAACTTGTTATGGACATTCGGATTTCTGATGCTTCCCAGCTACGACCACAAAGTTATTCTACGAAGGATACAAACGTTGAAGTAAACGTTTATTGACTGAGACTGATCTATAATCCACTCATGGATAAAACTTATTAAAGTTTTACCTTTTAGCATGTATATCAGGATTCAAACAATAACTATGAGAGATATTACAGTGAATTTTATTGAAGATACACAAGATAACCAAGTGTGAACAATACTTTTTCATTGCAGTAAGGACAGTAGAGATGTTTGATTTGTGTGAAAAAAGAAACATTAGTGCTTAAATACTTTCTTTTCTTATATATAGAGGGTGCGTTATTGCTTTATATTAAAATATACTCATGCTTCTTTTTAAAAAAAGATGACCGGCGACATCAAAGACTTTCAACTTTCTTAAGTTTTGTGCATGAGTGTATACATATCAGAAACAAATAATGCTGAATCATTAATTTTATAACTTGTTTATGTTATCTTTTCGAAGATGACTCTGCACATTTCCACAAGTCGAACTGAATGATTTCTTTCTCCACATCCAAAATGGTAGGAATCAAAATTCATAGTCACATAGTTTGATAAACAGTGATCAAAACCAGAATATGAAAAAAATAGTACAAATGTGATATTGTACTGGGATAAGGTGCATAATTTATGAAAAAAGGCATTTCCTTATCGTGCAACTAAAAGTTGCTGATGGCTTTCGCCATTTATCGGAATAAATATCAAATATTCTCGTTGATTTATAATTATTCCAGAATTGGCCAAATTTGGCCATTTGAGTATTTGGCCAATTATGGAATAATTAAAAATCAACGAGAATAGTTTATATTTATTCCGATAGATGGCGCAAGCATCAGCAACTTTTAGTTGCAAGATAAGGAGATACCTTTTTTTCATAAAACCAGAATAGTTTTTTCAAATATCATAGAGCCCACGAATACGTTTAAATAAATGAATATCTGTGTGTGCTAATGATGATAAAATTTAGTCGGAAATAAACGCTATTCCGTAATTACCAAAGCAAAAAAATGGCATATGTCGGTAGAATGAGATCACCACGGGATATCTCAGAGCAGGGAGGTAGACATCCAGTCTGTCTGTCTATATCAATGGCAAAGTCATGAGCGTAATTTGATGTCAAAGGAATATAACTCTTCAAAATAGAGATTTTGTTGACGTTTTCAGGAGATAAATTCCTTTAAATCTCTGCCTCTGTCAGACCCCACCTTTATGGCTAGTTATTGTATTCGATGAACGTGCTTAGATAGAGGGCGTGTTGCCTTATTCAGGCATGGTGTCTGCTTTTTTTATTGGTAATACTGCTGAAAAGTTGAAATGATTTTGTAAATGATATTAAGTACAAGATTGTCCCAAAAGTTCGTAAACACTTGCAAAAAAAAAAAGAAAAATACCAATATTTTCACCGTAATATATAATGTCCTTGTAATATGTATAAAGTAATTGCTTATTATGTATTCGTCGTAATAATATTATTCGCCAAGTAATAAGAAAAACACGAACTTTTGGGACAACCTTATATCTGCTCCTACCTGACGCCACCTTTATGATTAGTAATCGTATTTGACGAACGTGTTAGATAGAGGGCATTGCCTTGTCCAGGCATGCTGTCTGCTTCTTTTTTTTTTCTCATTGGTGACATTGCTGAAAAGTTAAAATGATATTGTAAATTAAATTAAGTATATTTGAAGTGCGGTAAAATTATTATACACTTATATACAAGTATACTTATTATACATATAGATGCTACATTATCTAATGTTTGCTTCAGGGAGGATCACAAGATCCTTGGCAGAAATGACAGCAGTACTATGATTATTTCTCTCTGCAGCGGACTGAAGGACCCAGGCTGTAGTGGGGCCTTACTTTGTCTCAAACAGGGGCAGAAGGCTTCTAAGATTGTTAAAAACAAGGAGGGCGTCAGTTTGTATAGCCTCAAGAATTCCTTACGGCTGTCCTATCTTGGAGATATATGTCCTCAAGACAACACTACACAGCAGACTCTTGATGTCCAACTGATCTGCTCAAAGAACGAGGTATGGATTTGTCACCTAGATCTTGTGCAAGCCATAGCAGCGTGCATGTGCAGAGAGAGCCGGTTCTGAAGGAACACAAGAATTGTACTTATTCCATCCAGTGGGAGACCAAGTCGGCATGTGCCAACCATAAAGAAGATTATATGTATCTTTCCAACGAAAAGGTTTGCTTTCTAGTTAATCATCCTAACTACTAAATATGTTTTCTATAGTTTACTACCTATCTGTGTAAAATGTAGACGATAATTTGATGCTCTATATTGCTCTAATCAGGTTCATAAAATATACTTTTAAAACTTTGTTGAAAATATTTATTATTTATTTTATTACATCAAGTTAGTTAGCGCACAGAGATTAATATTTTGATATATTTGTTTTGTTTTTATTTATATGTATATACTTAAATATCTTCTCTGGGTAAACCCCAAGACTATAATATAAAAGCTGAAACAATGGGACCTAATGGAGATCGTTTAAATTGAGGAATAATCAACAACAAACATCTTTTGATTCTGAAGATAGGATCTTCACAATTTTTATTGTTTCATTTTCCTGTTTTAATAACTGAGAATCCTTTTTTTAGATACAAAATGTGTGATATATATTGTATTAAAATTAAAAAGTACTCTATTCTCTTTTCTATTTGAGAACTCACATCGTGGCAGGCAGTGACTATGGGTTGTCCAGGCTAAGTGCGAGGTCGTGGACCAGAACGGAACTGTGTACGACCTTTCCCCCTTAAGAAACACCCACCGGAATTACTTCGCCATCAACCAAGCCTGGGACGACACCTCGGGCTATGCAATTAACCTCTGTGGTCCCTTGGTGAAGGAAAAGAAAGTTCCTTGTGATGGACTCAAGACTGGAGCATGCCGTTATGTACTAGATGACAATCTCATTGATACACCAGAGGTAGGTGTGCTGTGTTGCATTATGCTGTATTGCTGTGGGTGTCCTTTGTTTGGACTTTGGTTGTGCATTGTGGTATTGCTGTGGACATTGATGTGTGACAATCTCATTGGTACACCAAAGGTAGGTGTGCTGTATTGCTGTGGGTGTTCTTTGTTTGGGCTTTGGTTGTGATATATTGCATTGTGGTATTGCTGTGGACATTGATGTGTGACAATCTCATTGGTACACCAAAGGTAGGTGTGCTGTATTGCTGTGGGTGTTCTTTGTTTGGGCTTTGGGTTGTGATATATTGCATTGTGGTATTGCTGTGGACATTGATGTGTGACAATCTCATTGGTACACCAAAGGTAGGTGTGCTGTATTGCTGTGGGTGTTCTTTGTTTGGGCTTTGGTTGTGATATATTGCATTGTGGTATTGCTGTGGAGATTGATGTGCGACAATCTCATTGGTACACCAAAGGTAGGTGTGCTGTATTGCTGTGAGTGTCCTTTGTTTGGGCTTTGGTTGTGATATATTGCATTGTGGTATTGCTGTGGACATTGATGTGTGACAATCTCATTGGTACAACCAAAGGTAGGTGTGCTGTATCGCAGTGGGTGTTCTTTGTTTGGGCTTTGTTGTGATATATTGCATTGTGGTATTGCTGTGGACATTGATGTGTGACAATCTCATTGGTACACCAAAGGTAGGTGTGCTGTATCGCTGTGGGTGGTTCTTGTTTGGGCTTTGGTTGTGATATATTGCATTTTGGTATTGCCGTGGACAGTGATGTGTGACAATCTCATTGATACACCAGAGGTAGGTGTGCTGTATCGCTGTGGGTGTTCTTTGTTTGGGCTTTGGTTGTGATATATTGCATTGTGGTATTGCTGTGGACATTGATGTGTGACAATCTCATTGGTACACCAAAGGTAGGTGTGCTCTATCGCTGTGGGTGTTCTTTGTTTGGGCTTTGGTTGTGATATATTGCATTGTGGTATTGCTGTGAGTGTCCTTTGTTTGGGCTTTGGTTTGTGATATATTGCATTATGGTATTGCTGTGGACATTGATGTTGTGACAATCACATTGGTACACCAAAGGTGGGTGTGCTGTATCGCTGTGGGTGTTCTCTGTTTGGGCTTTGGTTGTGATATATTAATTCTCGTATAAGCTTTGCTGTGATCTAACTTTGGCCTTTATTTAACTGAGTAATTGTTCTGATATGATTTTGCTTGGTTTATTCTGTACTCGTGACAGTCTTGTGTTAAATTTCCTAATAATTCCTAATGTATACTGTTTTGTGCATATCTGGGTTATTTAGGTTTTACTGTGTTAGTAGTCTTTGTGCTGTACTCGATTTCTTTCGTTTTGGGATATCAGATGTCTTGTGCGCAGAGCCTAGGATCCCTTACTCCAGTGAAGAGCAATACACCCCTTACCTTGGTCTACTTGAACGGTACTGAGTGCCCATTCGATGACACCATGAAAATGAATTATAGAATTAAGTTCGTCTGTCTACCTTCTTCAGGCAAGGTAAGTGATGGTACATATGAAAACTCAACCTGACTTATTTGTGAATTTTTAAGGTTATTTTTTTCTAATACAGTAGAACCTCAATGAGAAGATACTCGCGCTAGAGGACACTTCTCTACAAAGGACAGTTTTCATTTGAAAAATTAGCATTTTTATTATTTAGAAACTCTCCGGTAAGAGGATACCTCTCCGTAAAGGACACTTTGGCTCTGCAACTAGGTGTCCTTTACAAGGAGGTTCTACTGTATATGGATTATTTGAGTATTTTAAACATATATAGTGTAGAAAGTATAAAATTGAGCAAACATATAAGTTGTGCTTGCTAAACAGGGCGTTCCTATTGTGTTGCCAATTACCAAAGAAGACTGCTCCACCACGTTTCTTGGCACACATCTTATGTCTGCTCCAAGGATGTTATTGACGCGTACAAAGATTCAGTTAACAGAAATGGATCTTGCTCCTATACGGACCCTTTCACAAAAGAGGAGTTTGATATGTCCGCCTTTAAAAAGCCCAGCGAGAAACCTTTCCAGGTATGTATTTCTATATAACATTTAATTATTTTGTTATAAATTTACAATCCCACTCTCTTAGGTCCCTAGCAAGACTTTCAAGGGACAAACCTACATAATAAACATCTGCGGAGCTGTCACCAAAAATTCCAAGAGTCGCTGCAGTAACTCCGGTTTCTGCAGGACTGGAAATGGCACAGAGATGACCTATGGTTCCTATAAGGAGGTTGGGTTCTCCTCTAAAAACAGAATTCTGACCGTGACCTACAGTCACGGTGACAACTGCAAGAACGGCACCATGGAGGCAAAGATCAACTTTATCTGCGATCGAAAGGCTTTATACGGGAAGCCTGTCATCAAAGAGGTAAAGTTACAAATGCCTACACAATGGATATTTATTAAATATATGTAATGTAGGAGAAAGAGTGCCATATCGAGTTAGATTGGAGAACAATTCACACCTGTGCCACACCTAAACCACAGTGCAACTTTATCTATGGCAGAAAATCCTACAACTTCACCGAGCTCTCCATCGCCCATGAAGATTGGAAAGTCAAAGATTATAACAATAACGAGTAAGTAATTTCTTTCTATAAAAAAAAAAAATATTATTACAGCAGACAGTGTTTAGCGTTAATTTTATACAACTCTGTTGTTTCTTAGATTTCATATTTTGTTTAAAAATACATAGACAACTTTCTATTAACATATTATGCGGAATTTTAGCTATATTTTGAAGCTATGTGCCTATATAGAGAGATTATATTTTCGTCCATTGTCAGCAAAGGCTAATGTACTTGAGTGCAAACAATACAATTGTAGTTATTGACATGATGATATAGAAGGAGTTATAAGCAAATAAATTTCTCATTTAGATAAACCTCACGTCCTGACTGAAACGACAGCATTAACTGGACTTATCTCACGTCCAGTATATGAGAGTTACTGACATTAACTGGACTTATCTCACGTCTAGAATATGGAGAGACCACTGACATTAACTGGATTTATGTTCTGTTTAAACTGTAAAAGAATCACCAACATTAAATGGACTTTTGTCGAATCCACACACACTGGGTGTTAGTGATTTCACTAATATTAATTAAACTTTTAGACGTTCAGACTCTGTGGACGAACCACCAACACTATCTTTACTTGAGTCCCATTCAGACTGTGCGTGAATCATTAATGATAATTGGACTGTTTAGGGTTCACATAGTGTAGGCTAACCACCAACATCAAATACACTTATGGCGTGTTCAGCTCTAGGTGAACTAAAAACATTAAATAGATTTGTGTCGTAACTAGGCTGTGGTTTTACCGCCAACATAAGCTGTACACTCTTCATCTCTGTGCCAACATAAGCTGTACACTCTTCATCTGTGCTGTGGGTTCAACCATCACCTTTTATTTACTTTGTATTGTGCCTAGATCGGGTATTTATTACTAACATTAATTTCACGTGTACATGAAGGATGTGGTTGAATTACTAGCATTTTTGTACATGTGTTGTAAAATATGTGTGAGAAACACAACAATTAACTGAATTTGAGCCGTGTCTAGGCTATAGGTGATCCATCAACGTTTTCTAGACTTGTGTCGTGTTGAATATGCGAGCGAAACACAACAATTAACTGAATTTTAGTCGTGTCTAGGCTATAGGTGATCCATCAACGTTTTCTAGACTTGTGTCGTGTTGAATATGTGAGCGAAACACAACAATTAACTGAATTTCAGTCGTGTCTAGGCTATAGGTGATCCATCAACGTTTTCTAGACTTGTGTCGTGTTGAATATGTGAGCGAAACACAACAATTAACTAATTTTCAGTCGTGTCTAGGCTATAGGTGATCCATCTACGTTTTCTAGACTTGTGTCGTGTTGAATATGTGAGCGAAACACAACAATTAATTGAATTTCAGTCGTGTCTAGGCTATAGGTGATCCATCTACGTTTACTAGACTTGTGTCGTGTTGAATATGTGAGCGAAACACAACAATTAACTGAATTTGAGTCGTGTCTAGGCTATAGGTGATCCATCTACGTTTTCTAGACTTGTGTCGTGTTGAATATGTGAGCGAAACACAACAATTAACTGAATTTCAGTCGTGTCTAGGCTATAGGTGATCCATCTACGTTTTCTAGACTTGTGTCGTGTTGAATATGTGAGCGAAACACAACAATTAACTGAATTTGAATCGTATCTAGGTTATAGGTGATCCATCAACGTTTACTAGACTTGTATCGTGTCCAATATGCGGGTGAGTCACCAATATAATTGCCGTTTCCAGGATGTGGGTGAACCTGTGCGGGGAGCTGAACCACGAGCATGGCTGCGACCGCGACACTGTGGTGTGTATGAAGGAGAAAGCCACCAACAAGACTCACTCCCTCGGCAGATACTCCGATCAGTATATTCGGCGACACTGTGAGTAGCCTTTAACATACCTCTCTCTCACACGCCCCACAACAGTTAAAATAAATCTTAAACAAGGAAATTGTGCGACAAGATTGAAATTATAGATGTGCAAGAATAGAGTAAAAGAGTATGCTGCCGCAGGGACGTACGGGCTCCAGATCATCTACGGCCAGGGGGGACAGCTACTGCCCCGGCAGTTCCAAGAACTCCTCGGTGGAGATCACGTTCCACTGCTCTGAGAAGACGGAAAGTGTCAAATACATATCACCGTGAGTTTCTTTTTAAGTCTGTGCTTAGTGGTCAATATATGGTATTAATATATGCCTGAATGGCCAGTTTTTTGGTCGTTGAGGTACAGCTGGCACCATGCTGACGAGGGCCAACAGCTCGAAACGCGTTCGTGTTATCTTTTCTACATTAATCAAGAATGGGTATTTGGCCAATTCTGAAATAATTAAAAATCAGCGAATAGTCACATTGGCGTGTAAAAGGAATGATTAGATGTGGATGCAAAACGTTTAAAAATATGCGCGTACATATATTTTGAAAAACTGATCATTTGTTTAGTATGTGGTATGTAGCTTTTAGTTGTACATGAAGCCCATTGGTTTTAAATTGAAATAATATATTCATTCATATATATATCATACATACACAGAAGTATAAGAGGCGAGGGATACATTCGAATTTTCATTGCGAACTATGCGCTGTGCAGTTGGGAAATCTCTCTTGGTCGTCCGGCGATTATGACATCACATCTCCCTCCTCCCTTCTGGTGGAAAGTTGCTTGGACCGGAGTTTTGAGGCGAAGTAGTCAGGAAGTAGTTTGAGCCGTGATACATTTTTCTCTTTTTATAGATAACTAATGAAATTAATCAAACTATACAATTATTTGGTGACAGTATGTATAAGAGAGTGAGAGATACAGTTTCATGTGTCCTGCTACATTTCTGCGCAACGCAGGTGTGGCGTCACTAACGGTCACCCGGCGATTATGACATCTTCCTCCTCCCTTCTGGATAGTTGTTTAGACCGGAGTGTCGAGGCGAAGTAGTCAGGATGTGGTGTGGGCCTCCTGGCTGACATTTAGTTTAGTATGGGTACGTCCAGCTGATGGTGGGTCTCTGGACACACTTCTGCGACCATTCCTCACTCTACCATCAAACAGTACAAATATAAACGGCTTTAGTTGTTTCGTTGGAGTAAACGGGCCCCTGTACTCTAACGTTGGCTCACCAACTCAAACTTTTACCTGGTCACCAACCTGTGGCTGTAGCTTTTACTTCGCTGAGTTTTCTCGATGGGGAACTTTGTTTTGTTCCTCGGTGTCAATCTCTTTATCGAACCCATGAACCAATGTTCGTGAAGTTCTCCCGTGGAGGAGGACAGCTGGAGTCCCCAGGTTTGGTAACACTACTGTGTGACGTAGATTCTCAAAGGAATAGTTGTTTTATTCTTCTGTAGGTGAGCTGTCAGGTTTTTTTTTTTTTTTTTTTAAGTTTACGACTTCGCTCTTGCAGGCAGGATATAATTAGCAATACCGATATGTTTAATGTCGTGACTCAAAAAGAAATTTCTAACCTTTCGGAGATGAAGAGTCTTTCATTGTCCGTGACAATTCCAAGTGTGGAAATCCTTCTATAGAGAAAACGTCTTCCAAGAAGTGAATTATCTCTCTAAAAATAGTTTGTTTGTTTTTTTTTACAGAAAACTTCAGGTATTCGGACGTAGAGCCAATCAGAGCGATAGTAAACTTAAAACCGATCTCAGAATGATTGAAAAGTCCAACTATATGCAGGCCTAATTCAGTCCAAAGCTTTGATAAAGCTTCATTGGGGCTCCATTCAATGGGACTCAAATATATTTTTAATTTTGTGTTTTTAATAACATCAACGATTCGTGTTCAGTTTGTTTAAATAGAGTTTAACATTTTGTCGTGATTTTTACAGACCCAGCAAGTCTTCCACGTCTTTATCCATCCCTGATCATTAAGACATTACTTTCAAGTAGTTTTTTACTTGTAGTTTTGACAATTACTTGGTGTGTCTTGTGGGCAAAGGAAGGCAGTTTTTAGTTCGGTGAGAAACTGATGTACTAGAGAATATTTTCCTTTTCAGTTAAGAACAAATCGTTTTGGATCGAGAACTGTTTTCTCATCCTGAAGTACTTCGTCGCTTCTTCAAAATGTGTTGATTACTTCCTACGCCATGATTTTCCAATTGGGCTTTAAAGAGCAGTAATCTCGGAGTACATTGAACATCCATTCATTAACATGGCAAACATGTTTTGATTAATCATAGTGATGAGTCTACTTCACCACCTCCTCATAAGATGATAGTGGTGATCTAGAAAGAAGATAACTACAGGCAACACATTTACTTTACTCTCTTATACTCGATGTTATAATCAAATTTCACGCCAATCTGGCTGACCACTCTCACTCAAACTCTTGTATTACCTTTAGATCTCATCACCAGGGAAGATTATCATGGTGAACTTGCGACCCCCAGATCCATCTTCTGAACTTTTCACAAGCTCTCATACAAGCGAGAGCTTCTTTTTCAACGATTGAATATTTCCTCTCAGTATCAGAAAGTGTTCTATAGGCACATGCTACTCTATGCTCTTTCCCCCGTTTCTGAATACTATAATAACTAACGATCAGATACTTCGGGTGAAAATTATCCATAGGAAAGGTGCTGGTAATTCTAAAAGGTGCAAAAAATACAAGCTGGTTTTGTGATGAGATTTCTAAGAATATTTACAATTGTTTTTGGCTGTGAAATATTAACCTTATACCAAATTTATTTAGTTCTAATAATATTTTTGCATTTGTTTCTGAATAATCGATCAGTTATCATCTTCTAGGTCTGACGGCAAGTGTGTGTACACAGAGGATCGCTGGCAAGTGACTGCATCACCAAGATGAGTTGGAAGACGCCTTTGGCTTGCGGAGGGAAGCTGATGTGAGTGACATATCTACAAAAAGGTAGATTTATCTAACGGCTAATTTATCCAGTGACGTTCCTGAAGCCAAGGACATGATATACGATAGAATCAAGAAGAAGGCTTACAACATCTCTTCACTCGTTGGCATGTAAGTGATTCTTTGCCATCTTAGCGAATACACAATCAATCTAATCAAGTAATAGGATTTGTGACATTTCCAGATGTATCTAAATTTTTGTGAATTCTTAATGTAGCTAAATATTTTATTTTTCCATTTATAAATACAACATAAATAACATTTTATACTCAATATTCTATTATCTTTTTCACTTTTATCATCATCAATGTATTTATTGTTTGTTTAGTTAAGGATAGCAGAGCATCAATAATCGTTATTCAACAGCCCAGCATTTCAACGGCAGCGATTCCAGTCGGCTATACTTCTTAGACTGCTCTCATTTAATGACACTCCCCTATTGAATCTACCAAGAAACAAACCGGCCTGGAAACACTTGGTGAACTGGTTCACTAAGGCTACTAAGACAGATTCCTAAACTGAAGAATAGCACGGGTAGTTGGCGATCTATGGATACGCTCCAAGAGCCTGGGTTACCTTTATGTTACTATACTCTTACTCAATATTCGTGGAATGTTGTCAGTAATAGTAATAAAGCAATATTTTAGTTTTAAATAATAAGTGCAATTTTACCAAGTTTATATTCTAAACAAACCATTTCTATCATTTAAATACCAAAGGTTAATAAGAGCTTTTTGAACAAATGTATTCTAAACAATCATTTAGAGAATTAGGTAACGATTTCTCTCACCACGGGAATATTATAAAACTAAACAATTCCAAGTTGTTTCAATCGCTGATTATCTTATATTGAGCTTCTCGTAAATTTTCCTTCTTCACATGTTTATACGAGACGTAAACGTCTATATACAAAAACAACATTTTATTGCAATGGTTCTATTAATTATTCTAAAACCTTTTTTATCATGCAGCTTGAGGAATTACACTACTATACGACTTGATTTACATCAATGTAAATAATTAATAAGTTACTTTAGAATATAACTCATTGTAAATAGCTCAACTTGATCAACTTTCTCTCTCCACGATACTAATTATTACAGATAACTTCATTAAATCAACTTCCATCATTGCTCAACATATTGTAAATAACTACTTTGCGATTTCTTCTATCTGCTTATGTTGTTGCTTATTTGTTTAATGGATATGTTTATTTAAAATGCTCTTTTTCTTGATTGTTTATTTTATCTATATATATATATATATATATATATATGTCATAAAAAAGATGTATTTTAGGTACGTTACCAATTCATTCATGCAGTCGTGGATTGAAGTGAAATGATAACTTTTATATTCAAAATTGTATTTTTTTTAATGATTATATTTTAAGAACAAAAAGTTTGCATACATATAATTTTATAAATATAATCTAAGTATATACAAAAAACATCTTGGGTTGTACTCCTTTTGTTAAGGATTTTAAAGAATTAACTCTGTGTTAATTCTATGATTATTTAAATTATAATTATATTAATGAATAATAAAAATCATATTTTTTTTATGTCATTTCTTCCCTCCAAGGATAGAAATTAGGGAGTAATTTTCAAAGTAAAAAAAAAGTATCATTATTATTTACATAGATTATCAATTAAGATGGAGGATACCAATTGAAACTATATCAATGATGCTCTTTATTCCTTCTACATATTCCTATTGGTACCTTTTTTCTTGACAGTAGCTGAAAATTATCCAATCTTATTTGAATTTATAGGTGTCTCCTTCCTACAATTCATAAGGGGATTTACCTCATGAATTGAGTAGGCCTTCTCAGGCTCTCAAGATTCAAAAGGTATTTTGCCACATGCCAAAAAATATATTTTTGGAAATCACAAATTTATTTCTCATAATGACGAGTGGTATCCAACATCTTGTTTCACATTTATTTGGTTTGATCAGAATAAAAACATAAAATAATGGGTTATTTACTTCCACATAATGAAAAATATTTACACATGAAGTTTTACTATTTACATTAAAAAAAAGAATGTTCGAATATGAAATGTTCCATATAAAGTTTGTGAGGGAAAAATATATAGAATCATATGAGTGAATTTCTCAACAAATAAAATCAAAATGTAAAATATTTACAACAATTGAAAAGAAAAGTGTCAAGTTATATCTTATGTGTGCACAAAAATTATATTCTCAAGCTTAATTTTTAGGCGTAGTTATTTTTGGTATTGTCTTATTTATATTAAGATTTCCCTACCATTATTTAGTAAGAAGAGGGATTCTACTTTTCACTACCTTAGGTGCCACTTGTTGGTTTGTTTTTTTCTCTAAAGTGGGTATTTTACTTTTTGTCAGTTTTAACTCAAATCCTTCTTTTGAGTAGTATGGCCTCAATTTGGATGAATGAATTACCATGGTAGTTTTTCCTAAATTAGATTGGGGTTTATCAATTTCATAATTGACTGGGGATATCTGTTTTAAGATTGTAAATGGCCCAGACATTGGAGGCATTAATTTTCGGTTATCTGGATGGTAAAAGGTTTGTAACCAAACTTTATCGCCTACTTTAAAGGTGGAAGGTTGATAATGTTGATCATATCTAATTTTATTTATCTGATGAAATTTTAATGTATTATTATAGGCATTTGTTCTGGCAGTGTCTATAGGGGGGGTAAAATTCTGATTCTTTTAAGGGGGGATCATAAGGGAGCTTACCATACAAAAGGTAAGTAGGAGTATAGCCTGTTATGGAATGGGGAGTATTATTATATTCATTTAGTACTGAATCTAACAATTTCGTCCATGGTATTGATTTTCCTTTCAAGTTATTGAATTTACATCTTAACCTGGTTATTATAGTTTGGTTAAGTCGTTTATTTAACCCATTACACTGAGGTCTTGATGATGAAGTCAATAATTGTTTAATGTTATTGTTAATCAAATATTTTCTAAATCTTGGTGAAGTAAATGATGGTGCCCTGTCACTTAATAATTGTTTGGGTTTTTGTATTTGAAAAATTTTGTTTAGGCAATTTATATATGAGTCAGTAGTTTGACTTTTTGAGGGGAAAGCCCAAATGTATCTAGTAGCATGATCTACGATGATGTGAAGGAATTTCTTTGTGGAATTATAGTAATTTAGTCCACCTACTGTGTCTATAGACACAAGATCAAAAGGATCCTTAGCTGGGGGGAGACTTTCCAACAGACCAAATTTCTTCTGGTGAGATATTTTATTGAGTTGACACACCTCACAGTGTTTTACATAATTAGAAATATCTTGAATTAGGTAGGGCCAATAATAGATAGGGGAAATTAGATTTAACATTTTAGATACTCCTGTATGGCCGTAATCTTGATGAGCTCTTATTAATACTTTTTCTCTTAATGATGGTGGAACAACACTTTTGATTAATCCTTTTTTCTTTATTGTTAAAAGTCCATTAAATTTAGTATATTTCCTATCATTGATGTTATCATCAAATTGAGCTTGTTTTAGTTCTGGGTCAGAAACAAAATGAGCTATGGGGTATCTGCTGAGAAAATCAGCTTCTTTATTTTCAGTTCCTCTTATGTGTTTTATCTCAAAGTCAAACATTGAGAGCTTTAAGCTCCATCTAAATAATCGTCCTTTTGGGTTCTTTATGTTCTTCAAATACTTTAGACAAGCATGGTCTGTATGGATGGTGAAATGCACGCCATCTAAGTAGGATAAAAAGAAATCCACAGCATCAATAATAGCAAGGCATTCTTGCTCAGTTACACAATAGTTTGATTCATAAGATGTCATTCTACGGCTTCTATACGCTATTGGCTTTAAAAGCCCATCGGGTTGTTCTTGTTTTAGGATAGATCCGATCTGTTCTTGGCTAGCATCCGTGTAAAGGTGTATAGGATATTTGGGATTATAGATAGCTAATATAGGTTTTGAGGTTATCATATTTTTTTAATTTAGAAAATGCGGTTTCGCATTCTTCATCCCATTTCCATTTTACATCTTTTTTCAACAAATTATTCAAAGGGAGTCTGAGTTTAGCATAATTAGGGATAAATTTCGAGTAAATGTTAATAGATCCTAAAACTCGTTGTAAATCCTTTTTATTCCTTGGGGAATTCAATTTTCTAATCGTTTCTATATTATTAGTGCTGGGTGAAAATTGATGGTTTGATATTTCATATCCTAGAAAAGAAATCTGATAAGTAGCGAATTTACATTTACTTAGTTTTAGCTTAATATTTTCCTTTATGCAAATATCTAAAATTACTTTTAAATGGGTCAAATGTTCCTGAAAATTATTTGAAAATATAATGAAGTCATCGAAGTAATTCATGCAAAAATCAACATCATATTTATTTAAAATTTGCCTTAAAACTCTTTGGAATTGACTTGGACTATTTTTTAATCCAAAAGATAATTTATTAAATTCGTAAAGTCCGTGAGTGGTAGTAAAAGCTGTGTATTCTTTATCATCTGGGTGTATATCTAAATGGTGATAACCTGATAAAAGATCTAGTGTAGTGAAGATATTAGCTTCTGAAAGCTTATCTAATATAGAATCTATTCTTGGTATGGGCTCAGAATCTCTTTTTATTATATCATTTAATTTTCTGTAGTCTATTACTAGTCGAATTTTACCTTCATTTCGCTTATTCACCAACATAGCAGGGTATGCATAGGAGGAATAAGATGGTCTAATGACATTATATTTTAAAAGTTCTTCAATCTGTCTTTTAATTTCAATGTTGTCCGAGAAGGAAGGTCTAAAAGGCTTTAATGAAATAGGTGTTTGTGAGGTAAGTTTAATTCTAATTGGATCTGCTTTAATATGTCCTATATCCATTTTATGGGCAGCAAACGCTTCCTTATTTTCCTTAATTAATTTAATTAAATCAGATTTTTCATATGGTGAAAGTTTTTCATCAAATTCTACACTATTAAAAATTTCTAAAATCATTTTCATTAAGAGGAATAATAGATTTAAATAAAGGAATTACATTATGATGTGTATAATTATTATTATTAGGGTTATGGTAATTAACATTAAGAATTCTACCAAATTGAGTAATTGTAAAACTTTGAAAATCAATGTCTAATTTAAATAATCTTATATGGTGTAAAGAAAGCAATACATATGGCAAATTAATATCAGAGGAATAAAAATCAATATCTCTAGTAATAAATCCTATAGTTGTATTAACATTAATTTTTGAATTTATATTAGCATACCGGATGTCTGTTTAATAAGAGGTAAATTATTAAAAACAACATAGTTTGGTTGAATCTTATCTATCATATGTTGGGGAATTATAGAGAAGGTACAGCCAGTATCCATGAGAGCTACAATACTGTTATTATTCACATTTAGATTTATATACAGACCTTGGCGTCAGGAGTGTTGAGGCGGAGCTGGTCGGCATTCGCTCGAAGGGGCTGTTGTCTGCGTCAAGGTGTCCATGGATCGAGACGGCACGGACATGAAGCTTGCAGCGGGGGGGGCTTGCACGGCCCTCTCGCGAAACCAGCACCTATTCTCAGGATGGAAGCGTCCGGCATGTCCCCGGTTCAGGCAAATTCGGCAAGGACGTCTTTTAGAACTATAGTCCATAGGGCTTCTACCTGGATGTCCCCATTGCTTTTGTTGTACTTCCATTCTTGGGGCTGTTTCCCTTTTAATAGATGACTCCTCCATTTCCTTATGTGATTCCCTTCTTATTGAATGTTTCTCCACATTTGCATCTTTATTTGGCAAATTCTGCAAGCTTTTTGCGCGAATTTCTAGAAATTCCATTAAATCCTTAATTGAAGGCACAACCCTTGGGTTGTTCTGCAATTCCCACTGTTTTCTTGTGGTTTTATCAAGCTTATCTTGTATGATCTCGACGAAAAACACATCAGATAAACTATCGATTTGGTAACCTAATACCTTCACTGTTCTTACTATCTCGTTGCAACTATCTAGAAGTTTAAACATTGACTTATGGTTGTCATCGGCTAACTTTGGTAATCTTAATGCATTATCTATTTGGGTGAAAATCAGATCCTTTGGATTATCATATCTTGTTAATAAGGTTTGCCAAACCTCAACATAATTATCGGCTGTAATTGGAAATGCGTTGACCAGTCTTAGGGCTTCGCCTCTCAGTTGGCCTTTCAAATATTGTAACTTTTCAATTTCCGGTATTTGTGAATTAGAACCAATTGCAGAATAAAATAAATCCTTAAATGAAAGCCATGATTCTAATCCACCATCGAAAGTTGGCAATTCAAGTTTAGGCATTTTAACATGTAAATTTACTTTTTTTTCAGATGTTTCTTGCCCATTATGCCTTAAATCCAATTCACACTTTAATCTTATACACTTATCTATGCAATTTTCCACTTCGTCATTCAAATCCTCATCCTCAAGTTTCTGCAAGAAAATATCACTCATTTTCATCAAATCATTATTTGCATACTCTAGTTTGCATTTCGTTGCATTTACATCTACCATAGACACAGTGGATTCGATATTTTCTTCAATGCCTTTTATACTTTTTTTATCCTTTTTAATTTCTTAATTAAAGTTTAGACTTCCATAATTGCTATTCTTTTATCTATATCTTTTCCCAAATATCTTAGTTGCAATATATGGCTTGGAAATCTATTGGAATTCTTCTCGTACAGGGTTAAAATACATCCTGTCGACTATTAAAAAGATGTCATAAAAAAGATGTATTTTAGGTACGTTACCAATTCATTCATGCAGTCGTGGATTGAAGTGAAATGATAACTTTTATATTCAAAATTGTATTTTTTTTTAAAGATTATATTTTAAGAACAAAAAGTTTGCATACATATAATTTTATAAATATAATCTAAGTATATACAAAAAACATCTTGGGTTGTACTCCTTTTGTTAAGGATTTTAAAGAATTAACTCTGTGTTAATTCTATGATTATTTAAATTATAATTATATTAATGAATAATAAAAATCATATTTTTATTATGTCATATATATAAATAAATGAATGTATGTGTGTGTGTGAAAATTTGACAATTAAAAAATATTTATTGTCATCTAGACAATATTACATATTTTCAAACAATAAAGTAGAGAGAGAAAATATATACATAAAGAAAGAGAGAAAGAAAATATATACATATATGAAAACTACAAGATGATGATGGGAGATGATGGAAGGAAACCTCGACGCTGGAGGGTCCTGGACCAGGCGATGAGCGGGTCCTCCACCGCTTCTCCGAGCCCAACCTGGACAAAGTAGCGATAAATTCGCAACTTTGCCGACGCCAGGATGGAAAGGGCGTCGTCCTCAAGGCCGGACCCGCCGAAGATCCAAGCCTGCAGGTCAGGGGGCCGCCCTATGATGTTGAAGGCCTCTCTAATGAGGGGCCTGATGGAGGGACAGCACCAGCAACGGTGGCTGAGGGAGCGGTCGATGGACCAGCAGACAGGACAGGAGGGGCCGACCGAGGCAGGATGGGCCGGATGGGGCAGGGCGTGGAGGGCCAACTTGAGGGCCGCGTCGGCCTCGTGGCCCGAGTAGGCGCAGCGCCGCAGCGAGGCCCAGTCGATCCTGGATGGTGGATTGATGGTGGGCGTCCATCTCGCCAGGAATCTGGAGATGGGCGTGGCGGCAAGGCGCGGACGATCCAGGGCCCGTCGGGCCGAGCGGGTCGTGAGGCCGCTGAGGAACGGCGTAGCCGTCCCACGCAGCACCACGGCCGCAGCAAGTGAACTGGATGAAGGCGTGGACTCCGCCCCGAAGCCCACGGCGTTCTCGGAGGTCAGCCTCCGACAGAAGGCGCCCAGGGCCGCGGCGTCAGCCAGGGCCGAGCGCGTAGGTCGGGCGGTGAGGTGTTCCTCCACGGTGAGGTCCCGGACTCGGGCTCCGCGCCAGCGGGCGGGGGCCAGGAGATCGGGAGGGCGGAGGAACCGGCAGCCGCCGATGATGGGGAGGTCCAGCAGCTGAGCAGTGGGGACCGCCCGGTGGTTGAGGCCCAGGATGTTGGAGGCCTCCTCCCAGAGCTTTAGCAACCGGAGACGGCGGGGCTGGAGACGGGTGCCGTCCGGTGGAGGGTGGATCCAGGCTTCACCGCTGTTGGCGCCGACCAGCCAGCTGAAGGCATTTCTGCCTCCGCGGAGCGCGACCTGCACCCCCTTGAGGCAGGCGAGCTGGAGCTGGGTCGCGAGGTCGAGGAGGCCGAGGCCCCCGATGGCAATTGGCCTCGCCATGACACCGGCGGGAAGCCACGCCGTGTGGTCTTGTCCCCAGACGAACCTCGCCAGTCGGGCCTGCAGCTTGGCGATGGTCGGGGGTGATGGCAAATAGCCATGTAGGTGGTGCTGGATGACAGAGCCCACTAGCGTGTTCGCCGCTCTTGCTCGCCCGACGAGGGAGAGGCCGCGGGTGAAGGGCGTCCATCTGCGGCATGCGGTCTCCAGGAGGGCCAGGAGATGCTGCTCCCGGTGGGCGACGGTGCTCCTGGGGGCGATGTCGAGCCCGAGGATCCTGATGGAGGTGGTCGACCAGGAGGCGCCGAGAGGGGAGTCGCCGCGGTTGCGCCAGGCGCCGCACCAGAGGCCAGCGCTCTTCCGGAGGTTCACGCCAACTCCGGAGGCCTGCTTGTAATCTTCGAAGACGGTCGCCACCCGCTCGAAGTCTCCGTCGCGATGGAATAGGAGGACGATGTCGTCGGCGTAGGCGATGACATTGCCCACGCCGAGGGTCAACTCCAGGCGACGTAGCAGCGGCCCCGTGGCGATACTGAAGAGTGCGGCGCTCACGGCGCAACCCTGTCTTAGGCCGTTGAGGAGGGGGAAGGCGGTGGTATAGAAGCCTCCGGCCCGGATCGTAGCGTCCGCCCTGGCGTAGAGGATGTTGATCCATGCCAAAAAGGCCGGCGGGAGGCGGAGGGACATTAACAGGGACTCCAGGAAGCCGCGGTCTAGTGAGTCAAAGGCGGATTCTAGATCGACGCCCATGACGGCCAGCGGCGAGCCCAGGGCGGTGGCCTCCTCGACGGCGTCCGTCACCATGGCGATGTTCCATGACGGGGACCTCCCGGGGACGGCGTAGGTCTGGCATTCCGGCACAAGGGTCCGCAGGTGGGGCTTGAGGCGCCGGTGAAGGATGGCGGCCAGGACCCTGTAGTCGGCCGAGGGCAGCGCGACAGGCCTGTAGCCATCAAGGCCGCGACCTCCGCGGGCCTTGGGCACGAGGCAGATGGAGCTGCGCCGCGTCGACGGAGGTAGGGCACCGCGGAGCCGTGAAGCCGCGAACACCCGGGCCAGAGCTTCCGCGAAGAAGTCCTCGTTGAAGGCGACGAGGAGCTCGCACGGCAAGCCGTCCCAGCCGGGGGCCTTTCCGCGAGGGAGGTGCTCGATGGCGTGGGCGATCTCGCTGGGGCTGATGTCTGGCCGGTGGAGCGGATCCTCCTCACTCAGCTCGCGGGTGGTGGTGGTGGGCGCGCTGCTGGCGATGAAGGCAGCTCCCGCAGCTGGATCGCTGGTGGGACGGGCGAAGCGGGGCTGGAAGGTCGCGAACGCCCTCCGCCGAAGCTCTGGGCCCTCGATGACGTTGTCCTCCTCGTCCCTAATGACGCTGACCGGGCGACGGAGGCGGATGGCGCTTGCCAGGTCCGGCAGCGATGGGTAGTCCGCCCGGATGGAGGAGGCCTCGAGCTGCGCCGCGATGTAACGTCTCGCCCTGTAGACGTAGCTGTCGCTGGCAGCGTGGCGCGGGTCGTGCAGGGATCTGGCCTCCGCCAGCAGCCCCGCCTTGATGGAGGTCCACCTATCCCAGAAGGTCCCGTCGTCGTCATCGTGCGCTGTGTCTTCCTCCAACTCCCGGATGTAGCCAGCCAGATGTTCGAGAGCAAGGCCCGAACGGAGCATCGCGGCCAAGCGAGGCTGGGTGGGGGAGGAGACGGCGGTGGTGGGCGGGCCCACCTGGAGCAGCACGAGGCGGTGGTCCGAGAGGTGGTAGTGGCTGGTCGCGTAGATGGACGCGCGATCCAGGACTCCAGCAGGGACGAGGATCCGGTCCAGGCGGCTGGATTCGACTTGGTCGCCGTGCCTGGCGACTCTGGTGTGCAGGTGGGCGGCGTCGAACTGGGTGGCCTCGTCGACCAGCGCGGCCAGGTCCAGAAGAGCGGCAAGGGCATCTGACGATGATGATGATGAGAGGCCCCGATCCCTGATATTGAAGTCGCCGAAGATCCAGCAGGCCCCCTCCTCCTCCTGTGCCGCTGTCGCCGCGAGGAGCTCCAGTTGTTGGTTTCTCTCGCGGGGTTCATGAGCCAGATGAACGTTGATGGCCGTCATCTCCTCGCCGTGGACATCTATGGTTGCCAAGGCAATGTGGCCCGGCCACAGGATGCGCTGTTGCAGCACGGCTACGCCTGGCCCAAAGACGCAGGCGAGTCCGGATCCCGAGATGGCTACGGGATGGGCCAATACAACAGCGTTGTAGCCGAGGCAGAGGTCTTGGCCGCTGCCCAGATGATATGCGTTTGTCTCCTGGACAAGCGCGATGTCCACGCGATGTTGCCTGAGGAGATGACATAGGGCAAGGCTCCTCCCCCGAGTGGGCGAGCCCTCGCGCGTTGATGCTGGCGACGCGGTAACTCATTTGGGCCGTCCTACAAGCAGCACCGTCCTGGTCTTCTGGAGGGTCTTGTAGACAAGGGTGCTTGAGTTAGGGCACGAGGCCATGATGGTTTTGGCCAGCTCGGTGAAGGCGGTGACCTGTGCTTCTAGCAGCGAGGGCACTCGCTTCTTCATGTTGGATGGAGAGGCGAGGAGCTTCTGTGCGTCCTCCCAGTCTAGCCGAGCAGCCCGGAGTGGTCGATGGCAATGGAGGGGAGCTTTTCGAGGTGCTCCCGCAGCTGGACGATTGCGGGTTTTCCCTTGGAAGGCGTGGAGGGAGTTGAGGTCCGCTCCTCCTCCGACATCTCGATGTCGAGCGGAAGGATCGCGGGCTCGAGGGGCCGCGGGGCAGCCATAGGAGCAGGGATGGCAACAGGGGCGGGCTGGGCAAGATCCCTCGGGTCCTCGGGTCGGCAGGATGGGGCGCCGAGGGGATCGCTGGAGCCTCGGTTGATGTCTTCGCCGGTTGGACAGGGGACGCCGGTGTTGCGGGCGCAGGTGTCGGCCTCCTTGGCTGCTGAGGAGGAGGAGGGGGGAGGGGCCTTGCGTCGGTGGGAGACGCTGCTTGCCTGGGGCTGCTGTTCCCTTGCCTGGCGAGCGCTGGGCAGTTGGCTCTGCGGTGGCCCTGTTTCCCGCATTTTGAGCACTTGATGCCAAAGGAGAGGTAGGCCGGCAGGTTGTCTCCCTTGGACCTGACGTTCAGGCGGGTGGGGCAGCTTCTCCAGGTTGATGCCGTCGTGGAGCAGAACGAAGGCCTCCCGGCGGCCGTCGGTGAAGGTGTACTCCCCCATTTTGACCAGGATGGGGGGCGATGGAGGTGGTATTTCCATAGGGTCGCAGGGCATCCTCGACGGCTTTGTCCTCCACGAAGCCTGGCAGGTTGGCGACGACGATTCGCTCGGCCCTCTTGCGGTAGGGGAAGACCTTAAGGGTCGTTCCGTCGATCTCCAGGCCGCCTTCAACTAGACGGCGCGCAAGATTCTTGGTAGCCAAGCCCACGATGTAATGGCCGTTCATCCTGTTGAATTGTGTTATGCCTCCAGGCCCTCCGACCAGTTTTCCCATTGCCCGGAGGTAGGAGTAGTCCGGGATGTCAGGGCACAGCTCCACGAAGATGTAGTTTTCGTGGGTAGAAGAGGTCTGCCTCGCCTTGGCTTCCGCGATGTTCGCGCGTGTCGCCTTGATCTCCTTAGGCGGGCACTGCTCTCGGCCCTGTTGGCCGTTTCCGCTGCTGGGAGCTGCGCTGCTCTCCAGGCTTGTTGGACTGCCTTGTAGCGTGCTCAGGTGAGGTTGAGCCGAGGCGCCTCTTCTTGTTTTTTCCTGACGACGGTGTAGCCGTCGTTGGATTCCACCTCAGCCATCTCGGTGTCTCCCCATATCAGCGAGGCCGGATTGGCTGAATTTGCGCTGGAAGAATCAGCAGTCGTTGGCGCCGTGACGTCACGCGCAGCGGCCGGATTTACATGCTTGCCGCTAGCCGGCAAATTTGCATGATCTTCTCTTTCAGAGCTTTTCTTAGAGTTTTCTTTCTGAGTTCCATTTTTCGGCGATAGTTCCTCGCCTGTTTGAGACAGGATGCTGGGCCTTTCAGGCACTTGTTCAGCAGAGCCTGGGCTACCTTTCGGTGCTAAACTTGGCCTGTCCACGGACATTTGCACACACGCCAGAGGCGAAAACGGCGGAGCTCGCGAAAGCGTGGCCGCACGCTCGAGTGTGTGTCCTTTATGCCTGACCAAACCACTCATTGGAACGCCATGAAACTTTGGGAAGTTATTTAGTATAGTACTGGGAAGGTTTCTAG
Organism: Cordylochernes scorpioides; assembly: GCA_030710605.1. NCBI lineage: Eukaryota > Metazoa > Arthropoda > Arachnida > Pseudoscorpiones > Chernetidae > Cordylochernes > Cordylochernes scorpioides. The sequence continues at coordinate 107,932,244 of CP092867.1, forward strand.
AAAATAAAATTTTTGAAATAACTTTTCGCCTAAAAATAATCAAGATAAATATTCTAATTTATCTGTTATAATTCAACAATCTGCTCTAAATATTATCATGATGATACGATGATTTTGTAATGTAGAAAATTAGGAAAGACAAAATTCAGGATGACACGGCAATTTATTTGAGACAAGAATAATGATACAATTCCAAGGCAAGATACTATTCCTTTAACTTCTAATTACCGAGGGAACCAATTAATATTGATTTTATTCAACTTATCGAGTATTTTTCAAGGGACCGGGAAAAAATGTTCACTTTATCGAGAGATTCGTTAGACAAACCTTTACTCGGGTAAAACCCGGACGAAGCCGGGTACATCCGCTAGTTTTTGATAATTCTGTTACCTACTCTACTACAATATTAATTATTGTAAATAGTTTCACGCGCAATTATTCAGATCGGATATAGCGTGCCTTATTTGCCACTGGTAATTAATAAATATGAGAGAGAATTAATAAAGATATAATATATAAATAATAATTTATTAAAATATACTAGACGAATGGCCCGGGCAACGCCCGGGTTTTACCCGAGTGCGCATATATTTTAAAAACGTTTTAATTCAAATACTATTCGTTACAATTATAAATTGGCGCCATGGATGTCACTCTTGTGAAACGTCCCGTTCCAAACTGTGTGTTTTTAAAATGTTTTAATACTATTCGTTACAATTATAAATTGGCGCCGTGGATGTCTCTTGTGAAACGTCCCGCCCCAAACTGTGTGTGTGTCTTGAAAATATAAAAATAAAAATGTGAATTTTCATAAAGATTTCATCATGTCGATTTTTTTTTTTTTTGCATTTCACCTACTAAATCGATAGAGATAATTACATTTGCAACATGAACTTAGGTATATTGACTAAATAGAAAACTGCATAGTAATAAAGATCATTTTTAAAGGCACCATATCGTTTTTTTTTTCAATAAAATCGAAACAAAAATTAACGATAAATAACGATAATTGCCTTAAAAAGAAATTGCCTTAAAAAAAAGAAACATTCGCGGTGATTTTGTCTTGCATTCGTTTATACAATTATTATATACGAATGACCCGGGCAACGCCCGGGTTTTTACCCGATTAAATGCTTTTATTCAAATACTATTCGTTACAATTATAAATTGGCGCCGTGGATGTCATTCTTGTATAATATATAAATGAGTTTTAAAAATTGTAAAAAAAAAAAATGCATCGGCCGGGAATCGAACCCGGGCCGCCCGCGTGGCAGGCGAGCATTCTACCACTGAACCACCGATGGTTATGAAAATTCCCATCCGTGAGCTTCAGACAAACAAACAGACAGAATAAGGCAAATATATAAGTAGATGACCCGGGCAACGCCCGGGTTTTACCCGATTAAATGCTTTTATTCAAATACTATTCGTTACAATTATAAATTGGCGCCGTGGATGTCATTCTTGTATAATATATAAATGAGTTTTAAAAATTGTAAAAAAAAAAAATGCATCGGCCGGGAATCGAACCCGGGCCGCCCGCGTGGCAGGCGAGCATTCTACCACTGAACCACCGATGGTTATGAAAAATCCCATCCGTGAGCTTCAGACAAACAGACAGAATAAGGCAAATATATAAGTAGACTAGCGGACCCGCCCGGCTTCGCCCGGGTTTTACCCGAGTAAAGGTTTGTCTAACGAATCTCTCGATAAAGTGAACATTTTTTCCCGGTCCCTTGAAAAATACTCGATAAGTTGAATAAAATCAATATTAATTGGTTCCCTCGGTAATTGGAAGTTAAAGGAATAGTATTTTGCCTTGGAATTGTATCATTATTCTTGTATGGACGTACCTGGCTTCGCCCGGGTTTTACCCGAGTAAAGGTTTGTATAACGAATCTCTCGATAAAGTGAACATTTTTTCCCGGTCCCTTGAAAAATACTCGATAAGTTGAATAAAATCATTATTAATTGGTTCCCTCGGTAATTGGAAGTTAAAGGAATAGTATCTTGCCTTGGAATTGTATCATTATTCTTGTCTCAAATAAATTGTCGTGTCATCCTGAATTTTGTCTTTCCTAATCTTATACATTACAAAATCATCGTATCATCATGATAATATTTAGAGCAGATTGTTGAATTATAACAGATAAATTAGAATATTTATCTTGATTATTTCTAGGCGAAAAGTTATTTCAAAAATTTTATTTGCTAGAAACCTTCTCAGTACTATACTAAATAACTTCCCAAAGTGTCATGGCGATCCAATGAGTGGTTTGGTCAGGCATAAAGGACAAACAAACAAACAGACACACACACATACATTCATTTTTATATATATAGATATTCATGAAATTATTTTTCAAAAACCTTCCCGGTGATATACCTAATAATATTCCAAAATTTCACGGCGATTGGATGTATGGTTTTTGAATCTATAGAGTACAGACAGACAGACATTCAATTTTATATATATAGATTAGCAGTAATTAAACGTAACAGTAAGAAAATGTTGATTTTAATATATGTAAATAGAGTCTCTTAAGAAAGACCACCTAAAAACATGACTCAACTTGTTTCTCCTGTAGGTGGTCTCTCATTGGAGGTTCTAATTGATATTAAAGAATCTCTAATAGACCTTTAATAAGAGACTGCCTCTCGGAGAGACGGTTTAAGCTACGATTTTAGGCATCCTCTCAATGGAAGCTCTACTGTATCTACTTTTTCACACTGTTTGGCTTAATAAATGCCATTTTAACCATTTTAAATGTGTATCAATCGAGTTTTTTTTTTATATTTTATATCCAAAATCACTTCATTTCAATTCATAGGGAATTCTTAACATTTTTTTTTTTTGTCTTCATTCAGCTCACTTTCTATTATATTTTAAGCCATTGTTCCATTATACATATTTAATACCGTTTACACTTTTTTACTTTCAAAAATGTCGATGAAATGAGTAGTTTGGTCCGGCATAAAGAAGAGGCATATAATCATTTTTTTCTATATGCATGATAATATTATTTCAATTTTATATATATAGATAGATAGAGATTTACTCTTCATTGTTGGCTTTTTATCTTACATTCATTCTTCATTGTTGGCTTTTTATATTACATTCACTCTTCATTGTTGGCTTTTTATCTTACATTCACTCTTCATTGTTGGCTTTTTATATTATATTTACTCTTCATTGTTGGCTTTTTATCTTACATTCATTCTTCATTGTTGGCTTTTTATATTATATTTACTCTTCATTGTTGGCTTTTTATCTTACATTCATTCTTCATTGTTGGCTTTTTATATTACATTTACTATTCATTGTTGGCTTTTTATCTTACATTCACTCTTTATTGTTGGCTTTTTATCTTACATTCATTCTTCATTGTTGGCTTTTTATCTTACATTCATTCTTCATTGTTGGCTTTTTATATTACATTCACTCTTCATTGTTGGCTTTTTATATCATATAGAAAATCATAGTTTTATCTAGTGAACATTTTTTCCCGTGTCACATTGCCGTGTCATCCTGAGATAATCTTACTTTTGATAAATAATATTTAAGATAACAAACTTAGTGATAAGAAAACTTGTTATCATCGTCACAATGGGGGCGCTGCTTGCGAGTTAAATCTACAAATCTGCAAATAACTCTAAGGATATTCAAGATATTCATGAAATTATTTTTCTAAAACCTTCCCGGTGATATACCTAATAATATCCCAAAATTTCACGGCGATTGGATGTATGGTTTTTGAATCTATAGAGTACAAACAAACAGACAGACAAACAGACAGACAGACATTCAATTTTATATATATAGAAGATTATCACACAGAGATATAAATAGGAAAAATAAACCTCAGAATGACACGGCTATTTATTTGATGAAAAATAAAATCAAAATTTATAGAATACTAATGAAAATACCCGGCTTCGCCAAGGTTTTTCCCGAATGAAAGTTTGCCTAACGAATATTTGTTAACACAATATTTTCGGGGCAAACATCCACTCCAGGAGAATCCAGTCGTATTTTTTTAATTTCTTCAAATCTATAATTATGTATAATGATAATGAATGAATTCCATCATTATTATTATGTATGAACATTTTTTTAATTTGTCTTTTTTACGAAATAAATATTAAAACTACTTAATATCTATTCTTCTAAAGTTAAATTGATGTTTATGCTGATCTACTGAAAAAAAAAAAACATTTCAATGAGTTTTTTTATTATTATTATTATTAAAATGACTATGCTGTGTGTTGTGCGTGTGATTTGCGGCAGCGATATAGCAATTCCAGGAAACCCCGGCTCCGAATATTTGATCAACTTGAGGAAAGGCACCAAGAAGCCGGGCTGCAGTGGAGCCTCTGTCTGTTTGCTGGATGACTTACAGGAATACAACATCGGGGAATGGAGCACACGGCAGTACTTGAAGAAATGTGAGTCCTGTCTCGACATTAGTTTCAGAAACATTTCTTATAAATACGGTCATATATAAATATATAGTATATTTTAAACTGTATAATAATGACACTCTTAGTATATTTCACATATCTCACAATTAGTTAGAGCCGATAATTTATAATATCATACCCTTCTATTAAAATGTACACTGCTCCTATTTGCTACCACCCCATATTTTGTATATATGCTATATTTTTATTAATATAACCTGTACACCTTTATTTGTATTTAAACTCAAAATGATGACGTCAAAATAAAAGGACAAAAAGTGGTCAGCTGGTGGCATCTGGGGGTAGAGGGAGAGGAAATAGCCAACGCCCAGATGGGGCCCCCCTCCAGGGCTTTTTATAGACGACCCCTGTAAACAGGACAGGTTTTAGCAGGGGGTCAGGGCTGTATGTTGTAGAGTGTGTCCATCGGCAGACCGCTTATGTCCCTCTCTGTCGCTCTCTCCGTGTCTCGTTGTTAGAAATCCAGGTTTGTGTCATGGCCTCTACCTCTGTCCCGTGGGCTCTCTCCGGTCACTCTCGGTGCTAACATCTAGCCCTTCCTCTGCTTCTTGTTGTCCGCGTGTGGGAAGAGCATCAACACTCGCCTCACGTACACGACTTCCAGTTTATCCAGACGTCGACAGGATCATTTGCAACAATATTACATATATGTTTAATTTTTGTGTCGCAGCGGCAAAAGCACATATCACTTTGTCTCTGACCTCCAAAGCTACTTGCCACGAAAACAAGAACAAACAGCCACGGACCTACATAACATTAATATGCTCGAATAAACGCGACAATAACAAGGTACGTAAGGATTTTCAAAATTGTGACAACCCTCGTAATTCTTAAAATTATAGATACTTCAGGCTGTAAATTTCGTAATATATGATAATGGATTCAACTTAAATAATCCAAACATCCATAGGAAACTACAATGGTGGTTATGGTGCTTATCTCCATGGTTAAACCAATTCCTGAAGTCCACTCCTCTCCAATTTTGCGATGTTAATAACGCAACTACAATACATACCAGGATTATGTTGGTAGCTCTCATTGATGGTTCAAACGTGTCAGTATCAATTCCCTTTGATGAATCATTGCTTGTTTGCAACTCTAGGTGGCAATGAAGTACGAGAATAAAAACTGCGAGACATTCTTCGAGTGGATGACCGTCAACGTGTGCGACAACACGGCAAGGTAAGTCCTTCTGTCCTCCCCGCGGTATGATTCTGACACGGAGCGCAGGAACATGACGTCTGCGGAGTGGGCCACTTATTCCAAAATCTCAACGTCCAGTAGTAATATCATCATTGTAGTCGTGGTAATCCTGATAGTCCTGATTGTTGGAATATCTGCCGTGGTCCTCTACCGCAGTGATCGAACGCGCAAATACATCCACAACTTGACCTCTCGGCGGAGCAAAGGAGCTGAAAGTCATGAGGTAAGTCTACTCTGTCAGCTGTCTAGATGTGTACTAGCGAGATGTCCAACCAGGTACTTGTTTATAGTGAGGTATCTAACGAGGTATTTGTCTCTAGTGGGGTATCTAACCAGGTATTTACTCAAGTGTGTGGGTATAATAGAGAAAAATATTTTAAATTAAAATATAATGATAATTTATACATAGGAACAAAATATATTTCTTGGTAGAAGTTTTGGGAAGGGTGATCATCCAACATAAAGAGAACATAACTCATGAAATTATAAAATATTTCTCTTTTTCACCTTATCTGAGTGGTATAATTAATAACAATGCAATATATTCAGGTTTTTGCTCAATTCAATTAAATTCGAGAGCATTTGTCTTACCACATCAATAATCACCCATTGATATGTTCAAGCTGGAGGAAACCCGAAGACCCAACGCAGTTTAACTAAGGTAAGTCTAATTTTGAGGAACAAATAGGCTCATGTGGTATAGAGGACATAGGTTTATCTTTGGAAGAAATTTGTTTAAATATTATCCTCTAAATATACATGTATTTTTAATAAAACACTCTATTAAACCCAATCTTTTTGCCCAAATCTAGATTAATGGAAACAACAGAATTAGTATTTGGAATTTTGTAAGCACAAAGTCGAGCTTACATAGCTGCGTCAAACATTTATAAATTGTTACTCTCTCTCTCTCTCTCTTACCGCTACAGTTAAAGTCTTCTTCTTCTTTCTTATCTCCACTCAATCATATTAGGGTATCAAGCTTGTAAAGCTTGAAACCATCATGACTGGGTGAAGTATATTGCGTCTGCCTTTGTCATTAAGACTGGGAGCACTACTCAGTGGCAGGCCGACTTAGCTCCAAAAGAAATGACCGCCTCTGACACGAGGAACAGACGCCATGTGCAGCTGATCTTAACGTGGAGTACAAACGCTGCTCATCCTGTATCCCTGGAGCCCTTACAGGGTACTATCAGCCGGGCTAGCTGAGCCCAGGATTTTTAGCAAGCTTGTTACTGCTCCCCCTCCTTTTTCATCCGGGCTTGGGACCGGCAAAGGCGGAGTTACAATTAAATTTACTCTCTCTTATCGCGACTGAGATGGTTGATGTAGCATCGTGTTTGGGATGTAATACGTATAGTGGGCCACAACGTTTGATCGCGAATAAAATGATTTATTTATTGCTAAAATCAAGATACGGTATAGAGAAAAGCTCCAATGCTAAACCGTCCAAACATAAGATAACGTTTTTCTTTCTTTAAGCGATGGTTTCTCTAATTGGATTCATATTAGATCAGGTTTTATGTAATTATTTATTTTATATATATATATATATATATATACAAAGGAATCCATTAAGAAAAGTAATCACTTATCAGATGGTACACTCAAGAAAGATTTTATTATATTAAAAAGAAGACTTTATTTATGAGGGAACTTGTTAACTGCGTTCTGAAATAACGATATTGTACAAGATCTTGCAGAATAAATCAACAATATGCCATTATCATTACTCTTCACAATTCATTCTTTCATACTTTATCCCTAAGGTTAGAAATAATCGTTATTTATTCTCTTAAAAATAAATTTCGATTTTTCGTTTAAAAGAAACACATGCTGGATAATTTTCAAATATCGTTTTACAATATGCCATCTGTTAAACCCAATATATATTTCTGCGGTATAGGACATTACAATAGCTCAGTATCATTGTAAAGTATTTTTACCTTGGCAATACTGTTGGTATTTTTACCTGGCAACGTTATTTGATTTTGCAAATATATTTTGTCCTTAGATGGTGGTGGTGGTGTCTTTTCCATGGAGCAGATCAGATCGGTCCATGCACCCTGATCACAATACCGGCCAACAAAGGTGCCTTGTCCGTATGGATGTCCTCTTCTGGATTGATGCCTGCCATATAGAGGGCTGCAAGGATGGCTGTGCAACTTTGTCCTTAGATAAATATATTTTAATCAAAAATCAATGTCTAATTTTAATATATCAAAACGCTCGTGTTGAAAACAACAATGAGACAAAATTCATTGGTGACGAAGATTGTTGATAAGTAGGATCAAGCCAGCTAGGAGTCAGTCAGAGTAAGGAGATACCGGCTGGCCGGCCACTCCATGCACCTGTGCCAATCACTACTGTCCAAAGGTCGCTTGTGGCCACAGAGAAATATAAAGTATTTTACAAACCTAATTGCTTTATCTTTATTAAAGTAAAACTTTAATAGCGCTTAGAACGTGCTGTCGTTCTATACCTGTTTGTAGAACAGTCTTTTTTTCTGAAAATAGAGCAATCCATACTCAAATCATTATTCTAATATATTCACCTAAAAAATAATAATATAAACTTATATTACTCATTACATTTTTCATCTTTATTTTAAAGTTATATTGAATCATAGTAAGTATACTTCTCTGTTAAATATATATGTGACAATATCGTTGCGGGGTTTCTTGTTGTTCGATTTGAATGGTGAGGATTGGTTGAAACGCAGTCGTTTGAGTGGAAGTTTAAGCATACAGTTAGGAATAATCAGGACACGTGATTGGGTTTGAAAATAAAAGGCAACTGGGTTGGAGGGAAGAAAGCTTGAGAAGAGCTGAGCGATTTGACTTATTAATTAGTTGATCACATGGCGATGATGGGATTTAGATGAAATGAGCGGAGAGAGAGAGATCTCTAGAGTAGATGTTACCTTGTTGGAAGCGAACGAGCAACTGACTATTCTTGCTTTTTCGATTTAACACCAAGACTCAGTTTCTCTCTGATTGGTCGAGAGATGTCACATGATCTTTTCCTATTGGTTGACCTACTTAAGGTGCTGTCTTCTGATTGGCCCGCGGTTCTCTTTGGTGAAAGATATGGCCTGCCTGATAGGAAGTGTCGGTTGCTATTTCGATTTATTTACTTCCGCGTTATCAAAATACGTCCGGTCTTGGGTCGGAAGTATGGGGTGTCTCTATACTAATATAACTTCTGTGGATACCAGATACGTCCTGCTTTGTCAGGAAGTATTGAGTGCTTCGCGACTAATATAACTTCTGCGGTCACTAGAGACGTCCGGTCTCTGCCCCTGCAATATTGACACAGGGGTGCCCAGAATAGTCGTGCCAGCTTTAGGCCTATTTCCTATGTCTTTTGTTACTTTCTTTCCTCCAGTTACCTTATTCTTTTATTAAATCTTTGAAAATCATACATTTGTACATGCATAGTGGGTCGGGGAGCATATAATTATATACAAATTATGACAGATGCGCCCCCTACATGTGAAGAATTCAAGAAGGGGTTAGCCTGAGAGAATTCTGTAAAGTGAAAAATAATTTTGTGGGAAAATTAGTTGTGGGTATGAAGGACTATATACAAACATTGCTGGTGATATAAAAGAAAAATAGAATGGTGTTGATGGTATAGGTTGAGTATAATTAATAGAAGTCAAAAAATTTTTAATTGTAAGAAATCAATGAATGCTATGGTACATAGTGGGCTAAAAAAAAGGAAAATGCGCCTAAACGAATTCTACTCGAGATAAGAAATGAATTCGAGGGAGTTCTATTAAGACTTTTGAAATCAAAATAAAAATAATATAAAAATAGTTGAATGAAATCAAAATTGAATGTCTTTGGTTAAAAAAAAAAATTGTTTTGTTGCATGGTGACAAAGACAACTGCTTAGTTACTTTTTTGCTCGAATTTTGAGAAAAGAAATCGAGGAAATTTCATAAGGCGCTTTGAAATCAAAACAAAATAAAATAAGAATAGTTGAATGAAATCAAAATTGAATGTGTTTGGTTGAAAAGAAAAATTGTTTTGTTGTATGGTGATAAGGGAAAATGCCTAGTTACTTTTTTGCTCGAATTTTGGAAAAGAATTCGAGGAAATTTCATAAGGTCTTTTGAAATCAAAATAAAATAAAATAAAAGGTTTTTGAGCGAAATCAAAGTTGAGTGCTTGGTTGGATGAGAAAAAAAAAATAGAGAAAAAAAAAAGAATGTTTTTGTAAATCAAAATGAAATATAATATCCAATTTTGAAAAAAACCAATGAGTTTTTGTTGATTGGAAACTATGATAACATAACTAAGTGGTAAATATATGATAATTAATGATTAAAATTGATAATAAGTTGAATAAATTGATAAATTGATTAAATATTTACATTTTTAATTGAGAGAAAATAATGAAAATGATTGATATGAAAAATAAGGTGTATTGGTTTGAACCCTTTGGTATCTACATGCCCTGATCTAAATGTATTGATTGCTCCATTTTGCCCTATAAATTTCTTGTCTTTGTGTGTATTGTGAAAAATGTTAGTAGTTTTTGGTGTAAGAAATGTGTGTGTGAATTCTATGTGTTGTCGAGATCCTAAGGTCTGTGGTATTTACGTGTAGATGGAAGGTGTAGCGTTTTTTTTTTTTTTTTTTTTTTTTTTTTTTTTTGAAAGTTTGTAAAGTATTTGATCAATTATGATGGGAGTATGAACTCATTTAAATGTGTGTGACGTCTTGTACTTTTTTTTTTTTTTTTTTTAGATTTCCGAGTGACAGTTGATTTGACTACATTGTAAAAATCGATACGTAGTTCGAATTGGAATCCAAAATTGGTGGCATAGAGGAATCTGTGGCTGGGGAGAGCGGTGACCTAATTTGGATGAGCGGGGCCTTGTAATGAGACGCCGGAAGTGGGACGTGTCGGGGACGCGAGGTCCGATCCTAAAATTACCCTCCCACACTATTTGCATGTAATTGGATCAGGAAGTGAGGGAACTACGTTTCCTGTCCGCCTAATTGCTATTTGCATCTTGTTTTTGGAGTGTGACTTCTCCGACATTGGTTGGTCATTCTTCAATTACTTCTATCTCTTCGGAGTCTTTTTAGATTTTCTGCAAAGATGATTCCTAATGTTTGTCCAAAATTAAAAAACTGCCTCTTGTAGTTCGAAGATTTTACGAGCGGGCATGGTATAGATAAACAAGTGATTAATGATTAAAATTGGGATACAGTTGTATGGTAGAACTAACAAACAGAGGATAAAAATCAGATGAAAGATAGGATATTGCCCCATGTTCGTCCATATTTTTGTAACTGGGGACTCTGAAATATTTGCTTGAACCTTATTAATTGTAGAATTTGAATGATTGGTAGGTTCGCAGTTCTCCTGTTTGATATCTTTAGGGAGTGGTGTGAGATGATTGAGCTGGTTGTCAGGTTTGCAGTTTTTAACATCGGGGAAGAGTGATGCAAATCGTCTTGTTTGTAAAAATGGCAGGGTCTAAATGCCTGAAAGGTTCGCTGCTGGTGGGTTTGAACCTTAATGACTCTGTTTGGAATAATTCGGGTGTTAAATGTTTGAAAGGGAACGTGTAATTGGGGTTGTGCTTTATATGATATGTGCTAACGGCGGGTGGTAATATATAATGGATTTTTTCTGTATACAGTTTAAGTTTGTTGACGTGGATTGTGTCAGTGTTTCTTTGAAGTGGTTGATTTGATCGATCTATGCGGACCACATTTGGTGAAATAATTTCTAATATTGTGTGAGGTCCCTGTGAAATATGGCGCAAGTTTCCCTGTATTTGGGTGGTGATATAATTTTACTAACACTAGATCACCTACTTCGAAATGTGGTTGCTTGTGTCGTTGGTCATAAGTGTTTTTGTCTTGTAAATGTTTGTTTTGTGTGCGTGTGTGTGCAATTTTTCTAGCTTTGTCGATATCTGGGTACGGTGTGTTATGATTAGAGATTTCTGGGGGTAGGATACCAAACATTAAGTATATGGGTGGAAAACCTGTGGTAGAGTGGGGTGTCTTGTTATATATAAGTGTAACCTTCTTGACCAACTTGGTCCATGCGACCTTAGGATTTTCTAGGTGTAATAACCTAAGTTTTCCCGTGAGGGTGGCGTTCAGGCGTTCACATAGGCCGTTGGCTTGTGGGTTGTTGCTGGTTGTGATTAACGGGTGAATATTTCTATTAAGGAGAAAACTACGAAATTTGGGTGAAGTGAAGGCAGGGCTCTATCCGTAAGAAGGCGTTTTGGAGAACCATCCTGGAATACTCGCTTAAGTACCTGTTGGTAGGTGGTGGTACTGGTGGATTTAGATGGAAAAGCCCACGCGTAGCGTGAAAAATGATCGACTACCACATGGAGGTATATCTTGGTGTTGCCATATTTGGCAAATCCTGCTATGGTGTCCAGAGATAAAAGGTCGAAGGGTTCTTTAGATTCCGGAGGTTGACTTAATTCTCCGTAAGTGGGTCCTACTGGACGTTTTGTTAATTGGCAGGTGGGACAGGTTTTAACTTTTTGTTTAATATCTTTTGACATACCTTGCCAGTAATATTGTGTGGAGATGATTCGTGACATTTGTGAAATACCGGGGTGATTGTATTGTGTGTGTACTGTTTGTAAGAGTTGTTGTATGAGTGGTTTTGGAAGTATAATCTTGGTTATACCTTTTCGGGAAACTGTATGTAATCCATTACGATCAATGGTCAAACTAGACTCTTTCGATGGAGGGAGGTTGGTGGGTCTTGATAAGGGTGGCGTCCAAGAATCCACAAAACGGGTTACGGGACAAGAGATCTGCTTCGTATTGTAGTTTTCCCTTTATGTAGCGGACCTCATATTCGTAACTCGATAGTCGTAAACTCCATCGAAACAGTCTGCCGGACGGGTTTTTGATGGTTTTCAGCCACTGCAATGCGTGATGGTCAGAAAATATAGTAAATTTTCTGCCCATAAGATAGATGCGAAACTTCTCCACACTCTCAACGATTGCTAAGCATTCAAGTTCAGAGATGGAGTAGTTTTTCTCGTGTGGGCGCAATGTTCGGCTGAAATATTGAACTGGATATATGTTCCCGTCAGGGTGAACTTGTTTGAGAATGCCTGCTATACCGAGGGTGGATGCATCGCAATACACTTGGCATGGCAGACCTTCTTTGTAAAGGTGTAAAATGGGGTGTTGTGTGAGGTTTCCTTTCAGGTCAATGAACGCCTCTTGACAAGCTTCATTCCAGTTCCACACGACATCCTTTTTGAGGAGATTGTTGAGTGGTGCTCGCAAGCGAGCGTATTCCGGAATGAATTTGTTATAGACGTTCACAGCGCCTAAGAAGGATTGTAGTGTTTTTCGGTTGTGTGGTTGTTTACTGGCGTGGATGATGTCGGTATTGCGTGTAAGTGGTGTAATTGTACCAGCTGTGATGGTGTAACCTAGAAAATTTATGGATTGCTTAAAAAAATTCGCATTTCGCGAAGTTAAGTTGTAACTTCTCCGCTTCGCAAAAGGCGAAAAATTGTCGCAGGTGGTTTTGATGTTCCTCCAATGTGTTGGAGTAAATGATGAAATCATCAAAGTAATGTGCCACACAGTCAAGTCCGTGTCTCTGTAGGACCTGACTTATGGCTCGTTCGTAAATCTGAGGACTGGTTTTTAACCCGAAAGGTAAGCGAGTGGGTTGGTATAATCCTTCAAAGGTGGCAAATGCTAACAGTGGTCGAGAATCGGGGTGTATTGGGACTTGCCAATACGCAGAGGATATGTCGGCCGTGGAGAAATATTTGGCCTGTGCGAGGCGGTCTAGGATATCCTCGATTCTCGGGAGGGGATGGACATCAGAGCTGATTAGCTCATTCACCTTCCTATAATCGATACAAAACCGTTTGGTCTTGTCGCGCTTAGTGACGAGGGTGACAGGGCTCGAGAAAGGTGAAAAAGATTGCTCTATGATGCCGTTCTCCAGCATTTGTTGTATTTGGTTACGGATTTCTTGTTGGTCACATATCGGAACACGATATGGACGTATGGTGATTATTTTTTGGAATTCGTGGGTATTTTACTGGTGGAATCTGTAAGCATGGTACGTTGAATTTGTCCTGTGAAAAAATGTGAGTGTACCTTTGTAGAAGTGGTGTGAACTGTGGCGTATAGTGAGTGTTAGGTGTTGTGTTGTAGTATGCATGGGGTAAAGGGTTTTGTTGTGTATTAGTGTGAGTGTCGAGTTCGTTGTGTGGGTTGGTCATGTGAGAGTTGTGCAACGGTGTGTGATCACCTATGTTTTTGGTATGCGAGTTATCCCGCTGTGTGGGTGCGTTTTGGACAGGTTCATAAGTTGAAGTTGTTGTGGTTTGATTATTTGAGGGCATGTAAAAAGGGCAATTGGCTTTAGTGAAAAAGGGGCATGTAGATAAGTGGGTTTTTCTCAATGAATGCACGCAATGGTTGTCATAGGCGGAAAGTTGGGATGCGGGGAAAATTTTTTGTGACATCGCCTGACACTGCCAGTACGTGCATACATTGGACACATGATTAAAATGGTAGGAAAGGGTAGACAATGGGGCGCCCAGCTGGAGTATAGTGCATTTATTAAAATCTATGGTTAATCTGAATTTATGGAGGCTATTGATACTAAGAATTCCGAATGGCAATGGTGCATTCACTACATGGAAATACTCCTTTCGTGATATTTGTCCTATTGTCAGTGGGATAGATAGTTTACCCATGGTTTTTGCAAATCCGTTTAGGGTTTGGAGGTGTAGTGAATGTCCCTCAAGGGTTAAATTAGGCAGGTGGGTTTTTAGCATATGATAAATATTATATGGCACTATATTCAGGCTGGCGCCTGTATCAATTAAAAAGGGGCATGATACATTAGGGGCTAGAAAAAGTTTGACAGTCAGTTGGTTTAGGGGATCCTACCTCAGTCTCGAAAGGGCTGCTCGGCTGGGGTGTCCCTGGCTTGACTTGGTTGTTGTGGAATCGTGGTTGGTTGTTTTGGGACTGTTTGCACCGTCCCGCACTTTTTCGTGGGTCGTCGGGACTGGTCGACGTCGGCATTCGCTGTGCCAGTGTCTCGCGCCGCAGAACTTGCAATTGGATGGTGGAAGAGGTGCATTCCATGCACCTGGGCGTCGGGGTGTGCTGTGGTACGGACCCGACATTGTGGGTGGTTGATCTTCTCTGGGTCGCGTTGTCGGTGCACTGGGCCCGTGGATCCGCTGTACCAGTCGGAACCATTCTCCTAGATTCTCGGGAGGTACTACGCGGACTAGGCGCTGGTCGTTGAATGGCAGTCCTTCTGTCAGCGTCTCGAGGATCACCTCTTGTGGAAGTCCTAGTTGCAATCCCATGGCGGTTTTTTCCCGGTAGTAGGTCTTTAGGTTGGCTTGTCCAGTAAGTTTCATGGCGAAATATTTCGCAAAGGACGCTTCGCTTGACTCAGGGTAGAGATCTAGGAGGATTTGTCTCACCTGGAAATAACTCCGGTCGGCCAGTCGAAGTTTCCTGAAGAGTTCCAGGGGTTGTCGCACCAGGTAGTTTGGCAGGCGCAGTAATTTTTCTTGTTCTCCCATGGATGCGTCTTCCATTTTTCGGTCGAAACGTCTGGAAAAACTGTGTCGCGCTGTACGCGCCGTCGAAAGGTGGGATCGCCGACTCCGCTCCATCAGAAATTTTACCCGGGTCAGGAGCGTTGACAGCTGGTTGACGGCGTCCGCTAGGGGCGCAGTTGTCTCTCGGCCGGTCACCTCCTGTCCTTTCTCCTGTCGGTTCGCTCTCTCTTACTTCTTGCCTTCTTTCCATTGTTTCCGTCGGACCGTCTGACTTTACGCCTATGGGATCCTGATTTAATTCCATCTCTTTATCCTGTCGACTTAACCGATCTGTGACAATATCGTTGCGGGGTTTCTTGTTGTTCGATTTGAATGGTGATGATTGGTTGAAACGCAGTCGTTTGAGTGGAAGTTTAAGCATACAGTTAGGAATAATCAGGACACGTGATTGGGTTTGAAAATAAAAGGCAACTGGGTTGGAGGGAAGAAAGCTTGAGAAGAGCTGAGCGATTTGACTATTAATTAGTTGATCACATGGCGATGATGGGATTTAGATGAAATGAGCGGAGAGAGAGAGATCTCTAGAGTAGATGTTACCTTGTTGGAAGCGAACGAGCAACTGACTATTCTTGCTTTTTCGATTTAACACCAAGACTCAGTTTCTCTCTGATTGGTCGAGAGATGTCACATGATCTTTTCCTATTGGTTGACCTACTTAAGGTGCTGTCTTCTTATTGGCCCGCGGTTCTCTTTGGTGAAAGATATGGCCTGCCTGATAGGAAGTGTCGGTTGCTATTTCGATTTTATTTACTTCCGCGTTATCAAAATACGTCCGGTCTTGGGTCGGAAGTATGGGGTGTCTCTATACTAATATAACTTCTGTGGATACCAGATACGTCCTGCTTTGTCAGGAAGTATTGAGTGCTTCGCGACTAATATAACTTCTGCGGTCACTAGAGACGTCCGGTCTCTGCCCCTGCAATATTGACACAGGGGGTGCCCAGAATAGTCGTGCCAGCTTTAGGCCTATTTCCTATGTCTTTTGTTACTTTCTTTCCTCCAGTTACCTTATTCTTTTATTAAATCTTTGAAAATCATACATTTGTACATGCATAGTGGGTCGGGGAGCATATAATTATATACAAATTATGACATATATTTGCATACATTTCTCTTTTCAAATTATTTCAAACATTTAAAAAATATATATATATATATATTAGATAATAAAAAGGCATATATTGGATTGAATAAAAGATTTATTTGCCAATATTTCGGTTGGCTGAACGCCAACCAAGTAATGCCTTGATAAAGGTTTGGCGTTCAGCCAACCTAAATAATGGCAAATAAATCTTTTATTCAATCCAATATATACCTTTTTATTATCTAATATATATTTAAATGTTTGAAATATTTTGAAAAGAGAAATGTACGTAAATATATATTTAACAGAGAAGTATACTTACTATGATTCAATATAACTTTAAAATAAAGATGAAAAAGAGATAAATGTAATGAGTAATATAAGTTTACTAGCCGAATGACCCGGGCAACGCCCGTGTTTTACCCGATTGAATGTTTTGATTCAAATACTATTTGTTACAATTATAAATTGGGCGCCTTAAATAAATGCATATTTTAGTTAATAACTATAGCCTATGTGCTTTATCTGTCTATGTACTGTTGGCTTCCGAAGGCGTCTCTTACTGGGAAAAAAGAAAGAGAGGATTCCATTTGGTTATTAACTAATATATGCATTTATTTAAGGAGCGACCCGCTCCAACACAATAGTTACAGAAATGGGGGGGGGCATGATGGGGGAGGGGGGGGGCAAAGGTGGCGTGATCGTAGCCGACCAATAGGAGGGCGCCATTCCAAAAAAAAAAAGCAAACCGTGACAGAGGCCACGCATGACGCTCGTAACTGTATATAGAATATTATTATTTTTGAGGTGAATATTATGACGTGTCAAAGCCGATGCTTGGTTCCCTTGTTAAATTTTACTGTTAAACAATTTAAATATTTATCGATACATTATCTTGCTCATCTAAAGTTTCACTAAATAATTTTCTTCGGGTTTTCTGTTCAGGCGTGGGGCGATTCAAAACTCATTGGGCACATTTTTTATGCGGCTCATATTGAGACTTATAGTACATATATTGATCGCGTATATAGAGACTTGTAGTATATATTGATACAAATAGTGCTTATCTCACTAAACCTTTGATACAATGAATAAATTAATGCGGACTATCCTTAGAAAATTACCCCATATGCCTGAGATCCTAGGATATTATCAAATATCCTTCTAGATACAGAGATGGCTTCAGGTAGCGTAGCTGCTGTTACGACTACTAGAGTGGTCAACTTTGTTTATGTAAATATTTTTGTAAATTAAAAAATGAAGGAAGAGAAAAAAAAGACAAGTATGTAAATTTCTTGGACTGTATAAATTTACCGTGTTGTTCAATAAAAAGTTTTTGGATAAGTGATAGTCGTTCTTTATTGCATTAGAGCCTCTCTCCGAGCTGGAAAGTGGCTGGACCTAGTCGGAATGTACCTCCGCCAGCCAAAAGAAAAAAAACTAAACACTCGGTCAAGCTCGTCTCTCAAAGGAAAGAGAGACAGCTTTAATATTGATAAGAAAAAGTAACCCCCCTTTAATAGTTGCTTTGAATTTATATATATAAACTGTGATTGTGTGTTACAGTCGAGGCTGCCTTGAAGAAATTATCCATTTCCCCTCTCACGTCCTAATAAAAATGTTTTTGTTGTTGTTCTTTGTTTGCCTCTCTCTCTCTTAAGATGTTGCAATTTCAACAAATCAATAAGTGTTTAAAGTGGTTCTTCAACTTAAAATTCCAGATTTAAAACACATTTTTGATGTGTATAATATCCAGTTGATAGATATATTTTATGTCATCTATTACTTGAACCTGAAAAAAGAGCGATAAGTAACTTCATGCATCAATTAGAGTGAAGCTCAAAACTATTTTAGAACTATTCTTTATCATCATAACTATCTTTATCATTAAACCTCTCATAGAATGTTATGAAATCGAAGCCGCCCCTGTACTGATGAAGGCTAAAGCCCGAAACCATGGTATACAGGTTGGCTTTTGTCTGAATTTTCCGAAAATGTTATTACCACTAGTAAGGTTTTTACTAGAGTGATGATGCATAGTTACAATGCTCTCCGTTAAATTATTGTTAAAAATAAAAACCGTGTTCTTGCAGCAAGGAATCCTTCAGGAATTCCTGTAAAATGCTTTCTCCTATCGACCCGAAGCTCATCAGAAGACTTACTGCCTCAGGGCTCGAGATCGAGTAATAATGCCAAGGTTTTCTAACTTCTTGATCTGGGTATTTATTCATGAGTTTGAGATGGTTGTATTCTTCTAAAGGGCTAAAGATCGCGTGGTCATCGGCCGCTGGTCCATCATCTCCCTCCTCGGGTCCAACTCGCTGGCCTCCACCTGGTTGGATCCGACAAGTCATCATTTCTTGCCTATGCATATCATAAACTTAGTGAGCATATCAGCAGTGTTTCTTCCAGTGTAAATATATTGCGCTGATACAGTATCGTCCTGGATTTTCTCCCGGATGAAATGGAACTTGATGGCGATGTGTCTCGTCCTTGATCTGTCCCCATAGTTCTTGGCGTGTGTGATTTGAACTTGGCATCAGGTCTCTTACCCATGTGATTTCTCTCACTATCGTTGAAAGAGCTACATATTCTGCTTCCATTGTACTGAGTGCTGTAACAGTCTGTTTTACACTCTTCAGATTATGGGAGCTCCTGCTAACCTAATCACATAGCCAGTTGTACTCTTCCTATCTTGAACATTCGATGCCCAATCTTCATCTGAAAATGCTTTAAGTTGCTCTCCTGTTGGTCTGTAGGTGATACCATAATATTTGGTTACTCCAAGGTATCGCAATACCTTATTTGCTTCATTCCAATGCTTCTTTATGAGTTTGTTGCAATATTGATCCAGTCGTCCAACAGCGTATGCTATGTCTTGTTCTCTGTGCCAAGAATGATAGCCCTCCTATCAGTTCTCGATAGGGTAGGTTCTCTTCAAGTCCA
>CP092867.1:107951680-107968842 GCA_030710605.1 Cordylochernes scorpioides
ACTGTGTATCTGTTCACTACAAAAAGTAATTCTACCATTATTTCTCAGCTTTATAAGTAAGAGATGAGGAAGATTTAACACCAGAGTTTCTAAAACAAAAGCTCTTAGATGAACATTCAAGAAGATCAGCGCTAACCTCAAAGAACTCCAAAGAGAAACAAAGACTTTTCAAGTTGTTTCTCATATCACAAAGAATAGAATCAATTTCTTAGAGAAATATTGCTCCCACTGCAAGAAAATTAATCATTTTAATTGCTGATTTTCAAATCCTAATTTAAAAATACGGAAAGTATTAAAAAAAACAATATCTGCAAGCAACTTGAAACAAAATAGGATAAAAAGGTTGAAACCAAAGAAATTTTACCATCAATGGCAACACAAACAAAAAAATCTAATACAAGTGATTGGATAGTGGATTCAGGTGCTACATCACATAGGACTAAATGGTATAGCCCTTTTCACAAAATGCGAAAAAAAAAACAAGAATAAAAGTATATAATTCCAAATGGAAGTAAACTTTCTGTTCAAGGGAAAGGAGAAGGATTTCTCATATTTAAAACATTGAATGGAAAAACAAACAAGGTAAAATTGATTGATCTTCTTTAAGCCCTAGAACTTTGGTGGACCCTATATAATGATTATATAATAAATACATTTATTATTATTATAAAATTAATTTTATACAAATTTATTTTTTTGTAAAACCAAATTACCGCATATGTGTGTAGATTTTGTAGTATTTTAAACGGATTTTTCGCATTCCATATCTTTTTCCTCAATTGTTCAAAGGAATTTTCTTATTCAGAGCAATGAATTACGCTCAACCCTTAACTCTGAATTTATTAAGCCATTGACAGTATAAATTATATACTAAATTAATCAATTCATTTCACAGGCAGACTTTAGGATCACCCTTTTTGGTCATTAAGGCACAGCCTCTACCAGACTTACGAGGGCCAACAGCATATGCAGATGGCTCTTCTTAATTTATCGAGATAATTTTAGGGAATAAACCTAAATCAATGTTAGTTGATATTTATTCCGATATATGTCACTTTGCTTTAGTTTATTTGAGCAGTCAGTAAATGAGTATATATATATGTGTGTGTGTGTGTAAGAGATCAATTTGAATGTTTACAATTTTTTCTACATTTGGTAACTTTCTTTTAATTTTTAATTTTCATAGAAATATTTTAGGTATTTTAATTATTTTACTTATTGAAAATATGATTTTTATGGGTAATTTTATTTTAATTTCTTGAAATATATTTTTTTGGAGGAACCATTCTGTAAAAATGTATTGTGAACAAAACGGAGTGGGCTACACTGTTATTAGACTGTTTTTTCGAATTTCTTAGTTTGTAAATAACGTCCACTTTTATAATTTATTTTATAGCTAATTCAATATATTTTTATCATATACACTATTTATTTAAATTTTATCTTATTATTTTATTCTCATTTTTAATAGTCTTCATATGTTAAAAGATATTTTCAAAATAATACCGTTTTTGTAAAAGGTTTGTGTAATTTATAGCCAAACATAATCTTCAAACAAAAATATTACCTAAATTAAATATCACGCACATAATTAATGACGTTAATACCTCATTTTTATGTTCACTAAATGGTATGCATAAGAAAGCAGAGCCGGTATATTTATCAACTGCTGTGTAAGCATTTGTCAAAATATCTAACCAGCTATATTTTCAACCTCCCATTTAAATCGAAAATTTATAAGTGCCACATTTAAAAATCTATTTTTCCAAATACTTAGCAGTAATATTGAGTTTCAACAGATCATTATATAATGAGATTTTACTGGATTTTTCCTGTCACTTTAAAAAAAAGGCAGTCAAATTCTCCCAGGAACTAAATGATTTGGCATTTAAAAACTTTAAATCAATAATTGTTGATCCTTATTTTTCTTATTTGGGTAAAAAAATTGAAAATTAATGTATTTCTTTGTGTCAACACAAAAATGATCTTGATAGTTTTTATATACAGTTAAACTTTTTATATTCTGAGGATTTGATTACAAGCACATTATAAGTGGGAAAGCCCTATAAGCAGTAACTCAAAAATGTATTCCTAAAGAAAAAAAATTAAATACATACTGTGGGAGACAAATTTTAAACTGGTTTTATATACATTGACAGGTTTCTAAAAATTTTCTGAAGTGTGACTGCAAGTAAACTGAGACACTTGGATAGTTTACATTGTTGAAAAAATAGTACAAATGTGAAATTGTACTGGGATATGGTGGATAAATTAAGAAAAAGGCATCTCCTTATTGTGCAAATATCATGATAAGGAAATGCCTTTTTCTTAGTTTATATTGTTTAACATTTTTATTTTGTGTGCATTTCTGTATTTTATCTGCTAAGAGGATTTATGATTTTTGAAATATAACCTGCTTTAAGTTAGAAATTTTAATATCATACTAGCCAAATAACCCGGGCAACTCCCGGGTTTTATCCGATTGAATGTTTTTATTCAAATACACTATTTGTTACAATTATAAATTGGTGCCGTGGATGTCACTTTTGTGAAATGTCCCGCTCTAAACTTTGTGTGTTTTTAAAATATAAAAATGTAAATTTTCATAATGATTTTTGAAAATTCTATTATTTTGATTTTTATATGAATTGATTTGAATTTGATATACAGTGTACTCCGCTTATAACGAAGTCGCATTATCCATGACAATCACTTTGTTATATCCGAAGTTTGTTATATCCGCAGTTGGAAAAAAAAAAATGTTTTGTACCAATAATTTTATTTACTATTCAACTCAAAAGAGCAACACAAAGATCAATAACAACCTCATCAGGTGTTTTTGGAGAAGTAGTTTGTGGTTTTCTTTTGACATTTAGAAGTCAGTAACAAGTGCTGAACACTCTTTTCGATGTTGTCCAAGTCTGACAGATGCCTATGAAGAGACTTGGACTCATCCTGACATTGAAGAAACAATCGCAGAGTTTGAATGCTCTCCAAGACCTCTTTTGGATGCGGAATGTGGACAATTGGGTCTACTTCTTCATCAACTTGGTCCGTTTCTTCTTCTTCTTTTGCTTGAAGAATGCTCTCGACAATTTCTACATCGGATAACATGGCATTTGTAACGACGTCATTGTCAGCGTCAGCATAAGAATCGAAATCCATCTCTAACGGTATTTTTAAAACTTCTTTCATGCGATCGAAGAGGCTTTGTTGCTCCCGTTTATTAAACAATTTAATTTTGTTTAAATAATGTAAAAAAAAAATACTTATAATATGTTTGCATATTTTAAAATTGTATATTATTAACTTATTTGTTGTGTATCATTAAATTTGTGTCATTCACACGTTGTAATTTGATATATATTATGCATAATATATTAGTCAATTATAATGGTAAATGAGAAAACTTCGTTATATAAGGATAAAATAAAAATTTATACATGCAAATCACTTCGTTATAAGCGAAAATTCTTTATATCCGACTTCGCAATATCCAGAGTTCTTTTAATGGTTTAAGCCCTTCTTTTCTTTCGTGCAGACAATTTCATTCGCTATATGCGGAATTTCGCTATAACCGACTTTGTTATAAGCGGAGTACACTGTATACATAAAATAATTATAGCAAATGATTTCTTGCCCCTACGCCATCATTGCATCACTCTTGTGAAACGTCCCGCTCCACCGATCCTTGTTGCCCCACGTGGTCCATCCTTCCCCAACTTCTCGCAGTGAGGCGCTGGTTGCGAGAGAAATAGGGAAAATTTGTTAATAACTCCAAGGATATTCGAGATAGAAGCCTGAAAATTTGCCTATAAGTTTTTCCAGATTTAACTCTATATACTGTTAAAATTTCAGCTAGATTAGTTACGTACTGTGGACGTATTTAGCCGACAAACATACACTGACTTATATATAAAGGGATATTTTTGCTAATTTCACAGCATAACTCCCTGTTAATTTGGCAAAAGATAATTGACCATGTTTTCATGTCCCAAACTCCAGCCTAACAAATAACCAATATTAATTCAACTAAATTGTTCGTGGCTTGAATGTTCAGTAAATGATACTAAGAAGCACTTTGCCACTTGTCTTGAATTATTTTATTTTCTTTGGGTTTTAGAGTTAGGAGTAGCTACCACATGATTTTAGAATACATGAATTTGACTTAGATTATGATACTAGTGGTAGAGAGAGAGAGAAAACAAAAAACTATTAATTAACCAAACTGGAAATTTACATACATGTTGATTGCTTTAAAATTTACATATTAAAGATTTATATTGTACAATTGAATTTAGAATATTTTGGCTTAATTTTCATATATAAAATTGAATTTAAGGAAATTATTAACTATAGGATCCAACATACTCCCCCGGCTGGGAAGAGATGACCAGAAAATAAAAAATAAAAAAAATAAATAAAAATAAAAAAGAGTTCCAATAGTATAGATGCTGGACTAATTGATTCCGACTATGTAGCTAAGATTACAATTTTCATTGTTTGAAAGGTAATGGAATCAGCTTCCATCTTTGAGTATCCGATTGAGGTGAATCTTGGATGAGATTTTCAGATTCGTTGGCCAGTTCTCTTTCGGGAACTGCTGGATTATCAGACTCTGCGGCTGCTAAGTCGGATTCAATAGGATCTTCCCAAGTTTTTGATTCAGCTTTTATGCATGAGCCTTGTTCGGTCGATTCCTCTAAATGTTCTTTGGAGAGTTGTCGACTTTCTGCCGCCTTCTCAAAATCTTCCAGATTGACTGCCTTTTCTAAAGCTTCGGGTCTTAAGACTTCTTTCTTCAAGATTTCTGGCCATTCTATATATGCCGATGAACTGTAATTTTCATCGTCGTCTTCAGATTCCTTGACGTCTTCTAAGCATAGAGAATCGATGGGTTTCCAGCGGGATAATTTAGCCTTTTCACCGCTCTGTAGATAATCCTTTGTTGATGTATCCACAATTTCAACAGATACAGCTTTCTCTTTGCTTGCCGATTCATTAGCTTCTGTAGAAATATTGATTATACCACTGGTAGCCTCTTTAGGTCGATTAAGATCAGCTTCAACCACATTGAGGTGAGCTGGGTCATCATGGCACAGTTCCTTCTTATCCAGAGCTTCTACACTGACCACTGGTTCTTTCGAATATTTGCCTTCCGATTTATCAATAACCGAAACTTCGGAGATTTCAATCTTTGGAGTCCCGATATCTTTGTTAGACTCTTCGTCTTCAATGACAAAAGTGGTTTCTAAAATTGAAGAATCTTCTTGATTCTCATCAATAGCCTCAGGAATGTCGGCATTCTCAGTTAAGAGATTTTTGATAAGTGATTCCTGGCGTGGGGATTTTGGTTGTAAGAGAGGGAATTTTTGATTTTCATTTAAATAGGAATACTTGAGTCTACCTCCAACTCTTAGAAGTCCTTGAGTGTCTAAGAAGGGATTTAGAGAAGTTAGCTTGTTGGACAGAGGTAGTTGCTTGTTTGACTTCAGTAATTTTATTTCCGTGCAGAATTCAACTTGCTGAATTGATTTGACTAAGACTTGAATTGCCTTTGTTAATTCTCTTGTTGTCAAAGGTCCTTTCTGACGAATTGGATCAAAGAGGAGGCAATTGTAGTAGAATCTCCAACACCAAGCTGTTATTCGGATCAATTTGGTCATTGTGGAATACCTTTCAATGAATTCTAGATTTAACATAGTTTCTGAATTTTGAATTAAGGTTGTTTGATCCAACACTTGACCCTCACGGACTTCTTCTTGAATGATATTGAGATTTACTTGGGTTGGTGAAGAAGGAATATATCGAACATTATTTTCTTGAAGCCAAATAGGACCCCGCCACCAAATTCTATGATTGACCAAGTCTTGAGGCATGATTCCTCTTGATGCGCAATCAGCTGGATTATCTTGACTGGATACATGGAACCAATCAGTGATTTGAGTCAAATTTTGAATTGACGACACTCTGTTCGAAACAAAGGCTTTCCATCTGCTGGCATCTGATCTTATCCAATCTATGCAGATTTGTGAATCAGTCCACAAAAAGGTTTTGTCAGGTTGAAAAGGAAATGATTCAAGAATGACTTGATTCAGTTGAGCCAAAAGCAATGCTGCACTTAGTTCAAGTCTTGGAATTGTAATGGTCTTTAATGGTGCAACCTTAGTTTTTGAGGTTATCAGATTGATTTTGATCTTTTGAATTTTGAATCTAGTTTTCAAGTAAAAAACTGCTGAATAAGCATTAAGGGATGCATCACAAAATCCATGTAGTTGTAATTCTTCTATTTCAGAAGATGAACTGTTCAGGTATCTTGGTATTTTGATTTCCTTTAGGCACGATAGTTGAGTTTGGAATTTATTCCAATTTGACTTTATATCTGATTCAATTGGTTCATCCCATGAAGTTTTCTCAGCAGGAAGTTGACGTTTTCGCCTATAATAGGGTGGTGGCTTTATCTTAGGAATAATCGAAGTTTCTTTCTTAGATGAGAGTGGTTCACTTGACTGAGAAGCGAGAGGTTGTTCTGGAGTGGATGGTTGACTTGATTCAGAAGGAAGTAATTGGTTTTGTTTAGAAGTAATTTGTGGAGTTAACTTGGAGATACGTGACTTTTTAGATTTACTTGGAATTTCTTCAGATTTACTTGGATTATCTTCGGATCTACTTAGATTTTCTTCAGATTTACTTGAATTATCTTCAGATTCTTCTATAGAGGAGCATGAAAAATTGGAGTTCTGAGACATCTGTGGCTCTGTATAATCCCCAGAACATCGGCAACTCTCTGAACCTCTGGTGGGAGATGTAGGGGACTTGGGCCCACTTTGGGCCTTGAAATCTTCAACAGAAGCCGATGAGAGAGTGTAACTCTGCTCTGGGCTCATCGGGTAGGATGGCAGATTATCAACTCGGTTCTGGCTCTCTATAGAGTCTTCTTCTATAGGAATTGGAATCTGCTTGGAGCACCCAGGGCTTGATGGCATTTCGACCAAAGGGGACATGGCCTCTTTCAGGCTGTGAACTGATACTTGTAAGGGGGTTGGAGAGTGGTGTTTGGAGCTCTGTAGGCTCAAAGTTAGAGACGGTGACCCTTGAACAGAGTCTGGTAGACTTGGAGAGGTCTGAATGGACCCCGGCAGACTTGGAAAGTTCTGAGTGAACTCCTTTAGACTTGGAGAGTTCTGAATGGACTCTTGTAGACTTGGAGAGTTCTGAGTGAACTCCTTTAGACTTGGAGAGTTCTGAATGGACTCTTGTAGACTTGGAGATGGGGCATTCTTTATACCCAACTGGGCCTTAGAAATTGGGACATCTTCAAGTTCCCAGAATTTTCTTATGCTGGAATCAAGTTCAGTGGTACAGTGATTGATTACCGAAGTATTCGACTTAATATTTGAATGGATTCTCCCAGAAACAAGCCAACCTAACTTGGTATTAAGTGCTATCGGATGGTGCTTTAAATCTGTTTTATGACCTATAATGATTTCTACAAAGGTATCTGCACCCAAAATTAGGTCTATGGGCTTGGTGACATAGAATTCTGGGTCTGCCAAGAGCAAATTTTCTAAATGAGGAAAGTCTGCTGACTGAATTTGGAAGTTTGGAAGGTCTGCAGTTACCCTCCCAACCACAAATGCTCTGGCCGAAAATAATTGATCATTATGATGTGGGGTGAACTCTATTTCAACCTGCGATGTTGTCCTGTTGACAACAATGTCACCTACACCTTTTAGTGTATAAGAATTTTTTCTTTTTTCAAGTCCCAACTTGTGGCAACATTGTTCTGATATTAGGCTTATTTGGGACCCATTGTCCACTAATGCTCTACATAGCACAAATGAGCCATCCTTCGCCTTGACTTTAATAAGGGCTGTTGACAGTAGAATATTTGTTTCCGTTTCCAAAGGCATCGCATTACAGATGGTATTTGTTGAAATCAACATCTCTTGAGAGGTTGTTGGTTGTGGAATGGATGGTTCAGAGTTGTATTCATGCAGAAGAGTATGATGGTTCTGCTTGCAGTTTTTACATCTTGATGTGATGAGACATTTGGATATCTCATGATTTGCTCTAAGGCAATTTTGACAAAGTTTATGTTTTTTAACTAATTCCCATTTTTTAGGCAAGGGAATTTTTATGAATCTCTGGCAGTCATTTAGTTTATGAATTTGATGACATAAAATACAATTTTGACCTTTGTTGACATAAAGGCCATGAGCCATCATATTTTTGCTAGAGATTTTTTGTTCCTGGAACAAAGGAATTCTCATACCTTGCAGGCTTCTAGCATGTTTTTCTAAAAAATTCACAAAGTTTTCAAATGTTGGATATTCTTCATTTTGAAGGGTTAATTCCCATTCTTTCCTGAGGGCTTTACCAATTCTTTTTTCAAAAAAATTGATCAGGATTAGATCTGTTAATGTGTTTTTCTCAAGTCCTAGCACTGAGAGATTTCTAATGCCTTCATTGCAAACATCAAGGATTTCATAGAGAGAACCAGTTGAAATAGATTTTAATGGCCTTATGGAGAATATTTTGTTGATTTGTGAAAAAGCCAATTCTCTTCTGTTATTAAATCTATTGCATAAGGTATCCCATGCTTGCTGGTAGTTTTTGTCAGAAATGGGAAAACCCCGAATCAACTTTTCCGCAGGACCCTTAACAGATGCATTTAGATATTGAAATTTTTGTATTTCCGTTAGTGTTTGATTTAAATTAATGGTGGAGTTAAATATTTCTCTAAAACTAAGCCAATTGGCTGAATCACCATTGAAAATGGGTAAATTTATCTTAGGTAAATTAACATTGGATTCGGGCAGTTGTTTATCACTATGAGTATTTTCTTTGGTTTCAATCAAAGATAAAGCTTCTTCAATAGACACCAACATATTAAAAATATCCTCTTTAGCTTTTGAATAATCCTCATATTGTGTCTCATCTAACTCTGATTCTAATAATGTGTTGATAACTTGATTTAGGCTAATTTTCCTTTCATTAACTTCTTGTTGGAATAGCTTTAATCTATGTATGTTTTTGGATTCTACAATAGCTTTATTCTTTGATTCCAGATCCTTTATTTCCTGAATAATAAAGTTGAATTTGTGCCGAATTTTAACTTCTGATTTGGGCATGACTTTATTTTAAGTTTTCAAATGGCTTACCTTAATTTTTTAAAGTATCCGGCTCGAGGGACCATACTGTTCGTGGCTTGAATGTTCAGTAAATGATACTAAGAAGCACTTTGCCACTTGTCTTGAATTATTTTATTTTCTTTGGGTTTTAGAGTTAGGAGTAGCTACCACATGATTTTAGAATACATGAATTTGACTTAGATTATGATACTAGTGGTAGAGAGAGAGAGAAAACAAAAAACTATTAATTAACCAAACTGGAAATTTACATACATGTTGATTGCTTTAAAATTTACATATTAAAGATTTATATTGTACAATTGAATTTAGAATATTTTGGCTTAATTTTCATATATAAAATTGAATTTAAGGAAATTATTAACTATAGGATCCAACAAAATGATAACTTGACACCATTGATAATTCAACCGATTCTTTAAAAATAATTTTTACAACATTAGATAATTCTTAAAGACAAGGTAATAAGACCAAATAAATAGTGTGTGACATTTTGGTAACAGCGTTGTTACCATCATCAGACAAAAGTACTAAATGCTGAATGTTATTCAGTACTTTTGTCTGAAGATAGTAACAATGCTGTATAGACTCTTAGAATGCAAGAGTCTACCATCAGTATCACTATAAAAGGAAGATTGAGAAATGCAATATAACAGCGGTATGGAAGATTAAACTGTGGATTGGATTTGGTCTTATTACCTTGGATATCAATTCACATTATTCATTAATATAACAAAACTATTTTTCAAAAAAGGTATTATATCAATGAGTTGATGGTAAGCTAATCATATCTGACTATAACTTTAATTCTACTGAAAACTCTGACCCTTGGGTTGTTGAATTGAAGAAGTTAGTTTCACTGTATGTGAAATATATATAACAATTTGATTTATATCATATATACTCTAATGTTTATATTGTATACATTTCTATGTGTGCACTGTGATTGGATGGTTAAGGTCATGTAATGGTGAACTGCCAATCAACATTGAACCGTCAATTAGCCATTCTGTGCACAGTGTTTATTTAGTTCAGTGACATCAACCCTCTAGATGAATGCCAAGCCTTTTTCTAACTTCAAGTATAAATTGAAAAAATTATTTTAAAATACATTCGTGAAAAAGGTTTTATAAACTTTAATACATTGTCTTCTTTTCTTCTTTCTTATCTTGCCACTCAACAATCATAATAGGTTATCAAGCCTGTAAAGCATAACAACCATCATGACTGGGTGAAGTAGATTGCGTCTGCCTTTGTCATTAAGACTGGGAGCACTACTCAGTGTCAGGCCAACTTAGCTCCAAAATAAATGGCTGCCTCTGAGATGAGGAATAGACGCGAACATGGAGTACATATGCCACTCATCCTGTATCCCTGGATCAGGAGACCTTGCAGGGTACTATCAGATGGGACAGCTGAGCCCAGGTTTTTTAGCGAGCTTGTTAGTTGTTTAGTGAGCTTGTTGTGTCCCCCTCCTTCTTTTTCATCCGGGCTTGGGGACAGCAAAGGCGGAGTTTTAATACACATGGTGATGTATATGAAGAATTACAAACTGTAACTGTACACACTGTATATTGCTACTATTAGCAATGGCAGGCAGCCACTGGATGGGGTAAGAATATACTGTACCGTAGCACAGTTATAAAATGTCCGTAGCGCATGTGAGGGAGGTTTTACTGTATGCCTATATCTAAGAAAACTTGAACAAATTTAAACACTACAGTTTTTATTTTATGATAAGGCACAATTTGGATTATAGATTATAAACACAAGGTAATAAGACCAAATCCAAATAAATAGTGTGTGACGTTTCGGTAACAGCGTTGTTACCATCTTCAGACAAAAAAAAATTCTCATTCAGTACTTTTGTCTGAAGATGGTAACAACGCTGTTACTGAAATGTCACACACTATTTATTTATTTGGATTTGGTCTTATTACCTTGAGTTTTTATTTTTAAAAAACAGGCCTATTATGACTACTCAAATAAGCATTTTTAGATGACAGAGTGTTATCTAACGAAACAAATGTCAACTAAGCATTGATTTAGGTTTATTCCATAATATTGGCCAACCCTGATAAACCAAGAAAAACCAACCACTTAGGCCTTTTGGGTGGGTAGTTGGACCTCATTAGCCTGTTGCAGGCTGTACCTCAATGATCAAAATTTCCTGAGAAATCAAGAAATGGGAAGTATCACAGCCAAATTTACATAAGATGCTCTTTTGTACAATTAGAAAGCCATTAAATTAGGTATCCATTTCTACCACCCTTAAAGCATATGTCCATAGTTTCCTTCTTAAACACACTTCCCCTGTATTACTTCTTCCTCTTCTTCTTTATCTCCACACTGGGTGAAGTAGAATGCATCTGCCTTTGTCATTAAGACTAGGTGTACTACTCAGTGGCAGGCCGACTTAGCTCCAAAAGAAATGGCTGCCTCTGACATGAGGAACAGACACCATGTGCAGCCACTCCTAACATAGAATACAAATGCTGCTCATCCTGTATCCCTGGATTAGGAGCCCTTACAGGGTACTATCAGCCGGGCCAGCTGAACCCAGGTTTTTTAGTGAGCTTGTTACTGCTCCCCCTCCTCCTTTTTTATCCAGGCTTGGGCCTGGCAAAGGCGGAGTTCCCTGTATTACTGAATAAATGTAGACTCTATAATAAATTACTATGCCGTTTAGGTCGGTGGATGAGTGGGTAACACCCTTGATTCCCGACAGTCATGAACCGGGATTGAATCCCGCATTAGCCTTTTGTTTAATATGTGAATAACCTTCACATATTATTTATTGTTTCAATTATCATAAACTAGGTTGCTCTTGTTGAGCGGTACCTAATAAAGTGATTTTGGAACCGAACTATGCCATCTGGATATTAAACTGGAGGGATTGGCCACTGATAAGCCATGTCCTCCTATTTTAAAATTGGTATTAGTGCAGTAAATATGGTCTGTGTAGAAGTAATTGGTTTGAATTATTTGAGAAGTAACAATTAAAGAGCTGTCTTAATTATCAATAATTTGTGGTGTTTGTAATGATAGAAATAAAATGTGGGTTTCAGGTGACCTATTCCAAACCTTGTAATCCTGTTGTAATAACTGCCTGAGAGATTATAAGTTTTTTTCTGCTGCACCAATAGCGACCTTTTACTTGCCAGGATGCTAGGTTGGATCTGTGTTGAATGATTGACAAGTATCTCAACACACCAAAATATTGATCTCTAGAACCTCTAATATTTTATTCATTATTTTACAATTATACAGTAGAACTTCCATGAGAGGACACTCAGGCTAGAGGTAACCTCTCTATAAAGGACAGTTTTAATTGCCAAAATTACAATGCCATTTTTACAATTTAGCAACTCTCCCTAAAGGACACTTTGGCTCTGCAATTAGGTGTCCTTTACAGAGAGATTCTACTGTAATATGAAAAAATATTTTTGAAATTCTTTCACACTCTCTATTAAAAAAACTACATGAGATTGTTGTTCTACTTTCCACCTAACCTTTCACACCCAAAATGACCTGGTGTGTGTGTGCTTCCAGCTCCCCTCCGATGGAAGCTGGGAAGGCTTCCAAGTCCAGGCGCCTGTTGAGGAAAAGATCATCAGTAGTACCATCTTGTATTCCAGAAGGCCTTGACCCTCTCTTCAATGCCAAAAAAGCTCTAAATAATGATATTAAAATTCCAAATGAAAAGTTGGCACCTATATTCAATAGACCTTCAAAAAATGTAAAGCCCATAGCACCCATATTTATCAAACCACCCCATAATAAAGTTCTCAAGGCTGCCAAAACTCAGAATGATATAATAGTTATAAATGACAAGAAATCTTCCACAAAAGTAAAGTGTGCCGCCAGAGATATTAGCTATCTTTTAAAAGAAGAAATACCTACTGAAGATCTTGGGAATCAGAATTCAGTTAAGGAACAAAATCTCAATCCTGAAAACATTGGGACATATCCCAAATCTCAAATGTTTGAGCTAACTCCATTCACAGAAACTTGCCACATTCTTCAGCCTTCAGAAGTGATTTCAGCCCCAATCAGCTCTTCTCTAAACTGTGTTAATTCAACCAATCATAAAGTCCTTCGACCAGAATGGAGCCACTACTCGAGCACCTTAGAAAATGTTTCACCAAAGGAATTCTCTCTATTAAAACAGTTTGCAGACAGCCACCACACCATCAAAGATGAGTTAGAGATACTAGATCCACCCACTGATTCTAAAAGCGCAAAACGAAAGGCTACCCAAGTGTCTTCGAAAAAGAAAATTCAAAAGACTTGCCACACATTCAAAAATGAAAAGTCCTATTTATACACTATAAAATATACACCTCATGATTCCTCGAGAGGAATTTGGGAAAAAAGGAAGGTATCAGAATTCAAGAATTGGCTTGAAGACTGGTGTTTGATTAAAAGAGATGAATTTGAAGAGGAAGAAGAAGAGAATAAAGTGAGATGCCTCCTTTTGGAAGGTGCAACAGGATCTGGGAAGACCTCCCTTGTTTATGCCTTGGCTGCAGAGTTGGGCTATAAGGTTATTGAAGTGAATGCTTCATCCAGCAGGAGTGGGTTAGAGATTCGGTCCAAGCTCAAGGAGGTTACTTCATCCCATCACATGGAATATAATAAGTCCAACATTTCAAAAGATTCCTTTTGCTCCCTCAAGTCATATCCTCTCCAAACCAAGCAGTTGAAAAATTGTCCTGATGCGAAGAAGACATCAAAAAATGGTGCTTCTCAACAAAAAAATGGCTCATCAATTCTCAAATTTTTCAATACGGGGGCCACTCAGCTCCCTAAATCCGACAAATCACATAAACCCAATGTAACCAAAAAAAAGTTAGCAGAACAACAGCCATCACAACAAGAGGCCGGAGTCTCTTTATCTTCCCAAACCCTCATTTTATTTGAAGATGTTGACGTAGTTTTTGATCAGGATGAAGGTTTCTGGAAAGCAGTAAATGAATTTGTACACAATTCTAAAAAACCAGTAGTGTTAACATCAACCACATCATTGCCTATTATTTTATCAAAGCTCAAGGAGAATTTCAAGCTTATCTCCCTTGACTATCCAACTCTAAACGGCACATTAGACTACATAAATGATGTTATTTCCAAAGAAAATATCAAACTAGATGCAGGAATACCCAGGCTGTTACTAGAAAGTTATGGGGGTGATTTGAGGAGATCTTTGCTCCAGCTTCAATTTTGGTCTTTTGGGAATAACCTAAGGCATCTGCACAATTTGCCTGTAGGCAAACTTGATGCATGGACAAAAAGCATAGTACCTAAAATGTTCAATTTTATTCCTGAATCCAATGTGCTAAATAATATTAAATGTCAGGGACAACTGACCTCAGTTTGTATACCATCTGTTGAACCCCTTTCTTCAAAGAATTATGCAGACCTAGAATCAAATACTGAGAATGATTTTACTTTTTTAACTGAAAAGAAAGAAGAAGAGGTTGATATTAAACCCAGTGTCCCAACAGCGACAAAGACATTACAACAGATAATACCTATCCTGGAGAATCTATCCTTCCTATCAGCTACCCTATCTGATTCTGATATGTTTTCAAAGTTGAGTGACGCAATCCCAAGAGAATCCATTCCTGAAGAGTTTATGTATTACAATGATGAT
This sequence comes from Cordylochernes scorpioides, assembly GCA_030710605.1. Classification (NCBI taxonomy): domain Eukaryota; kingdom Metazoa; phylum Arthropoda; class Arachnida; order Pseudoscorpiones; family Chernetidae; genus Cordylochernes; species Cordylochernes scorpioides. The sequence continues at coordinate 107,966,486 of CP092867.1, forward strand.
GAATCAGTTTCCCCTCAGATACCTATAGATCTGTCATGCACATTGAACTTCCTGGCAAGCAAGGAGATCCAGACTAAGTTTGAAGATGCATGTACTTCTCACCCTGAGTTACAACCACACCTGTTGTTACCTCAGGTGCAGCCAGTTCTTGAGGGTCAGAGAGTATTTAAAGGACAGGCTCTAGCCCAACAAGTGCGTAACTCAGGGTTCTTCAGGCATCTGAGCAACTCTGCAGTCCATCTTGATTTCACTCCCTATGTCCGTAAAATAATGACCATAGAAAATCACAAAATTGCAAATAGGCGTTCCAAGCGCTATCTCCATTATCTAGATTCAATCAACATTGACTCCTCAAAATTTAGAGAATTGTTATAAGACTCATTGTGTATAATCTTTCACTTAATTCATGTTGTTTTATTATATCATGAGAGCTGTAAATTTTAGGATGTGGGGAAGATTTTATATCTATTCATTTTGTGCAGGTATAATAAAATGTGGCCTTGCTCAGTAACAGATTTTATTTATTTGTATTGGGTTGGTGTGCATAATTATTGAAACTTTTTAAAGAACAAATTACGAATTCAACAATGCTTTCAAGCTCTGGAGATAAAGAACATTGATTAAATGGTCCACATTATAAAGTTCTTAGTCAAAATTTACTTTGTCAAACTTTCGCCTGAATTAAACTTCTTGAACCATCTTTCCTTTGTTCTTTTACTAAAAAGCTTGTTGATATCATGTGTGTTGCAACTCAAACCTTTTTCAAAGCGGTAGAGCATTATAAAGCATGTAAAAATATGATAAAGCACAATTTGGATTATAGATTATAAAAAACAAGGTAATAAGACCAAATGTTTCAGTAACAGCGTTATTACCATCTTCAGACAAAAGTACTGAAAAGTCATTTAAGTACTTTTGTCTGAAGATAGTAACAATGCAGTTACTGAAACATCACACACAATTTATTTATTTGGTCTTATTACCTTGTTCATATAGGGATATGAACAATAATCATGCACCAACCCAAAGCATATAGAAGTTGATATTGATCTAAAGAGAAGTATCTAAATAGTTAATATGCCAACAGAGTTTTTCTCTGAAGACACTAAACTATCAATAGTAATCAATATACCCAAATTTTCTTTTTCCTTCATTGGACAAATCCATTTTTAAAATACTGCTGATTATAACCTTATTTTTTTATATCATTGACTTTTCTATTATTTATTTATTTATTGTCATTTTTTTACCTTCAGGCGGACCAAGAAGCCAATGTATATTGTCTCCCATGAAAGGCCATACATCTAAGAACATTAGTGAATCATTGGAAGGAAGTTGTAAAAAAAGGATGCCCTTTATCTAGGTTTTAATGTTATCTTAAATTTATTGTTTTTATACCTCAAAAATAAAAAATGTTTTTTTTTTTTTTTTAAAGGTGACTCGAAGTTTTTTCCAACCTTGTATATATACAGTCATATCTCACTATAATAATTACATTACTTGGCACCAAGGTTTTATACTGTTATATATTGCCCCATGTTACTGTTATAATCACAGTTAAAACAATTAAGACTTGAAGACTTGGAACTTTAAGAATTATGTAGCCCTTATAACTACAGTTAAAACAATTGATACTTAAGAAAAAAGGCATCTTCTTATCGTGCAACTGAAAGTTGTTGATGGCTTGCGTCATCTATGGGAATAAATATCAATTATTCATTGATTATTCCAGAATTGGCCAAATACCGTTTCTTGATTAATCAAGAAAAGCTAACCACATACGTATTTCTGGCTGTTGGCCCTCGTCAGCATGGCGCAAGCTGTACCTCAACAACCAAAAAGGCTGGTATTTAGGCCGGAAGGGCGTGAGAACGCCAATCAATGTGAGAAATTCTGGAATAATTAAAAATCAGTGATTAGTTGATATTTATTCCGATAGATGGCGCAAGCCATCAGCAACTTTCAGTTACACGATTAGGAAATGCCTTTTTTCTTAATTTATATACCTGATCCAAGTACAAATTCACTTTTGTACTATTTTTCAAATTGATACTTAGCTCCTTAGAATTATGATGCTATAGTTATGTTGAGAAGAGAGCTTCAGATCCTGAATTCTTTAAAATAGAATCTGAATTGAGATAAGGTACAATTTGGATTATAGATAATAAACACAAGGTAATAAGACCAAATCCAAATAAATTAGTTCTTTTTTTAAATTCATTCAGTACTTTTGTCTGAAGATGGTAACAACGCTGTTACCAAACGTCACACACTATTTATTTATTTGGATTTGGTCTTATTACCTTGTGTTTATAAAGATATCTGAAGTTCTCTATTTTGATGCTAAGCCATCACGT